>CAXIVR010000008.1:34034008-35234008 GCA_964035755.1 Teleogryllus oceanicus | reverse complement strand
ACATTTGACTAGGGTAGTGGGGGTAGAAGCTTGAAAGAAGAGCAAGAGGTCTTTTGGGTAATGGAAGGTGCCACGAGTGCATCTTGAAGTGCCTGAGAGAAAGGCGCTGCTTGGAACCGGGAACCGGCCGAGAACATGCTGGATTTCACCTATCACGGTTCTAACATCGTCACCGATAAGCAGACGTGTTCACTTTTGCTTTATGCCAATGTTGTTGTGTTTTGTAAAAATAATGAGATCGGATCAATCCAGTTGACTTTGGGATACTGAAGGATTGTTCGGCAGCGCGATTATTTCACAATAGTCTCTGAGTGAGGGCGTGTAGTACGGCAACATTATTGGTGCTACCACAACCGGTAAAGTTAATGTAGGAAGAGTAGACCACAGACAAACAATTTTATGCTGACTGATTAAACTTTAGCAATTAGGAGTCTGTTTTATCTTAGAATGTGGTAGAAAGTGGTTAAGAAGATTTATCTCAGTTGTTTTCATTGTAAATGAGAGTTTTTAATTGTTGCATGTTGAACAGTGGACGTGAAGTTTTGTTAAATTAGTTGTGTTTACTTCTAAGAGATATGAAAGGTTATTGATGCAAGTCAGAGCCTTTTGTTAATCATTATCAAGCTTCCGCTATATTGTGAAACAATTTTGGGTTTAAGGTAATTGGAATCACATGTTAATCATTATCAAGCTTTCATTATATTGTGAAACAAATTTTGGGTTTATATCACGTGTTATGTAGTGTATGGTGATCAGGAATTAGAATCACATATGAAGGATTCTCATGCTTTCACTATATTGTGAAACAAGTTTTTGGTGGAGACAAATGTGAAAGGAGTCATGGTGCATAGAATCCAGGATAATTTTTGCAATTTTTTTTTTGAAAGAGTGAAAATATATTTAATTTGTATACAATTCAGTGTATGAGTATGACTGATAACCTATCAATCAAGATCACAGAGATTAGACAGGTTCATTGGCTCAAGATGGTAATGAGCATAAGATATATTAGGCATAACAGAAAGTTAAGCTGTAGAGTGTACACATCCCGGAATGTAGAGGGATGGGTGTACTGTTACACACTAATGTAAGTGCCTTTATATGCACACACCGTAAACGGTTTTTTTGGAATCTCTTGATATATTCTTGATGAATATAAAATAAATAATCATTTATCCACTACTCAACATAGGAGTGTCGAACATCACTTTCTGGTGGACCAGAAAACATATGCAAATTACTCGATTTCTATAATATGAATAAATAATAATAATAATAATAATAATCTTTTTTATTGGCAAGGATCAGGTCGTAGGGCATTCTATTACGCCTGACCATTATACTACTACTAAAAGAAGAGTATAACAGTAGAGAATAAAATTACATATATTAACATTCAGGATAAACAGTAACGGGATTGTATAATGGTTGCACATTTGAGAAGTCTTAGGCAGAGAATATTACACACATAACTTCCTGAGATGCAATTATTCTGTAACGATGACGCGTACAACTCATTACGGTACAGAACTTTTAATTGAACGAGTACCTGACACACATGACATTGTCTTAGACTTAAGATGGAGTATTAATTCCAATTAAAGGAAACTTAACTGCTAAATCTGTTCTACGCTTGGGAATTGTCAACTAACCCAATTATGAATGTGGCACGTTGGTGGAGTAGATGGGTAGGTTTCAATTCAGCAGGCTGGGGCTTGCTTCCCACCCTGACTTTGTCATATTTAGTCCAACCAACGTCACGAAACTTCAGAAGTTACTCTCCCATCTGGACGCTAGCATTCTGAGAAGGTGTCCTAAAGGCGAGATCGTTCATCAGACTGCAGGGAGTACTTGAGAAGTTTATACTAATTAACACACCACGTGAATCATGAGGATTATGATATTTATAACGGGTTATGCGATCTTTAACCTCGACGTAACTTCGGATTTTAATAGCGATTCATTTTAAGGGTCGATATTACAGAGGTTGCACCAAAAGGATCAGTATGTCATTAAAATTTTGCATTTTTTACCTAAGTTTAATTATGATTTTGTTTATTTTATAAACGTTGCTTAAATTGTAGCATGTCGATTTGATGGTCTTAAGAATGTCGAAGTTTCTCATAATAATAATAATAATAATAATAATAATAATAATAATAATAATAATAATAATAATAATAATAATAATAATGTCTTTATTAACGTCAGTTTAGGTCCGCCAAAAATACCTTCCATTTTGTACATAGCCTATTTGGAATATTTGGAAAACATTTTAGATGTAAATAATATCACAATGTTGACAAAAAGCAGGAAGATGAAATGGAGAAAAAAGTAAAAATCATCAGATAAATTTTTTGTGAATACACGCTAAAAAGATAGTAAATAGGATTTGCTCGGTAAAATTCTATGAAAAAACTGACTACTTTAAAGAAAATGTCCCTACGTGACGGTGAACTGAAGTTTTATTAGTACGTTTTATACTACAAAAATGCTTCATTTTAACACTTTTACGAGAAAACGGCAATTTTTTCTGACGCTGGGCTACAACGTTGATCATTGCAGAGTTGCATACATATTACATTCCACTCATTAACATGTCTAATACATGACGATAAATATCTTGTCAAAGCTGCGACAAAGCATAACACATTTCTTTGATTTAAAGTATAAAATGTCAATAATGATTTATAACTAATTTCATACACTCATTGTCATTTGTATTACAGAACTAATGCGATCATAGTTCACATAAGGATATCTAATGAACAGTTTACGTTGTAAAGAGAAATAAAAATCCCGGTTCCAACACTTTTAAAACTTTAACCTCTATTTTTTCCCAAAATTGGAAATGAATATAAACAAAAAATGAAGTCACATAAAGACTGACAGTAACTTATTCGTTATCAAACAGTGTTTGCTAATATTATTTTAGAAGCCCGAGGTAACAGTCTCCATACTTCAAATAAAAATTAAGCAATTCATATCTCGTTTCACAAATCGTAGAAGAAGTGTGAAGTTATTCATAAAAATAATAGTTTTAAGTAATAACGATTAATACGAAGTAAAATTGGATAACGCAACGAGTTTTGGCCTCTGTAACAAAATAATGAAAACTCAAGATTGCTGGGTTTGAAACTTCCCCCTCATTCTGATTTAGATGTACGCAGGAATAAGATGGTTGTTGTATGCAAATGAGGTTTTCATTCTCTTTAAATGAAGCGGTTCGAAAATATATGTCAGCCATATGTAAGTAACAAGAATGTATTGAGTTGGAGGATACGCAGCGGTAGCCAATCAAATTTGTACAAAAACCCCGAGAGAATATGGAACAAGAGCGTGTTATTTTGTTCGCGATTGCAAGCTTCCAATTATTTTTATTCTGTTCCCAAATAAATTATTGGAAACATTCATTTAATTCATATCACGAAGGGATTTTATTTTTCATGTTGTCAAATAAATCTTTGTACGCACTTCATGACGTTTTTAACAAAATAACCTGAAATATGTAATAGTAATACAGCAATAACGCCTTAATCTTCGAATGCAATGAGTATTAGTGAATGTTCGCAATGTAGTGTACAATAGTGTATACAACTACATTCGGGGTAGGTACGTTCAACAAATTCGAAGAAACAAGTAGGCTAAAAGAAATGTCTCTATATTCAAACAAAAAACACTGGAAGCCGTCGCACTTAGTGTGAGTACCAACATGAGCGATTCACCTCTCGCGACCACCGCCTTCGGGCACATCTTTAAAGTGATCGCGCTGACTTGGCGCCGCCGGTGAGGAATCGTGCCGAAGGGCGCAGCTGCCGCCGCGGTGAGCCGACGTGATCACCTTCGATCGGTCGCAGCGTGAGAGTGGGAGGGGGAGGGAGGGGGGGGAGGGCAGAAACCAACGTTGTCGCTGCCGCCGTGACAAATCGCGCTGTCGCGGCGGGATAAAGGGCGGCTGCATCCACACGTAGAAGTGGACGTGGATGTGGAAGCGGTGTGGTGGTGAAGGAACAGAAGCACCGCAGTGACAGTAATCTGTGCCAGGGGCTATTCAACTCTCCATTGAAACTCTGGACAAAAGTACAGGATGCAAGGATAGCTACCGCTAGTTACGCAAGTTGCTCGGTGCGGCATTGAGTAACGTATGCCGACTTCGCGCGACGAAAATTTGACGCTTTATTGGGAAATACGAAATTTGCGGAAATCAAGTTTTTTGGCTACGTCTGTGTAGTGACAACTCCTGCACGTGTGTGTGAGATGTAAAGTGGCTGGTCAGACAAGTAGTGTAGTGTAGAGAATGTTAGTGTAAGCGTGTGTGTGTGTAAGGGGTGAGGGTAGAAGAAGGAAGAGGAAGGAAAGATCGCGCGCGTGCCATGAACCGCTTATTAAGGGTATTGCTCCCGCATTCACCTGGGTATGATCGGAAAAACTAGGAAAATCTACCGATCAGAGCAGCCGGCCGCTAGAATTCACCTTCAGGCAGCGGCAGACTTCGACTTGGTAATGTATGTAGTGTCGAAAATCTTACGTCCGTCGGGATTAGAACCCTAGAACCGCGCGGTCAGAGGTACTGGAGTGACATCGGTTAATATTCTGAGACATCTACCTCGGTCCACTCATTCGACATCGAAATGAGAGAGACTTCTTAATCCCAAGTAGCCGAGACGTACGTGTGTATGTTTTCTTCCTCTGATGTGTTCAAAGTACCGTCAAGTTGGGGTTAGGACAAGCAGAGAATTTTTGGCCCACGGGAAATAGCAAGCAAACCGTCCCCACCACTCGGGTTTTGGCGAATGGTCACACGGTACTCGGCGAATACGCCTTCCGATTCACAGCAGATCCTTGCGGGAGGGGGGAGGAGAGCGGGGCACGTGCTATGCCTTTTGCGACGGAGATGTGGAGGCACTTGACAGCACCGCCGCTATCTACGCCATTGTTCTCAGGCTGAGAATCGCAGGAAGTGCACAAATGCTTCCCTCTGTATTCATTCATTCTCTTTTCTTCTCGGATATCACCCTCATTCACCTAACATTTTTAGCAGCTGGTTGGATTTGGTTGATTGATGTATTTTGGCGCGTCAACTGCTGTGGCCATTAATGCCGTAAATCTACTGTATGATATTTCCTAGACTTAGTGGGGTTTCTCCCCGCTGGAATACAAGATCCGGCGCCGATATACACATCACCATTTGCGAATTCGGTGGTCAGCGTACCGGACTGTTGTACCCGAGTTTGCGGGTTCAAACCCGATCGAAGCCGCGGATTTTTAAGGGCGAAAAAATCCCTCGTACGCCTTCCTTCGGAGGGGAAGTGAAGCCGACTTTCCCATGTAGTAGATTTACTGCATGTAAAAGATCCTCAAGCCTCAAAGAAGCCTCTGAGCAAAATTGAGATCCGCCAGTTTCGACGCCCAAGATAATGCCTCCTTTCTCCGCTAGGTGGTGAAAGGAGCGTATCAAAATTTGCGTGGTCAGACGGAAGAGCCACGTCAAATAAGGCGTTAACTAAACTAAACTAAACCATGCAGGTTCTCCTCTTTCCTGATTTCTCACCCCAGCCGCGACAAGTTCTAAGCTCCTGAACTCGCGACCTTTGTGGTAGTGTAGAACTTGCAAGTATAAGTATGTGGGCAATGGGAGAGAAGAGGTGTAAGGAAGACCAGGCGTGGTCCGAGGCCCGTTTGTACTGTTGGGGCATTTGTGTGTTATTGATGGGAGCAACTACGGGAAACTATCGATCTGATCAACTATTAGACTTCATACAGCGGGTTAATTTGTTGAAGCAATATCGGATCGAAAAATCGCCACCATTGGGATTCAAAACCTAGACCCTATCAGAGTCATTGTGGCGGCAACGACAGTACTGCAACTGAGCCAGTTCAACAGATGCAGCTGATTGCATTCACCCAGTAGGAGTACTCCTGTTCGAGGAATTACGGACGAGTCTCGCCACCTGGTCCCGTTACCTGCGTTCGTTTTTCTCTCCTCTCCGAGGGTTTGATTTATTTCATTACATTTATCGTCACAAACAGTAAAAACAGCATGTGATATATTGTGGAGACGCATAATCTGCGCACGTTCTCTTAAGCTCCAGAGGAGGCGGGTACGTGGGTGGTAGGAATAATTCGTGCCATGGTCGCAACCACGCCTGCCAGCAGCAATCGTTGGAACGTTGCTCGTAAGCAACGTTCGAAAGCGAGAGTCAACGAATGGATAGATAATTGATTGATTGATTTTTTCGTGTTTCCGGGCACGTCTACTGCTTTGGTCATTAGTCCCGTTAGTGTAGTGCGTGTTTTTCTCGGGAGATGGCGGTGATCTTCCCCTGCTGGATGGCGAGAACCGGCGCCGACCTACTGTCGGCTAGTGGGGTTTCCCCCTAACCAAGACTCTCCCACCAGCGGGGCACCGCCCCGGCCGGGACAAGCTCTAAGCTCCCGACCGGTCTCCCGGAATATGTGGTAGTGTAGTGCATGTTAGTGTAAGTGTGTGTGTAAGGGAAGGATAGGGAAGGAAGTAAGGAAGTGGAAGGAAAGATCGCGCGCGGTCCGTGGCCCGTTTGTTAGGGTACCTCTCCGGCATTCGCCTGGTGTTGATCGGAGAAACCACGGAAAACTACCGATCAGAGCAGCCGGCCGCTAGAATTCTCCTCCAGACAGCAACTGAATTCGACCTAGCTGAAAAGCTAGTGTCGAAAATCCTGCCGCCGTCAGGATTCGAACCTACGACCTCCCGGTTAGAGGCGCTGCAGTGACATCAGTTGATGCACGGAGCTACCGCTACCGGTACGAATGGATAGACTGGCGCTGCTTTAGGAAGAGGAAGTATTAATTTTCTCTCAATATCTTCATTTATGTTCTCTCCTTCCGTCTCTTTTCCTTTACCTCATTAGTCCCTTCTCTCTCTTTCCATCATTCTAACGCTTTGTCTTTCCTTCTATTTCTCTCTCTCTTATTATATATTTCTTCTAGTCATTATTAAAACAATCACACACTAATGAACAATGTAAATAAAAGTATATAACGCCGTGTTTGATATCGTAAGATAGTTATCAATGTATGTGATTATGCATTTTGAGTAGGTACCATTAAATAATTTGAGTTTTCTGCTTGTCCAAGAACTTACAACTTAAGCCTGTTTACGCCAATGCAAAATCTAGAGTTTCAGTGAGAATATATGGCTTGTTTCAAGTCCGAGTGATATCACCTGGAAAAACATACAAAAATCGAGTTGGATTTATTCCTAATTTTAATTTTCATCACCTTTTCCTAAGCAATTGGGATAAACATTAAAACCTCAGATCAATCTCATAAATATAAAATGTCTTTTATTCCAACATACTGAGAAAAATATTACTCTTTATCATCGTGAAATCTCATTATTTTGATCGTTTTGTTGGTGTTTCTCTTTATAGAAGCACTTGAAAACAGTTATTGTGCCTACCTTCTACAGGTTCTGAGTAATCCCTTGTTACGAATGGTAAAAAATAATGATACCCTTATTTGATTCAAATGACATTTCATTGTATGAAAGTATTTTACAATGCAGATCTCTAAAGATACAATAAGCGCAAAATGTAAACTTTTATCGTTGATAATAAATGTACAGCATGAATTTAACTTTTTGCTAATATGCATATTTATGTTTTCGCACATCAAATAAATAAAACATTCATTAAATTTATTCACCGAAAACAGTTTTCTTTACCTCCTTTAGTTTGGTGATGCAGTAACAGGTATATCGGCTTTAATGTAAAGGGTCATAAAATGGCCAGATACAGACAGATGCGTAAATGTCTGTCCGAAATTACATATTGATTTTTACCGCTTTCACTAGGTTGGATTCCCGTTCTAAATTACACTGGCAGCATCAGCGCTCAGCACACGGCATGGGCGACGAAAGCAGACAATGAAGAACTGTGGATCATTAATGTCGATCTATGCAAAGGTAAACTAACCCGTTATAAAAGATAAGTTTTAAAATTACGAAAACAAAATATCTCACATCAATCATTAGTTTATTCAATATTTTTATGTGCACGTCTTAGTAATCAAACCAATTCTTTGTCTATTGTGTTTTAAAAATATTTACAATTGGATAAAGTGTGAAGCGTTGTCGGTTATTTTATAACGGAAACGTCTATTAGAAAGGAAAAGCAATCAATTGAATCGGTATTGCATCTTTGACATGACTGCCTTGCTCGGAGCCGATTGCCCAGACCCATACGTCCTCGCCTCGGGTTTCCCAACTTTGTGACCATATCCCTCCCTGTCCCCTACCCAACCGTATTTGCTACAATTATCGTTGCTATGGGAAGCAACAAACAGATGAATTGCACCATTGAAATGCATTAAAAAGCGGCTAGTAGGAAATTTTATTAGCTTTAAGAATTGTTTCGTTTCTTTAATAGTTTTTCTACCCTTTTCGAAATATTCGCTGAAACAAGAAATAGTCACACTTAAATTTTGCGCTAAGGAATAGGGGTAATTTTACGAAATTTGTAGTCAGTAATTTTTTTGTTTTGAAGATCACGTGTACAAAATTTCATTAAATCATATTTTTCCAAGAAATAATCATTATTCTTTTAAAATTAAAATTCCTTCGCTTTGACTTACAAATATTTTTGTAGATTAAAAATTACATATTTTTCCCATGGTCAACATATACAGTCGACCCGGTTATAGTGAACTCGGATATAGTAAATCCTGGTTATAGTAAACTTAAGTCACTGGTCCTGTTTCACTTGCACAAAAGCATAGAAAATTAAGTTGTAGTGAACCTGAACCTCGGCTATAGTGAACGTAAGAAATAAGTATGCAAATTAATTGGATATCTTATTAGCGATTAAAAGTGCCTTCCGCAAGAGGAAAGTGTCAAGACTGCATTACGATATGAGAACAAGAAATGCAGAATTAAATACGAAAGAGCACGAAATCTGCCGAAAGATCTAATGAAAAATGTAGGAAGTAAACATTTGAAAATTATTTATTTACGTAAAAATAGAGACATTGAAATTTTCATTTCTGCTGTTGATGAATTTTGCGGAATATTAATAAAAAATCATTGTAGCCCAATTACATTTAATTTTAACATCATCGGGCGTAGTGAACCTCTGATATAGTGACCAAACATGTTATTCCCGGAAAGTTCGCTATAAACGGAGGCGACGGTATTGTTTGTTGTTTAGCAACTAAAAAGATCTGTACATTTATACACCGAATAAGAAAAACAAAAATATGGTTTATCCACTTGCGTTACGCTGGATGAAGTATCTGACGGGACAGCATCTTCCGGGTATTGCCAGTATCATCTACGAGTACATAAGCACGTGCGCTAATAAAAAGACGGTTATATTAAAATAAAAGCCACTAACAAACACCTGGCCATTGACAGTGCTCCATCTTCCTTTTGTCATCCTTTTCCGATTCTATCCCCTTACACACTCACACAATTACATGCACTACACTACAACGTAGAGGGGAGATACGGGAGACCGATCAAGAGCTTAGAGCATGTGCGTGGAACGTACGAAGATACCTGGAGAGGAAAGTCCCGCCCGATGTCTACGGATTGCGCGATTTTTCCTTCCTTTTCCTTGTTCAATCCTCACCCCCCACACACACTTACACTATCATGCACTACACTACCAGACATGCCGGGAGATCGGTCGGGGGCTTTCAGCTTGTCCTGGATGGGGCGGTGCCTCACTGGTGAGAGATACCTGGTTGGGAAAACCCCGCTAGCCGACGGTAGGTGGGTGCCGGATCTCGCCACACAGCGAGGAAATACCACCGCCACTTCCCGATCAAGAAACAAACACGCATTTCACATACGGGACTAACGACCATAGTAGTTGACACGCCCGGAGTGACTAACAATCAATCGAGACCGCCACCTACTGGGATACAACATGCATGCCATTTATGTATTTAACGACCATAGTAGTTGACACGCCGGGAGTGACTAACAATCAATCGAGACTGTCACCTACTGGGATACAACATGCATGCCATTTAGGTATCTAAGACCAAGTAGTTGACACGCCCGGAGTGACTAACAATCAATCGAGACGTCACCTACTGGGATACAACATGCACCCCATTTATGTATCTAATGACCATAGTAGTTGGCGCGCCCGGAAACATGAAGACCATGAGACGCCCCCTACACTCTCCGCCCCCTTCACGTGAAGTCCCTGGGGCTGCGCCTCGCACGGAGGCGCTGTTTTGCTCCACGCGCTGCGTCTCGGAGTTTGCCAAGTCTCCTTCAGGGGAGCCAAGTGGAAAAATTCGTTAGCTGCGGAGGGAAGGAGGAAGGACGCTCGAGTCCCGGAAATTGAGAGCGTCCGTCTTCACCAGGCGCTCACGCGGCGGTCGAAAAACAAAATCGTGATTCGGGCCTTTCTTGGCGCTGGACTGATGTTACGGAAAGCTTCGAGTTCGCTGTATTTGGTTCCCCCAGGACTTACCACATTTTACGTTTCTTTCTTTATTGATTGATTTATTATATTATTTTCGGGCGCGTCAATTAAAATGTCCAGTACGCGCACTGCATGTTATATACCCGTAGCTGGCGATGAATCTCTCCTGCTAGAATTTGAGATCCTGCGCCAACGTACCGTCTGTTTCCCGGGTCTCACCGTCCAAGAATCTCCATCAACGAGGCACTGTTCCATCCGAGACAATCTCTAAGCACCCGACTGATCTCTCGGCATGTATGATAGTATAGCACGTGTGTGCGTGTGTGGGTATGCGGTGTTTCTTTGTGTGTGTGTGTGTGTGTGTGTGTGTGTGTGTGTGTGTGCGTGCGTGTGCGTATAAAGGGGAGAGGATGAAAAGGAAGATAAATGGAAGATCGAAGTTCTTTTCTTAAGTTTATTTACATGTGTACCTGAACAATTTCAGATAGACATAATACTTATAATTTAAACATTTACATTACATCGTTTAAACAACGTTTCGAGCTCTTTGTCGCTCCATCAGGTACAATACTGTAATTCAAAAATTACGAGAAAAAACATGCACTACACTCACGGGACTAATGACCAAAGCCGTTGACGCGCCCAGAAACACGAAAAATCTCAATCATCTTATTTGATAGATGCGGTATTTAAAATTACAGCTAATATGTGACGCAAACTGTGCATGAAGCTCATTGCAAAAATCCAGATAGGCTGCACAAACGCACATCCATGTTCTTACATCATGTGTGAAAAGCCAATAACCCTGGGTTTAATTTCAATGACATAATCGGCATCCAGCGGCATTGTTTGTAAAATCGGATGTCAAAGTTTGGTTTGGTTTGGTTTTTGTTTTCGTGTTTCCGGGCGCGTCAATTGCTTTGGTCATTAGTCCCGTTAGTGTAGTGCATGCTTTTTCTCGGGAGATGGCGGTGATCTACCCCCGCTGGATGGCGAGATCCGGCGCCGACCTACCGTCGGCTAGTGGGGTTTCCCCCTAACCAGGACTCTCCCACCAGCGGGGCACCGCCCCAGCCGGGACAAGTTCTAAGCTCCCGACTGATCTCCCGGAATATGTGGTAGTGTAGTGCATGTTAGTGTGTGTGTGTGTAAGGGGAGAGGATAGGACAAGGAAGAGAAGGACAGATCGCGCGCGGTCGTGGCCCGTTTGGTAGGGTACTGCTCCGGCATTCGCCTGGTTTAAAGAGGAAGGAAGATGCGTTCATTCCGAGCCGGCCGCTAGAATTCTCTTCCAGGCAGCTTTCAATTTTACGATGCCCTTACGAAAAATTGAATCTCTGCTATTCGTCATTTCAGGATTTCATTCCGACGCAACACACTAATGTATGTATTGACATTCTTGTTTCCATGAAAAGTTTGTACAGTACCCATGCACTTAGTAAGGTTCCATATCATATCTACTAATACTAAATCCTTATTTATTCTTATCTTTTTTGTTTTTATGCTCCCCCTCAAATTTCAAACCTGATAATTCAGTCAATACAATTCATGACAGGTAGTTCAAAAGGGAAAATATTTTTTTGAAAACATAAATTCAAAATGAAATTTGATGAAAGCATAGATATATATTTCTTTTACAATATTGTTTATTTTTCTGATTTGATTAATTTTAAAAAATTTAAAATTTTTTTACCTTCTTATCCGACTTCTTGCTTGAAGGTTGCACTTCATTTGATAAAAGTGAAATTGTAAGTTCTTATGCTATGTTGAAAAGTCACGAAAGGAGCTACGGGACGACTGAGGCTCAAGGAAGAAACCACCCCAGAAATTGCCACGGTTATATCCGTGTCAATCTAAGAGAGAAGGCAGAAGGCTCAAGAAAATTTGCGAATGGCAATATCAGAGAGCTTAGAAACTAAATCAAATTATGATGGAAAGAGAGCTCTTACATCTTTTGATGATCTTCGCCAAAAAGAAGAAAGAAAAAATATTGGCAAAAATGAACGATTGTGCACAGTGGAGAGTGAAAACTGTGTCTTATTAGGAGTGGTTTCTGTTTTACCTGTGCCAGTATTTTCGTTAGCAGCACTGATTCGGTTAAATTTTCAAGTCAGCGTGTTCAGTTATTATATTGCATTGAAAAATCTAAGAAATAATACTTTCCCTACACTGATCAGTAATTTCAACAAATTAGTTTATATCTTGGACACGTTGAAGCGTTTATAAGAAAACTAGGAGGACTTCTCTCGTAGCACATTTAATAATGTAAATGCTCTTTTGAGCAGGTTAATTAAATATCTAGATGTTACGTGAAAGCAAGTTAAATTTACTATTAAACAATCAGATCGAATTATTATCACTGAAAATAGTTGGAAATATTGTAGTCAAAGCGTATATTGTTCAGATACTGTTACTTAAATGTTTTATTATTTATATTAAATGAAAGTATCTCCTGTATTATTTCAGTAATAAATGAGTTTTGCGCACACGCAACCGATCTTCGTAAATAAATCACTAAAGAAAGAACTTCAGGGGGACCTGAAGATTTGCACACTTTAAAAACATGGAGACTTTGTTGAAAAAATGCATCTAAACAGTCTATTAAATGCAACATGCAATACTCGGGCAGCATTATTAAAACCTATTTACTTGAATAACTCCCAAACGAAGGGCCTTATAATCCGCAAATTTGAGGCCGAAGGCTTCAAAGAAACGTTCCTCGGCACTGTGATCTATAGGACGAGAACTTCTTGGACATTCTATTACATTTTGCTGGTTTGGTGCTATTCAATACTACCCCACATGTTCAGAGACATGTAGAATCTACAAATGTACGTAAAATTAAGATAATTACTTAATATTCTAGGCGATAAAATTGCACGGGTTTATTTTCAGTTCGGTAATCAAATTAAATAATTTTCCAATGAGTAGGGATGTGCTTGCCGGATCCTGTATTTTCGCATGTTCAATTTTACATAGCTTTCTCGAGAGTAAAAAGCGTTTGCAATATTTTTGTGACTATCAAGGAAAGCGAAATCTAACTGTTAAGGAAGATTACATAATTACCTCAAATGTTTTTAAGGAAGTATTGTGGATTGTCTCAAGAACAAATATTGAATAAACCTTTATTCAAAATCTGTTTCAAACATCAATTTTATTGTTCTTTATTTTTAAGTTAAATTCTATAAGTACATTGCAAGTTACCTTTTTAAATTTCTTAAACGAGTATACGCGTTTTGTTAACAACTTCCCCTTTGAATATGGAAAAGAAAAGATAGGGAAGATGGTGGATTGAACGTGAGCGATTTCTCGCACGGATACGCTAGTGTTCACTTATTAAACTAAACGTTTTAAGATAATATATTTTATTCAATAAACTTCAATGAAATAATTGTAACCGAATACCAGAAACTTTATTTTCAGAAATTCATGTTCCACCTTAGTATTTCCTCACACATCCCAGAGCGGTCTTCAACATCGTTTGTCCAGAGTCTGAATGACATAAATGGGCAACGCAATAATGAGTTCCAAGCGTCACCGATGCAATGAAACTTCATTTGTTGGGTAACAACACGGAATAAGTGGCTGTTCGCTCTCATTACATGGCAATCTGCCGTTGAGTTAATAACGACGCTTCAGGGAGACGAGAATACGAGAGGGAGAGTTTGAAGTAGCCCGAGAAGACAAATGAAGAGGAGGCGAAGCTCCATTTCTAAGAGCGTACATCAACAAAAGCATTCTCTCTGGAAAATGAGAATTGGTCCGACTATTCTCAGAGCACCAAAAGTAGTAACTGAGTAACGAGAAACAACAATAATAAAACTAAGTGAGAGGTGGTTGTATGTTATAATTTTTTTTATTTAAATCTGTAAATTTACAATCTGTTCAAGACAAGAACAATAAGTAAATATGCTGTTAGAAATTACAAACTTGCATGGAAAAGTCACCCACTGGTGATCTTCCTTTCTCATATTACATCAACAAGCACATGTTGACAAAACAATTGTTGTTGATTTTATTACAGTATTATCACTATTGTCATTTTAAAATCTATTTGGCAAATCCAATGGTTTGAACTTTTTCAATCTTTTGACTTCTAAACTATTGTCCAGTAAGTTTATGGCTAGTACATTATTATGGTTTTCTAGTTTGCTGACATATTTATGGCTAAAATTTTTAATTTCTTGTTGTACTGTTGGCATGTTAAAATCATTATGTAGCACATCGTTTTGACGTACCAGGGAGCACTAGCAATGTCTCTCAGAACCTTGAATTGGAATCTCTGTATGGTTTGAATATTTCCACTAATTTGTTTCAAGAATGTTATAAATGATACATAAATCAATGTATTTTGAAATAATAGAGCGCAGTGTCACAGTTTGCCCATCTGCATCACCCGGAACTCTTTTTGAGCTTTCACTTTCACGCCACTCTTACTTCTCTACTTACCTCGTCTTCTCTCCCGACACCCAGCTCGCTTGGATGTGAGTAGTAGGGTCGTGAAACACCCGAAAGAACGTCACAACGGGCGTGTAGTTAATTAAAAGCGAATAACTTTTCTTTCTGCTGGTTTATTAACTCTGGACACTAGTTACACTATTAAATCTGGATCTTTACATTAACCTTTGCTTTACTTTAACTCCAATCAAATGAAGATTAAGTTTGGGTTAACTTGTATGGGGAAAACTAATCTTGCTCACGTTCATGCTGACTCTCCATATCGACATGGTTTCCCCACGTAGGTCGCGCCTCGCCACACGTCTTGTCCCTTCGTCCGCTCTCGTTCTAGACCCCGTTCCCCCGCGTTCCCGGCCATCGCCACGTCTCCCTCTCTCTCCCTTCCTCGCTCAGCGCTTTGACCTTCCACACGCCTTCATTCGGCATCATTCACAATGCAAACGTAAACGTACAGCAATGCTGTAAACTTAACCGTAAAATTTAAACATAAACAAAATTACAATGAAGAACGTAAGCTGGAACAAGTTTCGCCTGAACAATCAAAACAATGTACTGATTCAACGTACTGAAATAATTTGTTTCTAGCACGGTGGAAAGATCTTTCCACTATAGTTTCCAGCTTTTTCTACGACATTTTTATCGATTTGTCCTTCATATATATATATATATATATATATATATATATATATATATATATATATATATATATTTGAAACATACCCCTAACTGCTACTTATTGGGCGATTCGTCGTAACACGTTTCCAAATTTCTAATAACATGGGCGCCAGGAAAAAGGTTACGATACTATTTTAACTATTATTACTCTGATAAAAAACTAAATATTATTCTGCTAGCTAGGTCGATGGGTCACGTCAGAAATAATCGCTATTATCTATAAATAGCCGATTACCGATTGCCATCTATACAGAATGGCAAGGAATCTGAAAACAGAGATTTGATCTAGCTACTTATTAGCTTGAATTGGCCAATGAAAATCATTTTATCTTTCTTTCAAGAGAAACTTAATGTTCATTTCTATCAGTGTAGCAAATTAAAATGTATAAAATTTACATTGAGAACTTTCTTAGTCATATCCTGTTTCGAACCTTATACGGCGATTCTGGTCTTCGCGTGCTCTTGATTGGTGGTTCCTCGAAGAAACGCCTTCCCCTCCTTTTTGAAGCTCCGAAGTCCCGAAGTCCAATTACCAGGAATCTACTGCTCTTCTTTAAAAACGAACACCGCCGTTTCACCGCTTCGCACCACTCAAATATTTGTTCCAGCTCCACTATATTATGTCCGATGCCCGTTCTCACCGTATAAATATCCAGTGCTTTTATGATTACACCGCAAAACAAATCTTTTAGTTCTATCTTCCGTTATAGCAAGAAAATAGGCAAAGTCCGTATCGTTTGTGAACCGCATATTTCAGTTCAAGAATGATTAAGAGTTCACTCGCGAAAAACTCCAAGTCTTATTTTGATCACAGCAAAAATATTCGGAACTCGACACGTTCCCTAAATCTTAGAAATATCACAAGTTCACTTCTGGTTCTTCTACGAAAATATTCAGATGTACGCGTAGGCTTCCGCGGCTCGAGTCGATGACTTTCTTCGCTGTCCGGGTGACGCCGCGTAGTGGGCTGAGAGACCTCTCACAGCCCACTACGCGGCGTCACCCGGACAGCGAAGAAGAAGAAAATATTCAGAGTCCGAATATGTCCCTCAAGTCCGATTCTTGCTCTACCCACGAAAAATTTCAAAGTCCCAACATGCACAAATTAATCTATTTACGAGCGAACTGCTCACCGTCACGACATGCGACCGAATGAATTTTTCCTCCCTTTTAAAACCCACAATGCCTCGCCTTTCTTTTATTTCGACAAAAATGCCCAAACTTCCGTTTTAATAATCCGTCGCCTCCACGGTCAGATGAATGTTTGTTTATCCTGACAACAACCACGACGTCGTTACTAAGGTGTCATATTGCCTATTATTTGCCCTAACCGTTTCGCCCATTTACGACAAATATTCTGTAATAAAAAAATGTCCCCATATTGGTATGTCACAATATATATATATATATATATATATATATATATATATATATATAGAGAGAGAGAGAGAGAGAGAGAGAGAGAGTAACATACCAAAAATGACGGACATTTTTGTTTAGGCAAATAAAGGTCAATATATTGCAAATGACGTGGGTTTTTATGGTGCAGAATCGCAGAGGGTACACCATAGCAACGCGAAAAAACAAGAGGAGAGAAAAACTCAGCGAGCTTTAAAGGGTGGATCAGATTGGAAATTAGGGCATTCCGACTCGTTCGTGGTGGTGAGCGGATCACTTGTGCGGTTTTTCCTGAGGTTAATTATCTAATATTTCGTGAGAGTGAACATTACACTTTGAACTTAGAATTTTCCGCATTAGGTGTATAACTGGAACTTGTAAAATTTACGTGTTGCAAACTCGAACTTATTTGATGTAATATTTTCATGAGTGAACTGGAAAGTGAACTTAGAATATTTTCGAGGTGAAGTTACGAGACTCGACTTAGAAATTTTACCAGCGAATTGTGAATTGCCAGGTTAGGTGATAAGAAATAATATTAAGGATATTATTCTGACTTGGAAAAAATAATCAGTTTGAAATAGGTGCCCACCTGAGGCGCAAGACGAAGAGTACAGGCAGTGTTTGTGAAGTGGTTGGAGGAAGTTTCCACTTCGTCGCTGATCATCGTGGACTTCGACAAGAAGGAAGATTGGATTATTCTACGTGGCAACATCGAGCAACGTGCGCCCGAAGAGGCAAGAACGGATAAAACGCTGTTATTGCAACAATGAGAAAATTTTCATGACCTAACAATAACTTGTAATAATTGATAATAGTTAACAACTTTTGGCATGCATAATAAATTGTAACTCATATTTTGATAGGAAGCTGATTTTCATTTGCCATTACGTGCAATCTTAAAGTAGACATTTTAGAATTATTTTTAGATTTCTCACCACTCCGTATGGATGGCAGATTGAGTAATTGTTTGCGGAGTAAGTAGCAACAATTATTTCATAAGAACCCGACGACCGAGCTAACGGGATTTGCATTTATTTAAAAATAATATATTTAATAATAAATCTGAAGACAGTAATCGATAATAGGAATTCAAGTGTAACCTTTTCCTGGCGCCCAAATTGTTTATAAATTCGGAAATTGGTTACAATTGACGTTTTTATTATTAGTAATTAAGTAAACATAAAAATATTTCAATATGCAAGAAACTCTTGTAGTAGTGCTCGCATTTCCTTATACAAGGATTCTCGCATACCAAATTGACTAGTAAGTCGTCGAACATAATTAGTTAATTCGCCATGTCAAGTTAAAGTCGCAATCAATATTGCCCAAATTTTTACTTTGAATTCACTATACGCAGCAAAACTGTTCGTAAACTAGTTTTCTACATTACAATAATAAAATTGCATAACCACAAACTACCTCAACTTAATCTGAAATCGACCTTCCACGCTGCTCTCAGATTGATGTTCAATGGATTGATTGATTTTTTGTGTTTCCGGGCGCGTCAACTGCTTCGGTCATTAGTCCCGTTAGTGTAGTGCATGTTTTTTTCTCGGGAGATGGCGGTGATCTTTCTCCGCTGGATGGCGAGATCAGGCGCCGATCTACCGTCGGCTAGTGGGGTCTCCCCCTAACCAGCACTCTCCCACCAGCGGGACACCGCCCCAGCCGTGACAAGCTCTAAGCTCCCGACCCATCTCCTGGAATATGTGGTAGTGTAATACATGTTAGTAAGTGTGTGTGTAAGGGGAGAGGATAGGACAAGGAAGAGGAAGGACAGATCGCGCGCGGTCCGTGGCCTGTTTTGTAGGGTACTGCTCCGGCATTCGCCTGGTGTTGATCGGAGAAACCACGGAAAACTACCGATCAGAGCAGCCGGCTGCTAGAATTCTCCTCCAGACAGCGACTGAATTCGACCTAGCTAAAAGCTAGTATCGAAAATCCTGCCGCCGTCAGGACTCGAACCTAGGATCTCCCGGTCAGAAGCGCTGCAGTGACAGGTGTTCAGTGGAAGTCCGATGTTAACTTAACGGAAAAGCTCGGAGTTTTTGAATTCTTAAGTTTACGTACCTACATCTACGGCTACGTCAAGGCATTGTAAATGGTCTCGCTTAGAAACTCATATGTAGGTTTTGCAGCTACGTTACGTTTACGTTTAAGTTTGCATTGTGAATGAGGCATTAACGCGGGAGGCTGGCGCTTAACGCGGGGACGAATTTAAATCATTGACACTCAAATTTTCAACATTTTTATTATGTTAGATGACCTGTTTCAATTCATACCTATGTCTTGTAAAATTTAATTTAGGTATCTATATAATTTTATTGTTATTTATTGTTATATTGTTTTATTGTTGCTATTTTAGCTGGGCCTAATGAAGTAGACGCATTAGTCTGTGAAACATTTTGCCATTTAATGTAATAAAAATATTACGAATCAAACTGTGACTACTAATTACTAACCTAATTGGGTGTCCTAGTATTTATGAGAATTAATGTCAATTTATTTGTAATTTTCGGTTATAAATGCGTTTGAAGTTTCAACATGCAAACTCTTATACTGTAGTTTAAGTACATAATATTATAGTTTATTTTTTTCTTTGTAATAGATAAAACACTTGGATACGCTAGTTAACTTAATTTATAATACTATTATTTACGAATTGTAAATTGCATAACCGCCAGTCTATACTGTGCCCTTTCTTATATATCATCATGTTAATCCTTTCTCCTTTCCTTCTAATATTCACCTCACCTTATCGTGTACATTCCTCCCTACGCATACTCTTCCTCAAAAACCCGCCATCCCTTTTAATGTGTGTTCCCAACGCTCCTCTTTCGGCTCATACAACCTAAATTTTCCCTCCTATTTAACCCAATATCTACTCGCTCTGTTTCAGTGCTACTCTGCATCTTGCTACTTTTGTCACTTTCTATTCATTTTCCTTTTAATTAATTAGTAAGCCTGAATAAATTTATACCATTTGTTATGAGTTTCTTATCCTTTCATTATCTTCCCGCTGTATGCTTTGAACGAATTCCTTAATTAAAATCTGTCCTATTAACCTTGCTACTTCCTTCAATGAATTACCTTTATAATTAAACTTCTCTCTTTCCCTTTCCCAATCAGATTTTCATATCTTTGTTCTTATCTAATTCCCATCAAGTTGCTTTAACAATTTATTTACACTTCCTCTTTAATCCTTTCTTCGACTTTTTCACTTCCCTTAATGTGACCCCTCACACGCCCCCCCCCACCTCACAATGGAACCAATAATACTACCATATATCCTCATCCACGCTTTGAAATCTCTGCACTTTCTCTTAATAGGACCCCTCACTTTTTGAATATAAACACACTTCACATATGTTGTTCAGCACTTACTCACCATTTTTCATTATTTAGGTAACATTAACATTTTTTATCATGTGCTGGGGCAAAGTGAACGGACGCGAGTAATTACATAAAACTGTTCGCGTGCCTGGCAGATTAAATGTCCACAACTAATGGCACTTCGCAGCGCGGCATGTGAAGGATAATAATGTGAGTAATTTATTTCTTGATGACACAATGCAAATTCAAAAAACAAAAGTGATTCCCTACATAGAAGTTAATTCGGTGAACATATGTTTGTGACTCGATCAACACTTTCACTACTTCATTAACAATATTCTCAACTCTTAAAAGAACTGTTAAAATGGACGACTGATCAGCGTTGGCAACACTCTTTGTGATTCATTCATTGATTGTTAGCGATTCCGGACACTTCAACTACTCAGGTCATTATTCTCGTAAGTATAGTGCATTTTTGTTCCATCGGAAGATTGCGGCGATTATCTCCTGCTGGATGGCGAGATCCGGCGCCGACCTACCGTCGACTAGTGGGGTTTTCTCCAACCAGGTATTTTCCACCAGCGGGGCACCGCCCCAGCCGGGACAAGGTCTAAACCTCCGACCGGTCTCCCGCCATAAGTGGTAATGTAGGGCATGTTGGTGTACGTATGTGTGTGTATAACGGATGAGAATAGGACAAGAAAGAGGAAGGAAAGATCGCGCGCGGTCCATGGCCCGTTTGTTACGGTGCTGCTCCGGCATTTTCCTCGTGTTGATCGGAGAAACCACAAAATATTACCGATCATAGCAACCGGCTTCAAGAATTCTCCTCCAGACAGCGACTGAATTTCCCCTAACTGACAAGCTAATGTCGAAAATTCTGCCACCGTCGGGATTCGAACCTAGGACCTCCCAGTCAGAGGCACTGAAGAGACCTCAACTGATGCACTGAGCCACCTCCTGGTCTCCTTGTGCACGTGGCAGAATTACACATGCGTAAATCCTATTCCGTCTCTTGCCGTGCCGTTCATAACTTGATTAAATTACCTCCATCTGCGTCGGGTCGATGTCGCTGTTCCACTTGAGGCGTCCTCCTGCCTCCGCCCCCCCCGCCCCCGGCGCCGCGCGAGCGCCGAGTGCGTTCAGAGCGTCCTGGAGCTCCACGCGGAGGAGGCGGCTCATTTGAATTCGCTGGCGACAGCACGGCTGCGACGCACCGCACGCGGCAGAGACGGAAGCTGGGGATGGGAAGACTGGAGAGGGAGAAGAAGAGGAACGGGAGAAAGGAATGGAAGGAACTGGGTGCAGAGCGTAACTGATCGCAAGCGATGTTACATAGATTGGACAGTCTTAAGTCGCATATCACGTGGTAGTGACAAAAGTAAAGGAGAGGTAAGAGGGAAGAGGAGAAGGGGGAGAAAGGAATGGAAAGGAACTGGGTGCAGAGCGTAACTGATCGCAAGCGATGTTACGTAGACTGGAAAGTCGTAAGTCGCATCTCACGTGGTAGCGACAAAAGAAAGGGAGAGGTAGGAGGGAAGAGGAGAAGGGGAGAAAGGAATGAGAAGGAACTGGGTGCAGAGCGGACGTGCTAACAGATCGCAAGCAAAATATCGTAGACTGGAAAGTCGTAAAAAAAGGGGGGGGGGAAGGGGAAAGAAAGGAATGGAAGGAACTGGGTGCAGAGCGGACGTGGTTCTCAGATGGCAAGTTACGTAGACTGAAAGGTAGTGAGTTACATTCCAGATTAGACATCGACATCAACTGAGTGTTGGTTTATTGGTGATGGGTTGTCGGCTTTCAATTTGTAAGAATAAATAAAAGAAAATGATTGTGCTATCGATGACGTAGTCATATTTACTTGATACTGATGATTCGGTTTGATGATGACAAAGCTATTATAATAACAAGCCAACATTATAATAATGTTGGTCAAGACAACGCCTTATATCCTTGTATCAGTTGAATGTCTGAGTTTCTGTTCTTCGATGATATTTTGGTAGGCCCTCTGGACTGACCGCTCGGTTGCTGTCATACACCCTGATTCCAGGAAGAGGACTGGAGAGTACCCAGGAATACCGCGCACGATCCTTCCCGTCGTATCCTATTCACCATCGCCAAAGATAGCAGAGTATGGTTGGTTCCTCCCTATACCTACAGCTCATCTGCCATTATCTCCAAACACTGCTTATACACAGGTATATTGCAACCCGATCTTACTGACACCAAGATATTCAGCAACACAATCAGATAGATATATAGAAAGATAGACAGATAAGCATACAGACAGATGGGTGAGATGATAGTGATGAGGTCGAGTGAGTAAGCCAGTTAGTGAGTGAATGAGTGAGAGAATAAATGGATGGCGAGATCGAGCGCCTACCTGCTGTTTACGGGGTATTTTCTCAACCATGTTTCTTCCACTAGCGGAGCATCGCGCCAGCTGAGAAAAATTCTAAGCTCCGATTGGTCTTTCGGAATGTGTGGTGCATGTAAGTGAAAGTGTGTATAAGCAGGGGGTGAGGATAGGACAAGGAAGAGGAAGGAAAGGTCGCGCGCGGTGCGTGGCCCGTTCGTTAGAGTACTGCTCCGGCATTCACTTGATATTGATCGGATAAACCAAAGAAAACTAACGATCAGAGTAGCTGTCCGCGAGAATTCTTCTCCAAACAGGGGCTGCATTGGACCTATCTAGGTAGCTAGTGTTGAAAACCCTGCCACTGTCGGGACTCTAACCTTGGAACCTCCCGGTCAGAGGCACTGTAGTGACATATCTTACTTCCGAAGTTGCCTCACTGAGCAATTTAATCAAGAGTGCTAAGCCATGTCCTGCGCAAGGTTTGAATGCCGAGCCAATTAAAACGCTTTAAATAAAGCGGACTGACTGCATTCTCATGCACTTAAAGAGATCGTTTGGAATACCGAGCTTATTCTCAAGGAGGTACTACTCAGTGAAACGTCTAGTGGCACGGTTTGGAGTGCCGTCCCATCGCCTCCCTCACAACCTCTGCCAACCTCGTCATCATCGCCGCCACCAACACCCCACCGATCAGTACCAGTACCTTCTCCGTTTTTGGCTGGCTCTTTTAACGATTTTCAGAGATAATGTCCAAATTCTAAAATATCCATTTTACGAGAAGACGCTCACTTTAAAGTGTATCCTTTTAAATTCCTTTTAATCCTTTTAGCCGTATTACAAAAGGATGACCACGGACCACATGTTTAAATTCGGAAGTCTAAAAAACTTTCAAAGTCGAAAAACGTTTGAAATATACCTGTCATTCTGAAAGTTATTCCATAATTTGCTATAAAAGTGGCCATTTAAGGCTTCTAAAGTGGCCACTTAAGAAACTCGAATATGATGTAACCGTTTATTGACTTGTGATAGCACAACACTAATAAATTGCCCATCTGAACAATTGGATCATTTTTAAGTGAAAAGACCAAATTATGACTTGAATACCAAAATATAATACGAGTTTATTTTTTAATTCGTTATCATGCTGAGGAGTTAAATAGCTGTGAAGTTTTAACAGAGAAATGATTGCTCCTAAATAGCAGCAAATGTGGTTTTGTCCTCATGCCTCTGATATGGGTGACATCACTATTACTACTAAAGCGACTATTGCCTTAAATATTCTACCAACACCATAACGGGGTTAGCGTAGAGGAGTGTCATACCCGTTTGTGGGTTTAAACCCGTTCGAAACCGTGGTTTTTTAAAAGCGAAAGAATCCTTCGTACATCTTCCTTCGGGAGGGAAGTAAAGCCGGCTGTCCCACGTTGCAGATATCTTGAATGTAAAAGATCCTCAATCCTAAATGAAGCCTCTGAGCAAAATTAAAATTGCCTGTTTCGTCGCCAGAATACCTCCTTCTTTGCTAATGTTGAAAGGAGCGTAGCGGAATTTGCGTAATCAGACGGAAAAGCAGGCATCAAGACCTGAGCCTAGCCACGGAAAATAGGACATCATTCAACTCAATGACCTCTTTTGCGCCACTGCTTCCGATTGATTTATTAGTGATTCCAGGTACGTCAACTGCAAATATCATTAGTCCCAAGTGTAATGCATGATTCCACCGCGGAAGATGGCGGTGATCTAACCCAGCTGGCTAGCGAAACCCGGCAACCTACATTAACTTGCTAGCTTGCTGGCTTGCTTTCCCCAACTAGATATCTCCCACAAGCCGGGCACAGCCTCAGCCGGGCAAGCTCAAAGCTCCCGACACGTTTCCCAACAAATGTGGTAATGTAGTGCATGTGAGGAAGTATATGTACGTAAGCGGTGAGGGTACGACAAGGAAGATGAAGGAAAGATTGCGGTCGGCCTGTAGCCTGTTTGTTAGAGTTCGGCTCCGACATTCGCTTGGTGTTGATTGGAGGAACCCCTAGAGCAGCCAGCCACTAGAATTCTCCTCCAGGCAAAAGATGAATTCGATCTATCTATGAAGCTAGTGTTGAAAATCCTGCCACGAATCTGGACACGAATCCTACGATCGCCCGGTCAGAGGCATTGAAGTGACATCAGATGATACCCTGAGCCACCATTGCCGGTCATTGATTTCTACCTGCTTTGCTACACCCACTACTACTTCACCCCGGCTTTTGCTACCTCTCCCCGGCTTTTGCTTCCGCTTCTGCCCTCGCCCAAGCCCTCCATTCTGTAAGCTCTGCACAAACGGCTTCAGCATAGCCGTGAACAAACAGAAGTCACACGGCATACATGAGAGGGAGATTACAGAAACCTCGTACGCTGCGCGTTGTACCATTCAAGGGTTTGGGGAACCCTGGATGGTATATGAGCCTATTCCGAAATGTGCAATTGCAAAACAAACAGAACTACGCAGATTCAATGTTTCAGATGGCAAAGATATGTGTGCGTTGCGGAGATGAATATTGGATCCACATCCGCTTAAATTGCTACGCAACCGAAACATGGAGAGGAAAGTAGAATGGAATGAAGAACTACAATTGTCGACATTGAAACAGAAAGAGTAATCTCAGTTAATTAAATAATTGTGGAAAGTTTTAGGTCTAACGCACATTGGTTGGTTCGCGCTGGCAGCACCGCGCAGCTACTAGTGTCCGCCCCAGGCTGCGGCCACCCTTTTTCATACGTTTTAATCAGGAGCCCGGCACTGTAGTTCACTAGAGACCCCGCGGGCGGTCACAAGCTAACCAAGTGGCTGGCTCTCGGTACTTCCAGCTGCATTAGTGATTCAACCACCGCGCAAGCGAAGCTATGTTGCCGACTTCTCAGTCTGAATTTGGCATACACTCAATGGAGACATGTTTTGCTTTGAAAGCGTTCGATACTGAAGTTTTCATAGTCAATGAAGATTGCTATCTGAGGCTTGATTTCTGATATAAATTTTTAGTTTAAATATATCCTTTCTTTGCTATTTAAAATCTTATTCTGAAATATTCAAATATTACGAATACACGTATTTGAACCATGCATTACCATGAAAGTAGCTAATATTGCTGTAGTGATGTGTTGGTTGGATGTTAGTGCTTCCGGGCCCGTCAACTAATGAAATCATTTATCCCGTAAGTGTAGTACATACTTTTTCTGCGGGAGATGGCGGTGATCTTTTCTCGCTGAATGGCGAGATCCGGTGCGAACCCATCGTCAGCTAGCGGGGTTTCCCCAAATCAGGTATCTCCCACGAGCGGGGCACCGCCCCAGCCGGGACAAGTTCTAAGCTCCCGACCGGTCTCCCGGCATGTCTGGTAGTGTATTGAAATGCTGTAGTGGTGATGTTTTTTTCCCAGTTTTGTTTGAGGTTTCAAGGCAGTTATCCATTGTCTATTATCAGTCAACAAGAGTCATCATACAGCAGGGGAAGTAATTTATTAAAATAATTCACACTCATCGAAATGAAATGACTTTTTCCTTCGTGAATTTTAAACTCATTAAAAAAAATTGAGAAAATTGTATTGCATTTTATACATAGAAATGGACCGTCCGGAAAAGATTTTATTTCGACGCCTTACATAATAGCAATAATGTAGTAAAAAATTTAACTTCGCTGCAGGCTGATGAAATGGTGACTACTGTGCGACGTGTATTCGGGATAAGACCGTTCTAGCGGCCACTAATGGCCGCGACTTGACAGTAATAAGCGCCACTACTGGCCGCCACAAGTAATCGCGCGTTCACTGACATTTAGAAAGGTCTGGGATTTTGGGATTGCGGCGGAATTCCTATTGTTATGTCTCCTGTCGAGTTCGTATCGACGAAAGCGGCCATGAAAAGAACACACGCCTTCCGCACTTGGTTGATTCATTAGCAGTGCAGTAGAATAGAGCTTATTCGCCTTGTAATGCCAGGTTTTTTCCCATTCATGATGTTTTCCTCATCGTTTCATATGACTCATTGCCGCTGGATTGATGCGATGGAAAGATACGCTGAGTTACAGGTAGACCTCGGAATTTTAGGCACAAGAAAATGGATTGATTTTGGCACCTAAAATAGGTAACAAAATTATGAAATTAAGCACTATTAAAATAAAAAGTGACGTTTTAGGCAATTAAAATGGTTACAAAATGATCAAACCAGGCATTTAAGAAACATTAGACATGAAAAGTTATGTTTTTGATATCTTGAACTGATCATAAAAAGTTTACACTAGGATTAGGATTATTTAGGAACCAAAGGCAAGTATTTTTACATTTAAGAAAGATTTTACAAGGATATTATCTTATTCATTTTTTTCATTTAAATCATTCATTCACGCTTTTCATTCTCAACCGGATTGGAGACGAGCGAAAAACGTTCATCTTAATTGACTTGCAGAGCTCTTTATGATTGTATGATGAGTAAAATATTTTGGTGCGCAGTCAATTGCTTATTTGATCAGGAAATATTCGCGTTTCGGGAGAATCGGGAAACTATTTGCGTTTCAGCATAACAAATTTTAAATATGAGTAATTCAAATATAATTCTCCAAACTTACTTGTTTAAGGCAAAAAAATATTACAATAGGCATCAACCGCCCTTTTATGACATTTTGGACAGCATTAGATGCTTTGGGTACATCTATTTTTTCCTGATTCGCAAAGATCTGCAATTAGTTTCCACAACATCCTAAAGGAACTAAATAGGCATTTGTCCTAAAATCCGAGGTCTAGTTTTATGCCAGTTGTCGAAATGTTAGAAGTCTAGTGTAGACATTATAAAATGTCTATCCATCCGCCAGCGATAACTGTTAACTTATAGAGACTTGTTAATTCATTTCACAATATTGCTAAATACAATAAATAACTGAATGATTTAATAACACAACATATAACGAAAACAAGAAAAGAATTTGCCATTCAAAAATTATCCTGTCACAGCGAAGATGTTTATATAAAGGAGAATTTACTAATAAAATAAAGATCAAATAGTAATAAGAAGTCAAGAATATAAACAATACAATTCTCGATTATTTGATACAAAAAATCTGGCAAACATATTTTCGTGTGAAGCCACTATTCACTGCCTCGCGCCGCTACACTTTGCGCATACACACACGCAAATACAATTAACGTTCTGGTATTCTTACGTGTTCACAAGTGTAAAATGAATTGCCTAAATTAGTATAAATTGTCTCTAGTACGCGGCGAGACAGCTGTGCCTAGAACGTTGCGACTCCCTGACAGCCAACTATCAATTTTCTCCGGCCGCGCTTTCATGATGCTCGAACCATATGCAACGAAATTTTTAGGGGGAGTCCATCCTACTCAAATTATTCATTTGAAAGACACAACCTCTGTTCCGTGAACTAGGTATGTACGTAGATACTTTGATAATCAAAGAGAGGTTATGTCTTACAAACAAACATGTTGAACGTGACATAAAAAGTATTGATTAACAGTAAAACATTCTATCTCACGATCTGCTTTTTGATGAATTAATTTTAAGTTAAAGTGACGCCTTTATGTACACTGCCAGTTGCTACGATATTGGTGTTGTTAACAAAAGAGCAATTAAAATCAGGAAACTGCTTCCAGGCAACCAATACGGAAAACATTTCCAAGCAACTAACAACGTTACTCTGCTTCACCTAGTAAAAAGTTTAGAGTTTGTTTTGTATTGAGCTTTGAGTACCACGCTTTTCATTTGTTTAAAACATTCAACGGAAGTACATGCCTGGGGATTTGCAGAAGTACGAACAGGAAACTGGAATTTGGAGTAACTACGAAAAGCCCACCAAAATGACAAACTGCTATGGAAAGCTCAATTTCGGAGAGTACTCTTGACAATATAACATTACTATTTGAAAGCGAGCAGTAATGGCAAGGATACTGATGATAATACGTCGCTTTCTGAACAACCCTAATCCCAATCGGTATTGTGCGTTTTCATTTTCTATCAAATTGCTGTATATCACTCGACGTATGTTCTGCCTCACCCTTCTTCTTCCATGTATTCACATGAGATGTGCATTTTACTTAAAAAAATTATTACCAAATATTAAATTAGACACAGATCATTCGTGAACTAATGGTTAGCTTCCGCTGGCCTTGTGTAAAATTGGATATTTGAATTGAGAAAAGGAATTATTTGCTTAGTGAATGACTAGGAGACAATTTGAAGACGGTCAATTAATTCTCTACAAATGTATTTAAAATATTCTAAATAGATGGAAGAAAACTATCACTCTCACTGTGCCAGTAAAATAATCTTGAATCACTATGTTCGAAAGCAAACTTGTATGATAACATTAAAAGAGAAAGCTTAAATTCAATGAACATCACCATTAATGGATTCTTTTTGTGATGTTAAAAAAACATTTTCTTTTATTTTTGTTTCCTAACGCCGTTTGGTGGCAACAAAAATACCCTTCAATCTATCGAACTGACTAGTCATTTGTGTGCGGCAAATACGAGTCATAAGGAACGGCATTTCGGGTGATTAATTGATTACTGCTCACATAAAGGCCCACACATCCACGCGCTCAAATACAAACACTCTCATAAAACAAGCTCTGAGCGGAAGGATCCTGAGCTGTAGGTACTATTTTGAAAAGTTAAAAGGGAGAAATTGCATTACGATTGTGTACACATGAAACCATCACATTTGAAACTCCCGTAAACAGCGATTTTTTTCCACCATTGTTTTCATTCTTATCCGAACAAAAGATTCAAATTTATCTTCATTTTTGAAGTGTTAAATTCTCCAAAGCTTTTGCTATGTGTAGATGACATTTAATTAATCAAGTGAAATTAAAATAAAGTTAAATTTTGAAGCGAGATAAGAGAGGGAGTAAAGTTCACGCATATATTCCCTGCTGAAGTTCTCTGGGGACCAAAACGTAACACTTTATTAAATATCATCAACCCCCCTCCCCAACACACATACACACACAAACCCTTTCAAAGCTAGTTTCCAAAGCCAACCAGAGCACACAATGGGGCCCCGGCAAGTATGCAAATTTAAAAACCAGGCTTTGTGCCACGTTGCTTGGGTTGGGGTTTAGTTCTATTTTATTCAACAATATTATTCTACTTTATTCTTGACTAAATTTACATAATTCTTCTTTATCAGTGCAAATACATTTTTATTGTGAAACATAACTTCTTTTTGTCTATCCACACGATTTCTGCGATATACACAGAGTTTATTAGAAACATACTCCTTTGGACATATTTCGTGTGACCCTGGGCGAACCCTTGCTTGTGCATCAGAAAACTGCCGGTTTCCCACGTGTTATGTTCGCCCCTAGCGTTAACCATTACCTGTACATACGAAATTCCCCGATCTGACGTGTTCCGATCCCCTCTGCGCGACGACGAAGTGCAAGGAAATCACCACCAAATTCAACGCGCGTTTGCGAGCCAACTCGCTCGCAACGGCCCCCGTCGCTGGAATCTACAGCTAGAGTCGACTCCGGTTATAGCGAACTCGGATATAGCAAACTCGGATAAGTAATTCGCAAACATTGCCTGCTTTGTCTTACAAAATGAAATTTAGAAATTACATATATTTCGCATGGTCAACTATATACAGTCGACTCCGGTTATAGTGAACTCGGATATAGTAAACCCTCGGTTATAGTGAACTTCAGTCAGTGGCGCCGTTTCACTTCATTACAAATAACATAAGAAAATTCGGTTATAGTGAACCTGAACCTCGGCTATAGTGAACGTAGGAAGTAAGCCTGGAAATTAATTGGATCTCGTATGTTATTAGGCGAGTAAAAGGGTCTGCGGAGATGAGATGTGTTCCAAAGTGAAGAGGCACTCAAAGGTGTCAAGACTCCATTACGAAACTTAGAGATAGAAGACAAGGCAGAATCAAAATACGGAGAAAGCACGAACTCAGGAGAAGGATCTAGAGAAATTATTAATTAAAAATGTAGGAAGCAAACAATTGAAAATAATTTGCTTTTTTAAGGATAAATAATTATATTGAAATTTTCAGTTCGTGCTGTTACTGTATTTTCCTGTTTCTGTATATTAATTAAATCAATCATTGTGGAGAAATTCTATTGAATTTTGTCATCATCGAATATAGTGAACCTCTGATATAGTGAACGTAGCACGTCAGTCCCCAGAAGTTCACTATAACCGGAGTTGACTGAACTTTGACCACCGGCTTTGCTTCTCCAAGTAATATGTTGTAATATTTTCTGGCCAGGTTCACAACTTTATCACAGTTTCAAGTTACGGAGCTCAGTTATTCATCAAAAATTGTATTTTTTTGTTAAGATTTACTTTTTCACCCTTGTTTGTATTGTTAAATTTACGAGAAAATATTTTTGTATTTTAAATTTACATCCTCTGTTCTTCTTGTGTGGTCCTCCATTATTCCTCCCCAACCTTTGGCAATGTGCCTCACTATTAGAGGCAATTTACTCTCGTACTTTTCAACACGAATACCACTCAAATTCTCGAAAAGATGTACATAATCATATTGGAATATCTGTCTTTCAAGAAGATATGAAAATAGCGACAAATGTGTTAATAATGTTGTAGAACGGCGAAGAAAACCTTTGAAGGTTTGAAATTCTTTCAGATATTCAGAGATTTAAAGGAAAATGCCAAATGCGACATTTTTTGACATTATTTACTTTGCCCGCCCAAAAAATCCAAAATTTGGAGCCATTTTTGAGAAATGTTGGAAAATGTTTCATGAGGGGGAATATCAGTTTTGGAGAAAATCGTTTGAACGGCTTATGCGTTTTCGTTGACCAAGGACAGACGGACGTTGAAAAATTGACTTTTTTGTTATTAGGGATCCCAAAACGAGTTTTCTGTAAAAATCATGAATTTGATTTTCCGTGGCTTTACGTAACTTTATTACGTAACTCTATATTATGTATATAACTCCGCATGCAACAAAGTAAGAATTGAAGAAAATTTTGAAAAGATTGAAAATGTTTTTGGGCTTCATGCGAAATTATACCTCACATTGAAATATCCATTACAAAAACAAGGATCTGCGACTGTTTCTAAATAAATGGGCTCTCTTAGTGAGTATCGAATTAAACGTTTAGGTGCGAGTGCTGTTCCCAGATGGACATGCGTTGTTTTAAGGAGAAAGTATTTTACTACGTACAGCACCGAGAAAAGTTTACTTTCTTGACAGCTGGAATCCCGGTTTCTCATTTTGACAGCGAATTAAATCACGAAAAAATGCAGTTATGTGCTTTTTAACATTTAATAGAGGTTTTCTCCAGTTTTATGAAAATTTCTTGCATTAACAAACGAGTTCACATTTGAATTGAAGTTACTTTGTATGAACTAACTAACCGTCTCTTCTCTCGCGTCAAGCAAAATATATGCTTCATAAAACATTCGCAGATTGAAAAGTTTAAAGTCATTTATGTTATGAAGTAAAGAAAGAAATAAACAAAAGAAGAAAGAGAGAAAAGAGAAGAAGAAGAAAGAGAGAGAAAGAAAGAAAAGAAAGAAAGAGAGAGAAAGAGAAAGAAAGAGAGAAAGAAAGAGAGAGAGAGAAAGAAAGAGAGAGAAAGAAAGAACGAGAGAGAAAGAAAGAGAGAGAAAGAAAGAAAGAGAGAGAAAGAAAGAGAGAGAGAAAGAGAAAGAAAGAAAGAGAAAGAAAGAGAGAGAGAAAGAGAAAAAGAAAGAAAGGAAGGTCGAGAAAGAAAGGAGAGAAAGAAAAAAAGAAAGAAAAAATTTCGGCAAGAAGCGAGGGAAAGAATGACTTACGTAAATGGAGAAAGATGGAGAAAGTAGGTATTATATTAGTCAGCCTATCTGTAAAGGAGTATGAGAAAATTGCTCTCTGTAGACTAAATCCTCACTGAAAAATCTATCAAATACGGCAGTGGCTTTCGATGCACGTCACCAGGGGATGACTTGCGAGATTGAGATACGGAGCATGGAGTTGAACGGTTAACCGAGCGCTCTTGAAAAACGGAGTGTCAAGCAAGAACATTTATCAGGATATGCGAATAACCTTAGGGGGATCGTCGGAAGAAAAATCTCCCTTGAGCCCCCTCCTTTGCGGCTGCCTGGCAAATTCCACTGCCGAGGCGTCGCTGTGAAGATGCTCCCCTCTCACCTGGAACCACGACAGAATGGACGGGCAACGGATGGATTCTAATGAGCAGAGTCGCAAACCAGTAGTGATTGGTTGGTTGTTCGTATTCGGGCGCGTAACAGCTTAGTATAAGTCCTTAGAGTAGTGATGTTTTTCTTCGGGGCCCCCCCGGGGCACCGTCCCAGCCGGGACAAGCTCTAAGCTCCCGACCTGTCTTCCGGAACGTGTGAAAGTGTAGAGCATGTTAGTGTGTGCATGCATGTGCGTGTCTAAAAGGAGAGAATAGGACACGGAAGACGAAGGAAAGATCGCGCGCGGTCCGTGGCCGGTTTGTTTGGGTACCGCGTCGCATTCGCCTGGTGTTGATCGGAGAAACCACGGAAAATACCGATCAGAGCAGCCGGCCGCTAGAATTCCTCTCTAGACAGCGACTGAATTTGACCTAGCTGTGTCGAAAATCCTGCCACCATCAAGACTCGAACCTAGGACCTCCTGGTCAGAGGCACTGCACTCACGTCAGTTGAGCAAACCGGTAGTGAAATGAGTGGACAATGACGGAGCAAGATATTCTGGTTGCGATGACTCAGGGCATAAACTGATATCATTGCAATGACTCTGATCGGGAGGTCTCAGAGCGCGAGTCTCGACAGTGGCAAGTTTTCGACTCTAGCTAGATAGCTAAGTCGAAACAACTCGGGGCTTTAATCACCTCGCCCCAGATTTCAATGACATTTTCAGATATAGTACCTACTAATTTTCTACACAGACACAAATCCTTCAATATATCACTTTAATACATTATAAATAACTGTACATAAAATAAAAGTGAATGCGGAATTAAGTATATCAGAACCACTTTACAAGAAAAGTCTTCTTGCCTAATACTAAAACCTAAAGCACTACTCTCTCCGCGAAAAAGTTCTTGTAATGCCATTGGATACAGCCAGTGAATTAAACCGCTTTAAATAAGGTTTGTATTTCCGCTTTGACGTTGAAACCATTATAAAATCTATTCCTGATTTTTATTAGCCTGCTATGTTTTAACAGATTTAGTTCCTTGTCCGAATCTTTTTATACTTCCGTAACTTCACGATTACTATCAAGGCTTCCACATTACTTGGTTTTAAAAGAAATTATGAACTGTTAAAAGTTTAAACATAAACCAGGTCATTCGGTTATGACGACAGAAAAAATATTTAATAAACCTAAAGGTTTTAATTTAAAATTTACATAGCAACAGTTTTTAATGGTCATAGTTTTGGTTTGATTTGATCACCTGTGCTCGATTAGACTTTCGCGGAGAGCGGATTGTACGGCGTATTAGGCACAGACTTATAAGCGCCGGGCAAATGTTCTGCTCTTTTAAATCAAGGGTTTGAAAGTGAAAATATCTTTTAAGTGAAACCCAACTAAGCCCTGCGCCGTATATTATATACAGACCCGATAAATGCGTGAGTAATAATTGTCTTTGCTAAAGTTTGTTATCAGCCAAAAACAAAGAACACTGCGAATATATTGCTCATATTATCAAATAGTAAATTTGATTTTGTACATATTTCAAGTGTCGACACGTTTCCGAATACCCATTCTCCTGAATGGAGTAGAACAGCTTAACCTTAAAACTTGCGCCTACCTGTGTTAGCAATATTTGAAAAACATTACCGTCAAAAATTGGGGAACACCTGGACGCTAATTTGGTCGCGAAACATTTAACGATGATTACTAAGCATCGTGTAATAATCCCAAAGAATCTAACCTCGAACTAGTCAAATACTTTTTCTTAATATCCGAGCTCATAACCCAGCAAAGCCGAAGCACGAATTTCACTCTGACGGAAAAACACTGTGAGTGCTATTAGTCTGAACATCAATACCCGTTTTGGACTGTCCCATTTACTCCGCATTTTGATGAACTGGAGGCTAGACCGAGGAGGCTAGACCGAGGAGGCTAGAGCGTGGAGGCTACACCGTGGTGGTTAGTCCGTGGAGGCTAGATCGTGGAGGCTAGAGCCTGGTGGCCAGGCGTGGAGGCTAGAGCGTGGAGGCTAGAGCGTGAAGGCTACACCGTGAAGGCTACACCGTGGAGGCTACACCGTGAAGGCTACACCGTGGAGGCTAGACCGTGAGGCTACACCGTGGAGGCTACACCGTGAAGGCTACACCGTGGAGGCTACACCGTGGAGGCTACACCGTGGAGGCTACACCGTGGAGGTTACACCGTGAAGGCTACACCGTGAAGGCTACACCGTGGAGGCTCACCGTGAAGGCTACACCGTGAAGGCTACACCGTGGAGGCTACACCGTGGAGGCTACACCGTGGAGGCTACACCGTGAAGGCTACACCGTGGAGGCTACACCGTGGAGGCTACACCGTGAAGGCTACACCGTGGAGGCTACACCGTGAAGGCTACACCGTGGAGGCTACACCGTGGAGGCTACACCGTGGAGGCTACACCGTGGAGGCTAACGACCGTGGAGGCTACACCGTGGAGGCTACACCGTGAGAGCTACACCGTGAAGGCTCCACCGTGAAGGCTACACCGTGAGGGCTACACCGTGGAGGCTACACCGTGGAGGCTACACCGTGGAGGCTACACCGTGGAGGCTACACCGTGAAGGCTACACCGTGGAGGCTACACCGTGAAGGCTACACCATGGAGGCTACACCGTGGAGGCTACACCGTGGAGGTTACACCGTGGAGGCTACACCGTGGAGGCTACACCGTGGAGGCTACACCGTGAAGGCTACACCGTGAAGGCTACACCGTGAAGGCTACACCGTGAAGGCTACACCGTGGAGGCTACACCGTGGAGGCTACACCGTGGAGGCTACACCGTGGAGGCTACACCGTGGAGGCTACAGCGTGGAGGCTAGAGCGTGGAGGCTAGAGCGTGGAGGCTAGAGCGTGGAGGCTAGAGCGTGGAGGCTAGAGCGTGGAGGCTAGAGCGTGGAGGCTAGAGCGTGGAGGCTAGAGCGTGGAGGCTAGAGCGTGGAGGCTATAGTGCAGCGGAAAAGTGCGGCAGAAAGAGCACGGCACAAAAGCGGTTCAAAACGACCGGGATGGGAGGTGCTGGAATGAAAGGAGTGACCAAGGAGAAATGAGACGGATCGGGGAGGAAGGACGGAACGGAAGGAGCGGAGCAAGTCCAGCTGAGCGAGGCGCGGCGATCGGGGAGGAACGGAATGGAGCGGAAAGATCGCAGAAGAAACTGCGAGGCGAAGAGAGCAGGGGAAAGGGGGCCGAGAGAACTGCTGTGACTCCATGAGGAACTCCGCCGTAATCCGCTTGCCGCTGCAGTTTATTACCGTGCAGTGAATCGCTTGTTCGTTAAGTGACGCCATAACCCGCGCTCCGTATTTCACGCCAGATTACGCGGGCGAACGTAAGGCCCGGATCGGTGGCCGAAGCGTAGTAGCAAAGGTCTACGGGAAGCTGCGGAAGGCAGGGTATGCGCACTTGCAAGAAACGAACGTAGATGCAGGGCCTTATATATTGACATTACATATATTACAATTTTGATAAATAATGTGTACTATTACGTTACTTTCTATCATTACTCACCATTTGTTATGAATCTGCGGCGCACGGAGCAGTTCAAGGTGGATAAGTCCCTACATAGCGTTTAGCAATGCGGGAGAGAGTGGTGCGTAGGTACTTCTCGTCAAAAAAATCGCATTATGGGCTTGGATTATTTAAAAAATAGATTATTTGGAAATAAAAAAATCTATTTAAACACTCCTAACTTTTGAAATTTCCAGTTAAACATGCCAATTCTTTTTTACGTAAAAATGAGAATTTGTTTAATATTTTGGGTAACAAACTTGAGAATCGAAAATTACATATTATTGGAATTAGGTTTTCAAAAAACTGCTCTTTTGAATTGGGGAGTAATAGAATTAATATAAAATGCAAACGATATGAGACTCAATGTAAAAAAAAGCTTTTCTTTTAAGTATTTACTTTTAGGAGAAACGTTTTTTGTACTCGAATGGGTTCTGACGTGAGATTGTTTTTAAGTTTGTCTGCAATGCTCAGAAATTTTACTAATTTTGGGGTATAAATAAAGGCAACGACAAAGGTCAAACATATGAACTAAACATGATGCATCTAGTTTTTTTAATATCATATTGAACCAGTCAAAAGTTTTAGACTAATCGGATAATGGGTCATGCTTTTTCGCCGATTCCAAATACAATTTTACATCAATTTTAGATCAAAGTAGAATACGTTCGTACGATTATTCTTCGTAAGTTAAGTGAAAAATAAAGGAAAATAATCATTTGAGAGAGTAAGTTTAAACTTTTATCAAAGAAAGATTTGAATGTGATCTAATATGTGCCCACTCTGAAAATCGATTTACTCTCAGAACTTACTATCCAAAGTATTGAACCGTTTCATTTAAGAAATTTTGCAAAACTAAAATCTGTTATGTTGATGAAAGTCAGAATACTCTACGCTTCAAATGTCAGGAAGCAACTAGCAGATGGCTCATAATTAGAGCAGTTTTTTTTCTTCATCGTTTGATCTTGAGAACATTTTTCAGATACCCAAGCACAAATCGATGTTTATTGCGTCGTGTGTCATTTCTTCCTGAAGACCATGTTTTAAGCCAAACAATGTTTATTGCCACAATCGCAAGTCCATAAGACTGGAAGTACATTAAAGAAAGTTTTTCCTTCAGAACCGTCACAAGTAATCGACTGCCAACGAAAATTGAGAGACAGAACAAATGACTGTGGAAGTTGAGATGTGGTTGAGAAAATTATGTTGTGAAAGGGAGTGGTGTTGGGTATTTAATTGTGTTCGGGAAAGGAGAGAGAAGAGGGAGGAAAGAGAGAAAAGAGAGCGAGGAGGAGAGAAGGGGGGGGGTAAAGGGGGGGGAAAGAAAGGGGGGCGGTCGGAGGTCCTGGAGGGCTAGCCGGTGGGCGAGATGGCCGTTTTGCCAGGGCAAAAACGGGGAAAACTAAATGCGAGAACGAAATTCGCAAATGCGAGAATTAAAATCGCGTGTTATAAGTTAAAATTTGGCAACGAGACTCGTTGCCGGAACCTAAAAATATGTATGTTAACGAAGTATGAAGGTTAACTGAATAAGTGAAAACAGGAAATGGAAGTGTGAATAAATAAAACGTTTGAGTTAACATAAGGGGAATAATTAAAAGAAATAAATGAAGAGAAAAAAGGAAGAGTGGTGAACGAAATAATGCAGGAGAGAATATTAATTTTGCGTTAGGTCCGAACCATCTCTAGGGGGGGAAGGTGGGCTAGAGCGTAGTCGAATGAGGTGCCTGCCAGGTGAACGCACAGAGAGGGGCCGAGACAATGGGGCCTAACAGGTGGGACGGAGGTAACGCACATGGCGAGGGCAGAGGGGGGGAGTCGAGGTCAGCAAATTGATCGCGGGCGAATTGGCAGAATCAGCGCGCGCAGCCCTAGTGAGTTCCCGGCTACCGCGCCTGAGCAGCGCCGCTCAAAACGCGAAATTAAATAAACATTTCGCGGCGAATTAACCAGCGAGCTCAATAATTGCATGCGGCCCCTGGTGGCGGACGGAGGGTGAGGGCGAGGGCGGAGGGGAATCGAGAGGGTGGCCAGGGGCTGCAGAGACGCGGCCTTCGCGGTCGTGTATTTCGTATTTAAGGGCGCATTAACTACTGTAGTCTTTTGTATCTCGCGAGTTGTGTAGTCTTTTGTATCTCGCGAGTTGTGTAGTCTTTTGTATCTCGCGAGTTGTGTAGTCTTTTGTATCTCGCGAGTTGTGTAGTCTTTTGTATCTCGCGAGTTGTGTGTGTAGTCTTTTGTATCTTCGCGAGTTGTGTAGTCTTTTGTATCTCGCGAGTTGTGTAGTCTTTTGTATCTCGCGAGTTGTGTAGTCTTTTGTATCTCGCGAGTTGTGTAGTCTTTTGTATCTCATGAGTTGTGTAGTCTTTTGTATCTCATGAGTTGTGTAGTCTTTTGTATCTCATGAGTTGTGTAGTCTTTTGTATCTCATGAGTTGTGTAGTCTTTTGTATCTCATGAGTTGTGTAGTCTTTTGTATCTCGCGAGTTGTGTAGTCTTTTGTATCTCGCGAGTTGTGTAGTTTTTGTCTTGCGAGTTGTGTAGGTTTTTGTCTCGCGAGTTGTGTAGGTTTTTGTCTTGCGAGTTGTGTAGGTTTTTTGTATCTCGCGAGTTGTGTAGTTTTTGTCTCGTGTTCCCTCCCCACTGGAACGTCCCATTAGGCCGGATCCCCGCTGGATTGCGATTTTTTTCCCCTTCCCCGGAATCCCCTCTACCAGGCACCGCGCCCCAGTTGATATGAATTTTAAGTTCCCAAATAATCTCTCCCTACACTGGTAGAGTATTCCTTGTACGAGTCCGTGTGTGTGTGTTTTAGGGGGAGGAGGGGACAAAGAGGAGAAAGGGAAGACCGTGCGCGGACCATGATCCGTTCATTAGGATAGTACTCCGGCAGTAGCCCCTCATTGATTAGAAAAACTACCGTTCATTGGACAGAGGTATAATGACGACGACAACGACGATAATAATAATAATAATAATAATAATAATTAATAAATCACCATGGGACCTGATCTTCCGCGTAACCACGGCCGTATGGGACAGCTATGGGGACAGGGAGGCTGTGGGTACGGTGTAGGTGGAGAAAAGGAGCCGAGTCGGAGGGGATGGGTGGCAGGGGGGAGGGAGCGATGCGAACAGGAACAGGGAGCTGCTACTGTCTGTGCTCTAGAGAGAGCTGCAGCCCTCAAAAATTAACAACAGCGTTTTCTGTTGATTCTACAGCCATTTTGTTTCTGCTTTGTGTGTCGAGTTTGTTCTCCACCCGAAGGGAAAATGACAGCAGTTAAAATGAAACGTTTTACCGGACTTGTGTGGAGGAAGCACAGGTGCGGTCCTTTACACACGACATTAAACGAATTAATGTTAATGGATTTATCGATGGTACAACTAAAATGACACCGGCAATTGTTCAATTATTGGGCAGAATTAAACTAAGCTGAGGACAATGCATGTACAATTTCCCTTAGAGAATCGCAGAAATTGGTATAGGTTTAGTTCTTGGACTCACTCGAACTAGAGAGATCTAGTCCCCGTGATTCCCCGGTATCAGCAGCTCGTGCTCGGATACGGAATATATTCCAAATTTGTGTAATTGCCACGTGTATATTTTCTGTGGTTCCCTCAAATACTTGACCTGTTGGCTGGTCGACAGACTTCAACCGAAAACAGTTCAAAGCGACACACATTCAGATAGTTTCTTTCATTTTCATAGTGGGCGTAGTATACGTACGTCGCAATACCGTATTCTCATTAAATTTAGCATCTTAAAAGTGCATTCGCTTAAATAAATTTGTGCTGCACACAGGGCTCATTGAAAAAAACATTATATACAGCACGTGCGTGACTTTAGTGTATACACTACTCAACAGCAAGTTTGCGCCATTAGAACTTTTTTTCGGAATAACTTGAGTCAGTAAACTCAAAACTATCGGTTAAAGATGTCTCATTCCATAAAAATTTCGATTGTTTAAAAGGGTTTAGAAGAAATTGCAGTCTATCACGTTCTCCGTAGCAATGCACCGAAGATATAAATATCTGATCATTTAAATTGTGCTCCTTTAAACTGCCTCCAAAGCCAGGAAGTCAGTAAGTAGAAACTGTTAGCTATTCAACATCCATTTTATCTCAACATTCAATACAAAATTATATTTCAAGACCTATTTATGCCTCAAGAGAGAAAGAGAGCTGTTAGGGACATGTTGTTTATTGCTGTAAGTTTCGACCACATTTAAGTATTAGCTGAAATTGTATTGTGAAGAAGTGTAAAAGTCTGTGATTTATCTTCGATATTTATTTACAATACCATCTGAATGCGTGAACAGTGCACAGTTTCGGTTACATCTGTGGTCAAGTTGCGCTACAAGTTCACAAAGAAATGGGAACTCAAGAATATGAACAGATTGTGAATTTATTTTTAAAACATCTACTTATTATATGAAGAGCTGGTCGCAACTTATCTGCTGCCAAATTTGATACATTAACATTCTTTATTGGTTGAGTCACAAATGATCTTTGATGAAATAAGCGGACAGACAGCAGTCATTCAGATGATTAAGAAGATGATTACTACATTACTACATTACTACATCAATCTCGAAAATGACGAACTAGAAAAAGGAAACTATTTGTATTCTGACTTATAATCTCACTATATAGGTTCACGGCAATCAAATTTCCGTGCATACTTTTGAATTATCAAAAACTAGTATCCAAATTAACTAAAATGTAACTATGCGGTTACATAAGTCACAAAATGAATGCCACGGAAATCAATTTTTTGGGGGGAACATATATTTGCTCACGTTTTGAACTCTGTTGTTTGTCACTTTTATGATCCTTATGAACAGGGAATGCCAGGATCTATCATGAGAATAAGGCCCGAGTTCGAACCTTACCATTCTTCTGTAGCTTAGTGGTACGGCTGACGCCGAGTTGACTCCGAGAACCTGAGTTCGGGTCTTAGTCCGGAAAATAATATTTGCTGGCTGGAAACACTTTTCAATGATCATGTAGTATCAGCGAAGAACTTACAGTAATGCTAGAAAGTATGTGCTGTTGAAGCACCATTAGCATATTTTAAGACACATGAAATTGATTCAATTTATTCTCCATCGACTATGTTCAAAATAACTATGTTGAAATAAATGTAAGAAATGTCAACTAAGAAGTGGATATTGTCGCCAACATTTCAGTTCAAAGCTTTCGATCTACTTTTGTCATGATTAACAGAATTGATATCACCGAAATAACTATGTTACGAAGGTCCTCTCGATGACGCAAAGAAGCCGAAACGATTTTAAAACACATGTGCTTCAGAATTGTGCCAAATTTTAACTTAAGAAAGAAGCAGTTGAGGTGTCGCAATCCGATGTTTTTTATTTGGATTACGTCACATCTTTCAAAATAGTGTTTTAATGGATTATTATTAGTTAGTAACTTGATCGTTAATGAATGAAAGAAATACAATGTTCAAGAAAATATTGATTATAAGAGTCCTTTAAGAGATCACTGGTAAGGCAATTTTGTAAGTTTACAATACTACGTAAAAATGTTGCAAAGGGGGAAACCGAAACTTTTAAAGGATCGATAACGATATGCAAATAATTTTGCATTATAATAACCGGAAAGGGATTTGGAAAGAAAAAGTCATACTTTTCAAATACATTTATCGCAATGCCACTTTTCATTCATTTTGTTCCATCATTTAATTCATTGCAATTTCTACTATGTCAAAATGTACTTGTGTGTGTTGGCAAACTCCCAAAGACGGGTAACGGACAATGAAAAAGAAATTATCTAGTTGCTAACCATAGTGTTAAAATAGCGCATAATTTATAATGTTTATGTAATTCTATAAATCTTGATTAACCCGTAAAAACCTGCTCAGGTGGTTCAGAGCATCAATCAATGTCACTGCAGATCCTCGGTCCAGGAGGTGCTTGGTCTCCAGTCCCGACAGTGGCAGGATTTTCAACACTAGCTACATAGCAAGGTCAAATTCAGCCGCCGTCTGGAAGGGAATTATAGCAGCCGGCTGCTCTATTCGGCAGTTTTCCGTAGTTTCTACGATCAAGACCAGGCGAATATCCAAGCAGTACCCTAACAAATGGGCCACGGGCCACGCGCAATATTTCCTTCCTCTTCCTTGTCATATCGTCACTTCTTACTTTCACATACTTACATACTTATATGCATTACACTACCACACATTTCGAGAGACCAGTCAGGAGCTTAGAGCTTGCCTCGGCTGGGGCAATACCCCAGTACTGTTGTATTAGAGTAAAAAAGAAAGAAAATTTAAAGCACTTTGAGAAAAACCGTTTACATATTTTCTTAAAGTTGTCACCATTTCATTCATAATTACACGAAAACTATTTTCCTTGTCCAAAAATTGAACATGACATCATATAAAGTTCAAATTTTCCACAGTTTTCCAGTTGTCTCAAGTCCAATCGATATGGTCATGAGCTCAGGAAATGTATTGCGGTCGACGACCCAAATTGATTTCTGTGAGCCTTGCCCACGAATCCATGGACAAGGCTCTGTGCAAACTGTGATAACTATTATTAAATAGTGTGGGCTGCTTTTGCATGGAATGGACTAGGTCCTCTGGCCCAACTGATGTAACTAGGAACGTTTATTTTCAGCTACTTAAGAGACAATTTGCAGCCATTCATTGACTTAATGTATCCTTTTTCGCCGTCTCTCTCTGTCCCTAGACGTGTGTCTCTTCCTCTCTCTGTCCTTCTCATTCAGATTAAGTTGCAGATTCTGCTCGTTTCGATGTTGCTTCTCTGTTGGCACTGACAACTATGCAAAAGCCGCTGCTCTGGCCATTAAGTAAAAGCCGGCCGCCACTACGTTGTCTGTGGGGAAAGGTTATGCCTGACATTAGATATTATAGACCAACTCTTGCTATTGTCGATCCTTGAATATTGAATTCCTTACAGATTTCTGAAAAGGAATGTCCCATAAGTATAGCTCCAACTACATTCTGCGTTCAAAGACTTAATACTCACAGTTGCGCTCATAATGCGATAAAACTGGCATCCGTACTATACGTGCATATTGATATCCCATGACTTTTGTTATGCACACATATTCATACATATACATACAAATATAAAAAAGCAGCACTTTTTGCCTAAACTGTATCCACAAAGCCTTACAGACCATCAGTACGTATTTTTCAAGCTGAAATCTGGCAGCGCAGTTCCGACTCTTCCTAGAAGCATGCATCAGTTGCTTGGATCAAAGATGGCGTTGATTAGGTGAATTGTGCTGTCACGAATGACTGCTCCGTGAGGCCAAGAGGAGCAGTGACGGCGGGGGGCGGGGCGGGGCGGGACGTTGGCGAATTACTCTCCGGTCGATCTGCACCGCGCGAAGCGAAGGGAGGCGGCAAGCGAATTCAGCCCCCACCCACGGGCGCGTCGCGCGGCTATTTTCGGGGCAAAGTGGATATTTCAGCTGACAATGCGCGGCGCCAGGGCGGCGGCGGCGCGGAACTGTCAACAGCCGCGTGCGAATGCGCGGTGGCGGGCGGGGGAAAGAGGGAATGAAATCGGGATAAAACAGGCAGGGAGACCGAGTTAGGCAGGTGGAGATGGAGTGAGGAAAGCTGGTGAGTGTGAGTGTGAAGGTTAGGACAGATGAGGACCGGTGAGGGTGGATGAGGACGTGAGAGTGGATGAGGACGGTGAGAGTGGATGAGGACGGGTGAGTGTGTATGAGGACCGGTGAGGGTGGATGAGGACGGGTGAGGACTGGTGAGGGGGAAGGAGGACGGCGGGTGTAATGGGGGAGGTGAGGGACGGGGGGGGTGAGGAGGGGGGGGGAGAAGGCAAAGTTCACTGCCGAGAATTACGAGAGAGAACGAGAGAGAGAACGAGGAAACAGAGAGAAGAACGAGAGGAACGAGGAGAGAACGAGAGAACGAGAGAGAGGAACGAAAACGAGAGAGAGAAAACGAGAGAGAAGAGAAGAGGAGAAGAGAGAGAGAGAGAGAGAGAGAACGAGAGAGAGAGAGAACGAGAGAGAGAGAACGAGGAGAGAGAACGAGAGAGAGAGAGAACAGAGAGAGAGAGAACGAGAGAGAGAGAGAGAGAGAGAGAGAACGAGAGAGAGAGAGAGAAGAGAGAGAGAGAGAACGAGAGAGAGAGAGAGAACGAGAGAGAACGAGAGAGAGAACGAGAGAGAGATAGCACGTCAAAGAGAAAGGGGGAGAAAGAGAAAGGGAGAGAAAGACAGAGAGGGGAAGGGAAAGAAACGTTGAAGGGGGGCTGTAATGGGTGCCTATTAAAAGGATCTTATGTCATATTTCAGGCAACTAGGCCGGGCGCAAAACAAAACGCGTGGGCGGGCGCGATGACGGCGGCGGCGGCCAGACACCGGGCCAGACGGGCCGGCGGCCTGGGACGCTTGCTCCACGGTGTCGCGCGAAGCGGGGCGAGGCGAAGCGTGGGGGGGGGGGGGGGGGGGGCGTGGCCGGAGGGTTATTTCGGAGGCGGCGTGCCGCAGGGAGGGACAATGGGCGCGGCTCTGGAGCCAAGACGGCCCCCGGCCCGCTCTGGGCGCCGTGCCACGCGGGGCAGCCGGCGCCCGACCCAGCCACCCGGCTGGACCCGCGTCGCCCAGGACGCGTGCAGTGGTTCAGCCTTCTACGTTAGGCCGCCTATGGACAACGGAGACTTGTGCGAAAGTGTTTTGATTCGAGAACCGACCTTTTTAAATGTATCTACGCTTTATTTAAATGTATCTACTCTTTATTTAAATGTATTGAAACAAACTGTCTGATTTAATTTTTAAATTTAATATTTCCTCTGCCCTTCTAATATTAAATCAACGTAACCCGTTCCAAATTCATAAAAGAATATGGGCGCCAGAAAAAGATTAATTTTAATAATTGAATTAACGTACTCTTCAACTGCTATTTCTATTAAATTAATATCCGGCTAACTGGGTCGATGGGTCTTATAAGAAATAATCACTATTGCCTACTAATAGCCGATTATTCCATCTACCATCTGTCAGAGTGGCCGAGCTATCTGAAAAGCAAATATACATTTCTAGCTACTCATTTGCTGGCATTGGCTAAATGAAAATCATCTTTTCTATTCACAGAAACTTGTAAGTTTATTCAATGTTCATTGGTAACAATACGAAACTTTCGGTCATGACCAGTTTCAAACCTTATAATGCAGTACCCGTCTTTGCGAGCTCTTGGCCGATGTCGCCGCGTAGAACCATTTTCAATTTTTTCCCGGTGTCGATGGCTTCAGGTCCAAATACCATCTTCTTTTCTTCAGTTCTGGCACAAGTGTACTGAAGTCACTGATCCTCACCGCCTCATAAATTGATAAGACTTAATTAATTCTCCTTTTAAAAGTTCCCAGTTCTTTCTACGCGTATACTTAAAATATTAAAGTTCAGCAAACTATATCTGCATCAAATACTCCCAGTCCTGTTGCCGACAAATTCACCTAAGTTACAATTTTAGCTGCTGCACTCGAAATATTTCCAAGTTCCAAGTTCCGCACCTTCCATCAATATTCTAAGTCCGACAATCATACGCTCCAAAGTGAATGTTCACAATTCCCAAACTCCCAACATCAATTGTCTACCCACGATCCGCACAGCACCACGGCATAAGTCGGAATGCCTCCATATTCCACACTTTCAGCCCTTCAAAACTCGATCCGTCCTTCTACTGTTTCTTGTCAGAAAAAATTCCATGCCTAGCCAATCCCTCAATTACTTACAAATTCAACGAGCCGCGTCCCAGACTGTCATTTCTTTCTCGACCAATCCCTAAACAGTTTACTTTGTCAACTAGCCGCGCCCCGTGGTTCATAGCAATGAAGTTTGTTGACCTTGACGACAACTCGTCTACCGTTGCTATGCTGCCATATTTACAAATGTCTATCATTATAATTCACCCTGCTTACAATAAATGGGACACAATACAAGGTCCCACATATTTGTATGTCACAGTATCTACTCTTTATTTAAATGTATCTATATATTTAAATTTGTTTATTTACATACATCCCGTTCTACTTTCGTTTTTCCGGTGTTATGAAGGATACAATCTATACGAAGAAAAGTGAATTCAATCGCGAGTAACAGACATCGATACCACAAAAAGCAGTGCAAGAATAGACACGAAATTTTTACAGACTTCTTCAGAATTGTGGCACTGAATCTGATACTTTGCAAAGTTAGTTATAGATTACTAAAACACAAATGCGAAAAATACATTATTTAAATAATCTGTTGGTAGATGCACCATTGTCATTATCTTTTGCCTATCGCTAAGATCATATTAGTTCCCAATATATTCATATAAGAGGCCAGTAGCGATACAGAAGAAATGGTATCTAATAGATTTTCTGGAGACCAGTACTGTTTGTAAGTTAAAAATATTTAATCTAATAGCACGTGCTGTAAAATAAAATGAAAGAAAATTATAGTAAATTTTAAAATTTAAACCAGTTTTAAAAATTTTAAAAAAAATTAGACCTGTTTCATGTTTTATATGAAATGGATATGAAGAAAGTCTTGGTACCCCAGATATTTTGCTAAAGTTATTTACAATAAATGTATTGAGCCATTCTCAGACAAAAGCGTGTCTCAGTATATCCCTTCATTGTTATTAAAATTTCATATTTATAATTTGATTAGAGGAAGTTTGAATTTATTGTTTAGAAGTGGTGAGGGTGATAACTGGGATCCATTTATTCTCTTTTCGGTACCGTCACTGCTGATATGATGGGCAATTGCGTACCAATGTCGGCAATTGAAACTTTATGCGGGACCTTATTCTTATAGAAGTGCCTAAAACTAAGTACTAAGTATAGTAGACACGAATAAAGGAAATAAGCATATGTCAGTAATGTCAGCAAAGTTAAAATGTTACCTTCCTTTTGTATTTGTATTTAGTAATTCGTAAAATGCAATTGGCCTCGGCCCCGTTAAGTTTCCGAGGTTCCAAGTCGGTCACCCAACCACGAACCCGCGAAGACTCGAATTCGCTTTGTGACTTCACGTAGTGAACTAATTAAGCTAGCGACACTGGTTTCGTGGTCGTGACCTTTCAGTAGAACCACCCCAGCTTTCGCCTGGATGACCCACGGAATCCACGAAAACCCCGTTAGGATGTCCGGCATAGGGTTTGAACCCGGGCCTCCCAAATGCGAAATCAGCGCGCTATGCCACAAGCCACTTCGCTCGATATCCCTTCCACAAATAAATATAAAGTATAATGAATGATCATTGAACTACGCCTTAAATAAGATAAGTACAGAGTTGGGTTCGTGTCATCCTTCTTCATATTAAATTCATTTTCGTCAACTTAAAATATTCCTCAAAAACAATATAATTTTGTTTCCTGGTGCAACATTACCTTTTAGATATATCTTCAATGGACTGTTCTTTATTAACTTTGCCACGTACATTTCTTACAGTATCTTGATCTGCATCTAAGAAGTAATATTAGGCTCCTCTAATTTTCTCCTTTATAATTTGTGAAGATAAATCAGGGTTGCATGAAGAGGGCTAAATGCGGTCCATACCTGAAAAAAGAGAATATGAAGTATTAGTGACACTGTACGTCTTCTATTGAACGGAACAGTCCACAATTTTTAGACATGTCGCGGCCGTCCCGTCTTTTCAACGATTATGTCCATTTCATGAAAATACTTTTATCATTTCAGTAATTCTAAACCATTATCGTTGTAACTATCTTTCGAGGCTGCGAAGTAGATGAAGTATGTAATAAGATATTAAATGTCGAAAGTTTGCTTTGTAAAATTTCATCATTCTAAGAACCATTATTATTACCAAAACTCGGCAATCACTGTTCTACCCTTCATATCTCCGTCCCTCTCCCCGCCTCCCTCCCTCTATCTCTCCGTCTCCCCCCCTCTCTCTCTCTCCGTCTTCCTCATTCACATTTAGTTGCTGATTCTGCACGTCTGTGAGTAGTTGTGGGTAATATCAAAAGCGCTGAAGCACCAGCAAAAAAGTAATGGAATGTTCAAGAAGATCTCATCCTGTAGATTACGGAGTGAGAAACATTTATTTGAGACCTGTAGCTTCAAAATTTTAGTTTTTAATTCCGTAGAACGCTTCGTTTAGAAGTTATTTAAACGATATAAACTAAAAAAGACTACCAAGTTTTGCGGGTTGCCTTTGTCATGAATCGTGCGTTCTATTGTACAGCTGCATCTAGTGGAGTTATAACAAAATTAATAGCACATAAACCTTCTGGATGAAAATTCACGTCAATGTGCCCTCTGTTATGGAGTTCGGTTAAAAGGTTTTGGAGTTAACCGCTCGTATACATACCAACTTCCATTTTTATACATGCATAGGAACGTACATTCATAGGAAAAACTATTCGTTCACCTTAATACTAAATATTGTACGAATTTTAAATATTACATTTTTTCGATTTAAAAACAAACCGATTTAAAACGTAAACATCAGGAAAAGAGAATCATACTTCTGCATGTATGCATGTATAATTTGTAGTTTATTGATATCATTCTGTATTCCAATGTTCCAAATGATATGTCATTTTCAAACTTTAATGTAATTGAATATTTTTCCTGTCAATCACTTTTGGCTCACGCTTTCCAAGTTTCATTTTCTCCTGGATTTCTGTTATATCGTTTTCAAAATCTGCATTAAGTTCTGAGTCAGTTATTTTATTTTCTTCGGCTTCAATTCACCCCAATATTTTTCAGCTATTCTTCTCTAAATTACTTCCACTTAATGCATAATCATTTTTCATTTTATGATTAGCCAATCTCTTGCGTAATGTGCATCTTTTTTCATCTGTTGTCTAGTTATGTCTCGGGTTAGCACTAACAAAAACAGACATCTTATTACAAATATCTTTGATGACGTAATATATATTTCTCAGACACATTGTGTCAAATTATTTTTATAGAAGGTTTATATTCAATATTTCTGTTCAGATTGAGATAAACATGTATCCCGAAAAATATTAAGAAAGAAATATCGGAGGGGTGGTTGTGTTTTAAATAAAATCATTCTTTCGACTTTTTACTGCACTGTTGGTACGAATCAAAAGAAATCGGGCCAGCGAGAGTTCTTTCCTCGAAAGCGTCTCGCACTTGTTTACGCGAGCTGACTGTTCCCAGGAAGGCAAACTCGAGAGTAGGGCAAACAAAGTCTTTCGGATACAACAGTAGACGATGAAGTTGCAACGGGATGGGAGGGGAAACTAAGACACATACACAGCACGTTAGATACTGACGACTTCTTTCTGGATGTTTTCCTTCGCCCACTTTTTTTCACGGGAAAACGCTTTAGAAGCCGTATTGAGTTGCCTAAGTCCAAGCGTTCAGTGTAAAATGCGCTACCAGACAGTTACGATTTCTTACTGTTAATCATTGCATTACGTAGCTTCTTTAAACATTTCAAAGGACAGTTCTAAGACACATTCATGTTTATACATATTTTGTTTACTTCAATGGTACACTGCTCTCTATATTATTTTATTTTTTACCGATACGTTATTGATGTTTATTGGCTTCGATACGAAGATCGATCACATACTCCACATCACTAAGTGATCCCACAATTTACAATAATATGTCAACAATTACACAACTAGCCCATTACAATCTAGACAAAACATCCATAAACCCCAACAAAATAAAAAATAGATTTCCCAAACACGTATTTTACTTCAATTTGCAGATTTAGATGATGCATTGTGAGAATGAGTATCCCCCTAAGAAATTGTAAAGAAACTAATAGTTTAGTTTTTTAAATAGATCATAAGCATCAAAAACACGTGAAAAAGTTTGTATGTAAAACTGAACCATGTATACAATTCAAAATAATAAAATAATTTTAAAAAAACGAAGAAAATATGTAATCAGTTGAATGGTGCTACATGTTCTCTTAAGGAGGGAATTATGAGAGGAGACTAAGAAAGGGAATTATGGGAGAGAAGTAAAAAAAGGCAAACAGAGTCAAGTTGACTACTAGTTAAATAGAAAATACATTAGTTTGAATAATTAAAATTACATAAATATCATGTACGTACCACGAACGTTAAGTGATTCTAATGATTTCGGGCGTCAAAAAACCCCAAGGCCATAGGCCCTCAGGCATTTTGTCGCAGCTATATCGTATCTGTAACGCTCCATTTATAACGCTTAATCGGTCTTATAACGCCCTTGGTTCATAAATAACAATTTCACCCTAATAAAGTTATTACGAGTCGCAATGATATAATTGGTAAAACACATCTACACGACGGATTTTAGAGGATTGCCCCATCCACGTATTTTCCACAAGCTGGGCTGACCTCCCCCAACCATACTCCCGTCTAGTATTTCAGTATATGTTGTAGTATTGCTTACTGAAGTGTAAGTGTATGCGCAAATGTGATGAGAGTAGAACAAGGAAAAAGAAAGAAATATCATGCGCGGATATGGCCCGTTTGTTAGGGTACTACTAAGGTATTAGTCTGGTGTTGATAGGAAAAAACACTGAAAACTTCCGACCAGAGCAGCTGACATTCCTCTCCACACAGCACTGAATACAACCGAGCTATGTAGCAAGTGTTCAAAACTGAACGGAAAGTCCTAGGTTTGAGTCCTGACTGCGGCAGGATTTTCGACACTAGCTTTTCAGCTAGGTCAAATTCAGTCGCTGTCTGGAGGAGAATTCTAGCGACCGGCTGCTCTGATCGGTAGTTTTCCGTGGTTTCTCCCATCAACAACAAGCGAATGCCGGAACAGTATCGTAACAAACGGGCCACCGACCGCGCACGGTCTTTCCTTCCTCTTCCTTGTCCTATCCATTTATCCTGTATCCCTTACACACAACACACACACACACACACACACTAACATGCACTACACTACCACTCATGGGACCGGGAGACCGGTCGGGAGCATAGAGCTTGTCCCGGCTGGGGCGGTGCCCCGCTGGTGGGAGAGTCCTGGTTAGGGGGAATCCCCACTAGCCGACGGCAGGTCGGCGTCGGATCTTGCCATCCAACGGGGGAAGAATACCGCCCCCCAGAGAAAAACATGCAATACACTTATAGGACCAATGACAGTCTTAGTTGAGCGCCCGGAATTACTAACAATCAATCAATAAATAAAAAGTGGCGCTCTTTATTCGTAAAATGAGAAAACAGATCAGAGAAGCCGGCTGCTCGAAATCGTCTCCAGACAGTGACTGAACTCACCTAGCTGAAAAGCTTATGTCGAAAATCCTGTCACCGTGGGGAGTCGAACCTAGGACCTCCCGGTCAGAGTCCCTCATGTGCAGTGACATCAGTTTGGTGCCCTGAGCCATCTCTCCCGGTGCCCCTTCTAAGCGACACCCACGGCACGTGCCGTGTCAGCCATAGTTTAGACACGCCTCTGCATCGAAGGAATAATCGGCGAAGTGGCGGGCGCGAGTTCACCTGCTCTGCCGTGTGCCAATTGAACGGAGCAGCGCGGGTTGCAGGAGCCAAGGTGCGTGGCCCGAGTCCAAAGCCCCCTGTCTTCCCCACGGCCCCCTCCACGCCCCCTCTCTCCCTGCTGCACGTGTTCGCCCGCCGGGGCTTCTCTTGCCCCACCTCTGGACACCTTCGCAACGTCGGGCGTAATGAAAGGTAGAAGAGTGTTTTCCGTATTCTTAACCCTTGGGTACTCCCGCGGCCTTCGTGTACAGCGCAGCCATTTTATTTTTGTTGGCACGCAAGCTCTACTGAGTTTAGAGTGGTGGGAGTATCAGTAGCTTCAAATAACATGTTACTCTTAACATTCACTCTGCTTCCGAGCTTTTCATAACAAACACGTTATTGTGAGATAGCATTAAATTCGTTTGGGCTTCAGTTTAGTACGCTCAAGCAGTACTGTTGTGAGTGACAGAAAATAAGAATGCAAGAAATCCGAAAGATGATTGTCAGGGTTGTATACTATTGTTTTGTACTACTATCGTCATGTGTGCTGTATAATTCATGATGAATTATGAATGGAGTAATAAAGTATTTCAGGTGTTAATAGACAACTATCCCCATGTTTATTTCTAGAGAAAATACAGGTAGATTTAAATGACATGCCTTAAAATTACTTGCCATTTATATCATATTCAAATAAATATTGTCAAATAACAGAGCAATGATGAAATAATTGAAGCCATCTTCGTCAACTTAATGGATTCTTCAGAAAGCTGCCTTAGACGGGTTTGTCAGCTAAAATAATATAAATAAAATACAAAATAAAAGACATCTAATCATTTAATTACGTCAACAACACTCATCAGAATTCCCACAATACCAGAGTACTTGTTAGAATTATTTACAAACTTATAAGATCTTAACAATAATTTTAATTTTTGGCTACATACGTAGCACGCGCATTTACTTGTCTTACGAAAAGCGACACGAGTTCTGCAAAGAGTTAAAATCACATTGACTGAATTTTATTGATTCCGGGCGCGTCAACTACTATGATCCTTAGTCCCGTAGGTGTAGAGCGTGTTTTTGCTCGGGAGGTAGCAGTGGTCATCCCCCGCTGTCTGCGAGATCCGGCACCGACCTACCGTCGGCTAACGGGGTTTCTCCAACCAGGTATTTCCCACCAGCGGGGCACCGCCTCAGCCAGGACAAACTAAGCTCTCGGCATGTGTGGTATTGTAGTGAATGTTAAGTGTACGTGTGTGTATGGCGTGCGGATAGGAAAAGGAAGAGGAAGGACAGATTGCGCGCGATCCGTGTCCTGTTTGTTAGAGTACTACTCCAGTATTCGCCTGGTACCGGAAGCGGTAGCTCAGTGCATCAACTGATGCCACTGCAGCGCCTCTGACCGGGAGGTCCTAGGTTCGAGTCCTGATGGCGGGAGGATTTTCGACACTAGCTATTAAGCTAGGTCGAATTCAGTCGCTGTCTGGAGGAGATTTCTAGCGGCCGGCTGCTCTTATCGGTAGTTTTCCGTGGTTTCTCCGATCAACATCAGGCGAATGCTGGAGCAGTACCCTACCAAACGGACCGCGCGCGATCTCTCCTTCCTCTTCCTTGTCCTATCCTCTCCCCTTACACACACACACCTACACTAACATGCACTACACTACCACATATTCTGGGAGACCGGTCGGGAGCTTAGAGCTTGTCTCGGCTGGCCGGTGCCACGCTCGTAGGAGAGTCCTGGTTAGGGGGAAACCCCACTAACCGACGGTAGGTCGGCGCCGGATCTCGCCATCCAGCGGGGGAAGATCACCGCCATCTCCTGAGAAAAAACATGCACTACACTAACGGGACTAATGACCAAAGCAGTTGATGCGCCCGGAAACACGAAAAAATCGATCAATCAATCAATATTCGCCTGATGTTGATCGGAGAAACCACAGAAAACTGTGAGAGCAGCCGGCCGCTAGAATTCTCCTCCAGACAGCGACCGCAATCAACCTAGTTGATAAACCAGAGTCGAAAATCCTGTCACCGTCGGAACTCAAACCTAGGGTCTCCCGGACAGAGGGAATGCAGTGATATCTGTTGATGCCCTGAGCCATCTCTCCCGGTTTAACATCTCATGTCATTGCGGAGGGACATCATCCAGCTAGTATTCTTCGTCATTCGTCTAGATCAAGAGTTACAGTTTCACCGTTGAGGTCTTACTATTGGAACTTTTCCTAACCGTAAGTGATGGCTTCGTCTTTTACGCTCATCGGATGTTTGCAAAACAATCCAAAACCATCGTCATGTGCCTGTGGATATACGTTCCACTAAATGTCGAGTAAGCTTTTCAGTATAAAAGTTCGCGTCTATTTTTGACATCGCGAAAGAACCGCAAATATCTAAAATGTTCAAAATATACTACACTCCCTTGTCATACGCCAGAAAATGAAAATAGGAGAGTGAGTCAAATAAAAACGAGGCACACTGTATGACAAGCATGGCGCTGAAGTTGGTAACGCTGATAGGTGTGTGTATAGAATTGAGAATCAGGAAGAACAGCGCGGATTGTCAGGAGGTGAAACACATGCCAGAATGTCTGCTGTGTGTCATGAACACAATGGAATCTTTGCAAAAAGCACGTCATCAAGTCCAAACGCCCAAGAATGTTGACAGACGGCATCATTCTGTTACACGATACTGCCCACCCACGTTGCCAAGGTTGTTTTGACTACGTTATAGTTTTACCAATTTTGAAAAAGCACGTCATCAAGTCCAAACGCCCAATAATGTTGACAACGGCATCATTCTGTTGCACGATAATGCCCACCCACACGTTGCCAAGGTTGTTTTGACTACGTTATAGCCGTTTTGCTGCGAAGCTCACATATCCTCCTTATAATCTAGATCTATCCCCAATAGATTTTCGATTCTTTTTGGAACCCTGAAAATATTCATGGCCGTCGATTTGCTTCGAATGAAGAGGTACACGCCTGGGTTCAATAATTGTCCGTAGGCAACTGCAAACTTGTTTTCTATGAAGGCATTGAACATCTTGTCACACAGTGGGTTGAATTTATAAATAGTTACGGCGACTACTTTTCAAGTAATAAAGAGCTCCCTGACTTTTTCCCATCTGCCTCGTTTTCATTTAAGTGATTCTTATATTTTAATACAAACGTAAAAGAATTAATATATTGCGAAATGTTCGTAGCAATATAAATTTAAAGTTATACTTTAAAATCATTGGAAACCTTATTTTAGGAACAACCGTATTTACTAAAAGATAACTTTGTAATTAAAAATTAACAATTTTAATAAACCCTAATGTAAATGGCATAACTACTCTTCTTCCCCAAAATAAATATTTTACTTCTTTCATAAATTAATCACTGTAAAATTATACTATTATAACAATTATAAATTCAAAATACAGCTTTAACCATTAGGGTAAACACGAGCGATTGTTATTATTCCCAATGATTGTAAAAGAACACAAATAAAATTTGTGGTCCCCGATTTTCTTCAGAATAGTTCGGTAAGTGGTTAACAGTATTCTGAAAGTCTGTGTGCAGTTAAATATATATTTTAATAAATAATAAATTTGTTTTGCTCAGTTTACAGTTTAATTGTCAGTTATATACGAAAAAATTAAGAATTTCATATTCAAAATGAAATCGAGAAATCAAGAACGAGCGCTATTAAAAACACAATAATATAGAGTAGACGTAAATTGATTTCGGAAAATATAGAAAAGCATCGGTGAATAATTTATGGCTTACTCTGCAACAACAGGTAAAAGAAGTCAATATATTACTATTCCTGGACGAAAATTTTATTAAATTAAATAATTTGTTTTCAGTATTAATATTGTGATTAATACGCTACAGTCCACAGAGTGCATGTCTCTTAGTGCCAAAGACTGTCTACGCAGTGTCGGTGTTTAAAAAACTTCAGATGATGAGAATTCTTAACACAATCTATCATTATATTTTTAACTTTTTGAAATGAACGCGATTGTTCTATCATTATCCGCATTCCATGAAGTCACGATTCGACGCTATAATTAATATATTTGAAAAGAAATGAATATATTTGTTCACAAAGAAAAATTAACATAGAAATAAAACATCCATTGCATGTGTAAATTGGATACTTCTACTTTCTCGCTACGGAGTAGAGAGAAAGTTGTGTAATTCTGCGCGCAAAAACGCGGGATTTTCGACAGAAAATCTTATTACAGGACCCTGGGAACGAAAAAGTGAATAAAACCCATTGCTAAATGTAGAGAAAAATCGTCTAACACGTGGTGTAGACAGAATTCATGTCTTGTTGGTCCTTGATACCGAAAAATCGAATGACGGCAAAACGTCTGTTCGTCTGTGAACAATGCTAGGAGCTAAACCGCGCAGCCGATTTTCTCCAAAATTGATACTCCTTAATCAATCTGGTTGATGTCGCGTCCCCTTGAATTGGAAACCCATATTTGAATTTTGGAGGTACTTTACTTGAGGCCGCTGAAACTTTTTCAAAATTTAAAAAAAATCGCTCCATCGTTTTTCATCTATTTTTTGTTGGATAGTATGAAAGACATTTCTGAAATGGTGCAGGTCTCATGTTCGTTGAAAACCCTGATTTTTTGAAAATTGCACAAGTTCAAAATTTTGTTTCAATGTTGCAATGCTGCGGAAAATTGATTTGAAGATTTCAACGGAAATACACGTGTTGGTGTCCCCTGAGTTGTCTTTTTCTTCTTTCAAAACGTTTGTCTACCCGTTTTACACAATTTACATAAATCGACTGCTTTTTTGTGTTAATTTTTTTCTTTCTGAACAAATATATTCATTTTTTTGGAAATAATAAACAATTTACATATTTCTGGAGGGTTTATATGGTTCTGCAATGCAAATGTTTGTATAGAAAGTATATTTTCAAACCAACTTTTGAGTGCTAATTGCGGCTCAGCCATTCGGAATATCCATGGCGTTTATTAGACAAAATATGCTTAAAATTGTCCTAGGAGCTTATTTTCGAATTTTTGACGTTTCCTCCTGAACATTCTGTATAAATATAGTATATATTTGAAACAGACTGTGGTCTGAAATATAAATAGGATATATAAATCATTAAAATTTGTTCAATGAAACACACGTTCAGGAACAGCAATTGCTAATCAAAAACAATATTTTACACAATGTATCTCACATAATTCTCAATGTATTTAAAGTGAAATTTTTATTAAATGAATACTTAATAAAATTTAATACTAAATCTTTAATCAAAATATTTGCCGCACGTATTGGTTCTGGAGATTTTGTTTATTAAACGAGTAATCAGAATCTTGGACAACTCGAACGCCAATCTCGTAATATCCTGTTACGATTCTCGTAACAGCATATTTTCCGTCTGCCCTCGAGAAATTCAGATTTGTGCTTCTTTTTTATTTGATTCAAACCGAATCTGCTCACGTTGATGGAAATGTAAACTTAAATTGAATATGCTGTCATATCGACTTTCCACTCCTTGCAGTTGGTTGGAATCTAAACCCTAAAAGATTCTCAAGATCCACTTCGCCTAAAGGAATTGCATTTTGCCGAGGGTCTTCCTAAAAAGTAATTCTAGAAATAATTTTTTCTGCACGGAAATAACCTCTCTCATATATTAAGATTTTATTTTCATGGTCATGCAAGAAACGCAAACCATTTTCAACACAGTACGGCGAATATTTTTGCTTGACTCCCGAATTGTACTACAACTTGATGTTCTTTAGATCAAACAGCGGTTACATTTTTCCGAACACAAGAGTTTTTCATGAATAAAGATGTAAGTACTATATCAAGAAGAAGAGCCTCGTAAGTATTACTTGTCCACTTTAAGTTTACCATTTGGAGAGTAATTTCCTTGTTCGTCATCCCTATTTCATCAATTTATCGCAGTACTACTACAAACAGGGTATGCCTCTTCAATGTTAATTTTCCCTATAGAATTTATGGAAATATTTATGAGGGGCGGATTCTGGGAAAGCGGAGACAGAGAGGGCGGGACGCACGAGCCGAGACGCACGAGCCGAGACGCACGAGCCGAGACTCACGAGCCGAGACGCACGAGCCGAGACGCACGAGCCGAGACGCACGAGCCGAGACGCACGAGCCGAGACGCACGAGCCGAGACGCACGAGCCGAGACGCACGAGCCGAGACGCACGAGCCGAGACGCACGAGCCGAGACGCACGAGCCGAGACGCACGAGCCGAGACAACCGAGATTCAGTAACCGAGAAACAGGACCAAGACAGAGCACCGAGCAGGGCCCACATCCAGATGTGCCGAGACAGCGGCAAAGAGACAGCGGCAAAGAGACAGCGCAAAGAGACAGCGGCAAAGAGACAGCGGCAAAGAGACAGCGACTAACCGAGAAACAGGACAAAGAGACAGAGGCAAAGAGACAGGGCAAAGAGACAGCGGCAAAGAGACAGCGGCAAAGAGACAGAGGCAAAGAGACAGAGGCAAAGAGACAGCGGCAAAGAGACAGAGGCAAAGAGACAGTGGCACAGAGACAGAGGCACAGAGACAGAGAAACAGGCAGAGAGCCAGCGATAAGGCATGGAGCTTAGGATGATGTCTGGAGGCGGCGTGGGCGTGGGAGTTGCAAAGGGAGGACGGCGCGGGGCGGGACGGGGGAACGGCGCAGTGTCCCCGCAACTGCGGCGCCTCCCATCAGACGTTAAGCGCCAAGTTAGAGGGCGCACTCCACGACCGCTGCTCAAATTACAGCCCTCGGCGAGGGGGCGGGGCGGAGACGTCGAGGCGCCTCCCTCCCTCGCCGTGACCTCTGGCCTTAGCGGCCCAGATTCCCTCCTCTCCCCACCCACCCACCACGCGCTTATGCGCTCGAGACGGAATCCCCGCTGTGCACGCGCCAGTGGCAGACGCCCCAACGCCCACGCGGTTAGGGCCACTTTCGTTGAAGCGAGATTTACTTTCGAAGCGAATTTTAGTGTAATTGTGTTGGTTTTCGTGTTTTTTTTATTGTTGCGAATTGGTCATTTCAAGAGCGCGCGAACGTGCAACTGTACTGTCATATTTTCCTGGTGGTAAGTTCACGTGACTTGTTACTTTTTGGGTATATGCATTTCCATGTCAAATATATTTTTAAAACCCAAGGTCGTCAGCCCTAGGGGGATGAGGTATGACGATGATGATGGATGAATGAACGATTACAAAGATACAGACACTCACAAGGGTCCGTGCCCCGTACGGGATGCGAACCCACGTCCTTTCACGTACGAGACAACTAAAGCTCTTCGGCCTTAGCGACCTCGGCTACCCGAGCCAGCTGCACGCTTCTTTTGTTTATTTTGATTTTGGATTTATTTGTGACTAGTAGAATACCTGGCGTTTCCCGGGCTTTCTTGACATCCAATCCTAGTGAAAGAGGATCAATTCTAATATAAATCATGGTGTTTAGGATTGTTATTTTTAATGTAATTGGTTCAAATGTTAGTAAAGTACTAAAATTTTCTCTCATTTTATCTTAGAAGACATTTCTGTTAGATTAATTTTTTATCTTACGCACTGCTACTGGCCTCTAGCGAATCTATGATGCACCAGTTCTGTTAGCCGCTACTGTCCTCTGGCGAAATACATTAGCAACCAATCTGCTCTAATCGACAGGCGAAAATTAAGATTGTGATGTATCTATACTAACACGCTATTTCAATGATTTATTTTACTAATTTTTTTGTGCCATACAGGCGAAAATTAAGATTGTGATGTATCTATACTAACACGCTATTTCAATGATTTATTTTACTAATTTGTTTGTGCCATACTTTGCAAGGACACTGGACAATCCTGGAAGAGTTTGAAATTTTTTAACCTTTTTTTTAAATTTTTTTTTTTTTTTTATTTTTTTTTTTTTAAAACCAACCGGTTTAAGCTTACAATCTTAATGTAAATATTTGGGAAAGGTAAACTCTTTTAGATTCCCAGTATGAATACTCCATCAAAAATAGCTTTGAATTATTAAATAATTTTAGAGAAATAAATATTCCAGACATAAATTGTAAGGTTTCATTTGACAGCATCTCAATGTTTACATTATTCCTCATAGTTTGATTGAGTGCTTTTTAACTCTTTCGTGACCGATTTAATTTTTTTTCGGAATTTTCAAACACAACTTTGTATTTAAGTTACTTTTTAGTTACTATTTAATTATCGATTGATAAAAATTGTTGTTAATGTTTAGTTTCTTTAGGACGTTGTGTTTAGGTTGTTAATGTTTATTTTTTTCAGTTTTTTAGTGGAACGTATTTGTCTTTCTGGAAATGGTGGAATATAATAATACTGAGATGAAAATGAATATTTTGCAATACTTTTATTTAAGAAACAATTCAATAATCAAAACGGGTTAATAATTACATTTATTCTAAATAAAAATTATAAAACAGCGATCAATGCAACGGAATACTTTGCATTCCTGGCATATTGTGCCTTTTCTTTTCTTCTTTTCCTACACTCCTACTGCTGCCTTGTAACTTGAAAACAACACGTGTCGTCGTAAATATAGAAAAATCTCGGAAATCAATCTAGAATGCAATGTAGTGAATAAAATAATTAAAAATAAATATTAAAACAATATGAAAGGCTCAGGGAAAAAAACTTCAAAAATGGGGGAACATTTTGAAGCAGCAACGAGACCAAAAATTCGCAAAATACTTATAACCGCGCATTTGAAAAAAAATTTTAAAATTAAATAAAAAATGCGAACAAACAAAAGAAACCGTACAACAGAATAAAACGCACAGTAAAAATAAAACTATTCAAAAGGGGGAACGAAATATGCAACCATCCTGTAACAGTGACAATAAAACACAATTCTTGGCAACATTCGTATCCAAGTATTAGAACGCCACACACTCTCCAGAAGAGTGCAGAATGACCCAATAGAGAGTTGAATGTATTTCAGCGAACTTTTCGAGGAATATATCAGGTAGGACATATATGTCCCACTGGTCACGAAAGGATGTGTCAAGAAAATCGAGTTTAGCTGAGAGGCTAGTGGTGAAGGAGTAAAGCGAAAGCCGTGCTGACTCTGAAAACATGAGTTCGAATCCCAGCACGGAGAAACATTGTTTTACTGATTGGAAACACTTATGCGAGTTCATGTAGAATTTTATATTAGTGCGTAATTGTAAAATATAATGCGAGAAAGTACGTGCGGTTGTGACACCACTAGATTTGATTTTGAGAGTAACTGACCTAATTGACCCATTCAGTTGTTGGTAGATTCGATAGTTGGTATTTCTGCGAGTTAAAATGCATAGGAATATGACGCCTAACATATAAGTTTAGTCGCTAGATCAATAAAATCCATTTCTTTGTGCAGATGTGTTTCGCAACGTATCAGATATTACGATAAACGATTGAGAAACCAACGTGACGTAATAGAAGCATGGTACGCTTTGGTGCCGACAAGAACATTTCTTAATGCATTCCCACCGGTAGCGGTAGCTCAGTGCATCAGCTGATGTCACTGCAGCGCCTCTGACCGGGAGGTCCTAGGTTCGAGTCCTGACGGCGGCAGGATTTTCGACACTAGCTTTTCAGCTAGGTCGAATTCAGTCGCTGTATGGAGGAGAATTCTAGCGGCCGGCTGCTCTGATCGGTAGTTTTCCGTGGTTTCTCGATCAACACCAGGCGAATGCCGAAGCAGTACCCTAACAAACGGACCGCGCGCGATCTTCCTCCTTTTCACCTTACACTAACATTTTCCGTGTTTCTGGTGGGAAAGTCCTGGTTAGGTGGAAAACCCCACTAGCCGACGGTAGGTCGGCGTCGGATCTCGCCATCCAGCGGGGGAAGACCACCGCCATATTCCGAGAAAAAACATGCACTACACTAACGGGACCAATGACCGAAGCAGTTGACGCGCCCGGAAACACCAAACCAAACCATCTTAATGCATTCTCCTTGTGTCATTTGAAGGGTTCCGCAGCATAAACCGCGACCACAAAGAATTCTATATTCTACTATAAGCCGCTAGTATGTACTAAGTAGTATACTAAAGCTACATTGCACAGAAAAAACGTTCCGCTACGTACTCACCGATGTACAAACTCCGCCCGCAATTTATTACTACGCACTACATCTTTAGTGATTACGCGTGTAGTACTTATCCGCATTGAATTGCAACAGCAAGAAAGTTCGAACTCGAATCTCGTATTTTGTTTCAAACTTTTAATCTATTTCTTATCAAGTGCTTTTGACCCGTGGGAATTACTCGTAGGATGTCTTGTTCTTGTATGTAGACATAAGTAAACTATATTAATTTATTTTTTTTTAATTCGTGGAAGGTCATTGGCGTTCATCAGTCTTTTTGAATTAAATTTTTTGTTTTGGATAATTTTTTACAATATATTCTTAAAACAAAAAGTTGGAATTAAATTATAGTAATATGGTGAGACTATTTTTTACTATGAAATATCTCACCCATGTTTCTTTAGTATTCTTAAAAAATATTATTATTATTGTTATTAAATTATTTTTATTATTATTATCATATTATATTTTTAAGTCTCTTGCCTAGCGAGGTGTCATATAGCTGACTCCGGAACCTTTAGAGAACCAAGATGCCTGCTTCGCAAGCAAACCCGGGCGGTCAGGATTCGACGGTGAAGTCAGGTGATGTTATTTCAATAAAAACTTCCTCACGATGCGTGTAGTACTCAGGAGAACAGCCTTTTGCATTGTATGAATGTGCCAGTTGTTAAGGCCAAGCCTTGAAGACGATGAGTTAGTTCTTCAGAGACCAGTCCATTTGCAGAGATAACCACAGGAACTACTTCAACAGATACTAAACGACACATGTCGCTCAGTTCCATAGCCAAGGCCTGATACTTTCGCTTCTTCTCGGCAATGGAAACGGCTATATTTCGGTCTAGAGGAATAGCTATGTCAACTATAATCCCTTTCCGTGAAACCTTGTCGACCCATATTATGTCAGGTCTGTTGACTTCGATCAGTGGTGATGGCAACATTCTACAAGAGCTTCCACCGTTTCATCTCCAGAACTGAATCCGACTTGAACTTGTAGTATGGGACCTCTTTCTCTATCATGTCGGACTTTGCAGCCAGGGCCTGATGGACAACCGCAGCAACGTCATGTGCCGACTGAGTAATTCTGTTTGTGCCAATGCAGAACACCCGCCCATTATGTGTTGGAGGGTTTCGCCGGGTTGATTGCAAAGTCGGTCAGCGGTCCTCTACACTCATATCCCCAATCACATACCTTTGGTAATTGTGAGTGGAGGTTACTTCATCCTGAATAGAAATGACAAAGCCTTCTGCCTTAGCAAAGAGGCCAGATTTTGTTATTGATTCAGTGGTGAGTTGTAGTTGACATTTACATAATTGAAATGATTGAAGGCGTTGTCATTGTCAACAATAGTATTTATTTAAAAAATAGCAGCTTTCGATTGCTTAGGCATCATCATCAGTTTTCTGCTGTCTGGGAGCCACAAAAACGACTACTGCAGCACATTTATCAATGCCAAACTCCATACAAATAGAGTCGCTGAAGGTCTTTACAAGTTCAAGCAGCGAGGAAAGTTGGTTCTTATCTTTGGCGTATAACATGAGATCGTCCATGTAGAATTGATGATTAATGAGGATATGGGGATATATGGTGATTTTATATCCCATACCCGAATCTCTTAACATTCTGCTGAGAGCGTTTAGAGCTGAGGATAACCATAAGGGACTTAGACTATCTCCCTGGAAAATTCCTCGTTTAATCTTCAGTTCCTTGGTGGTATAGCTACCTCCAGAAAATGAGACTTTTATCTTTGTTCGCCAAGTTCCCATGTAGTGTCGGATTAGATTCACATACTAGGCATTTACGTTATAGAGGTGAAGGACATTGGCACAAGCCACGAATGAGGTATTGAGTCGAAGGCCTTGGTATAGTTGATCCATCCAAAAGAAATGTAGCGGTGTTTTTTTTTTTGCTTGATTGACTACAACACTGTCTATCAAAATCAATAATTATTTGCAACCTTGAGCACCCTTTCTACAACCATTTTGCTCTGGTGCCAGAAGATTGTTGGCTTTCAGATGGGTATTCAGCATACTAGCTAGCACATATGTAAAAATCTTATATACTGTAGGGAGACAAGTGATGTGTCGATAGTTACTCGGAGCCTTAGGATTGTTAGAGTTGCTTATCATAAACGTAACGCCTTCAGTAAAAGACGCCGGAATGATACTTGGATCTTCGAATGAGGCTTGAAACCATCTGTCCAAGACCGCGTGAGTACATGGAAAATGCTTCCACCAAACGTTTTGTATCCCATCAGTACCTAGTGCTTTCCAACACTGCGTCTTCCTGATTGAATTGAAGATATCTTTCCGTGTAATATTAGACGAGCACATTTGTGGTATACCACAACACTTCTCTTCCTCTTCTGATATCCAAAAAGCTCCATCATCATGGGTCTTGGGAATGCTCCATATATTGCTCCAATATTCTTCCATTTCGGAACTTTTAAGAACTGTTTCTGGCAACATTCTTTGATCTTTCAGTTGCCTGAAAAATTTCTTCTGGTTGCATGAATACATAGCATTCTGTTGTCTTCGTTTCATTGCTTTATGATAACTTCTTATACGACACCCAAGGGCTGCGATGCGCTGTTTCAAATACTGAAGTGTGTCTCGAAGCCTCTTCTCAAAATTCGACTGGGTTCTTCGAATTCTCATCTTTCGTCCAATGGCCTTCACTGCTTTGGAGATCTTTCTATTTGCGTTCTCAGGAGCTGTAAAGAAGGCTGTCAGGGTGCCTATGTCTCACCGGAAGCTTTCGATCTTGCATTCAATACGTCTCAACCATGGGGGTTTGGTGGGTTTAGCAGGCTGTACTGCGTCTTTCGATGTTTTCAATTGATCCTTTACATGTTTACCTAGTCCCTGTACAACAGCAAGGGCTGCGCAAGACACATAGCTTCCCACTTCCTCAAGCGATGTCGATTGTTCTACATCAACCTTCAGCAAGTTATTGACGCTTCCATCGCTGCATTTGTACGCGGGCCATATCCCACTCGTGGGATCTATGGTCGGGAGGATAAGGGGATACCATGATAGTATGTCTTCATGGCTTCGTAATGCACAGCCCAAGAGAATTGCTCAGACAAGAGGAGGCAGGATTCATCAGAAATCGTCTCCACACACTCCTGATTAACTTGTGGATCTTCATTATTTCTTCCTTCATCAATTCTCAACACAAAGGATGCTCATTCTCTAATGGATTTATTTCTGAGAGAAAAGTTCTTTCAATATGGTGCGCTGCTGTCGCACACTCTCTGCTCGGATACAGGTATGTCCGGATGCAGCTTTAACCATTCTTCGTGAAATCGCGTCCGGTATCTCTCCATGTCCGCTTCAAGCTTGGTAGCCAAAAAGTACGCATGCATAATGGAGATATTTAAGTCCATTTCATGCGCTGGCGTTTGTTCTGAGGTCGGGGGGTGAGCTGTTGTCTCACCCAAGCTGCGACCCCCAGTACTTGTTTGAATTGTGGTCGCCATAAGTGGTGCAGCGCCACACCTTCTCGGATGGTATGAGGAGGCTCCGGGCTATTGCTATTATTATTATTATTATTATTATTATTATTATTATTATTATTATTAAACGATATAATCTCGTCAATTCTAAACGGAAGAACTGTTCTCTTTGCTGAGAACACGAATATTCTTTGGGAAACAGAACCAATAAGTAGTAAAATATCAGATTTTCGTTTGTTTGTTTTTTTCGTAAAATCAAAATAGTAAATGAAAGAAAAACAGTTTCCCTGCAATTTTCCATTTCAAATAAACAATTGCACACTCCTTTCAAAGCGAATGACATGCAATTAAATGTTAAGGTAACTAAATGTTTGGGTTTCGCAATGTAGTCAAACATCAAATGGATCGTTCTTTTCAATTAATTTAACACATCATTAAGTTCATCATGCTACGCCTTAAAAATCTTTCAAACTCACCCAGCCTTCAATCAGCTCATGAGGTACAACATTGACATTCGTGAGTCAGCTTTAACAGTTCCCCACGTGACCTATTTTCCTTAATACAGTAAGCAAATGTTGAGAAGCCCCCTTCTTTTGCTTCTGAACATAAATGTAGACTGTGCACTTTATCTTGAGTTCATTAGCTTCTTAACGGAGAACACGAACTATACGAGTTAGTCGGTAGTTATTCAAAAATTCGTTCTCCGTATTCTCGCGGCAATAAGTCTATTTTTTTCACTTGAGATACGATAAGGGATTCGAGACAAAATCTGCAGCTCCTTTGCCATTACAAAACATTTTTAATAGATGTGAGTGAGTGTTTTCTGGTTTCGAATCTTGCCAACAATGCTCGTTGCTACCTGTGTTCATATATTCAAATATACTCAAGAAAGCGTGCGCAGACGATTTTTCTCCCCCATACGTCACATACACGTCTTTACTGGATTTGACTAAATAAATATCTAAATTGTCGGCCCGGTGGCCTAGATCGCTAAGGCAGGAGTGGTACTGGTGTGGTTCAGGAGAAAATTCAAGGGAATATTTTAGGTGGGCCACACGGTATATGTATTACGTCATGCTCCACAAACATATCTGTATCTATTCCATACGTACAATAATATATGGCGACAATTGCGTTCATTTAAGCGCGATAATCTCTGAATATACTGAACCAATATCCAAGGAAATTCTGTGCTTCCTTTGAAGGTCACGAGTACTATACACAACCACAAACATTAAACCTTAATATATTTACAAAATAATTAATTTTCTGGATTTTTTCGCGGAGCATTACATCATAGAGTCAAGGTAGAGCATTACATCATAGAGTCATGGAGTGTGCAATAGTTTATATGCACGTCACCAGAGGATGACGAATGAGATCTATGACTGAGTTCATGAATACACAGAATTGTTTATACGTATGAGAGAACTACTTTTTCATTTAATTTTTAATCCGTATTGTTTATATTTAAGAATGATTGTGGCAGTTTTTCACACTATGTATGAAATGTATGTATGTATGTATGATAGTAACTTGGCTATTGGTTTTTATTAACTAGGCGTGAGAATATTGGAAAGAAGTCATTTTACTGATACACTTATGGTGCTGAAGAAAGAATGTATACCATTACGTGGCATAGAAATGATTATTTAAATTTATGAGAATACGTTTTTGGCAAGAGAATGTAAAATTGAGCAAAGGATTAATGGGAAATGGGTAATCAGAGGAATTGAACGTGTAAACACTTTTGTTTTCAAGGCTGTTGAGAGTAGACGCGAAGAGGTTATTTAAGATAAATTGAAAAGCTTGTATCACGCCGGAATGCACTGCAATCCGTGATGGAGATATTATATTTGTCTACAAGCTTATTGACACCATTTCGTGAATCACTATTTTTCAAGAACCCTAAAATGCGTACTCGGATTCAATTAAAACCACTTGAATTACACTTAAAGTCGATTGACTGACTTGGCTTTACAGATCAATTTCAAATCATTCATTATATATGAGAGAAAATAAAAAAAATATGAAAAAAGTAAGTTTTACAAAGCGGCAATTAATAATATAATATTCCACAAAAATAAAATTCCACAAAGTGAATACACGTGAGTACAAATATATATGTTTAACATCATTTATTTTTAGTTATAAAGTGAATGACATTTAGGGGCAGGAACCCCCAATAATAATAGTTATTTATGCGTTAAGTATGTAGATGTTTTTGCGGGGGCGACTTTCAAACGCGAGGGTCTCTGGCCGGAGGAGTTGGAAGTCGCCAGAAGGGCAAAATCTATTGTGTATGTATGGTGTTTTTGGTGTATTTGAGAGTTATATAAGTACGAATAACAGTGTGAATTGCGCTGATGGAACTACATTTTTAGGTTACTTGCCCCTATTGCCGAAAGTTGAGTTACAATATTCCATAACATCATATGAAAACATTTTGAGGATGTTAGCCAGTGTGCCTTATACATCTTATTACTACGAGTTGTACTGCTCCTCAAGAAGCACATATGTCTCTAAAAAAAGATGATACGTAACAGTGAAATATTAGTGACTGTGACAATCATAAATTCACGAACCATTCCAAAATTGCAATTTTCTTATCAATTAAGCAAAAGAAGGTTATTTTGTTTTACTGTTTTGTTTAGTTGTTTTACTTATTTGAGCATTATACCATTTATTATTGTATTTGCTTACATCTTAACTTTAATAAATCGAATTCATAAAAATGTTGTATGTATTCTGTTAGAGCGGGCCATAAAGTATTCAAATGGCGCGAGGGCATAACGAGTCAGAAAGGCTTGCAAGGGTACGGTAACAATACCGTTACGTGTTTCATTTCAGGCCCTTAAAGACACGCAATCAACTCGTAAACCATAAAAACATAAATACTTTTTTAGTGAGAAAGTGAGTGAGAAAGACCTGCTACTCCCATGTGGTAGCACGGGAGAGTGAGGAGGAGTAGACACCGTCGCCAGGCAGGAATAAATGGAATTCCTCTTCCCGTCTAAAAAATATTATGACTATTCTACTCGTGAAATTAAAATCAGTAGTGCTTAACTATATAAAATAGCAGTATCAGCGCGCTGTATATCAAAAATTTTATCGCTTTTTCAATCGGATTTTTTCCTACCGCTCCTCCCTAATAGCCAATGGAAGACCTATCTCTCTTAGGAGGCGGTAGGTTTCAATCACTGTCCAGCCATGCTATAAATCGCGTATTTACTGTAACATAATCTCATTGATTTTAATACTTCAGTTGTCATTTCAGTAATATTCAATATTTGGAAGAATTTTGGAACTGTGTCGGATGTAATTTAATTTGTGGAATGGTCCTATTAAATACGACTCGTGTTTTGGAAATCCTCACATAAATACACTCGTCGCTTCGGGAGTCGGCGTTTATCAACAATTTCCAAAGCACTCGTGATATTACCTGTGATAAACACACCACTGCACTAAAACGTAAACAGAATACGGAACACACTTCTTGCTTTACTGAAGATCACGTAGGCTTTCGCTCTAATGGAAAATGCAGCTCTTCTGACCTTTAGGTTCCTCGCTTTACTGCAGCGCAGACTCAAGCACGCGATCCGAGCTCAAGTCCTCGGCCTCTCGCCTTTCCTTAGGTGTGGTCTGCTTTCGTCAAGTTCGATCAGTACTAAAATACGATCGGATCCTTCCGTATTTCCATCTGCGAGGGCGATATAAAGCACGGAACTACAAAGTAATACTGGTAAACTTTCTAAGTTAACCAGAATTTTTGTAAAAGATTTTGAAGCACAAGAAATTCTTTGCTACCTAAACTTAAAGGGAGTGGAATATTGTCATGTTTAAATATCTAAAAGAAGTAGCTATTTAGAAATCTGAATCATTAATAATCATTAACATCCTAGAAAAAATAACTCGATCCTTTAATTAATTAATCTAAAGATTTTTACGGAACAACAACATTAATGATTTATAAAAGTAGACTTACGAGTATTAACCTTTCATTTCACTCGTGTTCACTTGTGGCGTCATTTCATGTTATGTATTGCTTCTACGCGGTTCATCAATAATAATAATAATAATAATAATAATAATAATAATAATAATAATAATAATAATAACAATAACAATAATAATAATAAAATAAAATAAAATAAAATAATAATAAAATAATAATAATAAAATAAAAATAATAATAAATTATCATTATACATTGGGGTATGTATTTTTATTTAGGGATGAGGATAGGACACGTTTGCTAGGGATCTGCTCTAACATTCGCCTGGTGTTGATCGGAGAAATCACAGAAAACTACCGATGACAGCGGCCGGCCGCTAGATTTCCCCTTCATAAAGCGGCTGAATTCGATCTAACAACTATCAAGCTAGTGTCGAGACGCTTGTCATCGACGGGAGTCGACCGTATGATCTTCCGCTCAGAGGCCTTGCAGTGACATCAGATGATGCTCTGAGCCACCGTCGCCGGGCGACTGTCAGGGAAATCAGGCGTTTCAGAGCTGCTCTTCCGAGAAGTTCTGTGCGCGCACGCTTCCGCGGTACGAGCCTGCTGCAGTACTGTTTCCTGGAAGCCCTCTCGCAAACTGCGGGGCAGATAGAGAACAGAATGGGGCTAGCGCAGTGTGATTGGGTGTGGTTGGCAAACACGTAGCCTTTCCGCATTTTTTGCACCGCATTTCAATTAGTACGGAGCAATGCGGATTGAATAAATCTCCATATTTCATTCTATGACTAAATTTATTTTATACCTTCACTCGTGCGCAGATTCTCAGTTAATTTTCAAAATACTGGTTTGTATTTAAACATTTAATCGTGGGTGCTGATCACTGCTTATAATACTCGTACTTAATAGAAACAGAGAAGACACGAGATAAATAGAGCACGTTCTTTTTTCAAATGCCCTTTCCGAAAGCGGGTCTTCCAATATTGTACATCCGGGTGAATAAATTTTTCCCTACATTTACCATTTAATCCACAACATCTAGAATGTCATATTATTTTGTGGTAAAAAAGAGTAAAGAATTTTTTATTAAGAACTGCGAGGGATGCAAGAACAATGTTTTGTGGGGTCAATAAAATCTATTTGGTCTCGACTACGAAGCGTTATTTTACCATTAACATTACGCACAACAAATCGAGTAGTTAGTAGAAAAATCTAAACGCAATCATACTCAAACAGCAATCTTCTTTCACTGTTCTAATAAAACGTTTATCAAGGAGTTAAACTGAAGCATTTTGCATCCTGAAATCAAAGTACATTTCATTATCAACACAAAACACAAAAATAACACTTATTCAGCAGTCACAAGGTATCTTGAAAGAGATGTATAAATAAGAAAACGTCTAACAAAGATGGATTCATTGATGTCTTTTCTATAATCGCATATGAAATAGCAAACTCGTATCGGAAGGAGGAGGTTAGGCTTGCTATCTTTCCCTTTTTACAAAAAATAAAATACGAAATTCCTAAGAAGTACCTAGTTTACAGGAAACCTCGTGTTTATTTCGGAAAGGCATTTTTTACACTTGCGTATACACACGTTTCTAAATACCATTATTCATTCAAGACACTTTTTGCAGCAAAGCGCACTTTAGAGATTAGGAAGGATGTAAAGCCATTCGTCCATCACCCAATGCGCTTGTGCGTTACAGGTGATCTAAAACAGAATGTGGATAGAAACAGAGGTGGTCTGCGTTTGTTTCTGTTCTGCTTCCGCAACACATCAGTCTCTAAGGCAGACCTCACAGGGGATGTGGCGCCTGTTCGTGAAATCTGGACTTCTGCCAAGCGTCGTTAGGGGCGTCCGCTACTGCAGCAAATGCAAAAACGGAAAACGAGACAGACTGTAATAAAGCACGGACAAAAAAAAATACGAATGATTCTCAGTACATTCACAGATACAAATAACTTTTATGGAATAATAGAAAGGGAAGTTTTGACATTGCAGAATATCAAAAGTGTTTTACCTGCTTGAACAAGCGTGCCCTCTTTCTGCTAAACATTGGATAAAAATACTGTATGATTACCATAATTCTTCTGTACATTTGTGTTGAATAAGATAAGTCGAATTAATTTATGGTGGATATGTATTTGCTGCAAGTGCGTTTGGAAACATAACTTAATTTTCATACAATCGTAAATCTAACAAGATAAATCGAGTAGTCTAATTATTCAAACTGATTATTCGCTTTTTGAGATCATTGAATAGCATGATATAAGTTGACTTCGTTTATTCACGCTATAATGTACTAAATGTTAAAAAACTACAGGATACTTATTTTGCTTTTCAGTATAAATACGTTTTCTTTAGTTATCAGCTCATTCTTAATTATCAAATATTTATTTTCAGGTGTTTCACCGTCATTCAATAAATACACGCAAGGAAGCAGATCTGGCCACCTTCTTTAGAAATCGTACGATCGAGTGATTGAAAGGAGTACATGCACTGTACAGACAAATTTCTCATCTAATCACATAACTGTTAAATAGACACGAAAAGTGTTTCAAAAAACCGTTTATCAGACACATAGGTAAGTAATTCATGTCTCATTGTTTAAAACTTTAATTTTTGGAATCTTTCTTAACACTAATTCAGAGTTTCGTCTTTCAACGTCCAAGCTGTTTACAAAACTATTGGAAATCGACCCCACACGTAATCGATTGGTGAAAACCCCGGCGTTCTTTTAAAGACGCTGGAGGCACCCATAAACACGTTTAACTCCTATATCATGGTCTGTCGATGAAGAGAACAGTTGTATATTCGGAGCAACATTGATTATGTTAAATTAGTTCTTCAAAATTAGGACGTGACAAAAAATTGTAAAAAAAATGTGTTATGATTGATTCCGAGCGCCTCAACGGCTAAGGTAATTAGTGCCGTAAGTACAGTGCATGTTTTTGCTCTGGAGGTGCCGGTGATTTTGCCCCACTGAATGGCGAGATTCGGCGCCAACCCGCCGTCGGCTACCTGGTTTTCCCTCAACCATGTATCTCCCAAAGCGGGGCCCCAGCCGGCACATGCTCTAAGATCTCGACCGGTCTTCTGTCATGTGTGGTAGTGTAGTGCATGTAAGTGCGTGAGGAGTAGTTTAGGACAAACAATAGAAGGTAAGAATCGCGCGCGGTCCGTGGCCCGTTTGGTAGGGAACTGCTCGGGCATTCGCCTGGTATTGATCTGAGAAATCACGGTAAGCTACTGATCAGAGCAGCTGGCTACTTTATTTCTCCTCCAGACTGTGACTCAAATTCGATTTAGCTCTCTAGCTAGGGTCGAAAATCCTGCCACCATCGGGCCTCGAATCCCAGGATATCCCAGTCAGAGGCACTGCAGTAACACCTTAACGCCCTGAGTCACATCTCCCGGCAAAATAATTGTTATACTTCTTTAAATGTAAAATTATTGTTATACTTCTTTAAAGGTGTGTACCGTTCATATTACCTTGACTTATATATAAATATAAAATTTTGTTTTGTTTTAATTTTTTAACATTTTTATTTTATTTTTTATTTTTTTTCTTCATGTATGTTCATTATTTTTCTTCATGTCTTCATGTATATATTTTTCGTTCATGGCATTTTTGTGTGATTTCTACATTAGAAATCACTACTTTTGTTGTTCAGAAAAGTTGTCCTTATTCCTTGTGATTGTGTTTTTTGTTAGCCCTGATGAAGGAATAAAATATTCCGAAACGTTGGCAAACTAATGTATTTCATTAATTGACCGATCCCGTAATCCATATCCTACTTCTTTAAACACACATTTATTTTATTGTTCAACGTTAGCCCTTCCCCCACTACCGTTAATATTCTCCGGATATTGGAATAAAATTGGTATGCAATTGTTACAAAAAAATAACTGAGGTTGATTTTCCCCTTGATTGACCGTTTACTTGCTTATTATATTGTACGTATATGATATTTTGTTATTTATTATTATTTACTGTGGTAACTATTACATTCACTCATTCGTGAGTGAATATCATAGTCATTGTTGTTATTCTGATAAACGTAAAGCAGAGACGAAACGTTTTATCTTTGTATTTTTTTTAGTGCTGATTGAATCACCCAAGTGTATTTCCCCCGATTCCCCAGTCGATCTGGATGATGTGGCGCCCCCTTAGATTAAATTTTGTTGTTTGGTAGTGCAAAGGACGTTTTAAGAGAATGGTGCAAGTCTCATGTTCGTTGAAAAGTCTTATTTTTATAAAATTGCAAACGTTTATTTCGAAGTCTTCCAACAACTGAACTATTAATGATAGAGATGTATGCCTTAATGAAATGTGTTCCTTAAAGACAGATTGTTACATAAAGTCGTATACAAATTTTCGAAACTTTGAACACTTTTCGCGTGAAAGTACGGTTGAGAAAGTACGTGCTGTTTTAGCACCACTAGCTTTACTTTTCTGTATTAATCTGAAGGTACGAAAATAAAAAAAAATCACTAATAGTGTATTTTTCAATGATGATGTATTTATGGATATTAATATCCAAGTGTGATATGATACGAGTGCGGAACGACCGAATGTAGTAGACTTCATACGAGTGTATTAATACGCATAACAGAGTTTCATAAAATGCTTTTCTACGAATAATGATAATCATTATAAGTTAAATTTTCACATTTATTGGTTTCGTAGTAACTAGCATACAATATTCAATTAATACCACCTGCCAGGCAGACTAGCGAACTAAGTGTCCCACGAGGCATTGGCTAAGCATTAACACAATCTGACTTCAAATAAGCAGTAAACGAGTTATGTTAGGATTTAATTAATAAAGAAATATTATTCAATACCTGTAATTACCAATATTATTAAGTCAGTACCTTTTTATTTTTTATCAGTTAATAGCTGATAAAATCCACATATGTATTATGATTTTCTTCGGAGTTTGGAAACGGGGAAGCATATACAGGGGCATACATGGAGTGCCGTCACTCGCGGTTTGTCTCGACACAGAAATATTTACATAACAACTAAACATTTAATAGAACGATGACCAATGACTGATTACTTCTCAACTGTTAACTTCTCTGTCAATGGTCCTGTACTATAAAGCAGCTGTGCAACGAACGGTCTAAGAAGATAATGATACTCTGAAACCATAAAAATAAATTAATATTATATCGTTATATGAAACGAAAAGTGACCATGAGAGAAGTTGCTGAAAACTACTTACTGGAATATGTTCAACAAATCCGTTTGAAATCAGTAGTTATACAATTGTCACTGCACCCGGAAATAGAACTCTTGTGATCACATTTTAACTGGTGTCTAAAATTCGTTATTACATATCTCCTGGTTCACAGAATTCATTTTGCGCAAGATTTTACCCCTTGCGTAAATTGAGAGAGTCATATTTGCGCAATATATTTCCACTTGCCTAAACGGAGACAGTCAAATTTCAACAATCACAGGAATATCTTTCCTGTGATTCTCAATTTGTCTCGATAAAAATACCTTGTGAACACGCGGGGACGAGCAAATATGGAACACCGCAACACAAATCTCCTTAAGAAATGGCTGCTCCTACGAATACGAGAGTGCGCGTGGTCGTAAAAATGGGCCCTACATATTTATGGGCATCTCTCTCGCACTCTACAGCCGTAATAAAACACTCGCGAGAAACAATGGAGCGTCGACGGAGGGAAGAAGAGTCCCCTTAGAAGGTCGAGGAAGAGTCTGGGTCATGGCAAATTCACGACGCAGCGCGTCATTCCCGATTTACTTGCATCCTCATTCACTTCAAGTTTCTAAATGGTTTCTGAGCGAACAGAAGAGAAAGTAATGGAAGTGTAGTCCTTTAGAATAAGAATTTTTTTAGAGTTTTAGAAATTTGATATATTAACCAGCCCTATAACATATAATGATTTCACTCCCTCTAAATATTGTCGAGTTTTGGTTGATGCATAAGTTCGTGAGGTTTTTATATATTTTATTTTATTTTACTGTCCTTTCACGCACTGTAACTCACAATCACTCAGTGACATATTCCCCTCTTTATCTACGAACTGCCAACTTTCATGTAGTACAGTTCCTCGCCTGTAGAACTCATTTGGATTAGATTTGTAGCTATTGGTCAAGAGAAGCTTCATCAGGAAACACTAGTCCCTGTATGTGGTTAGAGAGAGCGAAAGACAACGAAATCTGAGGGGGCGAGGTCAGGGGAATACGGAGGATGAAGTGGTTCTCAGCAGTTTAGAAATCACACTTTTGGTCAATTGTGTTGTATGCAGAAGAGCATCATATCATAGAGCAATAAGACTGGTTGTTGTCTTTGTCTTTTGGGTAAATCCCGAGTTTAGGGTGACACGGTTCCTTTGATTCACTGATTCGGTTCATTAGAGGAGAATCGACTCCATGAACTGAACCCTTGTTTATACGTAGTATTCGCGTGTAGTTCAGTTCATGATGTTACAGCAATAAATATAATTATTTAAAAAAAAGGTAGATCGGGAGTATAGCTACCCCCGTGCTCCAATGCCCACTGTACGTATAAATCTCCGTAGCAACGTACTCTCATTAAGTGAACTGATTATTCGTATTTTTCACGCTACAAATTTAATTTGTAACCAACGCATTTTTTTCACCAAGTGGTCCGCGACGTGCTACCGCACGTCGCTACCCGACAGATCCAACGTGCTACGTTCGCGAGGGCCTTCCGGCCCTCGCTCTCGAGACCTGGTTCGCGCCTCCGCTGTCGCTCCGGCGCTCACGTTGTTCTATATACCTCCCTCACGTTTAAGAGAATTTATTTTAAAGGGACCACTCACTTTTAAGAAAATGCATACCTTCCATCTCAGTAGACACACAAACCTATTTGAAGAAGACTTGAAATGCGAAAATACACACAATTCCACGCCAACAAATTATCAGGTGACTTCTCATTTAACATTGAACATAAATAATTCAGTTGTTATAATGAACCGCGCAACTATAAACATAGGAATCGCGAGAAATAATGAATCATAAAAGGAACCAAAGGAACCGTGCCACCCTAAACCCGGGATCATTTTGTTGTCAATAGCAACAGCAAGCCGTCTTAGTTGCTCACTATATACAGCAGAGGTAATTGTTTCGTGGTTCGACAGAAGTTCATAGTGAAGAATTTCATCTTTGTTCCACAAACACAGAACATGATTTTCCATGGATGGGCACCATCCTTGGCATGGAGAGTTGCTGTTTTGATGGGATAAGCCACTCTTTTCTTTATGTTGGCATACAGGCACCATTTCTCGTCACCGGTGACGAGACAGGAATGCTCTGTGCCTATCACAAACCAACGGCGCCGGGCAAGCAATGACAAACAGATGTTCACTCGTTGATTTTGGTTACTGTCACTCAACACCCATATATTCAGTTTCTGTACCTTACCCATTGAATGCAAATGGCAGGCAAGAGTCGACTGATCACATTAAAAAACTTGCGCCATTTTCCGCGTTGTTTGACGAGGATTCTGAAGAAGCAAGGCATTCAAGCGATTGTCGACAAAATCTGAAGGTTTCCAGAATGTGAATCATTAGACAAGTCAAACCGTTCGGCTCGAAAGCGGAAAAACCATTTTTGTGCTGTTATTTCAGCAATTGATTCATTCTCGTTCACTTCACAAATTGTTCTCGCAGTTCCGCTGTACTGGATCCTCGGGTTAAACTCTAAGAGCAAAATGTGCCGGAAATGCTGTTTCTCAACTTGACATTCCATATTCGTTTCTCTGAAATATATACAAATAATACGTTCACAATCAAGAAAACATGTGTTTCACAACATACTAACTCCAAACTACGTTAAAACAACGGAATAACAATAAACAATCCCTTCACACCGCATTGTTGCTAACCCCAAACAATACCGCACGAAATTGTGCATCGATCCAATAATCAAATTAAAAACGGTGTAAACATGATGGTAGTAAGGTCATGTCATTTTACCAATAAACTAACCACTGTAATGCGCAATATTTGATATTTGTGAATACGACCCGTAATAGATTTTGGCACCCGGCGTGGAGAGGATGTAGATTGGTTTTGTTACATTTTCATGCATATTCATTTGTTAAAATTTCAGACCAGCAAGAAATTTAGCTTAATGTTTAGTTATTAGAAATTTAGCTTAATGTTATAACTAAATAAGCTAATTTATTAAATGTAGAATATTTAACGTTCCATTTTCTTGATTTTTGACTTTTCTCAAGTATATTTGCAGCAAGGCAAATACAGATATAAAATTCGGATGCTTCCGAGGTTTTAGAAAAACATTCATTTGCTTGAGCAACGCGGTGATGAGCGGCTCCTAATATATTTTACCAGGTCGAGGAAAGACTGTAATTGACAGTTGTTTAAAACTATCGTTCTTATATTAGAATAGAGCGTTCTTGTAGGAAGTAAACGTGTGTCTAGGCGTCCACCCGTGACGCAAGTGAGGGAAGTCACGGATCATAATAATATCGCCGGGAGAATTTGGAACCAGATCACAGACATTAGGCGAGGACATTATCCAGAAGCAATATTCTGCTGCGTCGACGGAGAAGGTTCTACGGGGCGCCATCGAACGAAGAAGTGGAGAGCGCGCGAAGACCCACGAATGAATAAAAAGTTTTTATAACTATTATTATATATATTACACTAGAGAAAACTGGTCATGACCAAAGATTGATCATTTTTTATTATCATTATAATGAATGCTAATTTGTTAAGTTGAAAGAAATCTGATTATCATTGTTCGTTACGTACAATCCGGCATTTTAATAAGATTTTGATTCCACGCCACTCCGTATGGATGACAGATTGAATAATTGGTTGCAAAGTAAGTAGCAACAATTATGAACTTCGAAACCCCAATTAACTGAGCTAGCACAACTTAATTTTGGAAGGAGAGATTTTTAAATTACGTAGGAATCATTAGGTTTCAAAGTGTAACCTTTTCCTGGCGCGCAAATTACATTTGTCAGTAATAATCATGTTTGAAAATGTCCCTCCAAGTGGGGCTTGTTTTTAAATAGAAAGACGGGGCTTATTTCACATTGACATTAGTCAACGTCGGGCATGTTTAAATACTTGTCATTAGTGTTTTTGAAGGAATGGCAATCTCTGTAAAATCAAAGTCAGACTTACTGCTGTCGGGACCAAAAAGCTGCTCTGGGTAAGCAATAGCAGGGACACTACGGTGATCCAAAGCAATAATGAGAGGATTCCTTACATAATAAACCTTAGGTTATAAAGAGAAAGTATTGTAATCGTGCGATGGAAATTGGCAATTTTTCGACAGAAAAGTTCTTATTGTCGAGCCCTGAACCCGAGAAGTGGATAGGTAGCGGTAGCTCAGTGCATCACTGCAGCGCCTCTAACCGGGAGGTCCTATGTTCGAGTCCTGACGGCGGCAGGATTTTTGACATTAGCTTTTCAGCTAGGTCGAATTCAGCTGCTGTCTGGAGGAGAATTCTAGCGGCCGGCTGCTCTGGTCGGTAGTTTTCCGTGGTTTCTCCGATCAACACGAGGCGAATGCTGGAGCAGTACCCTACCAAATGGGCCACGGACCGCGCGCGATCTGTTCTTCCTCTTCCTTGTCCTATCCTCTCCCCTTACACACACACTTATACTAACATGCACTACACTACCACATAATCCGGGAGACCGGTCGGGAGCTTAGAGCTTGTCCCATTTGGGGCGGTGCCCCGTTGGTGGAAGAGTCCTGGTTAGGGGGAAACCCTACTAGCCGACGGTAGGTCGGCGCCGGGATCTCGCCATCCAGCGGGGAAAGATCACCGCCATCTCACGAGAAAAAAGCATGCACTACACTAACGGGACTAATGACCAAAGCCGTTGACGCGTCCGGAAACACGAAAAAATCAATCAATCAATTAACCGAGAAGTGGATAAATGTGGTTTCTAAAAGTAGTTTATTACTTCCTCTCGCACATTATGCAGCCAGCATGCCCTTTGAGTTCTCGATACCGAAAAGTCAATTGTCGGCAAAACGGTCGTCCGTTCCAGCTCAATGCTAACGACTAAACCATTCGGACAATTTTGTCCAAAACTGATATCCTTGGATTTATCTGAACGAACCCGGGTCCTGCAAGTTTGAAAAAGATATTTTGATTTTTGGAGGTACTTTACATGAAACCTCAACATTTTAAAAATTTTCTCAAAAATGGCTCCAAATTTGTGTATCACACATTTTCCTCGGATAGTGTAGAAAATACTTCAAAAAGTCCAGTATTCATTTTGAGGTCAAATTTTATCGACGTCTTTCTACAAATACAATAGTGAAGACATAGACATTTCCGAAAAAAATGTTGCTCAAAGACCCAACTTTTCGTACATGAGAGGATTTATAGCTTATTTTAGGGGCGAGGTCTAATCGTCCGCGACAAAGGATAAATTTCCAACATGTGTGGGAGTGGCTGCATGTAAGTTTGTGTCTGTGTGGGTAAGGAGTTTTATTTTTCGTTTATTTGCTTAACGTCAAAAAAGTTAAAAACTGTGTGACATACTACGAGAAGAAAACACGAAGATGGCCGAGCGATGATCTCGCGCAAGCCATAGTCCATTTTCAGCGCACTGCTCCCGCATTCGACTCGAACTGATCGACAAAACTACGGAAAACTACAGATTAGAGTCGTTGGCCGCGAGAATTCTCCTCCAGGCAGCGGCAGAATTCAATCTAGCTCTGTAGATAGTGTTGAGAATTCCCCTCTATCGGGACTCGAACCCTAGGTATCTCCTAGTCGCTAAAGAGACAGCAATGCTGGTACCGAGTTAAACTCTGCCAGTGTTTGATTGTGAAATCTGAAAAAAAGTACTGTTAACAAACTACCACATATGCTGTTTGTTGCTCTAAAACTGAAATCTTTGATCGATCAAGTTTATTGGAGGGTTATCATTCTATTTCCATTATATTATATTACTCCATTCCCTTCATTTAATAAATTTTCCACTAAAAACAATGAGTAAATACAAAATACAAATAAAAATAATTACAAATATAATGTGGATTATAATTCGTTCATTACACACGTTAAAAAGTTATTTCCTTTACCGATACCAAATAAATTAAATTACTTCACGGAAAGAATTTTTCTTATATAACATCGGAAGAGTGACTTGCCGGAAATGAATCATTACAAGAACAAGAAGCCTTACAATGGCACGACCCAAATAAATTAAGTGTTTCTAAGAGGGATATTCTGTCGCAAAACGAGGAGAGTGGAAATAATTTAAAATTAAATTATCAAGAGTTGGGAATTTTCAGAACCTGTCAAAAGAATAATTGCGTTCTATGTGGGGCCAAATGTTTGTTCGTTTTTTGCCTGCGTTCACAATGCTATCTAAGAGGCCACCCTTCCGTTTTCGCTGCTCGTAATATTACTGACAAGTAGGGGCTGAACTTTATAACCTAAAACGTCGCCAAAAATGATCAATAAAATGCTCTTAAAATGTTTTTAAAATGCCATAAAACCAAAGAAAAGTAGTAAAAAATCTTATCAAAACCAGTTTTGATTAACAAGTGACTTCTTTGCCAGGAAATCTCTGTCTTTAGTTATCCCGAAATTGGCCGAACAGGCAATGGCGCTGATATACATCACAATAATTATATACTCCAAACAACTATCAAAATCAATTTCTGAGCGAACAAATAGAATAGGCTACTCAGTAATTTAGTGAAGACCATTTGATACATCTCGTAAATATTATTTGAAGCAAGTACCATTAAAAATGACTTTAAAATCGATTAAATCAGCAAAAAATGCATTAAAATGACGGAAAAGGTAAAAAATGATTAATTAGTCGAAATCGACAAAAAATGCAAAATAGTGACCTTTAAAAATGGATCATTTCCTTTTGTCATATTCTATACTAACAACAACTACAATTTCTATACTAAATGGTACTGTTATAAAGTGAAAAGAAAAAAAATGTTTCATTAAAATCCGCCCCTACAGATAACCAAAGTGTAGGTCACTGGCTTGAATAGCTAAAGTCCTGAAGACTGAAGGGCGCGGGTTCGAATCCCGCCATGGTCATGGATGTTTGTGTTTTCCCTACGTATTTTCCCTGCAGTTCCCCACTCGACGGCGGACGGAGTAAACGGCGGTGGAGTAGTTTCTGGGAAGATCACCGCCACCTCCCGATGAAAAACATAAACTACACTTGCGGCACTAATCACCTCAGTTGTTGACGCGCCCGGAATCGCTAACAATCAATCATCGCTTGACAACAACAACAACAACAACAACTGTGTAATTTTGCGGCGTCCGCGAGCTTAGTGGGCTACGCTCATTTTGCCAATAAATGTGCTCGTTTCTGCATCACATGAAGTTATTTCAAAACCAGGTAAGCCCCTTTGCGTTTCCCTACTCACGCAAACCTGCAAATAAACCCGCCCCGATTTGAGCTCGTCTCAAATCCCAATGTGGAGCTGCGTCCGCTGGCCGGAGTTGGCCGGACAAACCGCGGTCGTTACCGCGATCGTACGGGAGCTGCTCACAGGCAGGTTGCAGGGGTCAACAGGCCAGCGCACAGTGGTCAATTTTGCGTTCGTAGGTGGACAAAAATCAAAAATTCATCTTTTTTTTTAATTGGTTATTTAAGGTCGCATCAACATCTTAGGTCATTAGCGACCACTATTGCTGTTAACGGTATGGTAACTATGTGGATGAAACGATATGGTGGTGATAAGGGGTAAAAGGACGAACACAAGTACAACCATTCTCGAGGCGGGACTCGAACCCGCGACCCTTCAGTCCGAGATCACTACGACACTACTGCCTTAGCGATCTCGGCCACCGGGCCGACAAAAAAAAATCATCTTTGTTATTGGAACTTGAAACATAAATGGTCGTATTCCCAGATGTCTATAGTATCGGAAAACAGCTTGTGCAAGCCTCAATTGTTAAGCAGGCGGCATGGAAGACCTTACTTCAGCAACTTTGAGTTCCCTTCGTATTAATCAGGTTTGGAGCCCATAAATATTGTATGCGTTTACAAAGATTTGTGAAGCGTTTCTTAATTATCTTATTATATCATTTTTCGATTTGTGCAGTAGACTGAGGTCTTTGTATATGGTGATACTCCGGCATTCACCTGGACAGGATCGGAGTCACAGCTGTTAGATTACCATTTCAATTTCGGCAAGACCACAAACTCGCTCCAGTTTATCTCATGAAGCTAACTTCCGGCAGTTGCCCGGTATCGAACTGACGACCTCCCATTCGCGGGCATACTCGACCACATGGTGTTGCCGTTACAATCGCCGATACCTATGTTGATAGTGAACACACTTGTACCCAAAAAACATTGTTAATCTCAAAGATATCGTCACTAGAATTTTTGCCCACCTAGCAACGCAAAATTGATCACTGCGCAGCGGTTCCCCCGGTGTCTGAGAGGAGTCAGCGCTCACAGAACCCACGACTGTTTCATCATTCTTGATTTATTAGAAGCTTCATTAACCGTAAGTGATAGTTTCGTCTTTCAACGCTTATCAGATTATCAAGCAAATAGCAACCATCGTCTTGCGAAATCATTGCTATTTTGGACTTCTCTTATTGTCAGGCCAGTCCAAAATCCCGTTTCGCTATTAGGTTCTGTCGATGCAACAGTTAAGCATTCCGATAAACTTAGTGACTACTGAACTAGTTCTTCAAAGAAAGAACGTTTCCCCCCTTATGCACAAGAAAGACAGCATTTCAAAGCAAATAAATTTTCAATCAAAAAGTGAATGTTTTTTTGTTAGACGATCGTTACATTCAGGAATGGAATTATTAATTACCATCTTCTTACTCACGAGCATTTTATGAAAGTTTGGTGTTCGTGAAAAGAAAAGCGTAAGTAGATTTTGTGATCAAACAAATCCTATTTACGTATGAATGTGCAGCATTTTGGAAAGTAATGCAATTAAGTAGGTACAATATTAATCAATACCAGCTAAAACATAGCATAGGCGTGCACAACCTACTACAAGGTGGAGGGGGAGTCATTATTTCTGGGTCTCCTCCTCCATTTAACTTTTTTCATTACATATGACATAATGAGTATAACCAAAAAAATAATGAAATTATATCTTTATGGTTACAGTTAATAAATACAATAATTGTTAATATTCACAGAAATAAAATGTTTTATAGACAGTCTCTGGCAAAGTCGTTCTTTCACGCCACGCCAATTAGTATTTTTTTAAAATTTTAATACCGAAACGCCAATACCTCCTCGAATTTCCCTTAACGTGAATATTCCCTGATCAAATACGGAATCGACTACGCTCCGAAATATCTCAGCCAACACCGAATCGAAAAATCTCTGCAAATCAATATAAAGAGGATTTTTCTCGCTCGTGTCCGATCAGCAGCACTTCTTAGGCATTGCATGCATTCATGGTGCAGCTCTACTGTTGATACTGATGTCACTGCAGCGCCTCTGACCGGGAGGTCTAAGGTTAGAGTCCTGACGGCGGCAGGATTTCGACACCAGCTCTTCAGCTAGGTCGAATTCAGTCGCTGTCTGGAGGGGATTTCTACGGCCGGCTGCTCTGATCGGTAGTTCTCCGTGGTTTCTCCGATCAACACCAGGCGAATGCCGGAGCACTACCCTACCAAACGGGCCACGGACCGCGCGCGATCTTTCCTTCTTCTTCTTCCTTGTCCTATCCTCTCCCCTTAAAAACGCACTTACACTAACATGCACTACACTACCACATATTCCGGGAGACCGGTCGGGAGCTCAGACCTTATCCCGGCTGGGGCGGTGCCCCGCTGGTGGGAGAGTCCTGGTTAGGGGGAAACCCCACTAGCCGACGGTAGGTCGGCGCCGGATCTCACCATCCAGCGGGGAAAGATCATCGCCATCTCCCGCGAAAGAAACATGCACTACACTAACGGGAATAATGAGCAAAGCAGTTGGCGTGCCTGGAAACACGAAAAATCAATCAATCAATCAATCAAATCTACTGTTGGTAAGTTGATGCTGATCGCGTACCTGCAAAATGCAAATGTCCATTCCTGCACTCAACAGTAGCCAAGCTGTAACGCAAAGGAAAACTTTTGACAGATCTAGTATCAGTGGTGCAAGACTCCGAAATGAAAATTAGTGCTATTAAGGGATCCATTGGGGACAAAGTAAAGTGCATGTGGGAGAACGTAATAAAAGTTTCCCAAATACGGATGGTGTTAGTACAAGTACATATTACACCATACAAGTATGGTGTAAGTACACATATGGTAGAATTTGTAGTGGGGGAGGGGGGAATTTTTAGAAGAATGAGCACGAGAAATATGTCTAAATTTTAGTTTGCTCCTGTAACCTGTATGAATGGAACGAGCCTTTTCAGCTTTCAAAATGATTTTTACAGATACGACAGTTCGTAGAAATGTTGAAGAAAATCTTCATTATACACTGTGCTGCTATCAAAGTGAATAAAATAATGAGTGAAGTAACTCTGATAAATGTAAAAATTCTCGACTTTCCTACATAATAAAACAATCTTGACGTTCCTAATTTAATCCTTTTGTGATCAGTTTTAGATGCCCGAGACATAACTCTCCATGTCCAATGTTTCTAAATGCATGGTTAAATCATTTTATAGCCTATTTTAAGTGCCTAAAACTAATAATGCTTTTAATGCCTAATTGTGCCTAATTTTACTGTTTTTTAATCTATTTTAGGTGCGTAAATCATCACTTTTTTGCGCTTAAAAAATTTACAGGTCTAGGCATCACACATTCAAAACACATAGCCAATCGCAACGAAAGAATCGTAGGGGGGGGAGAGGTAAACGGAACAGCCGTCCACCGTTTTCTCGCACTGATGTCAATTACCCGAGACGTTACAAGAAAAGATGTTGTTTCGCAAAATTAAGTTTGATTCTCTTAAAATTTATAATGAAGTTATAAAAAAATGTCTAACGTCACTCGTTTTCAAAACATGTACTCAGGCAATAAAGCTTAACATTATAATCTAATTGCATGAACTACTATTATAAGGTGGGGCCCCCGGAGCCCCTTTCGAAATTTTCACGTGTGCCATGGCACCCTATGCGCACACCTTCGGTACATCACCATCAGGGCAAAGTAGGGTTGCCTCGTGTCCTCCATTTGGGAGGACAGTGCTTCATTGACATCTATTGTTCTCTCGTCCTTTGTATATTAAATGTGCTCCTTTTAGTAAATGTTCAACATTTGTTGTCATATATTTTAATATTTATCTAACACCTGCTAGGTTGTATTGTTTATTGTTCAATTTAAAACGGAAAACATGAATATCCTTTTTCTGAACGCTGACACACGCATGTATCATAGCGTATCTCTCTAGCGAATAAAATATAAAAGTGACGAAAAATACGCTTTAGTTATTAAATATAAGAAATGCAAAATTATTCATTCAATTATTTTAAGTTTGCCGTGTTCATCTGCATTTTGTGAATGAATCTTTTCGCTCGTGAATCTCAAATAGAGAGAAGAAAGAAACAGAGCTGATGTTAGTGTGATACGTCAGGAACCCTGGGTTTAGTTTTAATAATATAAGGGGCATCCGGTGTTAGCAGCAGTGTTTCAAACTCGATGTCAAAGAATACGTGCTGTTAGGACAACCGATCAGCAAAGTTTAATATTCCAAGCTTGGTGTCATAACGCTGTGCAGATTGACACGGCGCCGAACACATTGTATGGAAAAAGTGTTGAGAGGGCTTTGATGATGGCTATTGTGGCGTCATAGAGAAAACACACAGACAATTACAAGTATGTACAAGTTTATTTACATGTATGTACAATAACCAACTTCTGCTCCGAAACTACGCACTTGTATTTCCCTGTGGATGCCCCACATAGCTAGGGAGGCCCAGCATCCTCTGCCGCTACTCTCGCGCCACTACCGTGACCTCGTCACCCGCGCAATAGGCATGACACGCTCCAGCCTGGGCGTAAAGTTTTGCGCATCGCGCGAGGTTTCCAGAATTAAAAAACCCACCGTCTGAGTTCGTCGGCTCGATTTTATACCAGAGGGCAGCCGTCACGTGACCGTCCTAAGTGTGGAAGGGAGGCTCGCGTCTACCACGTGACCTTCCCGGTCAAGCTGACGTCCCCTTTGTCTAAATGTATCCCAACGCCGGGGCGCCAAGCTATTCATGCCCGCAGATATGCTATACTTCCGCTCCTCCTCCCACCCACGGCCGCCAACGTGACACTACAACTTGTCGAAGGACGCATGGGATAATTCTCTAGAAAAACATTGAAGCGAACGCACGTAGGTAGTTGGTAAGGTGCGAAGGGATTTTCAGTAGAGGCTGGTTATTATGTAAATGATAGTGAGGCGGGAATTGATGATTAGTTTGAGGTTTGAGAGCTTGTTATTGTTTAAGTAGTATTAAATTAGAATTGGAATTTGTATTAATGTAATAATTGGAGTTTCGGAAAAAGAGACTCCGTGTTTCGAGGGGCTGTACATTAGAGTAGCTCTGTAGATGAGGAATTTTCAATAAGTAGCTGAATATAGTCAGTCGGGTAGGTGTTTCATACGAAACATATATCATAGGGAAAGTCGTGACAGCGCATTCATTTTGTGAGATATATTAAGTCCTATTCACAGCAAATCGTTGAGGACATTCTGGGACATTTTTAATTAGGCAAGAACGCAAGATTTGGTGTAACAAGGATTCCATGGACACATTCTGCTAGTCAGCAAATGGTAATATACATATAAGAATAAATGTTAATTTCTTATTGTTGAAGAAGGCTGATAATTTATAGTAGTTGCCATCAATCTAATAATTGGTTTCAATCAATAGAACTTCCAGAAATCGCGATTCTGTATAGAATTACTCGTCCAGACGCAACAGGTAAGTTCCATAAAATAGGTGAGGTGTTTAGGGAGAGAAGGGGTTCAAGCGAATCTCATCTCATCTTACGTGAGGTAGAGGGGGTATGGACAATATTACGTTTTCTTTTTCGCAAAAAACGGCTAAATTGTGAGAAAACTGAGACAATTTAAGTAAAGTACATTTCTATACTAAAATATGACTACATCTTGAACAAAATTTTTTATCGCGGTTATGTGATTGCTACAATATTTAGCATAATATATGCGAAAAAGAATTTAACGAAAATTAGCAAACTTTTTATCAGTAATGAGATAAATCTTATTATCTGCATTTTTACAGAAAATTTAAAGAAAAATCACAGAACGTTTGTACAAGTGCAATTCATTGTAATTAGGTCATTATTTTCTAAATACTAGTCATTTCTAGTTCATTATATATATATATATATAATATATAATTAAGTAAATTATATTTTTTAAATAAATCCCAATACAATCAATTACAAATTAACGTATTTACATTAAAAATACGCACTTTGAAAATCTCACGTCAGATTAGAAGAGGGGCAGGAGGAGCTAAATCTCACATCTCACCAAGGGGGCAGGGAGAGTCGAAAACTTGCCAACATCGCCTCTTGTGCTTTATGGAAGGCCCCTAAGGGGTTATCTTATCTTTGAAAATAGATTTTATTTACATGGGAGTTTTTTTGTTGTTTTTTTCTCCCTTTCAAAATTCACAATTTATTGCCTGTTTATCCTTGAAAATAGATTTTATTACATGGGAGTTTTTTGTTTTTTTTCTCCCTTTCAAAAATTCAAAATTTAAGTAGTATATGACTTAGTGTAGGGATCACAGAATTTTGAAAATGTGCACACAATTCACTTTCCCCGTAGCACGTCATACGCAATTTTTAACTGTTTTTTTGACGTAAAATACATTTTTAAAAAAGGGGTCATATGTTATATATCGAACCCGTGGTTAAGTTGGAAGTAAATTTAATAAATTAGTATTCAAACATTTGACATTATTCTTATTCCGAGAGAACTATTAACTTAAGTTAATTTTGACACGAGTTTTTCACCCTTTTACGATATAATAACATAACAAAGCTTTACTGCACGCCGCCAGAAGCCAAAAAAAAAAAAAAAAAAAAAGTACAAAATTATTTAGTTTCTTCTTTCTTAGCGAATGTCCTCCCTTTTCCACGCGCATAGTTGGAACCCCAGGGCAGACAACGTCAACCTCGCCTACCCCAAGGAGTCGCCAGTGGCGCCGCCGCGACCGCGGGAGCGCCGGGGCGGCCAAGCGGACGGTGGCCGCTGGAGCAGAGCGCGCCGCCAGCGGCGGCTGCGCGCTTCGCCTCTGCCCTTGGGTTAACAGGCGGCGCGCTCCGCGCCACTGATTCGCAGCGCTGGCGACCCGTGGTGCAAGGGCGCGTCGCGCGTAAATGCCTACCAACTGCACGCCGCAAATAACCACGAACGAGACAACTCGCAGCTTCGGGAATTTTATTAATCGTCACGTGTTCTTATTTTTATTGTAACGTTCCATACTTTGCAGGTGTTTTAAATAATACAGTAAATTCTGCCTAAGTCGGAATCGATAGGGACACAAAAAAAGTCCGATTTAGCAAGGTTTCCGGTTTATACAAGGTTGTCCATTTTTAAGACACTTGTGATATTGACGTCTCTGCCCTGAAAGTAGTAAATTACATGATTTTATTACAATTATCAAAATACTTTAACAAATGTATTTATGGAAGTAATCACCAATAAATGAATTATTGACAGCTTCTGAGTTGAAAAATACTCACACCCTACTGGCTGTATTCGGACTGCTCGCTGACTCACCGTAAAATGCAAAACGACTCTGTACTATGATTTTACCCTCGCAATGCATATCTGGTCGAGGGGCTATGATTTTCGACGTGGAGAGCGTGGGAGACGCGTGAATAGAAGCCATCCTTGCCCGCGCACCTTCTCACGTTCAATGAGTCGGGAGAGAAAGAATTCCCCTACGGTCTACGTGAGAGACAAGCGATCCCAAGGTCGAATTCTACGCTGAAAGCTGAAGCTGCTCTTCTTCAATGTCCGGCTGCCACAACTAAATCGCATATCACAGAGACAGAGAATTTAAAACTAGCTTGCAGATGCATTCGTTTTATTAAGTACATCTTTCGTCTCTCTGCCAATTGCATTACATACAGAAGAATTACGTTTTACAAATTTTTTCCTGAGGATAGAAAAACGTTTCTTTCCGTGGAGAGGTTCCGTTTTATACTGTGTAAAATTAACTTCACGGGCCGAAAAAAGTTTCCTGTTAAGGTAGGTTAAGGCTTGTACAGGTTCCGGTTTAGACAGATTTTACTGTACTATTGTACCCGAGCGGGATCTCTTGCATGTTAAACCCCACCCTCTCCCCTAACCTTCCAGTTCCATACAAAATCCATAAAATATATTTTTCTTCAATATTCACTTGTTTTCCGTCAGTCTTTCTATACGTCTCCTCGCAATTGTACTAACTGAACGCTTTTTTACAACTGTACAATACTTTCTTTTCAATATAAACTAGTATTCCTATTTAACGTTTTTACTGTACAGAGAGGTAAACCTGTGCAATTCAATCGCTTATAATATCTAGTAATTAGTTCAATTCCACATACAGTTGCAATTCTGCACGTCTCTCAACAGGTGGAGTAGATTCGAGAAGCGTCCAACCAGCAAAAGTGTAATAGAATCTCCAAGGTCTCAACCTGTAGATTACGATGTGAGGTAGATTTCTTTAAATTATTCTTACATGCATATTTTCAATAAATCCTTCATTATTTCAAGTTAAAGTGCAATTCGGCAAGTCTCAGTGAAATTCTCTGTTTTTAGAAACCTTATTAACGAAGATTAGCTGCATGTGAGAGACGTAAAAACCATCTCTACTATTGGAACAACATAGCAGAGGATACTTTTACATTTCGTACTTAAACTCTTTTCCAACTTTTAGTAAAATTGCAAAAGACTTTATGTTGTGTGTTCGATGAAGGCATCCTCATGCAAGAAGTTACACGTTAACATTTACATATCTGTAAAAGATATTGGATATATAGATTTGGTGAATAGCAAAAAGGAGAATTCTAGCGACTACTCTGATCGTTAGTTTTCCGTGGGTTCTCCAATCAAAACCAGCCGGAGTAGTACCCTAACAAACATGTCACGGATCGCGCGCGATCTTTTCTTCCTCTTCCTTTTCCTAAGCTCACGCCTTACATACACACACTTATACTTAGACCTTACTGTACATACACTTACATGCATCACACTGTCACAAATGTCGGGAAACCAGTCGAGAGCTTAGAGATCCGACTAGGATGGTGCCCCACTATAGGAAATGACTGGTTGGAGAAACTCCATTAAGCCGAAGGATAATGTGGCGCCATCCAGCGGGGGAAGGTCACCACCATCTCCCGCGATAAAACATGGACTACACTTACGGGACCGATGAACTTGACGCGCCCAAAATCACTAAACAATCAAACAAAAGCCAGCACAGGGGAAAAACATAATTTGTAATATTTTATAACATACATTTACAAGACAGACCATATGTAGCTATTTTGTGGTCATTTGCGTGTCCAGAATCGCAAAATACACTAAACCGCAGTAAATTTATTTTTCGCAACAGAAATTAAATGTTGAGTGGTGTAACTACTATAAATCCAGAAGCATTACGAAAAGAAAGTCCGTGCTGTGCTGTGCTGTGCTGTGCTGTGCTGTGCTGTGCTGTGCTGTGCTGTGCTGTATCACCACTAGTTTACGTGAAGAAGAGAAAATAACTACAAGTGCCTGCTAGTGTTTACGTGCTGGGTGCTAACACAGAGACAAGCCAGGAGATCTTTTAAGCTGGCAAAACAAATACGCCTCGTGAAGAATGATTCAACGACTAATTAATCAAATTAATTTATATTCCTTCAAAATGGAGTGTAATTAATGGTTTACCATCACATGAAATTTAAAAATACTAGCGTACTCGAACGAGAACTCTTGTATGTTAAATTCCACTCTTTTTTCTTATCCTTCCTTTTCCATATTAATAGGGGAAATTTTTAACGAAACTGTTTATTTTTTTAAAAATAATTAAAAAGGTAACTTTCAAAGTACTTGAAGAATTAAAATAAAAATCAAGAACAATGAAACTGATGTTTGAAACAAATTTTGAATATAAAATTATTCAGTATTCTAAATTTGTTGTTGGAACAATTTACAACACTTCCTTAAAAAGCACATTTAGAGTAATTACATAATCTTCCTTGACAGTCAACTGTTGGCTTTTTTTATACAAATATTAGAAAAACTTTTTACTCTCGAGAAAGCTACTTAAATTTGTCCATGTGAAAATACAGGATCGGGCCAGCATAACCCTACTCTCGAAAACTAACTTATTACCGAACTGAGAGGTACACCCGTGCAATTTAATCGCCTAGAATATCAAGAAATTAGTTTCATTTCACCTACAGTTGTAGATTCTGCACATCTCTGAACAGGTAGGTTCGTATCGAGAAGCGCCAGTCCAGCAAAATGACATAGAATGTCCAAGAAGCTCTCGTCCAATAAATTACAATTGGAGGAAAGTTTTCTTTGTGGCCTTCGCCGTCGAACTTTCAGATTTTAATGCTCTGGAACACTTTGTTTAGAAATTATCCTAATAAATAGAATTTAATAACGCTACCCGAGTGTTGCGCGGTGCATTTGACATGAACTTTGATTAATTTTTTCAACAAATCCTTTATATTTTCAAAGTCAAAGTTCAAATCTTCACGTGTCTGGAGTTCTGTTTCTTTAGCGACCTAATTAATGAAGATCTGCTGCGTGTGTGTAAAATTCCTCTCTAGCACTGAAATAATCATATGGGAGAGGATTATACATCAAATGAACAATACAACATGAGATGACGTAGCAGCATCTGGACACACTGTGCCAATTATATTTTCAATGATTAACAAATCGAACTTTTTAATAATAAATTTAACTTGCTTGCATGTAACATACATAAATTTTAATCACCTGCTTAAATGAGCATTTACGGTATTAAATGTACTACGAGAATTTTCTCCTGGTTTTCTTGTACATGCTTCAACTTGTCCAACATATAAATTAATTTGTTGAAATTACTAATCACACTGGGGAAATTATTATTTCCCAGATTCTTCAATGCATTTTCACGACTGAACATGCTGACTTGATAATTTCACCGAATAACTGCTGAAAAATAAAATACTATCACAGGTAAAACAGAAACCAATACTAACAAGACACAGTTTTCACTCTTGACTGTACACAATCGTGCATTCTTTGTCAAAATTGTTTCTTTCTTCTCTTTGACGAAGAACAAAAGATGTAAGAGCTCTCTTATCATACTTCAATCTAGTTTCTCTAATAATGCCCTTCTCAAATTTTCTTCAGTCTTCTGCCTTCTCATTTGGATTCACACGAAGAACGCCCTGACAATTTTCGTGGAGATGGTTCTTTCTTTCCTTGCGTCTCGGTCTCCCATAATACACTAGCTTCTTTCGGGCTTTTCATCATAGCGTAAGAACTTGCAAATTTCACTTTTATCAGGGTGAAATACACCCACATTGAAGGAAATGAGATTGAATAAATATGGTAAAACAATTATTTATCTTTAATGACTTATATTAGGTCTTTAAAATCAACACCATAAAAATAAGCAATAATGTGAAAGAAATATACACCTATGCTTTCATCAAATTTCATTTTTAATTAATATTTTCAAAAAAATATTTTCCCCTCTTGAACTGCCCTATCCATGAATGTTCATTGACTTCAATTAGCGGAGTTTGAAATTTGATGGGTGAGCGATAAAAATAGACGAACAGATTTTGAATAAAAATAAAACGAGCATTTAGTGATTAGTAGATATGATGTGGTACCATACCAAGTGCATGAGTATTGTAAGTTATATCACAAACTTTTCACAGAAACAAAAAAATCAATACATACATTCGATAAATGAATACACTATCGCGCACTACACACCCAAAAAGCAGTCTTCATCGATATCAAGCAACTTTTAATACTGCTAATTATTGCCGCGAGAGCATTTAAGTGTTTTTGCATAATCATGAATGAATGTTTAAGCAAATAAACTTCTTCAGTCGGCACAAACTACAGTGTACACAAAAAACATGCGACGTCACAAAGATCGCTTCCAGCGCCGGTAACATGGTACGTATTGAATAATATCGATAAGCGCCGGACCATCTTAAATGTAATAGAAGGTCTAGGAATATAATTATTCTGTAGAGTGTGGAGTGAGAATCATTTCTTTGAGGTCTTTGGCCTCAATATTTCAGTTCTAAACTCTAGATTGCTTCGTTTGGGAGTTATTTAACTATATAGATTTTGAGTTGCATTTGAAACGAATATTTAGATGCGTTTTTTCAACAAATTCTTCGCATTTTTAAAGTCAAAATGCAAATCGTCATGTCTCCGTGAATTTGTTTTTCTTTAGAGACCTCGTTTATAAAGATTTGTTGCCTGTCAGATCCGCAAAAGGTATGTATACTACTCAAATAATATAGGAGGCGATGACTCCAACAGTGTGAAATTGAGATACTATTTAGAACCCCGCCTTGGGTTGTTTGCCCCTTCTCTCTCATGTATGTGTTGTGGAAGAACTCGCGTTCTGCTGACCCTAGATGAGAGGAGCCGGCAAGTGTGTTGGTGTCTAGTGTATGGTCGAATATGCGTCCCATCGGGACGTAAAGGGTAACCGGCTGCTGTTGGATAAAAGCTCTAGAGAAAGGAGTAATAATTCGAAAACAAATCCAGTTATCGAGGTGAAAGTTTCACTTTCAAGGAGATAAATGGGGTCTTATCCCTTGACGTAACTAGCCGCCACTGGCGTCGTGATAACGGTTTTTCTTCCATTTATTTGACATAGATGGTGAATACATAGCTCAGTTGAAATAACTCTACATATGTTTGATGGCTTAATACTAACTTAAATTAAAACTTAAAACTAATAGAAGGGTTGAGGTTACCCATGAGGCTCGTCTAGTCGGGATCTAGATCAGAGAATTTTTTGAGAAAAATGTAGAATGGAAACTTATTTTGTATTCAGGTTCTATGTGATGGGTTTTTGCCGAGTCTGTGAACTGATAATGAAGGGATTTGGGATATGTTTGAGAAGAAGTTGGTGGCTAGATATGTGATGTGATGGTCTACAGCTCTAGGTCGAATTCATTATGTAACGTTTGTTGTGACATACCAGGGAGCGTTTGAGATAATTCTGAGGAATTGGTTTTGTATTATTTGTAATTTCCTTTGGTTGGTTTTTGCTGCATTTAACCAACGTATAGTAGCAATTGGGCAGGCGTATAGTAGCAAGGGTCTTATTATTGTTTTAAATATTAATAATGCTGAATGGGTGGACATGTATTAATGGCTTTAGTTGTATTAATTTGATTTTGGCTTGAATGATTTTGGCATCTATATGCTGCTTCCAATTGAGTTTTGTGTCCTGTTCAGTCCTAAGTATTTGATTGGTGTATTAAGAGGGAGCCAGTTGATGAGTGTATTGTTTAGCATGAGTGGTCGCGGGGGTGAGTGTGGATTGTGTTAACGGTAAACGAAAGCGAAGAGCGATTGGCGGGAAGGAGGGTATTCTGTTTCTGCACATCCAATGAAATTGTGTGTTACGCAGGCTCAAGGATGTTTTGTGTTGACCCACGCCGGCCGGAGCTGTGGCGTGTCATTCGACATGCATAGTGAAGCAACACAACGTCTTCACAGATTAAGGTTTTAAGTACTACGCCTGTCGTCAAACGTAAGGTGTGACGCAGTTGTGTTGTCGTTGGCCATGAGTAGAATCTGTCTCGTTTGTTACGTTAAGGAATAAGATCTGATAAATGTATATGAACATTTTAAATTTATTTTTAAGAAAATGTTATTGTTGAGCGCCGCCTACTTCAAGTACCACACATATGTCTCGGGAATAACTTTAAATAATTTTCATTTATAAGTAATATACAATCTCACCTTCCTGTTACTCTTCTGTAATTTTAATTCTAAAAATTGAATACTGGAATGCTCATTTGTTGTGCTGCTAAAAATGAAATAATGCTACAGCGACATTGAAATATGACTTCCAAACAGGCCAAACAAATCCCCTTGGCCACGATAACAGCGAGGAAAATCCTACCATTAACAGTGGTGTTAATATTCCTGTTTCAATGGATTGTAATACGTAAATGAAGGAACCATTCAGTTTTATAAGAGTTCACGAATCAAGGAGTTTTACCGAAGTCCAAAAGATTCAGGGTTTATTTTGATAGCAATTTCTGCTCCACATTTGCAGCATGAATCATAAAAGGTCTTAGAAAATACATAAACATATCTCAAGGCAACCACTGCAATGCACATTTATCACACATTATTGAACACAATAATTTTCACAAAATTGGCACGTGATTTATATATGTAATCACATTTATGCGCGCATTGAAAGAATGAGCTGAAAATGTTCATTAATCATTGACGCTTTTCTCATTACTTAAAAATCCTTCTAATTCCATCCAATAATTGATGACATGAATCCCAAAAAATTTCATTCGAAGCAAGGAATACAAACCTCAAGACATAAACTTATTGCCAAACATTAAACTTATTGATAAACTTCTAAACAAAACAAAAAAATTATTGACTAAAAAACTTCCAAAACCTATGAATGTACACCAACATATAAGCACGATTCACTATACAACTGAAGGGGGTGCAAATACATGAGCTTCCGAAAACAACGGGAGAAAACATCCATTTCGCGTTGACATCTCGTACCAACAACTTAAGCTTATCCACAGATTCAGCACCAACAACTGACCGCACGAGCCACCAAAAACTCCCTACGTCACCCACCACTTTCACCCACTCAGGTGAGAACGCCCCGACCGCGGTGGGGCTGTGAGCGTGGCGACCACGTGCCCCAGCCAAGGCCATCCTACCTCAGTGTCGGCGCCGCCGCCTGCCCGGCCCGCCGGCCGGCCGCTGTCTACGCTTCCGCTTGCCGGGTGGCGCGTGGACGCCCGCCGCGGTGGAGTGCGGGTGTGGACGGGGCGGGGGCGTCCGCCGCGCGCGCGCGCCCGCGCGGGCGCCGGCGGGGGGAGGGGAGGGGAGGGGAGGGGAGGGGAGCGCGCAGCCCCAATGATGTAACGGGCCGTGCAAAGAGCGCCAAGGAACGACGCGGGGGAAGTTCGCGAATGAGAGGCGCATTCGATTCGGGATGAAGAAAGTGTTGGAGCACGTGAATGAGGTAGTAGAGGGGAAGAAATGGGGAGGAAAATGGCGGGGAACAATGAGGCGAGAGGAAGTAGCGGGTGGAAGCGGAGCTAGGGGCAAAGAGGGGGGAGACAAAGTGACGGGGAGGCAATGTGATGGGAGGGCAAAGTGACGGAGAGGCAAAGTGATGGGGTGGCAAAGTGACGGGGAGGGAAAGTGATGGGGTGGCAAAGTGACGGAGAGGCAAAGTGATGGGGTGGCAAAGTGACGGAGAGGCAAAGTGATGGGGTGGCAAAGTGACGGAGAGGCAAAGTGATGGGGTGGCAAAGTGAGGGGGAGGGAAAGTGATGGGGTGGCAAAGTGACGGGGAGGGAAAGTGATGGGGTGGCAAAGTGACGGAGAGGCAAAGTGATGGGGTGGCAAAGTGACGGGGAGGGAAAGTGACGGGCAGACAAAGTGGCGGAAAGGAAAGAGGCGGGTAGCAAAGCTGGAAGGCTTAGTGATGGGAAGGCGAAGATTGATTCAGGGTGCATCAACTGCTGTGGTAATTAGTCCCGTAAGTGTAGTGCGTGTTTCCCTCGGGAGGTGGCGGTGATCTTCACATGCTGGATGCCGAGCGGCGACCTCTGAAGGCTTGGAAGAAGTTTACCCGACTCGCGCCGTGTGTGGAGGGGAGGTATCTCCCCTCCACACACGGCGCGAGTCGGGTAATGCCGCAGGCGGCGTGGAAGAGGCGGGGCTGGGACGGCGGAGAAAGCTGAGGAGGGGAGCTCGCAGGCCAAATAATGTAACGGACCGTGCAAAGAGTGCTATGGAAAAACGGGGTGGTTTGGTGGCGGGGAAGTAGCGAGGTAGCATTGTGACGGGAAGGTGTTGTGGCAAGGTGCGGTAACGGGAAGATGATTTGTATGATTGATTAGTGACTCCGGACGCGTCAACTGCTAAAATCATTAGTCCCGTAAATGTAGTGCGTGTTTTACAACACTAGAACCTCTCGGTCAGAGTCACTGTAGTCACATTCTGAGCCACCTTTACCGGTAGTGAGAAGATGAAATAGTGGGTGGTGATGTAGCGGGGAGGTGATGTGAAGGAAAGCTACAGTGATGGGCAGGTGAAGTTCAGATGTGGTACCGGAAGCGGTAGCTCAGTGCATCAACTGATGTCACTGCAGCGCCTCTGACCGGGAGGTCCTAGCTGACAGCGGCAGGATTTTCGACACTAGCCTTTCAGCTAGGTCGAATTCGGTCGCTGTCTGGAGGAGAATTCTAGCGGCCGGCTGCTCTGATCCGTAGTTTTCCGTGGTTTCTCCGACCAAAATCCAGGCGAATGCCGGAGCAATACCCTACCAAACGGGCCACGGACCGCGCGCGATCTTTCCTTCCTCTTCCTTGTCCTATCCTCTCCCCTTACACACACACACTTACACTAACATGCACTACACTACCATATATTCCGGGAGACCGGTCGGGAGCTTAGAGCTTGACCCGGCTGGGGCGGTGCCCCGCTGGTAGGAGAGTCCTGGTTAGGGGGAAACCCCACTAGCCGACGGTAGGTCGGCGCCGGATCTCGCCATCCAGCGGGGGAAGATCACCGTCATCTCCCGAGAAAAAACATGCACTACACTGACGGGACTAATTACCAAAGCAGTTGACGCGCCTGGAAACACGAAAAAAACAAACCAAACCAAACCAAACGGAAAGCTACAGTGATGGGCAGGTGAAGTTCAGATGTGATGAGGAAGTGAAGGGGTGGTGTAGTAATATGGCGGGAGTTGCTGTAGCGGGGAGGCTAGGTGATGGCGAGAGAGTGGTAGGGAGAAGTGGCGTCAAAGGGATGTAGTGGGAAGATGATGTGGTGGAGATGGAGATACCGCATAAACATCGAGTGGAGAAGGAAAGTGGCTGCGAGAGTGAGTGGTGAGTACGGAAGTGAGTGACGGGGAGAGCAGAGGCGGGAGAGACGAGTGTGGATATGTGGCATGTTGAGAAAGAAGCGGTAGCCACCGCGTGGACCGCGAGAGGTGGCTTAGCGCATAAACTGATGTCACTGCAGTGCCTCTCTGACCGGGAATTCCTAGGTTCGAGACCAGAAGCTCTGATCGGTAGTTTTACGTGGTTTCTCCGATCAACACCGGGCGAATGACAAAGTAGTACCCTAACAAACGGGCCACGGACGCGTGCACTCTTTCCTTCTTCTTCGTTGTCCTATCATCACCCCTTACTTACAAACACTTAGACTATCGTGCACTTCACTACCACATCAAGACCAGTCGGGAGCGTAGACCTTGCCCAGGCTAAGGCGGGATGGTTGATACCTGGTTGGGGAAAACCCCGCGGGTTCGTCGCATGTGGGAGATACCTGGTTGGGAAAACGTCACAAGCGGAAGTGAAGGTCGGTGCCGGATCTTGCATTTAGCAGGGTAATATTTCTATCACCCCCCGATAAAAACGCGCACAATGAAACTATAACTGAATCGCTCGCAAACAAACCATCCCCCAGGTGTAAAAGGTTTCGTGAGATTCCCATGAACTCCATTAAAACATCCTAAACAATTCATTAACCATAAACAGTTTTGATTTTGATTGAAAAATGGAAATATTGTGTTATTCCGCCTAACCTCATTCTGCGTTTACCGACTGAATTCTCAAAATCAGTGCGTCTCTCGTTAAGAGACAGCAGACGTTGTATGACAGCAAGGGCACCAAGCAAAAGATCATCCGTCATGAAGTATTTGCTATTGAAGTGTGAATTATTGATCAGCACCTTTTTTCATATTCTTGTAAGTAAAAAATTGTATTGTATGTATATACTATTTGTGTTACTGTAGTATTTGTGAAAATTTTTTTAAAATATTTTTTCATTTCATTTATACAAAGTATTTTAGTTCTTGTCGCGTCCTGCTTTTAAAACACTTTGTGTGGTTAGGTATGTCTTTAACTCACTTATCCGTGACGAAAGGAAACAGCCGGGATTTTGGCCCGTCGCGTCGCATTGTGATGCGCCTCGACTTCACAGAAAGCTTCCGCCAAAACTTCAGAAAAATCCACCTCCACTTCAACCGGCTTAGCAGAGCAACAAGGAAAATACGGGGGTGATGGAGTCACCGCCAATGGGACGCGACCGCACTTGAAGCTCAGCAAGGAACGACCAGGCATTTCTCACCTACGTCATCATTGATTGATTCGTGATTCCGGGTTCGTCAGCTGCAAATGTCATTAGTCTCGTAAGTGTAGTGCATTGTTTTGGTAGATGAGACAACCATCTTCCCTTGCTGGGTGGAGAGATCCGGCACCGACCTTCACGTCGGTTAGCGGGGATTTCCCTCAACAAGGTATCTCCCCTCAGCGCGGCCCCGCCCCAGCAGGGACACGCTCTAAGCTCCCGATCGGTCTCCCGACATGCGGTAGTGTAGAGTATGTAAGTGTAAGTGTGTGTAAGTAAGCGGTGAGAATAGGGCAAGGAAGGGGGAGGAAAGATCGCGCAATGTCTGTGGCCTATGTCTAAGGTCATGTACAATTTTTCGAAACTTTGAATACTTTCGCGTAATTTTGCATGAAAATACGAGTGAGAAAGTATGTGTTAGTTGAGCATCACTAGTTACTACATCACGTTCTATTGGCTTCTCTGAACTACGTGAAACTGCTTCTACAGCATAGACAATATCAGGCCTATACTACAATATCAGGCCTGTACTACAGCTTCCGGGTCAATGACACCCATCTCGATCAGGTTTTTCGTCCAGTTTCCCTGATCCATTGAGCAAATGCTGAGATGGCCCCTTGTTTTGCTTCTGGACATAAATGTAACTTCATTTTCTGTGCACGTCTTCTAGAATTCAGTGGGAAATACAATTATTCAAATTATCGTTTCCATGTTGTCGCGGCAGGAAGTAATAAGAGCCAAAATTTATTGCTTATTTATCTTTGAAAATAGATTTTATTACATGGGAGTTGTTTTTTTTTTCTCCCTTTAAAATTCAAAATTTATTGCTTGTTTATCCTTGAAAATAGATTTTATTACATGGGAGTTTTTTTTCTCCCTTTCAAAAATTCAAAATTTAAGTAGTATATGACTTAGTGTAGGGATCACAGAATTTTGAAAATGTGCACACAATTCACTTTTCCCCATAGCACGTCATACGCAGTTTTTAACTGTTTTTTTGACGTAAAATAAATAAATAATAATAATAATGAAGTGCTCATCTGTCATTATTATTAATGACAGATCCCCACAGAAGTTTGTTTTGACAGAAATGGCTTTTTCTATTTTCGTACACGTTTGCCTACACTCCTGACAAGTTTTTTTGACGGTGGAATTTCAGGGTTTTGCCACATTCCAATTCATTTGATATTTCAACATGTGATTGGTGTATGGCAGAGTTAACCGTCATTGTTCTAACCAGTAGTGGCTAGAACCACTATCGCGATTTTATACGCATGCGCAGATGCACAAACGTGATGTGAAACTTCAAGAGCTGTCTGTGATCTTCCCTAGCTGGATGGCCAGATCCGGCGCCGAACTACCGTCGGCTAGCGGGGTTTCCCTAACCAGGACTCTCCCACCAGCGAAGCACCGCCCCAGCCGGGACAAGCTCTAAGATCCCGACCGGTCTCCCGTAATATGTGGTAGTGTAGTGGATGTTAGTATAAGTGTGTGTGTGTGTGTGTGTGTGTGTGTGTGTGTGTGAGGGGAGAGGATAGGACAAGGAAGAAAAAGGAAGGATCGCGCGTGGCTCCTTTATTAGGGTACTGCTCCGGCATTTGCCTGGTGTTGGTCGGAGAAACGACGGAAAACTACCGATCAGAACAGCCGGCTGCTATTTGTCTCCTGATCTCCTCTTACACATACCCTTATACATACATATGCAAAATTAACGCACATGTTCTGAAACCAGCCGAGTGCATCGAGCTTGTCCCAGCTGTTCGGACGGAGCTTCGCTGGAGAAAATACCTGGAGGGGGAAAACCGTAATCAGACGTGTAAGTCAACACCGGATGTCACACTGTGGTGGCAGAAGAAGAACTCAGCCTCCCGGAATATAATATGCACTATACTTACAAGACTCATTACCATAGAAATTAACATGCTCAGAAACACAAAATAACCAATCAATCATTCATGGCAATCGAAACGACACCATAGCATCTACAATCAATCATTTGAACAGCACGTGACATGTCACGCAACATTCCACGGCGATCCGAGGGAACAACATGTTTTCTTGCGCCGTTTGCACAGGAGAGAGAAAATTTAAAATTGAACTAGAAATTGGAAACGTTAGATTCGAATTTGGTGCTCGTTGTCTAAACATTTCGTAAGGCATTTTTATATTACCTTACAATTTGGTATTTGTTTTTGAAGCACTCAGTGTTTCACATTATTTACGATAATTTCGGTGTCTGCAATTACATGCAACCGGTGTAGGGTACCAATGAGTCAAATATCAGCAGTGTATTTCAGCAAGGGCTAGTTCTTTTAAATTACACAGCGTGAGAAGTGACGGACCAGATAGACTCGCGATGGCGATAAATGGACGTCCGTGTTTAAATTCACACGGTGGTCACTGAATGTATAGTACTCGCATCCCGAAACGCACAAAGTGAGAGGTGGCTCAGGGCATCAATTGATGCCACAGCACTGCCTCTGACCGGGAGGTCATAGGGTTCAAGCCATGACGTTGCAAGATTATCAACACTAACTAGGTAAGTCGATTTCTTGTCGTAGGTCGGTTCTTTTTTTTTAATTTGTTGCTTCTACAGCTTGTAGTAATCTTCCATTAATGTGTTTTTTTTAATATTTGTCAAGTCTCGTCACGTCGCAGTCAGTCAGTGCTTTTTATCCCTTCGGCCAGGGGCTCGACGCCGTTAGATCCCGGGGTTCCTGGCCGGTCACCCAACCACGAACCCGCGAGTCTCAAATTCGCTTAACCTTCGTGACTTCACGGAGCGTAGTAAACGAATTCGGCTAGCGCCGCCGGTTCTTTCTAGGTAGGTCTTGTGTTTGGAGGAAAGTTCTAGCGACCGGCTGCTCTGATCGGTAGTTTTTAGTAGTTTTCTGATCAACAGGACGCAAGTGCTGAAGCAGTACCCTAACAAACGGGCCACGAACAACGCGCGATCTTTCCTTCCCCTTCCTTGTCATATCCTCTCCCCTTACATACACTTAAACTAACATGCACTATATTACCACACATGCCGGCAGACCGGTTGGGAGCTTAGAACTTGTCCCGGCTGGGGCGATGCCCCGCTGGTGGGAAAGTCCTGGTTAGGGAGAAACCCCGCTACCCGACGGTAGGGCGGCGCCGGATCTTATCATCCAGCGGGGGAAGATCACCGCCAACTCCCAAGAAAAAAAATGCACTACACCTAACAGATTAATGACCTTGGTACATTTTGCGATTAATACTTTATAAATATGAATCGGAATGTAAATAGTAATGCTCATGACAATTAGTACATGGAGGATTGTGTATTTAAGGAAATGCGTTACAAGCAAATATATAGAAGTAAAAAGAGGATAGAATATTTAAGAAATAAGACGTTTAAATTTATTTTATAATTTTTAAATAAATTAAAAAATGATAGGAAATTATATTACATTGTAATTCAATAAATATATGCTTGTACTCATCCTATAGAAGGCAGTGGAGGAGAGTGGCAGGAATTCGGCAAGGGAGAAAGTTAATTTATTTTCAGTCCTTTATTTAACAAACACTGACAAGAAGCTCACTCCCACCGTCATGAATGACAGAATTTGCATAGCAATCCGCATACGCGTTCATTCAAACAAGGACAATTTGGTGCACGCGAGGGTTTTTGGCGGCGGCAGCGCGCGCTATGAAGCGAGCAACGGTTGTCAGCGCTCAACCGGAGGCGACCGGAGGCGCCGGAGGCGCCGGGGCGACCGGAGGCGACCGGAGGCGCGACCGGAGGCGACCGGAGGCGCGACCGGAGGCGACCGGAGGCGCGACCGAAGGCGACCGGAGGCGCGACCGGAGGCGACCGGGGGCGCGACCGGAGGCGACCGGAGGCGCGACCGGAGGCGACCGGAGGCGCGACCGGAGGCGACCGGAGGCGCGACCGGAGGCGACCGGAGGCGCGACCGGAGGCGACCGGAGGCGCGACCGGAGGCGACCGGAGGCGCGACCGGAGGCGACCGGAGGCGCGACCGGAGGCGCGAGGGCGACCGGAGGCGCGACCGGAGGCGACCGGAGGCGCGACCGGAGGCGACCGGAGGCGCGACCGGAGGCGACCGGAGGCGCGACCGGAGGCGACCGGAGGCGACCGGAGGCGACCGGAGGCGACCGGAGGCGACCGGAGGCGACCGGAGGCGACCGGAGGCGACCGGATGCGACCGGAGGCGACCGGAGGCGACCGGAGGCGACCGGAGGCGACCGGAAGCGACCGGAAGCGACCGGAAGCGACCGGAAGCGACCGGTTACAGAGAGCGCTGGAGCGTTCACTGCTAGCCGGTAGATAGCCGATCGGTCGCGCGCGGTTGGTTTTCCACATAGTGGAGACATCTACTTGCCACGCATAGGGAGAGTCGCTGTGCCTGTGGACTTCAATTCAATTCAATTCAATTCAATTCAGATCCATTAAATGATGGCTTACTTGACGTGGCGAAACTCAGGCCATGAGGCCTGCTCTACATCTGGCCACGTAAATTTTGCTACGCTCCTTTCACAATCTAGGCGGAGAAAGAAGGTATCACTCGGGCGACGAAACAGGCGATTTGAATTTAGCTCAGAGGCTTCATTTAGGCTTGAGGATCTTTTACATGCAGTAAATGTACTAACATGGGACAACCGGCTTTACTTCCCCTCCGAAGGAATTGAATTGAATTGAATTTGCCTTATTTTACGTGGCAAGACTCAGGCCCCTGCTCTTCCGTCTAATCACGCAAATTTCGTTACACTCCTTTCACCAATCATGGGGAAAGAAGGTATTACTTGGGCGACAAAACAGGCGATTTGAATTTAGGCTTTAGGATCTTTTACATGCAATAAATGTACTAACATGGGACAGCCGGCTTTACTTCCCCTCCGAAGGAAGGCATACGAAGGATTTTTTCGCCCTTATAAAATACACGGCTTCGATCGGATTTGAACCCGCGTATGGAAGGCCGATACGCTAACCGTTACACCATCACCGCCACAAAGGAAGGCGAAAGAAGGATTCTTTTAGTAATTGGGGAATGATTACAATTGACGGGAATATTTAAAACAATGTACATAACCTTTTTTTAAATATATAATGCCCAAGAAAAGATTTCTTTAAAAGAACGATAATAAAGATAAGTTATATAATAACGTTAAATAAAGAACGATATTTAATGATGCATATCAAGGAGTGGGTCCAAAAATATGTCCTTCCTAAAATTCATACTATTGAAAATCATATTCATGCCATATATTAACTTTTCTCGATTTGAGCAAAAGCAGTGAAGAAATTTGGGGCAAAGTACCCCTAAAAATTAAAAGATCCGTTTCACATTCCCAGTGCTTACAGGCTGGCCAGATGGATCAGTAAATATTCAATTTAGCGAAAATCTTGTACAGTTAGGACACAAGTGTTGTTCACATAGAGACAGCACTAAAAGATTTTCTGCCAAAACTTCGCCGATTTCCAGCTCACGAGTACATAACTTTCTCTTCTTGCGGAGAAAGTAAGATCTTAATTCGCGCAAAAGGTTGGCACGGGGCCAAGCAAGCGGATTGTAGCGAGTGTTCGCATTTCAGATTCACCTTGAACTGTTATCCCTCGATGCAGGTCGTGATGGTAATAAGGGCAAAAGCTCTTTGCGGAATACGAAACAGTCCGCGTCCGGCGCGAGTTCGTCGGGCAGGAAGAAAAACAGCCTCGGCGCGAGGCTATGAATGGCGCAGAAGCGCGCGGGAAAGTCAGGAACGCGCTGATGGGCGGAACAAAAAAGCGTAGAAAGCCCTGGTGCGGTGCGGAAGGCTCAGCAAACGAGACGATGCAACAGACCCAACGCAAAGCGGCGCGAACAGTTGGGAAAATGGCGCGAGGATGTCGAATGATTGATTGATTGATTGATTGTTAGTGATTCCGGGCGCGTTAACTACTATGATCACTAATCCCGTAAGTGTAGAACGTGTTTTTGCTCGGAAAGTCGCGGTGGCCTTCCCGCGCTCGATGGCCAGATCCGGGGTTGACGTACCGTCGGCTAACGGGATTTTCCCTAGAAAGGTATCTCCCATCATCACCGCCCCAACCGGGACAAGTCCCCGACCTGTCTTCCGGCATGTGTGGTAGTGTAGTGCATTTTAGAGTAAGTGTGTGTGTAAGGGACGAGGATAGGAGAAGAAAGAGGAAGAAAAAATCGCGCGCGGTCCGTGGCCCGTTTGTTACGGTACTGCTCCAGCATTTGTCTGGTGTTGATGGAGAAACCACAGAAAAACACCGATCAGAGCAGCCGGCCGCTAGAATTCCCCTCCAGACAGCGACTGAATTCGACCTAACTGAAAAGCTAGTGTCGAAAATCCTGCCGCCGTCAGGACGCGAACCTAGGACCTCCCGGTCAGAGACGCTACAGTGACATCAGTTGATGGAAGGTGTTCTGGATGGTGACGGCGCAGTTGGGTTAATTCCGGTGATGGGCGTGAACTCGACTGAAGGGTACCAGAACGGCGACAGCAATGCGACACCTGAGATAATGAAAACTAGGTCGCTAATATACTCGATCTTTATGCCTTTCTAGTAAATAACGGATGAAAACGAGGTTGAAGCTGTAGCGGTGACAATGATGGTGACGGTATCGATCGGAATGATAGTACGACTGCAGTGCAGGTGATAGTGAAGGTGACGGTGACATTTATAGACGATCACAACGGTGATAATTGTGATGCTGACAGTTATTGGTGACTATGACGACTATGGAGGTGGTGAAAATTATGAATTTAACTTAATGAGGGAAATAGTGACTGTGGAGGATGGTAGCGTGAATAAATGGACCATGGGATTAGATTTTAGTGCAAGAAACGTAAATAGAACTAAGCAGTGGCAATAGTGGTCAGTCGATGAATCAAGACAGGCTAGAAAGACAACCTGCAGCAACTTCATGTTTTGAGAAAGGTTTTGATTTTGATCAGTCAGAACTAACAATGTGGTAAACATTTTTAAAAAATGCATTTTAAACCATGAACATCAGAAAAAGGTAGGCGATGAATTCTGGAATTACGGGTAATGTTACACTACTAACGAAAAACTGTAAAATTTCCTTCTTCAAAAAAGTCTCTCGCCAAGCAAAAAGTAAATTACCTGGAAAGAATAAACTCGTGATTATAAAACAAACGAAGAGATTCAAATATTCTGTATTCCAATGTAGAAATTCAACAATTCGTATGCTATATGAATAATATTGCCGTGATATTTATTTCAACATTCCTTATTTCACCAGCAAAACAAACGGCATTAAAAATAGCAGGATTACTCGTACAGAGCTGACAATTATGGAAAAATGTTTATTGGTTCTTACAAAACCGACATTCAAAGTCTGTACCTCAACAATTACACTACACGTTCCTTCAGTTACTTACAGTTAAGTTTAAGTTCTTACAACTAATATACAGCAAATCGTTACACCATTTTGTATGTGATTTGTATGAATTATCGTCGTGTGAGAATTTTGCATTAGCATTATTCATCACGTGACAGAGTCTAAAAATAATTGCACATTCAATTAAGGAAATGAAAGTACTGCGTGTGCACGCAAGAGGGCGACCGAGGATGAAGCGAGTACAAATGACGCCAGAGGCTTTAAATAGCAGCGGAAGATAATTCTGAACCATGCCTGTTCGTCTTAATGACACTTATGTTCGTCGAAATCATATATTTATCCTTATTGTAATAGTACTTATTATAATCCAAATATTTGTTTTTCTATTTCCGGCGCATCGATGTACCTCAACCTCATTATTTTCATCTTGAAGAGGAGTGAAACAGGACAATTGAGAAAGCAAGAGACATGTATTACTTTACTTACATACTAATAACTGCTATAACAGAAAACATTGTGCTTCTCAATTCTAATTTCCAAGTATTCGGAATTGTTTAGTTTCACTGAATTTCAATATAAGTTTCGATCAAGTTTTTTTGAACCATGTAGACAATGCTTTCGCTTCTCTACATTAAATCCAGCCTTTCTCTCCCCCAAAAGTGGCAGTGTCTTCTGTTTTAGTACTTAGATAAATACAATGATGTTAAAATTGTAAATAAGAAAAATTATGAAATATAGAAGTAAGTAACGTGTTGAAGATTGTATCTGAGTGATTATGTCGTCACATATTATTTAGAGACCAAAATAATCGTGACCACATTTTTGAATGGTAGATTGACACACAACACTACTAAATAATAGAAATGGCATTGATACGAGTACTAAATTAAAGAGAATGTGAAAGAGTTAGGTGTGTGTGTGTGTGTGTTATATATATATATATATATATATATATATATATATACATACACAAAGAGAGAGGGAGAAAGAGAGAGAGAGAGAGAGAATACTTAATTAAACGGAAAAAGAAAGAGATACAGTACTAAATTAATCAGAAATGAAAAATAGTACTAGAAGGAGAGAGTGTGTGTACTAAATTCAACAGAAATGAGAAAGAGTACTAATTTAAACATAAATGAGAGGGAGTACAAATCAACATAAATGAGAAAAAACGAGAAAGAGAGTACTAAATTAAACGGAAGTGAGAAAGGAGGATAGCATAGCTGGCCACTAAAACCGGGCTGTACATCGTCTATCTATAAGTATACTAAGTAAGTGCAACAAGCTTGCGAGTTCCCACGGGAAGTATTTTCACCATGTGATTGTTGACTTCTAACACCACCTCGCATGCCATCTGTACATCATTCCCTCCATTAACTGACATCTAATCATAACCCTCATCATCACTTGCACAGTGGAAGGAAACGGAAAATCACCACTGTAGTTTCCTGTCCGGAAACGAAAGGTCTTGTGAGGGTGAGTCTCCTCCGCTACTAATACTTAGCTCCGCAGTAGGCGCGCCATGTTTCGTAACGAATTGCGACAGCGGACTTCTCTCGCGTAAAAAAAGACACGTAAACACGATTTTTTACTAGGGCTTTCATCCAGCCGACAGTCAATTACCCCTTACATATCGATGGGACTCGTATTCGACCATACACTAGATATCAACACACTTGCAAGTTCCTTTGATCTGGAGTCAGTAGAATGCGAGGCCCTTCGCGACAGCACATACATGAGATACAAGGGGCAAACAACCATGCTCATGGTGAGATTCGAACCTGCCCCCCCCCCGCCCTTCAGACCAAAGCGCTGAACCCGATACACACTCTTAGCTACCTCGGCCATTCAGGTAGGCACACAGTAAATATTACTCTTTTGTTTCTTTCATAAATCTTAAAGTTTACATAAAGAGTTTGGAAACGAGAACAAGTAATTTATTAATTTTTATGTTTTTTTTAAAATAATTTTACCAATGTATTTCATAAGTTTAATGTTCATTTAACGCTACACATTGTACAAAATGATATGGTTGTTCTCTTTGTTCATAACTTGTAGGTAAGAAGGATATTTTTTACTTTGCTGATAATACATTTTTATAATTAAGGAAATTAAAAGATTTTAAAATATAAATGATTTATTTTTCTTTTTGATACGGATGTTAAATTGATTATTCTCAATAGTACATATATTATACACATTTTCTGTACACACACAATGTTTCAGTTTATTGAGATAATATGCAGTAATTTCTTCTCGAGTAATTTCAAAACGTGCCCATTAAAGATTTCTTTGTTTCCTGAATCAGCATCCAATTTTCATCTGCTAACCGACAGAATAATCAAATATTTTACATTTTAGTACGCAGTACGTTTGTTACCGACCAACTTAAAGAGGCAAAGTGTCCCGGAAAGTAGACCGGAAGTCGTTATACCTCCTTTGAATCATCTTTCCACGCTTTGGAGAGTTATTGTTTTTCCGCCAGTGGATGCTATACAGAAATACTCTTACAGTATTCGCAAAGACTACAATGACTACAAAAGAACTTTCAGAGGTGTATAACAGAGAGGTATATTTCAATCCCGTTTAGCTGTCTGTCATTTGTGAACCTGATACTGTGCGACAAAGGGACAATGACAGAATGCTTGTTCTTTTCACGTTGACGATGCAACAATAGCGTTGCGGTCTATTTACGGCAAGTCAGATCCTTAAGTATCCATCGAGGGCAGTGATTTTCGAACAATCGCACACAGAGGCCGTCTTATAGCAAAACTAGTGATGCTAAAACAGCACGTACTTTCTCGCATGTATTTTCACGCAAAAAATACGAGAAAAGTAGTCAAATGTTTGAAAAATTGTGCATTACCTTATTTCTAAATATATCATTTAGGAACAGATTTCATTAAGAGAAAAAATTTCGATCTTTAATATTTTTGTTGTAGGAAGACATCGATCAAGTTTGAACTTTCGTATTTTTCGAAAAATCAGGGTTTTCAACGAACATGAGACCTGCACCATCTCTTAACCTCCACACTATCCAACAAAAAAATTTAATCAAAAACAATGGATCTGTTTTTTTGAAAATTTGGAAAATGTCCCAGGGGCTTCATGTAAAGTACCTCCCAATATTAAAATATCGATTTCAAACTTAAGACCGCGACACCAGCCAGATCGATTGAGAAATATTAATTTGGGACAAAACTGGCTGAACGGTTTAGCCGCTAGCGTTGTTCACAAACGAACAGACAGACTGATAGACGTTTCGCCATCACTCGATTTTTCCGTATTAAACACCCCCAAAACATGAATTCTGGCTTCACTAAGTGTTAGAGGATTTTTTTAAAATTTAGCAACTGGATTTATCCACTTTTTCGTTACCAAGACCTTGTAATAAGAGTTTTCTGCCGAACATTTGCTGTTTTTTTCACGTAGATTTACCTAACTTTCTCTTTACTCCGTTGCGAGAAAGTAAAAGCTAACAATGGAACTTGAAGTGAAGTTCTCAACGTAATACCGTAATAGTGAAATTACTAATTCAGCTTTGCAGTCTCCAATAGTGAATGATGACGTAAAAATAAAATAAAAATTTGAAAACATTTTGATATTTAATAGAATATTATGAAACTATGGCGTAGTGATGGGCATTATAGGCATTGAGTATGAAGTTCTCTAGACACAATCGAGCAAAAGATGACGGTCATAAACCATACAAGTGTATTAGTAATCCTAGTACATCGAGTTTCATATTGTGTGTTTTTTCTTCGACTAATAAAAATCACCAGAAATTTTTTTGTCCACACCTATAACCATTTTTTGTCTCGTCTCGTAGTTCTGAAGGTATTAATTGCAAATATGATTCACTCTTGTTAGAAAAAAAAGCATTTTGACTAGTTGTGATCCAATTTTCAGTAAAAATGAATCGAAAACCATTACACAGAACTAAAACACTAATAGTTCAGCAGTAAGTGTTCTTAGTCAATGTTGCCTCCATCACCTACCATGCGATACAAATAAGATTAATCTCAGTTAACTGGGATCTATTTTACAAAAACATTCATCAAAGCTTATCACCTATCATTTCTTCTAATCATAGTAACATCTGTTACAGTTTCCAGCGGAGATTTCAAACACTGATCACAGTTTTTGATACAATTTGGAGGGCATACGCAGTTTATCACATACATACCTCCTGGCCGTTTCGGCACTGCAGTTTCCGAACAGAATTGAACGAAAATAGAACGAAGACTAACAATTAACTACGATTGGTTTGCATACATCGCTGTGAAGAGTCAAAAACCTATTTTACAGTGAAGTAATAACAGAATGGCTACCATTATAAAACAAGCTGCAGTCAACTCATAAATAATTGTACCAAAATTGAAGAAAACATTTACTGTTTTTGGAATGCTTGTTTTAATATTAAAATTACAAAAGTATATTATTTTCCAAAAATACTAATCAGAAGAGCAAACACGATGTTGTTGATGAGCAAACACAGATATTGAAGCCAAACCCCAAATTAATTTTGATTTTCCACGGATCCTCTCAGCGGCTCCAGCGTGAAGTCTTGATTCGAAGCAGTGACGTTTTGACTCTAATGAAGCACTTTTATAGTTTGATACAATTGAAATGTTAACAAATGAAAGAGTGTAATTAAAGTTATACATTCAACAAATTATAGTTATTACCGTCATTACATCGATAGAGAGTAAGGAACAAACGCTGCTGGATTTCGAAATCCGAGGTGATAGTCTAAGTTTAAAACCAACCGAGTCTGTCTTTCCTTTTATTGGTCATGGGTTTTTCATTACCTAATACCACTTTCGTGTCGGAAAAAATACTTTAACCCTTCGGACATCGCGTGCCGTTTGTTACCATTAGTAGTCACAAGAAAATACCTGGCATCCACACTATTTTCTTTCTAATATGACTAACAATTATTGTCGTTTAGCAACATATTCTACGTGCTATTTAACTTCTTAAGAAATGTTATTTCTTAATATAAAATTTTTCAATATATTTTAATTGTTCCAATGAATATAATCAATAATTTAAATATGTTGGTAAATGCACCACGATCATTTTATATTTCGCAGAGCAGATTGGTTCTTAATATATTCCGTCGGAGGCCAGCAGCGGTGCAGGCAGAACCGGTACCTAATAGATTGGCTAAAGCCTAGTAGCTGTGTAATAAGATAATAATTTTTAATCTACATAGCAATATAGCCTACTGTAAAATAAAAGAAAGAAAAGTAATACTTTATTAAAATTTGAATCAATTACACTAAAAATAAAACTGTTAAACACGTGTTTTTTCCTTTTCTTGTCGCAAATTGGCTGCTAGGACCACTCGGACAAACACCGCACTTACCGAGACGCAATTATATTTATTCCGTGGCAAGTGTATGTGACACCTTTTGGAGGGCATTACGCTGAATCCAATTGTTATCACGCAGAAATGCTAGTCCGGCGGTATGGGATACGGAATTATGGTAAAGAAGGATGAATGGATGACACACTCATACCGACATACACAAACACACCCATGCCCGAGGCGGGACTCGAAGCCCCGATCCTTCCGTCCCAGATCGTCACAGCACTACTGCCTCAGCGATCTAGGCTATCCGGATCGGCTTAAACAGCGTGGTTTATTTTGGGTAATTTCCTCTTTTACTGATATTTAATATTACTAAAACCTGGTACTATTATACATTATTATGGGTATTACACTAAACTGGTATATTAAACAATTATACAATATTATGAAGCGATTACGTCCTCTGCTGTTAGCAATATTTTTACTTCTTCCGTTGCCCTGCCATGCCATAATTCTCTCAACGTTAAATACCATTTTATAAATTTCACATTCAATTTTAATCATGGGTTCTACCGTTTTACTTCTTATCTATTGCATGTGGACGTGTATTTCTTTACAGAATGACGATTCCTGAAATTTCTATTCATTTCCATCAATTATTGAATTGATGGTAATACTATAAATTATCAGCTTTTCTTTTCTCAAAAATAAAACTTTAACATTTATTCTGACATTTTTACAAATTCTATGACTCATTAATAAAATGATTAACTTTTTCTCTGTACAAACATAAGGTCCCTACGGTTTGAATAAAGTTCTATGCTTACTGCGATGACTTCTCAGATATCCTTCTCGGATGAATTCGGACTGGATGTTGTTCGTGGCATGTGCTCGATATTCCTATCATCGCGTTCTTGTCTATCATTAAAATAAATGAAAAATGTTTCCAGAATATCCTCAACTATTTGGTAATATATAGGATTTAATAAATTCCATTAAATTAATATGCAGTCGCGACTTGCACTAACTGTGCTTCGGATGAAACGCCTGCGCGCGACTATATTCAGCTAACGTATTGAAAATTCCTCCCGTCTACTATCCTAAAATAAATCCCTTCGAAACACGGAGTCTATTCGAATAAAGTCCCAAATTACTATAACAAAAATTATCATTATAATTTAATGCGAATAATTACTTCGACTCCTTACTCTGCACAATGCCAAGCTATCAAAACTAATCAGAAGTTACCCACCTCACTATCATTTAATTAATACTCCAGCTTATGCTGAAAACATATTCGCACTGTACCGATTGCTTACGATGTGTCCAGTTCGGTAGCAAATGAGAAAATGATTATTTCCATCTTCCTACAGAATCACGGCTTTGAATGCCCTCTCCACACCTATCGCTTGTAATGTCTCCGGGACCGTGCCTCCCCAAATGAAAAGCGTCTTGATACCAAGCATGGATCATCAATCAATCGGGATTTCTTCATATCCAATTCTTATGAAAGAGGGGGAAAATCAATTTTATATTGTGATAATCCAGGAACTCCGGTTTTAATTTCAATGAGAAAATCGGCATCAAGCGTTAGAAATACGATGGGATTGTATATAGGCTCGGGAATCAAAGAATATACGTTGTTCGGGCAACCAATAAACGAAGTGTGGTATTCCATTTATTTATTTATTTATTTTACGTCAAAAACAGTTAAAACTGCGTATGACGTGCTATGGGAAAAGTGAATTGTGTGCACATTTTCAAAATTCTGTGATCCCTACACTAAGTCTTATACTACTTAAATTTTGAAAGGAGAAAAAAACAAAAACTCCATGTAATAAAATATATTTTCAAGGATAAATAAGCAATAAAATTTGAACTTTGAAAGGAGAAAAACAACAAAAACTCCCATGTAATAAAATATATTTTCAAGAATAAATAAGCAATAAATTTTGGCTCTTATTACTTCCTGCCGCGACAACATGGAAACGATAATTTGAATAATTGTATTTCCCACTGAATTCTAGAAGACGTGCACAGAAAATGAAGTTACATTTATGTCCAGAAGCAAAACAAGGGGCCATCTCAGCATTTGCTCAATGGATCAGGGAAACTGGACGAAAAACCTGATCGAGATGGGGGTCATTGACCCGGAAGCTGTAGTACAATAGTTGTTACAGATTGTTTATACTCATTTATACAGTCCAAATGGTAAATAATGCATTATGTATCATTGTTAAAATTAATGTTCCTTTTCTTGTGATGCTCAGTATAGTCTCTAATTGTATAACTGTTTCTATATTACTCATTCCTTTAGATTACTCATTCCCGGCGCGTCAACTACTGAAGTCATTAGTCCCGTAAGTGTACTGAATTTTTCACCGGGAGGTGGAGGTGACCTTTCTCTACTGGATGGCGAGATCCGGCGCCGACCTTCCGTCGACTAGCGGGGTTTTCCTCTAACCAGGTATCACCCCCCAGCGGGACACCTCTCCACCCGAGAAAAGTCCCCGACTGGTCTCCCGGCATGTGTGGTATTATAGTGCATGTTAGTGTAAGTGTGTGTGTAAGGAGTGAGTATAGAACAAGGAAGAGGAAGGAAAGATCGCGCGCGGTCCGTTCGTTAGGGTACTGCTCCGGCATTCGCCTGGTGTTGATCGGAGAAACCACGGAAATCTACCGATCAGAACAGCCTGCCTCTAGAATTATCCTGCAGACAGCGACTGAATTCGGCCTAGCTGAAAAGCTAGTGTCGAAAATCCTGCCGACGTCGGAACTCGAACCTAGGATCCTCCCGTTCCGAAGCCCTGCAGTGACATTAGTTCATGCCCTGAGATACCTCTCTCGGTAAGAAAGAACGTACGAAAGAACTACGTAAGAAAGCTCGAGCAACTCCGTGTATTTCGCTAGTATTACTTAGCATCTGTTCCCCCTGTGGGAGACTGGATGACGCGGGGCCTCCGACGCTGAGGGCGCCCCGCAAGGGGATTCCTCCGCTTGGGCGGGCGCGAAGGCACGTGGCGGAACAGCGCCTGCTCACAGGGGCGGGAAGCACGGCGTCGCCCGACGGAACACGGCGCACGGCAGCGGATTAGCGACACCTCAGCCCGCTCTACAAGCTCTCTTCGTCTATACTTGTTTTTTTAACGTGGCATCTCAAGGTCACGCGCGAAAGAGGGAGAGGGAAGATAGACTCCAATGGGGAGCTGCAACGTCACTACAGCTCCGAATTTTACGGTTCCCTATTGGAATTTGCCTTCCTTCTCCCTCTTTCGCGCGTGACCTTCAGATGCCACGTTAAATACACCCAAGTATTAATAAAATAATAATTAAATAAAATTAATTAAATAAACCCAAGTGCCAATTAAATGCGAAATCGCCATGCTTCAAATATTTTATATGGCATGTAGTTGCGAGAAAATAATAATAATAATAATAATAATAATAATAATAATAATAATAATAATAATAATAATAATAAAATAATAAAAAATAGCAGGTTGACATAGACCTGCTCTTCCGCTAACCACAAATAATTTAGGTACACTAGGAATGTGCCGGTCAAGGAATTTAACATTTTTATTCCCGAGGGAAGCATGTGAAACAGTACACCCTAAGGACCCTCCTATAACATGGTCTAGAAACTGATGCAAAACAAAGTCATGGGTCCACACAGTATTAGGTTAAGCCCTGACATTTAAGATCTTTAAGGCGCAATCAAACGCCACCTGGTGACAACATTCAAATGAGTGGCTGACACAACCCGACAGATTTGAAAGTCCAGGGAATGTAAGAAAAGCAGCGGATGGTCGGGTGGAGATGGATTGCCGAATAGAGAAGACTTGTAATATGAGTAGTATAATAAAAAGGAAGGGTGTGCTCGGTTGTGGACAGTTATTGATTGCCAGAGTGGAGGATGGACGATGAGGAATATAGAAGGATGAGGTGTAGGGATGTATGAAATGACAATAAAAAGGTGTCGCGTGAGAGAATTGGTAGATAGAAAAAAGAAATTTACAAGTTAGAAAACTTGGGAGTACGGAATTTGGAATAAGTAAGACAGGAATCTGGAGTTTGGGGATTATGGAGATTGGGAGGAATGAGTTGTGGTAGAAGGGATGATCGGGTTGTGTTGGGACGGAGGTTTGAAGTGTAATGGGACGGGTGTTGAAATGGGACAGTGGGGAGGTTTGCGATTTGTGGGACAGAGGCTTCGGGTGTGAGAGGGACATTCTTGTAGTGTGAAGAGAGGGTGAAATCTACGGTCGAATCATTACGTTGTAATGTGGTGGGAGGTGTGATTTTCGTGTGAATTGTGCAGGAGTAGATATATAGAGATTCGAAATACTGGGGTGGTAGTTCGAAGAATTGTTTGTTTGAACGGTGATTCCGCACAGTCAACTACTAAGGTCATTAGTCCCGTATGGTGCATGTTTTACCGTGGATGGTGACCTTTTCTCGCTGAAGGGCGAGATCCAACGCCGATCTACTTCGGCTTACGGAGTGTTCCCCAACCAGGTAACTCCCACCAGCGTGGCAACGCCCCAATAGGGACAATCTCCCGACTAGTCTCCCAAAACGTGTGGTAGTGTAGTGCATGTTTTTTTGGAAATTGGGAAGGGGAGGTATGGGATGTGGGATCGGTTGTTGGAGTGGAATGGTCTTGGAATTGGGAGGGGGTGGAGGGAGAGGTTTGGGATGAGGAAGGAGGTAGTTGGAATGGGAGGTTTGGAAATTGGGAGGGTGGGGTGGAGAGGGGAGGTTTGGAAGGTGAGAGGTGGTAGTTGGAGTGGGAATTTTTGGGAATTGGGAGGAGGTGGGTGGAGGAGGGAGGTTTGGGATGTGTGAAGGAGTAGTTGGAGTGGGAAGTTTTAGAAATTGGGAAGGGGTGGATGGAGTGGGAGGTTTGGAATATGAGAGGGATTGTTGGAGGGAATTTTTGGAATTGGGAGGGGGTGGTTTTAGTGGGGGGTTGGGGGGGGGGTTTGGAAGGGGGGGGGTGGGGGGGGGGGGGGGGGTGGTGGGGGTTGGGGGCGGGGCGCGCGGGCGGCAGTCCCTCGTGTGGCGTTGGGCCGCAGCGCGGTGCGGCGCGCGACCTCTGCCAAGAGCAGCCGATGCGTCCATCTCTTCCCCTCCCCCGGGCGCCATCAGTAATTTGCTGGCAGCCCTCCAGAGGCGCAGTGGCGCTTAGGGGGAGGTGGGGGAGAGAAGCATTCGAACACATCACTTCTCATCCGATTCCCCTCTCGCCCCCCCCCCCGGCAATCAACGACGAGCCAGTCAGAAATGTTTGCACATTCCGTACCTATTTGATAATCATTTTGTACAGGGTTTATTTCTGGTTACACAGGGGTTGAATCTTTCATTGATCTTAATACTGTTCGGTTACATCGTCCTTACGCAACGAAAGGAACGAGAGGTTTCTCTTATCTGCCGGCGCCCGTTAAAGATGTAACACCTGCCGTCTACTGAGAGCAATCGAAACAAATGCGATACAGCTGAAGATGGTGAGTAAACACTCCGAATTAGACAAAAATGTATTATATATTTTAATGCATTTTTATTGTAAAAAGTGGTGTTAAAAAAAGTGTTGTATGTTTCAGGGTCTATAACATATAACTAGATTATAGACTAGATTAGTTATACAACTCGATTATTATCGCGTATTTGAAACTTCAATCGTTTCCGTTGTTTGCTATATATTGCGTTAATAAAATTAATAATTAAGTTCAACTAGAGGTGCAACAACAACACCTCGCATTATGTAAGGGTTGGTAATATTGTTATATTGGAATTTCAGTCCTATTAACACGTATCCATCACTTATTTCAGGATTCGACAACCGTTAAAGTGCAAACCAATGTGCGCAACTTAACAAACACGAGATGTTTCATACGAACTCTACCAAACTTTTCCAGACACATTAATGTAACTACCTCCTATGTTCGACGTAAACGTGCAATAATCCCTCACAAACGCCAGGTGGCAGCACTGACAGTGGGGGGGGTATATAAAGCGTGTCGGGTGGAAGTGGAAAACAGTGCAGTATTTGTGACAGTGGAAAAATGATTTATCAGACGTCGAAAAGAGCATGATCATTAGCTTTCGGGCCGAGGGAAGCATTCCCGAAACGGCGAAGTTGGCCAAGAGCTGGCGTGCCGCCGTGGTTAAAGTATCAAAATGTCAATATCCAAATGGCATAGAAAAATGGCGATATCCAAAACCGGTGCCGGGGCAATTATGGCGCACCACGGGCTATAAATGACAGGGGAGATCGTCGGCTGCAGAGAGGATGTACGGGCGGATATGCATGCAACTGCAGAGCAACTGACCAGGTGAACCAAGGAGCTACCAATAGGGTCTTCTCAAGAACCGTTCAGTGAACGTTGCCTCAATATGGGCGTCCGTAGCAGGTGCCTGGTTCATGCACCCATGCTGACTGCTGTTCATCAGGCAGAAAGGCTGGAATTTTCACGCCAATACCGCAATTGGACGTCCACTGAATGGCGACAGGCGACCATTTTAGGTGAATTACGTTTTCTGCTCCAGCGAACAGATGGTCGTTGGCCCATACGGCGTGAACCCAAACATTCTGCAACAATCGCCGGACGGGTCGGGACGGAGGAAGGAACGTGATGGTAAGCTGGGGAATGTTTTTGTGACATTTTCTGGGTGATTTAGTAATTCTGAAAGGTACAATGTATCAACGGAAGTACGCAGTCATCTTTCATCCTGAGATCATGTTCATCCCTAAATCGAGATCAGCAAGACGGCAGCTACCAACAGGACAATGCAACGTGTCATGCAGTTCGCAATGTAGTACGTGTGTGGTTCGAAGAGCACCAGAATGAGTATAAAGAAATCCTCATGTCACTAACTCCCCCCCCCCACCGTTTAAACCCAATCGAGGATCTGTGGGACTATCCCGATCTGGATCTTCACGCCCTCGATCCGCAACCGAGGAACCTTGCGCAGATAGCGACATTACTGAAGACGGCATGGTGCCACATCCCTGTCGGTATCATCCAGATCCTAATTGACTCTCTTCCTGCACGTCTTGTAGCAGTCAGCAAAAGGGGATTTGTGGGTGAGGATTTTGACGAGTGGTCCCATTAATGTGACTGGAAGGTGTACAAGAAACATTTAAATTTGTTCCAATAATTATCCAAATGATATCAAAAAATAGGCTTGTTTAATCGATAATGTGCTTCATTAAATTGAAATAGATTCCTAAAATAGTAGCCTCTAAGAAATTGTTTGAGGGAAGAATGAGGAAGTGCAGTCATGACGGGAGTGTACTGTTATCGTCCCAAGGATGTGGATCACTCTCCGACCGTTCTCTAATGTTACCCGTTATAACGAATCCTTCCGCGTATAAATAAAGCGTGAAATGACAATGTGACATTTTTCACACTTCTCTCAATTATTCCTGTGTATTGGCGACAGCGAGAGAGCATTTTAAAATCCGGGTTTAATGTCGCGTCGAAAATTCGTGTGCTTGTGTCACAATGCCATTATCGTATTGCCCAATCCATAGAGTAAATTCCGTCCCTAGTCACTATTTTCAGTTCATTTCCCCTTTAATAGAATCATAGATCCTAATTATTTGAATTCAATGTATTGCAAAAGTATTCTTTCTCTTAGTCACAATTTCTAGTGAAAGTATTATTCAATATTTACTAAAAATCTAATTTCAGGGCCAGTCAGGAAATGATACTAAGTAAATAATATTGTTAACGGTCAACAATTATTATCATAGACACAAACATTCAAATTGAGAATAAACAGAAAATTTCAATCAAAATGACTAATGAATCAATTGTTAGAATCTCTGCCACAAATGGTTAAAAATGTATCAAATGGAGACTTAAATATTTGAAGAGATATCATTGTTTTTCAAAACCATTTCTACGTACTACAACAAAGAAATAAGCTCTATGTTTTAAGCGATTACAGTAAAAAAATCTGTTATTATGAAAACATACAAAATTAGTGGGAATGCACGGAATATCGACAGTTTTGCTCCACTCGGTGCTATCACTAGGGGGTGGATTTTGATTACATAAAACATCACCAATAATGATCAATAAAATGCTCTTAAAAGGTTTTTAATATGTCCTAAAAGCAACAAAAATCTGATCAAAATCAGTTAAAATGAATAACGCAAGCTGTAAAATACGTCACTGATGTAATTCGTTCATGTGAACTACGCATTCAAATTTTTTGTTACTTTACCAGGAAATCTCTGTCTTTAGTTAACCCGAAATTTGCCGAACCGACAACGGCGCTGATAGGCATCACAGGTAGCTTATATTACATACTCACAATGACTGACATTGAATTTTTTGAGAAAAGAAATCGAATAGACTACCGAGGTATTCTGTGGAGAACATTTGTTTCATCTCGTAAATATTATTTGAAGCGAATAGCATTAAAGTGATATCAAAATCGATGAAATGCATTAAAAATGACGGGAAAGGGTAAAAAAGTATTTATAAATCATTTTCTTTTATCATAATATAAAATTAGTTTCTATATAAATGGGTGTTTAAGTGAAAAGGAAGAAAAAATACTTTTCATTAAAATCCGCCCCTAGTTAATACTCAACTATCAGATATCTACGTATATTAGGTCTAATGACAGAAGATCTAATTCTTCAAATCTAATGATGGAAGATCCACAAAAATACGTCAAATAACAATTTGGTATATTTATTAAAAGTTATAAAATTTTGTTCAACAGACATGAAATCGACTTTGAAATATTAGAAATATTATTAATAGAAAGACAACAATGTCCCCGTCATCATTATATCAGTATATTATGTCTAAAAAGAAACCAAAATATGGAGTGATATGCATTCATTCATAATGTGCTTTCAGTAAATATTAAGAAAAAGATGTTGAAATACTCAGTCTTTACTTGGAGTGATTGACAATTTGCTTGAGCTCGAAATTTTAGTATGAAACTCAAAAACTGCACGTATATGTCGATTTCTCCACTATTTTTCTAATTTTAGTAATCTGATACCATTTGCTGTACTTGCCTTTACTTAATTTGGTAGAACATATTAATTGGATGTTGAACCCGTTCATGTTCTGCCAACAAGTCAGTGATAAGTTTGTTATTACTCTGATCCTTTTTCAGAAGTTTTAAATATTTCCACATGGAGTCATAATGCGAGACGATCATTTTATGAAACTTGAAATGCCAATTTTCAACGGTGTTGCGTTCCAGGGCGTTTTACATAAAATGAAAAACATTTCATTTGCGGCTAAAAACGTGGAGGAACTGCTTGCCTCCTACCTTGTCTAGGTAGGTAGCTAGTTGCAGGTACGACACAATCACTGATACCTTCTCCCATACAACAAAAATTGTTGATAATCTTTTAAACGTACAAAAGGTCGGGCTATGATCTGACTGATTTGTTTTTTACTGTTAACTCGGCGGACCTGATATAAAATAAACATTCTTTGCATATCGATTTGACCTGCGGCGAACTTTTTCCGAGTAGAAAGCTCAAATTTCTGTCTAAACCAAAATCCTATGTTTTATATATAAAGATGTTTGCAATTTTCCAAATGTCAGGAGGGTTAATAATAATTGGAAATCCACCGTAATTGAAAATGCAATTTATTATTTCGAGGAAAAATGTAAAAATTTTTTTGCCATTTTTCAGAAAATGTTGAAAATGTCATTAGCGATCAAAAAAAGTACCCCCAATATTTACGCAACGTTATGATCTCCGGAACGGTAAAATTATATAAATCTTACACCTGACTTTACCAATTTTCAGCTCAAAAACTTCTAACCTGACAGAGTTATGCGTAACACATCCATCTATGCCTCCGTCCAATCGTATATCCTGTTCCTGTTCTTTGACTTGACAGCCCGCCGACCTTGGCCGACCAGCGGTACCCAGCCTTTGGGCCATGATATCAGGGGTTCGTGTGGTTTGCATTAAGACATCCCTACACCATATATACTGGTCATCATAACTTTAGTCTCATCGTAGCTTTCTCATCGTCACACAGCAATAGATACTACGACATTTGTAAGGAAAGCGTACCGCTATAATTTGCCTCGGTCGGTAATGGAACCCGCGGTTGCACCGTGGAAAGCGAGCACAACAGGCCACTGAGGGACGCATCCAATTATATATAAAATCGACTTTTTGGGGACAAAATTGCCTTTATTTTCTCTCAAACTCTACGTATCTTAATCATTTTTTGGAACGGCACTAATATTTTAAATCTGAAGTGTGTGCAAAGTTACTGCGGAAAATAATCTTTATCGGTCACATGCGTCTCTAACCCCTGTTAACATGCAACCATGCAGGTTTGTTAACTGCATTTGTACCTACCAGTATGTTCCGTTATTGAACATCCTTAGCAACAGGTTTAACATCGTTAGCAACGTAAACAACCACCAATTCATCGTAAGTAAAGTGTTTGTTAAAAAAACATGGCGATGTACAAAACAAATCAGATTCAAGCAATTCATATGTAATTCACAATGGAATTTTTTAACTGTAATATTATTAATAGTGTAGTATCAAACAAAGACAAAACTTCATAAAATGGTTTTTTATTCAATATCCAGTTACAACAACGAGAATTCCGTGTACAATAGCCAAAGTTCCGAATAACCTGTAGAGTGTGCCAATTGTGAAGCCGTTTCACCGTATTCCAGTAGAAGTTCCATACACAGCCGAGTCGTAGACTATCCACCAGAGAGTTCCGTTTCCGTAGCAGAGGTCGTCGTTATCGCTAATCACCACTCTACACTCCGTACACCACTCGCCAGAACACCGTTGCTATCCGTCTGCCCTGGCGTCGGGTCGAGGCCCTCCTATAGCCCGCTGGGACTAGCGGCCCGCCGACTAGCTGCGGAGTAGGGGTGGTGGCGGTCCCTACCCGCTGTTCAGGCGTACGGCGCGCGCGGTCAGCCCCGGCCGGCCTGCATCGCCTTCCCCTTCGGTTGAGGGCGGTGACGCCCCGCTGACGTAGCTCGGCGGCGGGTCTTTCAACCGCGCGCGGGCGGTCACGACAAATAGTATAATTAGAAAATGTATATTACGTAAATTAACCTTATTTTCCTCACATTTCACCAAATGAAACACTGCTCCGGTAATCATAATTACTGACGATGTGAGGATGTCGCCATTGGAACTAAACACGCCAATTTCCTACACGAACGTCGTTTCTTTAGATTTAGGAGAATTATTTGCAACCATCTTCTCAAACCACGGTATACGAATATTGTTTGTTTAGATATATCTCATGCAACATCCCACAATATCGTACTAACGCGGTGAAGCAACATAATTCATGTGTTTACTATCGTACTAATGTACATTTTCGCATAATTCGGGAGGTTTATGGTGACCGATAAAATGCTGAACATACCACGAATGTTTCAGTGTTATTACCGCCTCGTTCAAGTTAAAAATATGGGCTCCGCTACGCTCCACCTCCATTTTTAACTTTTTGCCTTGGCAGTAATAACACTCATAATAACATTACTAGTTATATTAATAGCTGTAACCACGATATTGCAAACAATATTCAATATCTACCGTTGAGGTGATTCCAATACTTTCCTTTTACTACAGTGTAGAGAGGAAAAGTAAAAATCTTCCATTGTTCCTTCAATATCTTCTCCTCTATTAAGAAAGGGGAACACTGTGGGAAACCCTGGCTTGATCAAAAAACTTTATACGACTCCTAAACTTCCTAACGCACTTATTTTGCAAATATCCCGCTCCCTTTTTGCGGCGGTCGAAAGAAACTCAAAGCGAAGATGTACAGCTTTGTGCATCGCGCCAACTGGCACTTCCAACCCATTTGGGGGAATTCTCCCGCCCCCTTAACGAAGGAATGGGAGCGGACGTGCTTCGAATATGAAAGCGAATGAATTACGTGCACTCTTTGCTTGAATGTAAGGGGGATAAATAGTCACGCACGCTGCAGAAATTTCTCTTCAACAATCTTTCGCAACGAAATTAAAGAGATGAGAATTTAGACGCCTATTATCACAATTTCATTACTCGAAATGCTTAACAAACATTGAAAACGTATTCTATAGCATTGTGTCTGTTATATATGTATTATAAAGTTGTCTCAGAATCAACAGTACATACATATGTGGCATGTAGAGAGTCTGAAATTATCGCTTTTGCCAACGAACATACTCTTAGTAGGAAATTTCCTATTACGGAGTTACACATGTTACATATGCACCTAAATGTTAGGCAACTCTGTTGGCACTAATGTTTGCCAGGTACATGAAATGTCCTTCACGTTGGCAGACACCTTTACATCATCCAAACAATATTGTAACATTTATTCTGTGGTATTATAAACAAGTAATTCAGAATAAATATTACAAAATTCTAGGGCATGTAGCGGGGTTTAAGATGAACAGATGGGAAAGATGTGATGGGATATTTACATATGTGGGGAAGTTGCATGCGTAACGTTAGGCAATTTTTCGTGTACTAGTTTTATGTAGATCACGTTCTGACGCAGTTAAATGGATTTCACATGCCTGTTGAACACTGGTCCATGAAGAGTTACACATTTATAACTTTTTATATGAAATTTTTCAATTTTCCAAGCAAAGGTAGGGATAAAGCTAAAGGTACCTGCCGAACACTGGTACATGAAGAAAAGCCTAATGATCAGGGAAAGTTTCACATTTATAGCTTTGTTACATGAAATATCCCATCATATTTTCACCGGCAAAAAGTGATCAACTTCATCCTTGTATATGCCTCAGACGTTTGCGACATTTATTCTGAGACAATGTCACGCACATGGGATGAGTGCTGCATAGGAGAACTTTGATGTTGTTTTTTAGTTTTTTTTTTTTTTAGTTTTCGGCGGACTGCGCCTTCCGCCGTGGTGTACAAGTGATGAAATGGACCGTGTGAGTGGGAGACCATAGTTGCTCACGGGCGCGGAAGGCACTATGGTCTCTGTTGTGTGTGTTGCGGCAGACTCTGTAGGAGCTCGGCGCGCGGTGCGGTTTCCATTAGAAAGTGAATAAAGGGAATTCCGAAGCAAAGGTAGAGTTAAAAGTAAAATTAAAAAGAGAAAACTTAGATTTCATTATTTTAGAGTGTAGCTATTTCGCTCGGAGGTTTATATTTTGTTTTAGAGAGGGTGTAAACACAGGAAGTTTGTTGGTAACCGTTTGCGGACTCTTTCTTCTGTTTCTTTCTTTCTATTCTTTCTTTCTTTTTCTTTCCTTCTTTATTCTGTCTTTTTTCTTTCTCTTTTTCTTCCTTCTTTTTTCTTTCTTTTTCGCAATAGTACCGCAATAGACACTTGTTGGGAAGAGGGCATGGGAAGTGTTCGAGTTGTGTATCCAGGGCTTTAAATAGATGTTTTTGCCAGGAGGGCGACTTCCAATCCGGAGGGCCTCTGGCTCGAGGAGTTGGAAATCGCCTGGAAGACAAAAACATCAAGTAATGGCCGTGGTGAATACAAAACTTTATGGTTTTCTAGTTTGTAGCTGAATCAAATGAAAATTCGAAACATTTTAAAATTTGTTTTTCATCAAAAGTGAAAAGACACATTGTAATAGTCAGTTGTCAATATGGCGTCAGATAAACAAAACAGAGTGTGCATACAACTATTGAATTCATATAGTTGAAAAGGTTTGTTCACACAAAAATGATGAATATAGAGAATTTACTCTGGATATTCTCAAAAACATGAATGTGTGTTTTATGATTCATAGAAACGTTCTTGTGGAGAAAAATAATTGTAGTTTGCTTCAATTCATTATATTCTTATTTAATGGATGTGTGTTAGTCATTTTCTACGTAACTAATACACATTTAAAGTTTATTACAGTTACATTTTCAGTTTTGTGATCATTTTATTGTCGACACATATTGTTAAATGAAGCAACACACAAACTGTAACAATTACACTGTGATATTAAAGTTCCTCTGTTACAATTATAGTTACAAGTTTTCATTAGTTTATATTTAAAAGTTTAGTATATGTACCCACAAAATGGTTCAGAATGTAATGGGAAAAATAAGTTAAAAAATATATGATTATTAGTTTTTAAATAAATTTATAACAACTTTTACATGATTTTTCTATCTGATTTGGTTATTTAATTAAATCATCAAAGAAAAAATTTTTATTCGAAATGCGATAACGGTACTCGTTTTACGGTGTAGTGCGCCACCAATTCTGTTCCGGTACAGCCTGATGTAAAGTTTCTGTGGGCTGCAGAAGGCACATCAGTCGCATTTTGGAGCTATTATAAAGCTGTCGCTGCCAATTATCTCCACGGTGGTCTCTCTACGTATATGGCATACGAGCTGCCTTTTGTGTGCGGGTGTAATGATCAATACTGCAAATTAACTGATGTGTCATTTGCAATCGTGTCTGGAAATTTGATTCAGATTACACATTTTAAAGCGAAGGAACATTTTAATGTGAGGCAAACATATAACATTCTCTCCCACTTTGATAAATATACACACAATCTCCAATTTATCTTTAAATATGACTGGATTATGACCTCGAGAGCTTTTTGATTTGAGAGCTTTCGTGTCCACAGCTGGCGATTAATTTATTGGTTGATTAGTGATTCCGGGCATTGTCAGGTCATTGTCATTGCTAGGTCATTGGATCTAGCGGCCGGTTGCTCTGATCGGTAGTTTTTCGTGGTTTCTCCGATCAACACCAGGCGAATGCCGAAGCAGTACCCTTTCAAAACGGGCCACGGACCGCGCGCGATCTGTCCTTCCTCTTCCTTGTCCTATCCTCTCCCCTTACACACTCACTTACGCTAACATGCACTACACCACTACATATTCCGGGAGACCGGTCGGGAGCTTAGAGCTTGTCCCGGCTGGTGGGAGAGTCCTGGTTTTGGGGAAACCCCACTAGCCGACGGTAGGTCGGCGCCGGACCTTGCCATCAAGCGAGGAAAGATCACCGCCACCTTCCGCGAAAAAAAACATGCACTAGACTAGACGGGACTAATGACCAAAGCAGTTGACGCGCCCGGAAACACGAAAAAATCAATCAATCAGTCAGGTCATTGGTCTCGTAAGTGTAGTGCACGTTTTTATTGCGGAAGGTGGCGGTGATCTGGCCGGCGTGGTGTGGCTGGCGAGATCAGGCGCCCGCTTGCGAGGATTTCCTCGTGCCGGATCTCCAACCAGTGGGGCACCTCCCAGCCGGGATAAGTTCTCGACTGGGCTCCCGACAAGTGTGATAGTGAGTGTGTAAGGGGAGAGGATAGGACAAGGAAGGGGAAGGAGAGATCGCGCGCGGTCCGTGGTACGTTTGTAAGGGTACTGCTCCGGCATACACCTGGTGTAGATCGCAGAAACCACGGAAAACTACCGATCAGAGCAGCCGGCCGCTAGATTTCTCCTTCAGACAGCGGCTGAATTTGATCTAGCTTTCTATCTAGTGTCGAAAATCCTGCCACCGTTTGGACTCAAAGCGGATCTTCCGTCAGAGGCACTGCAGTGACATTAGCTGATGCCCTGAGCCATCTTTGCCGGTAACAGCTGGCGAGAAACATGTGGTGGGGAGTCGAAAGGAACTCACGTTTGCAGTTCGCAGCTATGTTCGTTCCTCTGTTCGTTCTTTTAGCCTATCGTAACGTTTCCTCTCTTGCGAACGCTCCTGCCGGCCGCTCGAATCGTGGAAAGGGTCTCTTCACCCCCCATCACTGACGGTCGTCGGTGGAGTCAAACCCCGCAAACGCTCACTACTCTCTCCCGAATACTTGAATCAACCTAACAACGGATACGCTATCTCGGCACTTTCAGTATTCATAGAAAGAGAAGAGGAAAATAGAATGCCAGTCTGTGGCAGGCCTTGGAAAGACTTCGTCGTAGCTAACGTCTACGTTAGCGTCAGAAGGTGTTCGCCGGCGAGGAGCTGTGAAGGCACAGGCATTCAGAAAGCAACGTACATCGTTCGTCCGGCCCCATTTCTCGATAAGGCCTCTCAGTGCCCTCCTACGGAGGCGTCGAAGCGCCGCGCGACGTGGCCGTATCTCGACTCGCTTTATTCGCCCTCGCACAGAAAGCGACTACGCGGTTGGCCAAACTTCATCGAACCAAATGAATAGCGTTGAACCGTGCTTGGCACAAAGATGCAATCACCTGTTTCTCGACTTTAATGTTTCGCTTCGCCTTGAATTCATGAACAAAACAGACGGTTCAGAGTTGTTCAGAGTGTTGCAACTTAAACGTATTGATAGTGTATCACCAGTAGTGTAGTATGATTGTTTATTCTTATTACGCTTCAAATTATAAATACATGCATTAATTAAACACAAATTTGAGTCAAACATGATAAACTTACGTTAATATCCCACCTGTTACATCGGAACTGCTCAAATTTTGAAACTTATTTGTTTCACTACAATTGTAAAATATAAGAATTGTGAATTGAATAATGTTCTAGTTCAGTCAATTTTCGAGACATTGTGTTCCATTTTCAAAAACTTATATCTATACTTCGTGAATATATCCGTAATGAACATGGTCTTTTATGTCTACTATACCTTTGTATTGACTGTACTTTGAAAAATTAAGTTCAATTAAAGCTTCCTCATTCATAATGGAAACAGAAAATATGTTGTCGGTTCTTGGTCTGAGAGCTTCTCTTCCGTAGGCACTCTGGAATTTCTCGAACAAACAATGAGTATATTTTATTTACACCCAACACCCGCTAACACAAACGATGAACAAAACTCACTGATTTACAGAAAATATCTCTGAAACGGAAAAAGTATCGTTCTATCAGTTTCTCTTGAAGATGCATATTGCAAACTCAATCAAAATCGCAGGACTAGTGGCTCGATTATCTAGAGTCAAAAGCTCGAGTAAAGTAGTTTTATATTCTAAGTATAGTATTTTAAGAATCAATGTATTCGATTGAAAATATGTAGTCATTTCGGACATAAATATTCTAGTATTTCGAGAGGGAGTTGAATCGCTATAGTTTTCTCTTAAAACGTATATTAATATGTTTCGTAAAACTAGTTTGTCCTATTTAAGTACAAGTTTTGTAGTTCTAGGTCATAGTTCACAGTTTTGTAATAGAACATTGTTTTAATAGTACAAAAACTTGACACCCAATCATGGCTGGTATGATAATATGCAGAGGAAGTTACTTATATTTAATAAAATATATTAGTGTTCTGGCAAAATCTTATAATTTCCTGATGATAGAACTTGGAATATACGACTGCTTCGAAATGTTGCTCTGTTGATTGGCCTTCTCTTTCTTCCTGAAACTTAGGGCAAACGTTCACTACTACTCGCGCAACTTCTCTTGAACGATGGATTGAAGAAATGCGAGCGGAGTGGAGGTATTAGTTACAACGGCGGCCACTAGAGTATTTACAGTAATGTCAACCTCTGGACAATTAAAGTCAAACCTGCTACAAGTGCAGCCAGGTCATCTCTCTGGGTAGGAAACATTAGGAACGCTAGATAGAAGTTTTAGGTGCCTTCCTTGATGGACCTGGACCCGCCTCATCCATTTATTTAGATAATGGTAATAAAGGTGAACAGAAGTTCTCGACTATGAAAGTAACTAGCTTTGACTAGCTTCTGTTTCGCGCCAACGATGTTTTAATGCTTGGAATGTTGTCATCAGTGCTCACTGCGAGCTTTTGCCTTCAAATGTTTATTGTTCAAGGGAGGGGAAGCAAGGTCATCGTTCAAGAAAAGTTGCGCGAGTAGTACATGAGATACCGTTAGTTCAACCTCACGTAAGTCAGAGAGGGGCGCTGCAACATTTATTAATTTATCTTTAGTATAATAAACTTGTATTGAATATGTATTTAATTATTTAATAGATTTTACATATATCGTACTCGTTGGTACTCTTGCATTATCTATTTGAATGTCGTATGTGGTAGCATAACTACGAAGTTAAAAAAGGTATTATCTCATAAAAGAGAGGGGTAGTTAAATCATGCATAGAGTAAAACAATAGATCGATATGTCTTTAAACTATCTCGTTAATTTAATGTGATTGTGCTAATTTGTTTTCTCTATATTCCAATTTTTTTTATTATGTTGCGGGATGCGTCATGCCCGCTGACATTGACTTTGATTATTTTAGACATAAAATACGTGCGAATTAATTCCAAATTGTGGCAACTAATTGGCAATTAATTAGTAATAAATGATTAGATGGGTTCCGTTGAGCTCTGGCTCGAATTTAACTGATGTGTGTGCTGGCTTGACGGCAACCTAACATTGACCTATGTTGCGGGTTGCGTCATACCTCCTGACAGTTACTTTGATTATTTTAGCCTGAAAATACGTGCGAATTAATTCCAAATTGTGGCAATTAATTAGCAATAAATGATTAGATGGTTTTTGGCTCTGGCTCGAATTTAACTGATGTGTGTGCTGGCTTGCCGTCAAGCTAGCACCTTTCTCCACGAAAATACGTGGCAATTAATTAAAAAATGTGGCAATTAATTGGAAATTAATTAGCAATAAATGATTTGACACGTTTCGTGTCGGTGTGCTGACTTGGCTGTTCGAGCTTGACGCACCTACACAAATGCTGCATACTTTCTAGTCTAGAATAAAAACCATTTAAATTCCATTGGAGAATATTCATTAGCTGGAGCTGATGTCCGTACTGAAGCCTTATTCAGTACATGGTTCTTCAGAAGCTGGTAGCACAGACTTTATTTTTTACTCAGACTGGTAAATCTGCTTTTCGAAGATGTTGGTACAGGTGAGAGCTGATATATCAGGTGAGTAATCTTTGGCCATGAGAATGAGATCAGTAGCATTAAAGGAATTTGCCAGGAAGAATTTAAATTGATACTATGTAAGAGGACATTCTCTTCGATTGTCTTCAATAATTGGTTTCAGGAGATATTAGTTCCTCTACAGATCTACTTTTAGTTATTTCAGATTTCCCTGGCTCATTTAGTGGTTCTTTTTTCTTTTAGGTTGTTTCAGGATTTCATCTGTATTTGTTTTTCTTATCGTACTACTTCATTCAGGAACATGAAAGGAGTCAGAATGGGGGCCTTTTTGTTCAGTTTAGAAACACAATTATTGTCATTATCAGGTTCCTGTTGATTAATAGAATCTGCAGATTGATTATCAGTTGAAGGGAGATTAGCTTGGGGGATTTCTTTATGGAGATTAGGGGTAGTTATGTCATTGATTGGAGACAGAAGTGAAGAATGCTGTAATTGTAGTGGAAACAATTGTTTTTATTGCAGGGGAATCAGTTTAGGTTTTTATGGAGTTAGGGAAATTCTCATTGACATTAATTGGGGGAAATTTTGTACATTAGTAATTTTGTTGGGGTGATTGGTGATGAGACAATGGTTAGCAATGTGACTTCCTGTTTGCATAGGAAAATACACATTATCATGGAAAAGTAAATACGGTATGATGTGTGATGGGTACCAGTGCAGAATCCGGTAACTTGTCAATATCATCCGGATGATATAAATCTGCCTCCTAAAGCTCAAATATGAGAGAAGCCAGGTTCCGAAACCCTGCTCTGATAAGCGACATCTTAGGAGAGGGTTTGATGTTGTTATTGAAAATGCTCAGGATTAGCTCGTTAGGTATAAGAGGACACATATTAAAGATAATACTTGTTTATTGATGAGTGGTAATTTATTCAGTTTTGTATTATTAATAATTATAAATTTGTGTGTATTCACAATATGTTCGGCAATCTTTTGAGTTGAGAAGAAGAAACAGATTCTATATTAGAGATTCTTGAAACAAAACTAATATCTGAGAGGTTAACGATTGAGGCAATTTTTTTAGATACATAATCCTTGATACCAATACCTTCTTGAGCTTCAAACACCATCGCTTGGCTATGTTAGGGTAAATTGCCGATTGCACCACAAGAGAAAAGGTTTTGCTTACTTGTTTATCTGTGGGTTCTGAGGTTATGTTGCCGTTGATGGAAGTTTCCACCGTGATAGGATATCAGCCGCTGGAGCACCTGACTTTTGAATAAAAACTGACTCTTCTTGTTCAATTGATGGAAAATATAGCACTTAGAAAAACAGGCACTTACTCGTATAACAATACCTTACAACCTCGCAGCGTACACCACAAACATGTCTCCCATCCTGGACGAACCGTAGCGAATGGGTCTAATATTTATATAATAGTACGCTATCGTTTGCTCTTGATTTTTCAACTTCAAGTATCTTTGACCCCGATGAATAAGCTGATAATTCAACAAACTTAATTTTACAGGAGAGCAAAAACCAATTTTAAATTAATGCTATAAATAAGAGATTAATGATGTCCAAACAAAACCTACACGAAAATAGTTTTGTTTGAATATCACCTTCCTTTGAATATCATTAATCCCTTATTTAATCCATTTAAACGCTGTTTTTTGCTCTCCTGTAAAATTAAGTGTTTATGACTTATCAGCTTATTCAACGGGATCAACCTTCTGAACTTGATGATGATGATGGATGATGTTACACCAACATACAACTTCTTATATCAGCATAACTTATACATTATATAAGCTGATTAAAAATAAAGAAATTGAGAAACAAAAATATTATTGTTCTTTGAACCTGACCAATACACAGTGATCTGAACAGTTCACTATTATTTAACGTTTATTTCATATTACTCATTCAATGTATTCATTTGCTACGTCGAAAACCGTATAAGCATGCTAAAAGCATGTGTTGTTTAGGGGGCGATATACATTCTGAGAAGTGACATTATCAAATCGGACAGTAGCAGGGAGAATGTGGAAGAGACGAGACGGGAGAGGCTGATTCGACCGTCTTCTAGAATTCAGTGGGAAATACAATTATTCAAATTATCGTTTCCATGTTGTCGCGGCAGGAAGTAATAAGAGCCAAAATTTATTGCTTATTTATCCTTGAAAATAGATTTTATAACATGGGAGTTTTTTTGTTGTTTATTTTCTCCCTTTCAAAATTCAAAATTTATTGCTTATTTATCCTTGAAAATAGATTTTACTACATGGGAGTTTTTTTTTCTCCTTTCAAAATTCAAAATTTAAGTAGTATATGACTTAGTGTAGGGATCACAGAATTTTGAAAATGAGCACACAATTCACTTTTCCCCATAGCACGTCATACGCAGTTTTTAACTGTTTTTTTACGTAAAATAAATAAAAAAAATAAATAAATCTACCCTGCCTCTGCTCTTGACCTCCTTTCTCTGGATGAGCCGCTTCCAAAGCTGCGATCAAAATCCCCAGCGCTCGAATTAGCTAAAAGCTCGAGTTGCCTCTCCATTAACGACTCCTCATATTTATTGCTCTATCAACTTTACTTAATGGATTCTTGAGAACTCTTCAATTACAATATGTTTTATAAAGCAACTGAACATTTTAATTGAGTTTTTCAAAGAATAAATGTCCAATAAAACTATTATTAACTTTTAAAATTTAATTTCAAAATGTATTTAAAATTTGTGTTATTGAACAAAGTTATTGTAAAAACACAAGAACAATCTGACGGCTATTTACAAAGTTACCTACATAAAAAATGTATCAACATATTAGAGTCCATTGTTCCCAAGGAATGGAACAGTCAATTTCAAGGTTTTTGTTTCTTATCTCAAGTATTATTTTCCAGATTTTACCTCTTCAATAGATGGAGACATCTTAAACGAAACATTAACCAAGTTCTTTCATTTCTTATTGCCAGATGTAGTTTAGTTGACATCGCCAATGACCATTGAATAATTTAGTAATACTTTAGTAGCGATAGTGTACGTTAAACACCAATTTATGATGAAAAGAGATCGCGTACTTCTTCCATCATCAAAATCCATTGATTGGTTTCTAAGGGGCAGTCGCCGTGCCTCATCCGAGTGCCCGGGCCGGACAGAATATAATACCGGGCGCGCAGCACTGCAGTGTCGCTGCCCTGAGGAAGACTGCGACATGACAGCCGAAACGTCGGGGTACCGGGACTAGTAGCTCAGTGCATCAACTTGTCACTGCAGCGCCTCTGACCGGGAGGTCCTAGGTTCGAGTCCTGACGGCGGCAGGATTTTCGACACTAGCTTTTCAGCCAGGTCGAACTCAGTCGCTGTCTGGAGGAGAATTCTAGCGGCCGGCTGCTCTGATCGGTAGTTTTCCGTGGTTTCTCCGATCAACACCACGCGAATGCCCGAGCAGTACCCAACCAAACGGGTCACGGACCGCGCGCGATCTGCCCTTCCTCTTCCTTGTCCTATCCTTTCCCCTTACACTAACACTTATACTAACAAGCACTACACTATCACATATTCCGGGAGACCGGTCGGGAGTTTAGAGCTTGTCGCGGCTGGGGCGGTGCCCTGCTGGTGGGAGAGTCCTGGTTAGGGGGAAACCCCATTAGCCGACGGTAGGTCCGCGCCAGATCTCGCCATCCAGCGGGGGAAGATCACCGCCAGCTCCCGAGTAAAAACACATGCACTACACTAACGAAACTAATGACCATAGCAGTTAATGAACATAGACTTTCCAAGTTAAAAGTTTAATTGAATAAATCTTCTTCCTTTTCCAATTTACTTCTCTAATTTCAATATTTATATTAACTGTATTATTTGTATAATCTTCTTGGTTAATTTATTTTAAAATCTTGTATTTATTTTCAACATTTCTAGACTGATGACGGCAAATCCGTCGAAAGCCGACTATCTGAATAAATGCAGGTTGACAAAGAAAACTTCAGTTCTTTCATACTACATTTTAATCTTCTTCCAACCAATGTCGTTCGTTCGGCTTTACAGCCGTCCTCCAGTGCTGCCAGCCTCTTCCGTTCCGCGAGAAACCTCTTCACAGAAGCTCATTTGCAATTGGCCGCGAGAGCCAGGCTGAGCGTGGCGGGCACACACAAGTAGCCACAAGAGCTCATATAGATCGCAGTGGGGCAGCGAGAGGGAAGACGAGGTAGACACTGTAATATACAACAAAAAACGAAGAATCTATCAATTGGTGATGTTTTGTTCTATGATTGATTGATTAATTTTTTCGTGTTTCCGGGCACGTCAACTGCTTTGGTCATTAGTCCCGTTAGTGTAGTGCATGTTTTTCTCGGGAGATGGCGGTGATCTTCCCCCGCTGGATGGCGAGATCCGGCGCCGACCTACCGTCGGCTAATGGGGTTACCCCCTAACCAGAACTCTCCCACCAGCGGGGCACCGCCCCAGTCGGGACAAGCTCTAAGCTCCCAACCGGTCTCACGGAATATGTGATAGTGTAGTGCTTGTTAGTATAAGTGTGTGTGTGTAAGGGGAGAGGATAGGACAAGGAAGAGGAAGGAAAAATCGCGCGGTCCGTGGCCCGTTTGGTAGGGTATTGCTCCGGCATTCGCCTGATGTTGATCGGAGAAACCACGAAAACTACCAATCAGAGCAGCCGGCCGCTAGAATTCTCCTCCAGACAGCGACTGAATTCAACCTAGCTGAAAAGCTAGTGTCGAAAATCCTGTCGCCGTCAAGTCTCGAACCTATGACCTCCCGGTCAGAGGCGCTGCAGTGACATCAGTTGATGCACTGAGCTACCGCTCCCGGTAAGTATCTGTAAGATAACAATTCTCGCTTACGGACGGGCAGCGCTTTTAACAAACAAGAATATTTGTCTGGTAAACCTTCTAGCCTAAACGTAAAAAGTTCATGTTTTTATATTACATTCAAGTAAACAGGATTACAAAATCAAGATACTTTTCATTCAGATTTTTTAAATTTTATTCTCATTTGAGAATTATAAATCGGACTGATGTATTATTTCATATTAATGGGTTATTTCTTTGCCTTAAAGAGAAAATGTGAATTAATATGGCCAGGTTTGTGGGAATAACTGTCAAGTAACTTCTCCCAAAGACTATCATGGTCCAGGTATCCAGTGAAGTACTGCCATTTCGTAGCATTTGTACTTTTAAATCTCACACCAATTTCTCTGAACGCAGTGCCCGCAAGATCCAGTAAGCTTGTTACCTTGCCCGCGACCTTGGCATGCCTGCATTAATGAAACGGTCAATTTATCATTTTAATCTTGTTTCCTACTAGGTTATTTCCGCATCACCATTTTCTTTCACATTTCGCCGCAGGTGGATGGAGATGGACTGGAAGAAGTGGCCTCCTAAGGAAGCAAGAACCTAAAAACATGAGTTCTCTTTATCAGCAGCCTCACTTCCAGGAGAGTCAATCGAATATCTCATATTCAGAGTCAATCGAATCTCATATTCCGAAGTATTGCTTTCGAGAATAGCACTGTTAAGTCGGGCAGTGGCGACTAGTCACTGTCTGTTAGCGTACGTTGCAGGGAAAGGAAAAGTTACCAAGAAAGTGAGAAGTGCGATAAGATCTATTGTCAAACAAATGGAGTTGCGAATGAACTTTAAAGATTTGAATACGAGGTTGAAAGATGAAGAGGAACGTCTGAAACAGCGAATTGATGCACTCGGTATGAGAATTTGCCGATATGATGAAGCAGCGAACAGTTATCCAACAATGGTTGGCCAACAACAGTTAGCCAACAACAGTTAGCCTTCGCTTTAGACCAGAAAAAAAATTATAGACAGCTGCAATGGTAATGAAGACCAGGGACAATTTCCGAGTAGCGAATCCATGGCTCAGTATTGGACTCATATCTGGGCTAAACCAAAGCAGTACGATAAAGGAGCATTTTGGCAGCAGGAGGAAAGAGAAGCTTGTCGCAACATCGACGAGATGCCTCCCTTATAAAATTCACTTTGCTGATATCACACTGTACAAAGGATACAGAAATGGAAGTCACCAGACCCGGATGGTATCAAAAGTGTATGGTGGAAATATTTCACTGCCACGCATCCATGCCTTAACTGTTCAATGAAGCTTTGCAAGATCCAACTGTATTTACAAAGTACTTGTTTTCAGTCAGAACGTATAATTATGTGCCTAAAGCTGGTGATAGATCCAAGACAAGAAATTATCGACCGATTACTTCGCTGACAACACTATATAAGATTTTGATTTCAATAATTTCTTCAAGCACACCAACGAAGTACATAAAAATCTTACGATAAATATACCCAAATAGTAACGCACGAATGAGAACATATTCAGAGGGACAAGAATTTGAACAAAAAAGGGCAGACGAACAGAGTGACCTCGTAATAATAATAATAATAATAATAATAATAATAATAATAATAATAATAATAATACATGTTGTTTAAACAATCGCAATTGAGAATGTGATCCAACACTCCTTAAATTCTAAAAATGAAAACAAACAGCTGAAAATTGATCTGAAGTACGGCAGCAAATAATAGAGAAAATGAAAAGGAAAAGAATTTCACACAAAAGGAACATTCCTAGCATTTTCCTTCCTCTCTGCTCTTTTTTTTTCGGGAAGTCAGCCATGGTATCCAGTTCTTCTTAAACATCTGCGAGAGATATTGTAGATGCTATACTACCTATTGTTGGAAAATTCTGGTATTTACTGTTATTTTTACTATTATTAATAATAATATTATATTACGTACAAGGCGTTCTGCCTGGAACTAAGTATAGTTTACTTAGCAATTTCTTCAATAATGCACCCTATTTATCAGATTTCGTTTTGAAAATGACATTAATCTGAATTCCTCTTGTGAAACATTTTACTTTCTCCTATACATACGTATATACAGAGTAATATACGCAATATAGAGAAAGTTATGTAATGCTGCGGAAAATCGATTTCGAGATTTCAATGGAAATACACGTTTTGTGGTCCCCTGATACCGAAAAAGTGTTTTCGTTTTCAAAACCTCCGTCCGTCTATCAGTCCGTCAGTCTGTCTGTCTATTCGTCCATCCATCTGTAAACACTACTAGCACCTAAACCATGCGAAGGAGTTTTTCATAATTGAAGATACCCATGTCTACCTGGCTCTAGTTGAAGCTTTGAAATTTTGAAAAACATTGAAATTTTGAGGTACTTAACATGAAGCCCCCGGACATTTTCAACATTTTCTCAAAAACGGCTAAAAAAGTTTCTTTAAATTCCCTGTAAGAATAAAATAAAATACACTTATAAAAGTGGCATAGTCTAATTTTCACGATTAGCTCTGAATTTTCGAAAATTGCAAAAGTTTCGAAAAAAGTGATTTTTTTCGGCGTCTTAGTACAACTATAAAATTAAAGCCAGAGATTATTCTTTCATATGAAATTTGTGTCCATAAATAGTTATTTCATTGAATCATATAGATGTTTCTGTAAATTTTAGTAGTTTTTGTACAAAAGTGTGGGCAATATTTGCAATGTTAAAAAATAACAAAAACAAGATTTTCTCACAAACGGCTCCAATTTTTTTTATGTTTGGTAGGGGAGTGCCAAATGTACTCTAAACGATGACATTCACGCCACATTGCTCTATTCTTTTGTTTTTTCGAAATTACAAAAATGTAATTTTTTTGATTTGTGTCTCATGTCGGGAATATTTACATTAGAGGCGATTTCTTCACATTATTATATTCATGAATACATATGCTTTAAATAATGTAACGTTAAATTTCTTGAAAACTCAACAGTTTTCTGTTTAAATGAGCTCAAAATTCTGCATTTTCACAAACCCTCAAACCCATTTTCTCAAAAATGGCTTTAAATTTTCTTCTTCAATCTTTTTCAATGGATAGTGGTAATGGCATTATTTAATACGACGTAAAGTTCATTTTGGTGTATTTTTGGTTGTTTTTTAAATATACAAATGTAATTTTTTGAAATATCTCTCACGTCGTTAATTTGCACATTTCCATCAATTTGTATACATTATTTTCTTTGTGAGTGGAAGTGCTTGAAATTACTTTAAATGAAGTTTTTCGGAAACAATAGATTCCTGTGAAAATGAGCTTCGAATTTCTCATTTACATGCTTAATTGCAATTTTCTTAACAACAGCTTCAAATTTTTCAATGAAAGTTTCTATTTGGGACGAAGTTTTACTCTGCTTTAATATGTTTAAAGCAATATTTCGGTTCTATTATAAGGAAATCAAAAATTGAGAAAATGTCAAAAAAAAAATTGGGCGGGATAGCAACTGTCATGGGGATATATGATAGAACCGTAAAGCCAGTCCACATCAAGGAAATTAGAAAACTTTACTACACGACAGTCTGTGCCATTCTGTATCTTGTAACAAGATATAAATATTCAAAAAATGTCTAATTTCATGCTCGTATCCGTTACCTGAGCAAGGTAAAAAAGTCTAATTGGAGACCATGTTTGAATTAATAATAAACACTCATTTCTAGTGCTCAATCAGACTAGATTAAAAATTACTTTTGAAATTGATAATGTACAACAAAATAAACTTCAAACATACAACGTAAAACTACAGAATCTTTATTATTTATGTGTGCATTGAGATGCATAAAATGTAGTTGTACAATTACTCAACTTTTACAGATTTCTGTAATATGCATTCGGTAATAGCGAAATATGAAATTTACAATTATAATTTTAGGAAAAAATGATTGAAATTTCTGAAAGTACAAAACAGCAACTGTAAATTTTTAGTTCTAAGGAAGGTAAATTTAAACACTCTCATAAGGAAAAAAAATACAAAAGAGTCTGAAGAATGAAAAATCTGAAGGATATTTACTCCAGATACTAAATATCATTAAAATATCACTTCAAGTTTAGGTATATCTTTTCAAGTAAATTACATTATGTCCAAAATATATCTGCAACTCATCTGGAAATGCATGTGTACTGTTTGAACTGAACGGCATGTTAAATAATGCTACGATACCTATAACGACCACTTTGTCTTTTCTGTAACTTCTGACACTATTAAAATTTCTCGGGTTCAAACAGAAAATGATTTTTTTAATATTTCATTTAAGTACATCTCTCTAAAAACAAATACAAACAAATGAACATCATATTTGAAATCGTTTCTCCACTATTTTTCACTGCCGCATTGATTGATAAATTTCAAATAGAAGTATTTTTTGCGAGTTCGTCATATTCTTCAGTAATATGGACGAACATACTACATCGGAAGATACAGGGAATATTTATAAAAGTATAACGAATTTTCGTCATTGAAATATTATATCATGAGAATAGATTTTTGTGATTGCAGACAACTGTCATGGCACTTTTCAAGACTATATCAGGTAACTCTGAAGATTATTGTACTCCTTACTTTCAATACAAACAAAGAATTTTAGTGTATTAGTCGGATATTGACAGTAAAGTCATTCTTTCTAGGAAAAAAGTTTGCGTTTGTCACGCTAAACGTTTAACCATTTTGTTGAAAGTATATAATGGAAAGCTACATGCCGGACGACACAGGACAATGGAACTGGAAGGAGCTGTTCTGTCTGTTTTGCTGGCCGCCCTGTCCACGGGCCATAGCGGCAAAACTGGCGTTCATGCCACCAATCAAAACGTACAACATCAAGGAAAACGAAAGGAAAATGCAAACGATATGGCCAAATTCTGAATCCCCGAGCTTGACCACAATTCCAAATTACCACCAACATCCTGAACGTTTCGACCTCATCATTGCAAGAACTTCAAGATGCAACAAAATTGTATGCGTGTACGTGAAGAATAGAGAGAATCCTACATTTACAATACTCTTCTCACATGGAAACGCTGTCGACATAGGTCAGATTCTGGATTTTTATCGAGACCTCACTTCGGCTATGAGATGTAACGTTCTTCTATACGATTATTCAGGATTTGGTGAAAGTACAGGGAAGCCGTCCGAAAGAAACATCAATGCTGATATAACTACTGCTTGGAATGTACTGCGTTATAAATATGAGATCCTGCTGACAAGATTGTGTTGTACGGCCAGAGCATTGGCACCGTACCGACTGTGGATCTGGCCTCGAGGCAACAGTGTGCGGGAGTGATTCTGCAATCACCTTTCACTTCCGGCTGCGTCTTGTATTTCCAAATTGGAAAATCGCTCGTCCTTTTGATGTGTTCAATAACATTGGGAAAGTGCATCGAATCAAGTCACGTGTCCTCGTGATACACGGTACTGACGACTCTATAATCGATATCTCTCATGGCATAGAGCTTCATGGTCGATGCCGCAACACGGTGGATCCGCTTTGGATCAGTGGTGCAGGTCACAATAACATAGAAATCTATCCTCAGTTTATTCAGCGCCTGGACCGCTTTTTAAACAAGGAACTGATCAAATAGTGATTAGATATTATAAAATGTTCTAACAAAGTTGTTGCAATGTGAACTTACGCGTATTAACAATAAAAAAGGCAACGTAACATCAAAAAATTATTGACAGGATCAATTTTATTCAATTAGTGCTTTTAAGTTTATATTTAGTGTTTTTATTTATTTCATTCATTTAGTGATTTACGTTTGTAGACTAATTTTGCGCTCCAAAACTACATTTGCACTGTGAGTTAGCACTGCAGTTTCGTTTAGTTTTCCAGGTCTTTCTGCGGATATAAATGAAACATGCTAACAAATCCTGCGTTTATTGGATACAATTTTTGTTATATTATTTGTTCCTGTGTATTCTCTCCGGCTAATTTTCTTGAGAATATAATAAATTAGCGGACCTGGCATTGCTTCGCTATTGTAGTATATTAAATAAATACAATAGAGATATCCAGAATGACGTCACAACGTTTGGCGGGAAAGTGTTGGGTGGCACTCTGTTATTCGCCTAAGCGATTCCTAGAGAATTACTACGTTTTTGGCTGTATCATGCGGTTGCCGAGGTGCGTGTATCTTCTCGCATTTATTGTTTGTAATGATATTTCCTTTCTATCGGATCATTGTTAGCTGCTAATTTCGTCAAAAAATGAATTTAAAAAGGCACTATTTTATCAATTTATTACATCAAGTTGCCGCCGTTTCTTTTTGAAAACGGTTCGAGGTAAATATTATCATGACCATAGCTGTAAGGTGCTGCTTTATAATAAAATGAAATGTGGGAAACATTTGGTTCCACATGTCCTTTCATCGGTTATGAAAGCCAAGACCTTCATGATTCTGGCCGCGGAAGCCCACGACTTCATGTATTTTCAATATCTTTTTCTTGGCAAGTTTTAATGAACATTTGATGCCATTTCTTGCAATACAATTAGGACACGACTTGATAGCCATGGTGCCAGTTGGTTTAGATTTTACACAAATAGAGTCTTGAAGATCCACAAAATTTTAGTGGCTCGTACATATTATGATCCTGTGTTCGTACAACACGCTCAGACAATGCAAGTAAATGACAACTTATTTATTGATCGTTATGTGCTTTAGTGGGTTGTTTATATTATTGCAAAACTGTGGAAAATCTACACACGTTTTCACGTGAAACATCTAAGAATTACGAAAATGTTTCGACGTGTGATTTGCGAATTACAAAGATGAGCGGAATCTGTAATCTACTTTCGACTTGAAATAATAATATAACTTTTTATGATTCAAAGCAGAAATATTTTGTCCTCTTTGTTCCGAGGGTGCAATAATTTTACATTCCTGATTTTTGGGAACAGTAGGACATCTACAAAAGTTAACACTGTCCCTCCTGACCCGCTCTGCCCTAGTCCACTATCGGACAGAACTTGGTTATCGTGAAAATACAACTTTATTTTAAAGAAAAAAAGAACATTTACTGCGAGAAAGTGTACCCAAACAAAAAAAACCGTTTCTAAACCATTATAGGCGGAGGAAAACCTCCAACGAAGAATGAGAACGATATTTTAGAAGAAAATTGACACATACGTCGTGTTTTATCCATAAGCTCACAGCTTGTAGCAGCCTGCTGCTTGCCACCCAGAGGCGACGGTACTGACCTCCGAACTACTAAAAGTCACCGGGAGCGGTAGGTCAGTGCATCAACTGATGTCACTGCAGCGCCTTTGACCGTGAGGTCCTAGGTTACACTCCCCACAGCGGCAGGATTTTCGACACTAGCTTTTCAGCTAGGTCGAATTCAGTCGCTGCCTGGAGGAGAATTCTAGCAACCGGCTGCTCTGATCGGTAGTTTTCCGAGGTTTCTCCGATCAACACCAGGCGAATACCGGAGCAGTACCCTACCAAACGGGCCACGGACCGCGCGCGATCTTTCCTTCCTCTTCCTTGTCCTATCCTCTCACACACACTAACATACACTACACTACCATATATTCCGGGAGACCTTTCGGGAGCTTAGAGCTTGTCCCGGCTGTGGCGGTGCCCCGCTGGTGGGAGAGTCCTGGTTAGGGGAAAACCCCACTAGCCGACAGTAGGTCGGCGCCGGATCTCGCCATCCAGCGAGGAAAGATGACCGCCTTCTCCCGAGAAAAAACATGCACTACACTAACGGGACTAATGACCAAAAGCGGTTGACGCGCCCGGAAACACGAAAAAAACAAACCAAACCAAACTAAAAGTCAGTTCTGTGTATCGAAATTCAAATTCTAAATCAATTTATTCAATGAAGATTAACTACATATTAACTACACTTCACCATATTACATTATACCTAAAAAAACAAATATTCGAATAATATCGTGCACAGCCAGCATTTGGATCCGACTTCGTGCTTTCTAGATCGCAACTTCGATTTATTCGAATTATTAATTGAAGTGTGGCGTGTAGTTCAAAAATATATCCATAGATCGCACTTCAAGCTAGGTCCTCTGGCATCCGCGTTGAGCTAACACCCCCTGAATATAGAAAGCATCCACACTGAGGGCGTGAAGTAGTGTCATGGCGCTCAGAATAGTCCTAGCAAACAGTGTGGTCAGTTGTTTGGGTATCAACGTTGTGTTATTCGAAAGCTGTGAAGATTTTTGCAATTTTTGAAAAAAAAAAAAAAAACAACAAAAGAATAGAGCAAAATTACATTTAAGTTATTTAATAGAATATATTTAGAACAATTTTATAGAGTAGATTTAGAACTAAAATTTTCAAGAAAATCTAAATGATCTTAATGAAAGAGCTGATTTTGAAAAACAAATTTCAATTGAAGGAAAATCTCTTGTCTTCAATTCTATAGTTTACAAAGACGTCGAAAAAAATTCAACCGCAATTTTCGAAAATTCAGAGCTAACCGTGAAAATCGAGCCTATGCCATCTTTATAAGCGTACTTTACTATATTCTTACAAGAAATTTTTAAAAAATTGGGGCCGTTTTTGAGAAAATTTTAAAAATGCCCATGGAACTGCATGTAAAGTATCCCCAAATGTTAAAGAAAGTGTTTCAAAACCGCAGCACCTCTGGTCGAGTCAGATCGACTGGGGAATATCCATTTTGGAAGAAATCCTACGTATGTTTTAGGCTCCAGTGGTGTTCACAGACGGACAGATAGACGGTCAGAAAACACACACACACACACACTCACACACACACACACATTCACATGCACACATTCACATGAATCTATTACATTTTCAAAAATCTTCATTTTAAGTCACTTAAAGCACTTTCATACACAAATGAAATAATATATACAAATCGATGGAAATGTGCGGTAACGGCGTGAGAGATATTTCAAAAATAATATTTGTTTGTAATTTTTGAAAAACAAAATGATACACCAAAATGAACTTTACGTCATATAAAAATCAGTGCAATTAGCACTATTCGTTGGAAAATTTGGAAGAAACAATTTTGAGCCATTTTTGAGAGAATGGCGTTTGAGCGTTTCTGAAAATGCCAAATTTTGTGCTCATTTTAACAGAACACTGTTGAGTTTTCGAGAAACTTCAACTGACACTACCAACGTGGGAGACAAGTAAAAAAATATACATTTTTGTAATTTTTGAAAAAAAAGAAGAAAAAAAAGAAGAAAAAAGAAGAATAGAGCATTGCGACGTTTATGTCATAGTATAGGATTCATTTGGTACTGACCATACCAAAACTTTAAAGAAAAAATTTGCAGCCGTTTTGGAGAAAATCTTTATTTCTGTTATTGTTTAAAATAGCAAATATTTCACGGACTATTGCACAAATTTTAAAAATTAATACCTTAATGAAAGAACTATTTATGGACATCGACTTTCATTTGAACGAAAAATCATTATCTTCAATTTTATAGTTGTAGGAAGACGCCGAAAAAATAAACTTTGCAATTTTCGAAAATCAGATATAACCATGAAAATCGGACCTATACTACCTTTATAAGTGGAGCATTATTCTTACAAGAAATTTCTACAGCTCTATTCTTACAAATAATTTAAAGAAAACATTTGGAGCCGTTTTTGAGAATATTTTGAAAATGTTCTTCATGTAATGGACCCCCAAAAATTAATGAATGTTTCTCAAAATCGCAGACCTGCATCTCAGGCCAGATCGACAGTGGTTTATTCAATTTGGAAAAAAAATATACGAATAGTTCAGGCGCTAGTATTGTTCACATACACCGGAAGAAGAGAAGGACAGACAGACGGACGGACGGACGTTTTGAAAAAAACATTATATTTTCGGTATCAGGGGACCCAAAACATATTTCCGTTGAAATCTGGAAATCGATTTTCCGCAGCATTAAATAACTTTCTCTACTGTGTATATTACTCCGTATATATGTATGTATACGAGAAAGTAAAATGTACAAACCGCGATGCTAAAAAACTGTAAGTCGTACAAATAAAACGAATATTTCACACCTCTTTCTGGATTTCATGCCCAGATGAGAAAAACCGCCGACGGTGATTCTCGTCCTGGCAGACTTTCGCGACATCTGGTATCATTCTGGGAAAACTACATTACTCTTCTGGGTGGTTCGTTACATGGCCTGTGACTAGAGAGACATCTGTTATCGTTTTGACAAACTATATATCGACATCTCCGTCACACGTGGTTTGACAGTTCATTGTTCTGCCCTTTTTGATAAAATAAATTAATTACGTTTTTAGATAGAAACAAAATTTAAAATGCAATTGCAATTTGAATGGAAAATTGACGCTCGTTATTGCGAAACAACGCAACACGTGTTTGAGAACAACAAAGATATTATGTGTGAAAAGTGTTTTCAATGAATTATTTATTTACAGGGAGAAATGGTCTTAAGACGTTTTCGCGTGGCCACTAGAATGCGCTGACTTCAAAATTGTCTGCCAAAAAACAAACTTCAATGACTAAGTTATTTTGTAATGATTGTTTCTAAATAATAGTTGGAAATTTTCTACATTGGCATGCAACGACTAAAACTTCATGTGGGTAATTCCACGTGAAATCGGCCGAAAAAAGCATGACGTCTTCCGATTTATTTATTTATTTATTTTACGTCAAAAAACAGTTAAAAACTGCGTATGACGTGCTATGGGGAAAAGTGAATTGTGTGCACATTTTCAAAATTCTGTGATCCCTACACTTACTCATATACTACTTAAATCTTGAATTTTGAAAGGGAGAAAAAACAAAAACTCCATGCAATAAAATCTATGTTCAAGGATAAACAAGCAATAAATTTTGAATTTTGAAATTTTGAAAGGGAGAAAAAACAAACAAAAAAACTCCCATGTAATAAAATCTATTTTCAAGGATAAATAAGCAATAAATTTTGAATTTTGAAAGGGAGAAAAAAACAAAAAAAACTCCCATGTAATAAAATCTATTTCAAAGATAAATAAGCAATAAATTTTGGTCTTATTACTTCCTGCGCGACAACAAGGAAACGATAATTTGAATCATTGTATTTCCCACTGAATACTAGAAGAGCGTGACAGAAAATGAAGTTACATTTATGTCCAGAAGCAAAACAAGGGGCCATCTCAGCATTTGCTCAATGGATCAGGGAAACTGGACGAAAAACCTGATCGAGATGGGTCTGAACATTTTTTGATTTGTTCAGTGCGATGTTAAAAAGCTAGATGCATCATATTAAGCGCAATTGTTTGACCTTTGACATAGTTTTTATTTATGCCCCAAATAAGTAAAATTTGAAAAAATGGAGCTAATTTTGAGAAAATGCACACTCTAGGTTTCGGTTTAAAGAAACTTCATTCATTGGAAGCACTTGCACTCACAAAGGCAATTATTTATACAAATTGCCACTAATATGAATGTTAGCAACATGAGCGAGATATCAAATTAGTGGTGCTACAATAACATCTGCCTCACATTAATTCTAAATTTGAAATTTTTGAAAATTCATAGTTCAAAGAAAATTAGACCTGCACAATTGTTTTATGCATCCCTTGTTTTATCCATGAAAAAATTTCAAAAGAAAAATTTATAGGTAAGTCATAGTAAAATTTGCGTTTTATCTCAAATTCAGTTTAAAGAGGCATAGAACTTTCTCCTTCCAAGCTCTTTCATTGTATTAATCAAGATGCAAGGCAAGGTTTAGTGAAGAATAAAACTTGTGTCAGAGACGTCATTTAATTTTAATGATTCAGTCAAGAAGCAAACTTAGAACTTGTTTCCTGGTACCTTAGATAAAACAATTTTCTTATAACCATAGATTCATAAATAACTAGCATTAGTCTACATAAATACAGGACTGGATAAATGAATTAACAAACCCATGTTTGTGCTTACACTTAATGTGTATGTAGAGCTCCCTCTGGATAGGGCACCCAATAATTTTTTAAAGATTTTCTTTGTTAAGTTCATAAATAAGGAAAAATAGTATCTTTTTATCTCAAAGGTTACTGTGAATTTTTAAATTAATTCTTATTAATTATGTTTAATATTTCAATATTAGAGGGCTTCACAGTTTGGGCAAATTATTAAATTTTTACACTGAAGAAGCTAACTACTGCTTAAATTTAATGGAGATGTCATCATGGCATTTACCTAAATGACCAGAGGATATCCGAGAAAACATAGGTATTATTAGTGTACTGGTAGTAATACATTAAATATATTTTACTAAGTAATTGAACCAGCCAACTACGTTTCTAGACCCCCTTTGCCATAGAACTTTTACATTTATGCATGGAATTGTGACTAGTAAAGTAATAAAAAGTAGGAGTAGTCTAAAATTGATACAATTAATAAATACAATTGATTTTCTGTTAAACTATTTACACACTTGCCAGATGACATGGAAAGACTCTTTCCCAAACGTTTAACAATTTCCCACATAATCTTGATACAAAAGGGAAATAGCAGGGATTGATCATAATAAGGAAATAAAATGTTTTATTAATAAGGCTTCAAGGACCATTTCAAAAATCTCTGTGGGACCACTGCCCCCTTGGTCCCCCTGTGTGCATGCCTATGTGAAACTGCTGAATATTAAGTGATATTTAGGATTGAAGAAAAAATTTGAAAAAAAAAATCCTACAAAAATTACCATAATAAATTAATATAAAATAATTTGGTAAATCAAAATCCAAAATAATCCAAATCTAATTAAAAATCCAAAATAATTTGGTGATGAACAAACACATGTAAATTAAAATATATTTTTTATTATAAAGTTATTATTGCAATTAAAATCAGTTTGTGCATTGTACATGTAAATATAAATAGAAAGCATATTTTAATGTTGAACTCTTTTATCAAGAATGTAATGGTATTGGTTTTATATTACAATATAAAAAGCTCTTCAACATTTAATATTTTATCTCACTTTGAAGACACTTGATGTAAACTTTCATTATATTGTGTCTCCTCATTTTAAGATATTTTATTCAGTTTAATTAACTACAGAATTGGAAATTTATTTTTTATTAATTCAAAAACCTACAGCAAATATTTTGACAAATACAGCCTTCCAATTTGATTCAAACAATTCATAGCTGTACATTAATATTTGAATAACAAACCTATTTACAAACTTTCCTGTATTCACTGCACATAATATTCCAATTAATATCCTACTCTGTGCCTGATCTACGCTCCTGATCCATAATGACAATATCTTTTATGAATACAGTACAGTAGTCTTGTGGGGTACCTATGTATTTCATTATTTTTTAACCAGAAATTCATTTAAATAATCTACTGTCTAGGCTATCTGGGATGACCAATGTCTCTGGTGTGGTAGCGTACACTCTGAGGAATGCCACAATAGATTGGCCAAAATGTCAACTATCACGACAGAGATGTGGCTTGTGCAGTTTAGCCTAGACGATGCAAACTCTGGCTGCAGAAGCCTATGCAATCGTTCAAATAATCTGTCTACAAACCTTTGCCCAACATTTAAATCAAGGGGGTAACCTTACTTTAAATTTCTTTAACTTGTTAATAACCCTGCTCTTTAACATTTTCATTCTAGGGTTTATTTACCTCATTCTTTTATTGAAATTTCTCTCTAGTTTCTGTATATCATCTTTTCTTTTTTATTGAAACACCTACTGTAGGCTATTCCAAAAGTATATAGCCTGTGTTGAAGCATAATGAGTATGCACAATAAATCCTTTACTGATCTCAACATTTTTCTTTATTTGTACATCAGGTTTGTGCTGTATTTAAATACTTGTATTTGAAGTATGAAATAATTTTGTATTGGGAAAACCGTATTTTTGAGTTTTTTGAACATTTATTACAGAGATGTATTTAAATACTACATAAAGTAGGTGGATTTAAAAAAAGAAATACTTAAAATACTTTAAATTCAGACTAAGAAGAAGATAGTTTAGCTTTTTGTTTGATTTTTCTAGTGAATGCACCTCATTGAAACAAAAATAATAGCTCCTTTCAGCTGTTGAATTTACATTCTCTGAAATGATCTGATAAATCTAAATCATTAAAAATGCTGGATAATTATCACACTATAAAAAATAAAAGCATTTATTTGTTATAACACTAGTTGATGTTCATCCATGCCAGTTGAACGACTGTTTTCCTTTGCAGGTTTGATACATTCGCCAACTAGGGTTTTTTTGTCTGATTTCTTTGAAAAATTAGTCTCTTTAAAAGGAAATTCCATTTCTTTGTGTGGGACATATTTTTGATATCTTTTTATATTTGAAAATGTTTATACATATTGTCACAATACATTACAATAGTTATTGTTCAGAAATTTGCATGACTGTCAATTACTAATTTACTGTAATTGACAAAACTCCACATTCCCTTCCTCCCTCCCTCGTTTTTTTCTTATTTTTCTCTACTGTTTCCTTACCACAGTCTCATGACTGGACTAACATTAAACTTTGGGCCTCAGCATGATGCATTTGTTGGATGTGCTCAGTATAAATAGATGTAAATCATCTAAAGATGTAGGTTATTACAGATTTGAGATGGTTCCACAATGACTTGTGAATCAGTGCAAACGAGTGAAGTAGGAATTAATCAATGGTGCAGGAGCCTTCAAAACTTCGTATTTTATTTTGAATGTTTATTGTCATCCATTTATTTTTTTGATTTCAGTTATTTTTCACATAATTTCTATGTATTTTTGGATGCATGAAATTTTTAAATTTTTCAATGTTTGAAATATTAATGGATAAAATCAGAAATGAAAACGTAAGGCAGCAAACGAGTCATTTCAAATAGAGTGGAAGGAAGATAGTTAAAATGATATGGGTAACTTAAAAGAATGCCAGAGGAAAGGTATAAACCATTAAAGTTTTGGGAGTGGCAGGTGCCAATTGCACAGAAAGAGAGGCATACCAAGATTTACATGGTGTGATGTTGTGCGACAGACAATGAGATCACCTCATCAAAGATGAATGGCACGGTAGAATAAAATGGAAGCTTGGAAGCAAGACACATTAAACAGTATAGTTCCATTCACAGGAGAGCGACAAAACATAATATGCTATAATATTAAATGATAATATGCTATAATATTCATATATAAAATTGGTGGCTACAATTTAGTACATGCCAAATTACAATGCAATTTTTATTTTGTTTATTACTTCAATCAATATGAAGAAATTAATACTATTTTGGAATGTCTGATGATGAGAGTAAATCATGTGCCTCAAAACAACACATTTTTTTTTTTAACTTTATATGAAAAAGAAATAACATACAAAAATATTATAGATATTAATATTAGCAGAAGTAGCTAACTGCTACAAAGATCAGTAGCATAATGAAATGACTGTGGGCCCACCAGCAAAACTTTTATCTTGGCCCTCTTTTTAAAAGTGTGTAGCTAACACTAGTAGTGTTACTACCTTAAATAATAAAAATATCCTTTACAAATTCAAATTAATCAGTCAATGATTAATAACCAAGAGTGGAAAAATCTGCCTTCATTATTTAATTTTATGAAATTAAGACTGTTATAAAACTCAAATGAATTGCTTACCTTTATCGCTTTAGAAAGATAAGCTGTGTTACATAAGCTACTGAAGCAAAGAAAATAGTTTTGGAAGAAGCTGCTTTTAATCTTTTATTGCATCGACTGTCAAAGTATCAGAGAAAGTATCAAGTAATTAATATTTCTTACAATTACAAAACCTTCAGCCAAAAAGTAGGCTCTCTTTTCCTGGACCTGCCAGCAGTGTGAGCCCTGCGGGCTCAAATATTATGCCACTGCTACAGATCCAGCAGCTGGATAGGCTTAGGTGTCTGTATGTTCAAGGAGACAGATGGAGAGGGTTTTGAGAGTGGGTTTTGGAAAAGTGAAGGGTTTGCTGTTACAGCAGCATCGGTGGAAGTGGGAGTCATGTAATCAAGGTAAGAAGTTGAAGTAATGGAAGCAGACGCGGCTGGTGTGGAAGGTATCTCAAAGATGTGTGTGGGTATCCTACATCCTGTCTCAAATGGAGACATGAACTAAGATTACTGGCTTGTCTGAAATGGAGACTTGCCCTAGTGTAAATGAGTCCGCCCCCCCTTCACACACACTGATAATATTTAATACATGAATTTCATTTTAGGGATAATATTTTACAAAACAAAGTTCACAAAGTGATTAGTTTATTCCCAACAATGATTTTTCAATACTAAATTAATTACTACTACAAGGGTGAATTCTATTGTAGAAAAATGTATGATTTTTATGGAAATTTTTAATGTTCAATCCATGAATTTCAAATGTTTTTTATTGCATTAATAATTACTAGCTGCACTCATGTGAAAATTCTGCCTTTTGTAAATCATTGTTTTAAAAGTGAAAATAGCTTCATAGTCTACATGAACCATGCTACCATGCTATGCTATAAAAGTGAACCATGAACCATGCTATAAAAGTGAAAATAGCTACATAGTCTACAACCTTAACCATGTGTTACGTTGTAGACCTGGTATTGTGACAGAGTGACATTCTAATATTGCAAATTCCTTAACCAGCTGCAGCATACTTATGGCTTTTGTGTTGATGGTTTCTTATAAATTGTGGAAAACTATCTTCAATCCTTAGCATATTAAATGGAGAGAGGACGTTAAATAAATTCAATTAATTTTTTAAAAAAATTTACCATTTTTACAATTATTACAGCAAAAAACATAGTTCAATTGCTGTGAAGGATGAAGATAAATGAATTTCTACTTGATGCACATCTGTGTTTCATTATAGTTTTTATAATGTGATATATGACTTAAAGAGTCACAATGAACTATAATGCTTTTATTTGATTTTCTTTGGTGAATTATTAATACCTATACTTGTTATAAAGATTTTTTAAATGTTTTATTTGTTGCTGAATGCAGTTATTACTTTTTAATTTAATTAAAGTGACTTTTGTTGAAGACGGAAATACAAATATTTCCAAAATGTCACAATTGATAATAAAATTTTGTAATGAAATTTACTGGAATAGTTTAATCCTTGATTGTCCATAATATAACTCTAATTCTTGAAACTCTGATAATTGATAATAATGCAATAATGAAAATCAAACTTTAATTTTATACAGAACTATTACTTCTAATACAAATACCTTATAATGATATTACAAATATTAAATTAAGTAGTAAATAAAGATTACAACAAAGGAATTGACAGTTAATATTATGCAAAAAGTTTCACATGCCTTACGAATTCTACCATGATTTAAATTTCCATCTACAATCTGCTCCCAAACTGTATATATATATAAATCAATGACAGCATACAAACAACAAAAAATCAGTATAGTGGAACAACCTGTGAAATTAAATAGTACTAATCACTTACCAGGTATAACTGATAAAAAACATGTTTCACATTATGGAACACTTCTAAAATAGAGGTCAGGAATGTATATTTTTCATTGGGATGCTCAGAGCATCTAAACATTCCCTAAAGCAAAGCCACTGCTAGTCAGTGTGGGGTTCAAAAATGGAAAACTGGCAGGGGACAAGAAAAGAGAGAGATGAGGAACAGGAGACAAACAAGTACAATCACTTACCATCAACATTCTAACAATTTACCACAAGCATTCTGCTTTTTGCCATACTTTTATTTAAAATATAGATACACTTACTTACATGAACATGATTTTTAACAGATTTTAAACATCTGTTTTGTTTTTGTTTGTTTTACACAGGTACATTTATGACAATGGTGACAACCATCAAAACCACATTGAAAGCACAGGCCATTACATATATATGAACTTATCTTCCGATTAGACCCTTGGTAATCTACAAGATTTATTTCAGTGTCATGAATTTTCATTCATTACTCTGACACATGACACCAATTCACAAATAAAATACAAGTTCTTTAAGACGTTAAGCATTAACAAAAATATTATGCCAAGAGATCTTTTATTAAATCAATTTTCTGAAATGTTGGAAGGATTACTTGTATCAAAAACGTAAATCTTAGATATTCTTATGTTTCAGCAAAAAAATGTCCCTTACATAAATTCTATGTACAGCCGATTAAGAAATATTATGTCAATTCATTGCACCATAATTCTACAGTTAAATGACAATGACTTCAATGTACTCAATAAAATTTCTGCACCAAGAAAAATTGTCTAACAAAAAATTCAATTCAAAATTTTCTTTTTTGCACAAATTATTATTTTTACTAATTTAAATCTGTAGAACTATTTTAGTTTTATTCTATAAAACTAAGAAATTAAATATATCCCATGCATTAATATGAAATGCCCAAATTATGTATATTCAGAATGTATAACTAACGTGCTTGAATTGTATCAACAAAAACTGATTCTGCCCAACAGGAATATTGAAACATTCCAAAACACAAACTGCTCTTGTGAACTCATTTTAAATGTCCAAGCCCTGACTGCTTCTTCATAAAAAATACTCAATTGTCCATTTTTATAGAAGCTTTCTTGGCTGTTAATTCTAACACTTATCATCTGCTTTGCTTGTAAATAATAACACCATTTGCTCGTAAACGATAATTCATATAACATTAATATAATACCAATTTGGTTATAAATAATAATACCATTCTGATACAAACATGTGCAATTTTGAAGTCGTGAAAATTGACAGCAGCATTGATATCAAAGTTCTGATATTTTTGTTCTAAGATATCACACTATTGCTGCATCTTTTAATCAATACATAGAAGCACATCTGGAACAATAACCAGCTTTTAATTTTGATATCAATGAAGGTAAATTATAAATTTCTTTCTGATACAATATAATGAAAATTAATTATGATAAATTTATTTTATTTCAATACCTCACTGACACTCAACCCACACGACTTCAAAATTTGGAAATTTCATCATAGGTTTTTAAATGAGCTTTATAGTTGATTTCACTCACCTTCGTGTTGCCAATAAAACCCCCTACACACTTAGGGGTCTCCGAATCTCTTAGGAGGAATTTCCAACTATAATATTATATGGTAAATCGAAAGTGTCTGCTGATACGGTTCCTTTAATTAATTCAATGAATCAATGACTAATTATTTCAGTTCGCATTGTTCACGTTAGAAATCTAATTTTATGACCAACTCAGTTTTACAACCAACGCGTATTGACACCATGTTGTCCACAACGAATCCAACGGCATGCCGACCCTCGCTCACGCTGCACCGACCTGCGGTCGTACCACAGACATGTAGTACTAGACCAAGAGGGCTAAATGGGATCCCTATTATTAGGGACCCAATTTCTATTATATTATTACTCACTTTTTTATTATTTATTATTGAATATATTTTGTTGGGTCCCTTGGCGTATAGCATTGTATGCCGTTGAGCAAAACTGTAGTGATATTCTAGTGATGTCAGCAGGCGCAATCGTCCGGCTTCAAAAGGAGTCGTACCAACGCAGAAGATTTACTGAAACATGTTTAAGTATCAAATTTGTACTATACTTCACTGAAGTGTTAAAAGACCTAAATTAGATAAATTGCACTTATCCTAACAGCGCCAATGAAGGCATTCAACTCTAAGAGGGCCATTTCAGTATGATCTCTTCTGTAGGAACAAAGCACAACACTTTATAAATATTAAATCCTGTTCTCGAAGAAAATAAGGAGTGACCAAATTTCAAACCAATTGTGAAATAAGAAAAAAGTATTAAATTTATAATATTGATTTATCGTGCGTTGTGACATTCAGCACTTGCGTTGTTGATACATACATACGTCGTTCACCCTTAAACACTATTCTCTCTACGTTGAATATTGTAAATGGATAAGGGGCAGACAATCCAGTTTTTTCCTCTCACAGGGAAATCTTAAGTACTCTCCCCGTGTCCATCACCGAGCAAAGAACATACACATTGTATCATTCTTCCTGTGCTGCACAATTGAGCCTCAGCGCTTTCCTGCCATGCCACGTGCATGCTTCATAAGCTTTCGCGGTGCACAAGCGCGCTCAGCTGTACGTACGCTCTATCCCCTTCTTTTGTTCATTCTGAGTTGGGGGCAATAAGTGTAGATTACGTACCTGGAAAAGCTACTATTAGGTGCCTCTACGAAACCAATGGCGGCGTCATCACTTGTCTCTCAAACGTCAAGCACAGAGAAGTTTAATATAATGTACAAGCCCGAACGCGGTCAAAGATAAGTACACAGTTGAGCAAACTTTCTAAAATGCAAGAAGTTGGACCAGACTGCCGCGGTGGCCTGCTGCAGTTTCCCGCGTCCCATTCGGCTGTCACTAGACTAGAGCCGACACGCCCGAGCGACTCCCCTCCTCCCTCCCGACAGGCTGACTCAACTAGCGGAACACGCCGTTGGCTACCCACTTGAGCAAACCAGGTGTAGTCCTGCAATAAAATTCTTTTTTTTTAAAGTGGCCTTTCAATGTTACGCACGAAAAAGGTGAGAGGGAAAGCAGACTCCAATAGAAAGTTGCAACGTCACTACAACTTCCACTTATACGGCTCCCTATTGGAGTATGCCTTCCTTCCCCCTTTTTCGTGCGTGACCTTGACAGGCCACTTTAAAAAATCTAAATATAGTTGATTTCACTCAAGCACCTCGGCAGTTAAAAAGAACCCCTCTGGATGGTGGGTCGGTCTACACATCTAGGGTCGCCTCAGCGTCATGAGCGAAAAGCGTTTGGCGGAAAAAATGTGCATCTGGTGCTGGGAACTTGTCATAGACAGGTGAGTGACGATTTCAATTATAAAACGCACAATTAGGTAAGTCGAGAAGTTGAAACGACAAAATAAAAACCTATTTTTTTTTATAAAAAGTCGAAAAAAATGCGGTTAACCTTAGGTTAGCCTGGCTGAATTGGCAAGAATATTTTGTATTCATGCTGCAAAATCACGTGGGCCACCTACATGAGCAATCTTGGACCATGAGAGTATGAAGGGTCGTTTGTGACGGTAGAGACCGAGGTAGACAATACGCCGATACGAATTAATCCGCGAACCTAATAAACGGTGTCTTTTATCATTAGAATTTGTCTCGTTATCACATTTACCACTAAACATTGGCAGATCTTACGCCGTAAATAACATATTTTCCATAGCTTCCCCTTTCCGCCTATCCTACCAATGGTCCGACAGCCAAGATTTGACCTCCGAAAGATCAACATAAATAACATTAACAAACTGAATTATTTATGCGGATCTCTTTCTCTCTCTGTAGGGTCCAATCTATGACAACTATCCCCCTTCCAATACGCAGGCGTGAAAGTTGAAAGATTGTTGCACAGAAATGATGGACGACGCGAGAGTGACAAAATGTGTTGTTCCTTGTGTAGTCTGATGTCCTTTGTTTGGCCCGGTGTCTACAAAGCTCATTGCACCAATCCTCACTTGGATCCACGCTTTTTCATCGAATCGATTCGCTCTTTCTTCGATGTAATTTCTCTTTTTGTTGATTGATTTTTTCTGTTTCCGGGCGCGTCAACGCTTGGTCATTAGTCCCGTTAATGTAGTGCATGTTTTCTTTTTTTCTCGGGAGATGGCGGTGATTTTCCCCCGCTGGATGGCGAAATCCGGCACCGACCTACCGTCGGCTAGTGGGGCAATCAGGACTCTCCCACCAGCGGGGCACCGCCCCAGCCGGGACAAGCTCTAAGCTCCCGACCGGTCTCCTGGAATATGTGCTAGTGTAGTGCATGTTAGTATAAGTGTGTGTGTGTAAGAGGAGAGGATAGGACAAGGAAGACGAAGGACAGATCGCGCGCGGTCCGTGACTCGTTTGTTAGGGTACTGCTCCGGCATTCGCTGGTGTCGATCCGAGAAACCACGGAAAATTACCGATCAGAGCAGCTGGCCGCTAGAATTCTCCTCCAGACAGCAACTGAATTCGGCCTAGCTGAAAAGCTAGTGTCGAAAATCCTGCCGCCGTCAGGACCTCCCGGTGAGAGGCGCTGCAGTGACATCAGTTGATGCATTGAGCTACCGCTACCGGTTAATTTCTCTTCTTTTCTTTCTTCGGAGGGAGACGGAGACCCCACCTGAACCCGTTGTTTCAGCATCCCTCAACATCCATCAGCGGTGGCGAGCGAGAGCAGAGGGGTGTAAGGGAGAGCAAACACGCACTCGCAGAAGGCCGGTGGCAGCAGAAAGCGAGGTACTCGGAACGTTGCAAATTACATCGAGAACCTACTGTGCAGTACAAAGTTCATGAGTCTTTATCCGACTCATCCACTACTTTCATAATATCTCAAGTCTAGTAACAACACGCTGAGTTTCCTTGGTAGAGTCATATCGTACGTGTAACTGAAGAATAACATACGTTCACATTGCACAATCCATTACATGATTGTTTAACATTGTATTGTCCTCCAAACCACTGACTTAAAGCAAGGTTAGGATGGCACGTCCGGCACCTCGAAACTTTCTCTAGACTTACTGCCGCTAGCTGTACACTGTATCCTATTCTTTGAGACAAACGGTAATAATTACCGTATTAATCACTAAACGGTGACACCACCTGTACTATAAAGAACATCTCCTAAACACACTCTCACACACTATTCCACCCACTGTAAGCATTTCCTCCTGGCAGCCTGAGAGTTGTCCCCCGAGAGATCAACGTAATTTTCAACGAGCCTCATGTTCACCGTTCAGAAGATGCAGCAGTAGCGTAGTGTAGTGAGCACAACAAGAACGCGACAGGGACGCATGTGTGGTGTAATTTAGGCATTGGGTAATAGGGCCACGGCAACAAGGACGCGACAGCAACACCACCGCACCGCTCATAGCATCCAGTCCTTCTCTGTTGACCTAACACCCACAGCATTACCCAACGAGTTCAGCCAGTCTTTCTCCGGCGCTGTTTCTCTTCTTGCTCCATGGTCGGCGGCGGCTTCATCCGTACGCTTCAGTCACGGTGGAGCAGAGTGACCTTGCACTCGGAAAACGTCGGAAGAAGTAGAAAGCGAGAGACATGGCATGCCCCCGATGTGAATTACGCCATTTGTAAGAAAATAATTTTCTAAGAGTTTATTAAGATTAAGAAAAATCAATAGGATCAACTTTTAACATCGAAAAAAAGTAATTTTTTCCACTGTACAAGAAATTTAGAGGACCACGTAACTGTTCGTGGGTGTAGTTGTTTTTAATAATAATTTAATAGTTATTGTGAATTACGTTGAGAATCTAATACGCTATGACCTTTATTAACAAAGCTCACCGTGTTGACCACCAATTATCTTCTGCACCATGAACACCGTTTTCTACCATCTCCTTTCCTAACAGCCAGAGATTTGATGTCGCAAATATCAACATTATGTTTAACTAGTCTTGTATCCACTCTGTAACATTGGCTGCAACGCCAGCGTTCAGTGCTTTCCTTTGATTTGGTTGCTTAACCCTAGATTACAAAGCGTCCCTGTCAGACAACGCAACTAGGGTCGAAAGCTTCCCACACCCCCTTCCCATCACTCCTCGTTTCTGAATCTCTAGGTACTTTCATTGTGTGGCTAGCCAGTGAAATACACGTAACCTTGCGCGTGCCTATTTCCGGTGCACCTATTTCCGGTGTACGCCAACACGCGTCGTCCAGTAGACAACACCTTTCTAATTACGTCAGTTTTTTGGCGCTGTATTGCCTAATATTGTGAATAATGAACTCGAAAATCAATAATGAATACCTTGTCCGTAGCACTAGCTAAGTGTTGCTCTGAACACTTAGCAATCATATGGGACAACGGCAATCATAAAGGTCGCATGACGAGGTACTTCTGCGGACGCTTCTCAAACCCATGTGTGGACAGCACCAAGCAAATGTGTGCTGTGAGAGTCAAGTTATTTAAATGTATCTATAAAACCCTTTAAAATATATTTTGTAACTCCATATCATACATGTTCAATCCGTTAAATTTAGTGTTTCATTGTAAAAATGGGTTTTTCTTCATTTTTACTCAAAGTAGTCTGTCAGACTACGCCTTTGTAATAAACCTTGGTACAGGTCCCCTTCGTAATCAAGGGTTAAGCACTAAGAACAATCTCTAGCGATCTCTAGCAATCTCTCCTCATTGCCCTACCATTTCTCTTCCTTAGGTCGAGGCTCGGGCTCCGGCGTGCAGTGGTTCACCGCGCTCCAACCGCGGAGGCGGTGGCGGCGATGGGCAGGGGGGAGAGCGACCTCGCTCTAGGACAGGGGTGTCCAATTCCAAAGCCTCACGGGCCACACTTAAAACCTTCAATACGGTTGCGGGCCATATTTACATTACTCGAGCTACCCACATCTGACTTCCCCTATTGTTGATCTCGGCACTTTGCCCAGCTATTGTGATACGGGGAGGAGGAGAAATGGAACCATGCGTGTATAACACATTGGGATGATTTTGAAATTCTGGATTCACTAGAAAAAAATCCTTAAATCTAAACTTAACCTATTTTTACATTAAGTGGGTGTTGATCCCGGCAGGGTGGGAGTGGGAGGCACCCAATGTGCTCGCCCGACATGAATGATAGGGACTTTTATTTTCGACCAATAACCTTTCGCAGGCCACAATAAATGGCACCGCAGGCCACCAGTTGGACAGCCCTGCTCTCGGAGAACGCCGGAAACGATAGAGAGCGAGGTGCACGGCACCACCCGATGAGAATCTAATACGCTCTCTCTTATATTAACCAGGTTCTTGTCTCTTCACCGTGTTAACCAACTCTCTCCTGTGCCATTAACAACCCTCTCCTTTGAACCCACCCTTCCAATCACCTTCCTGTCAACCAGAGGTTGGATCTCCCAAAGATCAACATCATGTTTAACTCGTATCCACTCTTTAACACTGACTGCAACGACGTTTCTCTTTGCCATCAGAGCTTTTCATTGATTTTATTACTTAGGACTAACGTTTTATCACTCAGAACGATCTCCAGCGAGTTAAGCTCCCCTTCGTCCAGCGTTGTTTCTGTTCGAGTGTCCGGCTGCGGTGGCTCAGCGGGCCTCGGCGGCGGCGGCGGCGTCGGTGGCGTCGTCGGCGTCGGTGGCGGCGGACGCCGAGGCGCGCGGCGCGCCGCTGCAGGTGGCCCTCGGGGTCTGGCGGCGCGGGGGCCCGCGCCGACGGGCAGCGGGGGCGGGGGCGGCCCCCGTTGCGGCTGAAGTCCTCCAGCCCCACGCCGCCGTCCTCGTCGTCCGCGCCGCCGCCGCCGCGCCGCCGCCGCCGCCGCCGCCTCCGCCGCCGCCCGCGCCGCCCGCCGCCCCCCGCGCCGCCCGCCGAGCCGGCGCCGCGCCCGCGCCGCCGCCCGCGCGCGCGCCGCCCGCAGAACGTCTCCAGGAACACGCGCCGCACCTGCGCACACGCGTGCAATAGTCACAGTTAGGACTTGGTGACTGCAAAGTAGACACGTATAATCGTAGTCACTGTTAGGACTTGGTGACTACAAACGTAGACACGTATAATCGCAGTCATTGTTCGTACTTGGTGATTACAAACATAGACACCTACAATCGTAGTCACTGATAGGACTTGGTGACTACAAACATAAACACATAATCGTAGTCACCATTGGTACTTGGTGATTACAAACGTAGACAGTATAATCGTAGTCACTGTCAGTATTTGGTGACTACAAACACAGACAAATAATCGCAGTTATTGTTCGTACTTGGTGACTACAAAGTATACACCTACAATCGTAGTCACTGTTAGTACTTGGTGACTACAAACATAGGAAAATAACTACAATCGTAGTCACTGTTAGTACTTGGTGACTACAAAGTAGACACAATAATCGTAGTCATGTTATTAAAAAAGTTAGTACTTGGTGACTACAAGTAGACATATAAGCGAAGTCACTATTAGTACTTAGTGACATGTAGACAATGTTAGCAATACAGAAAAATCAAATCTGCAGTTCGTTTACCGTTACTAATAAGTTTTGTATAATTCGGATACGAAAATATCTAGTTTTTGAAGTGTTAATCTCTCGCTTTAATTATTTATTTTTTTTTATTTATTTATTTATTATTTATTTATTTATTTATTTATTTATTTATTTATTTATTTATTTATTTATTTATTTATTTATTTATTTATTTATTTATTTATTTATTTATTTATTTATTTATTTATTTATTTATTTATTTATTTATTTATTTATTTATTTATTTATTTATTTATTTATTTATTTATTTATTATTATTTTCCATCTTTCAACTATTAATAGTTAAATTGTTGGGAAGGGATTCTGAAAGGCAAGAAAGAGTGCGCAGATGATTTTTTCCCCCATACGTCACATACAGTTTTTTTACTGTTTCTGACTAAATAGATATCTGGACACATAATCGTAGACACTGTTAGTACTTGGTGATTACATACGTAGACATACACACAGAGTCACTGTTAATAGTTGGTGACTACACACATAAATATATTCACAGAGTCATTGTTAGTACTTACGATGTGTCACCTAATCTTCTTAACCGGTTTTATACATCCTCATTTCGTCAACTGGCGCGGGCAAGCGAGTTTTGTAAGTTCGATGCGTGTTGTTAAGTGCAACGATTAGTGAGTACATAAACGGAATGTCCAGTAATCGTCTAACACAAGTGTCACTTCACAAAAGATTTTCCGTGAATAGAATTGAATTTGATGCATTGCAGTTTTTTAAGGTGGACAGCAGAATATCTCTGCCAAAGATTATTACTACCCAGTACATGTTCAGGCTTGACAAATACAGAATATTTCAATTATATTTTCATAAATATGTTTAAATCTGCCTTGAGTTAATAAAGATTTTATTGTTCGAGAATACGTAAATCTCTGGCATTTCATTAGTTTACGAGAATATGTAGGCTGAACGACATAAAAATGTTTTGACATATAGAGAATATTTAATACTTTTCTAACTTTTTTACAGCTCTTCCATTAGTGCGATATGATCGCAAGGTTTAAACTACAAGACATTAATAAAAAAGAACATTTTAGGTGAAAATTCTGACATTGGGTTCTCAGTTCTAATTTTGACGTTGGGTTCTAGAAGTTGATATTGAATATCTTCCACATATATATAATTACCAAAGAGATTATCCGTTCTCCTCAGACCATAAAATATTCCCGATGGGTAGAACTCGAGTTAAAATATTACTAACTACTGTAGGATGGAAGGAATGTTGTTATTCATTATCAAAATTATGAGTATCTCTAGGTTTTAAAATAATTTGAGTTCATCAAATTTTGCAGTTTAAATAAAAATGTTTCTTGAAACCCTACGTTGAAATGAACACTCGATTAAGACAAGACTATAAGCGAATTTAGTGAAAACTCCTTTTTATTAATACTCGTAGTTTACTTGCTTAAATGACTGAGTTCACTATTTGGTAGCCTCTTAATGGAGGTTTGGAAGTTGAGATCTCCCCAAGATGAGAGAGATGAGAAAAGTTAGCCCCAACTCAGAGAGAAAACTAAACAGTACAGAAAGTCTGTGCCATTTTATAGCAGCACCAGTTTCACAATGACCTGAGTAGGGGTATGTGAAACACGAATTCAACTGCAGACTTCTACAGACGATGTCAAGTGAGCACTGTGAGTAAATAACAACGGTAACATTAACAAGCCTTATGTATTTGGTCTTACACCGCTTTTTTACGCAGCTTTTTCAAAAGACGTTCATGTGTTCAACTTCTCATCGACTCTATAGCTGGAAGGTCGAATTATGCACGGCTACTCCCAAAACATGCTGCTGTTGCACAAAAAGCGATAAAAAGCTTCCTGCTGTTATTGCTCAGTGGTACATTTCTATAATTTGGAGTCACAATAGAAATATAAACTGTGTAAAACGCATGCGAATTTTTTTATGATGCGAACCTCACCTCAGATGGAACACAAAAAAACTATTTGCTATTCTGTATTTGCATACGAGCTAAATTGTTTTTAAATGTTGAATATAATGACGTTAATCTCCTCTGTTTACGCGAGTATGTAGAGTTCCGCCTTTACATAAGAGGGTACGTAACCTCCACCTCGTTAACTATAACGAGTTGCATCGCTCCCCTTGCTCTCTAGTTCTCACTCTCTCTTTCTCTCTCTGTTCAAATAGGTATCTCTTACACATACTTTCTCTCTTTTATCTCTCTCTGTCTGTCTATCTGTCTGTCTGTCAGTCTGTTTCTCTCTCTCTCTCTCCTCCACCCACACACACACACACACACACACACACACACACACACACACACACACACACACACAAAAGAACTTAAAAAAAAAGAGCTTACGCTCCTACACGTGTAACCCGAGAACCATGAACGTCGCGTGTTCATTTATACATGCTTCTAGAAATAAATCAACTTAACTTATATGATTAGGCCTTCGGCACATTATACAATTCAATTTCTATTACTTTTCAATTGCTGACTTTCTTTCCAATTATATGTAGAGCACCGAAGACTTCAAGACGTAAGACAATGCCTTACGGCTTAAGCTTACTGGCGATTGGAAGGCGAGATCGCGGGTTTGATTCCGGCCTGGTGCCGGAAATAGGCATATGCGTTTAGCATCGGTGAGCTTGTGGCAAATCCAGTTCGTATGCAGACTGTGCTTTCCTAGATCATTTCCAAGCAAATGATATAGAGTAACGCCCTGGAATACGGACCTAGCGCGATCCTTCCTTCCCTATCCTGTCCTCATCTTAGAGACGAGCAACACGACTTATCACCCACACTCAAATGACCCATCATCTCCTGGACCAGACTGATTGGTTTTCGGGCGCGTCAACTGCTAAGGTCAATACTCCCGTAAGTGTAGTGCACGTTTTAATCGTGGGAGGTGGCGGCAAACTTCTCCTAGCTGGATATCGAGGTCCGACGCCGATCTACAAGTCGGCTTGAGAGGTTTTCCCTAACCTGGTTTCTCCCATCAGCAAGACACCGCCTCAGCTGGGAAAAGCTCTAAACTCTCGACTAGTCTCCCGACATGTGTGGTAATGTAGTGCATGTGAGTGAGGGGTGATGTTAGTAAGTAAGGGGTGATGATAGGACAAGGAAGACGAAGGAAAGATCGCGTGCGGGCCGTGGCCTGTTTGTTAGGTTATTATTCCGGCATTAGCGTGGAATAGATCCGAGACACCTCGGAAAAGTACGGATCAGAGTAGCCAGACGCTATAATTCACCTCAAGACAACGGCTGAATTCGACACAGCTACGTAGCTAATGTCGAAAATCTTTCCACCGACGGACCTCGAACCCTAAAACCTCTCGGTTCGAGGCATTGCAGTGACCAACTGATACGTTCAGTCACCTGAACCAGTTCCTGGCCTAAATAATCTCCGTTTAGTGTCGCAGTCAGGCCAAAACAAAGAAATTCTAAGCACCGTCGAGGCATGCAAGATTGATTGTTAGAATGATTGCGAACGAAAGATTGATTCCGGGCGCAACTACTGAGGTCATTAGTCGCGTACGTGTAGTGCATGTTTTTTTCATCAGGAGGTGGTGGTGATCCTACCCAATGGGATGGCGAGATTCGGCGCCGACCTACCGTTGACTAGCGGGGTTTTCCCCAACCAGGTGTCTCCCTGCGGGGCACCGCTACTGCCGGAGTAAGCTCTAAACCCCCAACTTGTCTCCCGGGATGTGTGTTAGTGTAGTGCATGTTAGTGTAGGTGTGTGTAAGGGGTGAGCATAGGACAAGGAAGAGGAAAGAAAGATCGCGTGCGGTCCGTGGTCCGTTTGTTAGTGAACTGCTCCGGCATTCGCTTGGTGTTGATCGGAGAAAGCACGGAAAACTAACGATCAGTACAGCCGGTCGCTAGAATTCTCCTCCAGACAGTGACTGAATTCGACCTAGCTGCGAAGCAAGTTCGAAAATCCTGCCTCTCTCAGGTCTCGAATCTAGGGCCTCCCGGTGAGAGGCAGTGCATCGCCATCAGCAGCTGCCCTGAAGAACGCGGGCGAGGCTCACCTCCTTGCTGCAGGCGACGCACAGGTAGAAGCGCAGCGCCGGGTTGGCGGCGGCGAGCAGGTCGGCGGCGGCGCGGAGAGCAGCGGAGCAGCAGCGCCGCCAGCGCGCACAGCACCGCCACCAGGCGGCGCTCCTCGTGGAAGCTGCGCCCGCGCACCACCGCCCCGCCCGCCGCGGACGCCGCGCCCCGCCCCCGCCTCCGCCGCCGGGCCGCTCGCCACCACCACCTCCGCCGCCGCCCGGCCGCTCGCCGCCGCCTGCACCGCCACCGCCGCCGTCGCCCGCACCCGGGCCAGCTCCCTGATAAACAACAACAACAACAAAAATTCATAGTACACGATGGCTCGCAAGAAATTACGCGATGTGTATATACAGGTGTCCAGGAAGGAAACAACAAACTCTTTTTAAGCATACTTTGTCTAATAAACTCCTTCAAAAGTTGGTTTCAAAAAAATAATTTCTATGCAAAAATTTGCATTTCAGAAACATGTAAACACTCCAGAAATATGTAAATTTCTTTTGTGTATAAATATATTTGTTCATAAATCAAAACTAATACACTTTAAAAAAGCAATTGAATTGTGTAAATTGTGGGTATATATGTATATGTATATGTATATATATATATATATATATATATATATATATATATATATATAGTGACATACCGATACGTCACGTTAAAATAAACTAACATTTATTTGTAGACAATATGGTGGAACATGAATTACGAAATATCACGAGAGCTAGAGCTTAGCAAGACCGTGAATAAACAATGTAGTTTTTGTTTTTTCTAAATGCATTAAGAATGGCTTGGTGCCGAAAGTAGAAAATTTGGGATTGGGCGAAGAAGTTTAGACGGTCAAATGTTATGAAAAAAATGAAGGTAGTTTAATACGAAGTCTTCGAGGGATGAATCATGCAGGAAGATTTCATTCTGCTCGGAAACGCGCTTCTGAACTGATCGTAGGTTCGTGAGAGGGAACGAGTACAAACTAGATAGAATTGGGGTATCAGTGAAATTTTAAGGACAGTGAATGATATTGCAGATATTTTCATGTGGAAGCAATATTGATGTATAAATTGGAACTTTGTCGGGAGTGGTAATCGAGTTCGGGACTATGTCATAGGACGTAATCGGGACTGATAATTTTGATAGTTTGAGACAGCTTGGAAGGGGCAGAAGAGGATTTCGTGGAACTTTGGACTACGGCAAGCTCGCAAGATATTTCGACTGAGAAGTCTACGAGGGACATCAACGAAGAAAAGATAAGTTAACCGCGGTATAAATTGTAAATTGAAAGATATCTTGATCAAAGTTCTAAAAATTGTAAATTCACTAAATTGTTTGCTAAAAGCATAGAAATAAACTTTGTTGAATTTTGTTCTTTAGAAAAGAAAGTGATTTTTCATTTAGTCAATCCAAACAGAAATGAACTAGGAATAGAATCATTCTATTTCAGATTCCCAGCTGCGCTGTATAGTCGGCGGATCCTATAATCCATTATAGAGGTAATAAGGATTATAATATATCGTGACCCATTGACCCAGCAAGCCGGACGCTAAGATCTTTAGCAGATATATATGTGGAGAGAGGAAAATTTTGTATATATCAATATATATATATATATATATATATATATATATATATATATATTGTGAGAGCCGCTGCTGCCTCCGATCGCTCGCCACAGCCACCACCGTCGTTCGAGGGAAAATTTCGTTGCGCCAGAACGTGACCTACCACACACTACTGGGTAAAGAGGTGCCAACTTTAGACTGTGTTGTCCGTTGGAAGCCTGCTTACTATGTAGCGGAGGAAGAAATGGTTACTGGCGAAAAATGGAATATTCGTCGACTAAGAGGACTAAGAAATTATCGAAAGGAAAGGAAAAATTACAAAAAGAAACAACTAAAAATACAATTTGTAAATGCTCGAAGCTTGAGTAAATAATCAAAATTAAAACGGAATCAAATTATTATTATTACACTTATTATAGATCAAAAATAAAACACCTGAGATTGACGTGATATTAACAGAGTGATTGAAAGTGAAAGGTAAAGAAAGGTTTCAATATATACTGTGGGTGCCAGACATCCCGAACTCGCAGTACTGCCGATGAATGATACGAGTAGCATTAAAAAGAAAATAAGACCTGTAATGTTTATAATGACAAGTCGGGAGGGCTGATGGCTTGACATGACTTGTGTGGGCAAATACGTGGAGAACATGCCTTGGTAGAAGAGTCGAGCATGTACCTCTGTCAGACGCCCCTTGGAAGCACCGTCGCTTGGACAGCGATGTTTTAATTTTGAATGTCAATGTTTGACAACATCTATTTTTTGTAATCGATATCGCATCACTCCTAGGGCCTTGAGGCCAAAGACGTTGACTGTCAACAGTTACTGGCCTGAACCATAGACATGACTTGAGTGAACGAATCGTACAACATACCTTCGTGGACGAGTCGAGCATGAGCATGAATTGACATGGCTTGAGTGAACGAATCGTACAACATACCTTCGTGGACGAGTCGAGCATGTGCCTCTGTCGGAAGCGGTCAGAGGCTGCTCGGAAGCGCCGCCTCTTGGACGCGAGCGCGCGGAACTTGTGCACCAGCAGGCAGTCTAGGAACGCCAGCACCAGCGCGGGGGCGTAACGCAGGGCGCCCTCCGCCGCCCAGGCGTACGGCGTCGCACGCCCCCGCCGCCGCCCGCGCGCCGCACCGCCCCTGCGTGCTCCGCCTGAAACACACGCAGCACACACTCTTGGCGTTCCGCAGGGTTTCATTTCATGATATTTGTTTATATTTGAAGGGCTTAGTGCAAGTGTTAAAGTGTTAACTCATAAATGGCCAAAGGAGATATTTGAGATTATAAAATTGTGAAACTTGTTTAATATTACTGGAAATTATCTTTTCATATCACATATATTGTAGTTTTCATGAAAAGTAACAAAGCAACTAATAGGAAACTCATAGAAAAGACGTTTTGACGACGAAACTAGAAAGTGAGTTAACACCTTCATGCACTAAGCCCTTCATTTATCCACTTCCATTAGCAAAAGTCTTTTTTTTTTTTGGAAATCAGTTACATACGCAGTATTATTAGAAGTATAATTAGAATGTGCCTCTGGGATGGTTCATGGATAGTGTACTAGCTTCCCGTGCTGTGGTCGCGGTTTCGATTTCCGGTCGAGGCAAAAGTAGAGTTGTAGCTTTCCTTTAAAATCGTCCCAGTTTCTGTAGCTGGTGACGAAGAAAAGCTGTACCAGGGGGATCTTGCTAGCTAATCGAGCGTCTATGTTCACCAGGTACACGAAATCACTCTGACTGCATGAGAATGAGACGTGCTAAACACGAGTGCAAAATGAGTTGCTACCAACATCAGTGACAAATCTGACAAGTTAAACGATCTTTAAAATTAATTAAACGAGCTATGAAACCAACATCTCAAGTTTATTAGCTAAAAGAGATCATCTTCGACACCACATTACCTAAAAGCCGGTATTACTTATTTTTCGTTCTTTAAGGTCGCACCAACATCTAGGTCATTAGCGACCATTATTGGAGTTAACGTTATGGCAATCGTGGAGATGAAATGATATAGTGATAAGGGGTGAAAGCACGAACACAAATACATCCACACCCCAGACGGGACTCGAATCCGCGACCCTTCGGTCCAAGATCACTATGACACTACTTAGCGATCCCGACCACCGGATCGGTTCCGTACTTTTTATTCTAAGATCCTATCCTTTAAAAATAAAGTATTCTTCTTTCGTAATAGTTGTTTATGTTTGCATGTACCTGTGCGGGCGCTGCGGCCAATGTACGGATATGTATCTTTCTTCATATGAAATATCCCACCACATATGTGTATGCAAAAAGAGGTTGACCTCCTACACGCCCTAAAAGTTTAACACTAATTATGAGACATTCTGTCTAGTACATAGTATATTATGCAACTAGTTTATAACGTTAAGCTTCATTGCACAAGTACATGTTTTTATAACGTACGACTTTAGAACGATTTTCAAATTTGTACGAATGCAATAAGCAACAGTATAAAGGAGTGCGCACATTTTATTTATAATTTATTATCAATTTTAAGACAAAAAGATTAATTTTTGGAAATCAAACATTATTATGACGTCACACGTATTTGCAAATTGTCAAAGATAGGTCGGCAACATTCTTTATCGCCACAGCACCACGATTCGCTTGCTGCGATTGGCTGTATGTGTGATGGCACAAGCATTTGTGCCATGAACGTCAAAATTTGTGCCATAAAATGTAATTGAATAAACAACTGCATTGAAAAATCTCTTTTATAATTCTGATGTATAAAAAATGTCAGAATTCCTCAAGCGTAATTGGTAAAATAGTATATAGATTGATAGATTAATAGACAAAGAGAGTAAGAGTAACTTGTTTTGATTGTGATTCCGGGCGCGTCAACTACTGAGATCATAAGTCCCATAAGTGTAGTGCATGTTGTTCATCGGGAGATTGGGAGGGGACGGTGAATTCGTCTCACTGGATGGCGAGATCCGGGGCCGACCTACCGCCGACAAGCGGGGTTTTCTCCAACCAGGTATCTGCCACCGCCTGGACAAGTTCTAAGTCCCCAACCAGTCTCCCCGGCAAGTGTGGTAGTGTAGTTTATGTTAGTGTGTGCGTAGGGGGTGAGGATAAGACAAGGAAGAGGACGGAAAAATCGCGCACGATCCTGATGGCCCGTTTGTTGGGGTACTGCTCCGGAATTCGCCTGGTGTTGATCGGAGAAACCACAGAAAACTACCGATCAGAGCAGCCGGCCGCTAGAATTCTCCCCAGACATCGACTGAATTCGATTGATGGATTGATTGATTTTTTCGTGTTTCCGGGGGCGTCAACTGCTTTGGTCATTAGTCCCGTTAGTGTAGTGCATTTTTTTCAGGATATGGCGGTGATCTTCCTACGCTGGATGGCGAGATCCGGTGCCGACCTCCCGTCGGCTAGTGGGGTTTCCCCCTAACCAGAACGCGCCCCCAGCGGGGCACCGCCCCAGCCGGGACAAGCTCTAAGCTCCCGACCGCTCACCCGGAATATGTGGTAGTGTAGAGCATGTTAGTGTAAGCGTGTGTGTAAGGGGAGAGGATAGGTCAAGGAAGAGGAAGGAAATATCGAGCGCGGTCTGTGGCCCGTTTGTTAGGGTACTGCTCCGACATTCGCCTGGTGTTGATCGGAGAAGCCACAGAAAACTACCGATCAGAGCAGCCGGCCGCTATAATTCTCCAGACTGAATTCGACCTCGCTCACAAGCTAGCATCGAAAATCCTGCCGATGTTGGGACTCGAACCTAGGACCTCCCGGTCAGAGGTACTGCAGTGACATCAGCTGATGCCTTGGGACATCTCTCCCGGTCTGTATTATTTAACTGCCTCTATACTTCGTATATTATCTCGTATACATGTATCCATAACAGAAAGTAAAATAGTCGCTGATGAAGTTCACGCGTGCTGCCCTGAGCCACCGCTCCCGGTGAGAGCAACGTACGTACTTGTGCGCGCGCTGCGGCCAGCGCACGGAGGCGTATCTGTCGGCGGCGAGGCAGGCGGCGAGCAGCGCGGCGGCGGCGGCGAGGGCGTTCTGCGCGGCGCGCTCGGCGGGTGCGGCGGCGCCGGCGCCGCCCCGCACGGCCAGCGGCACGGCGCTCAGCAGCGCGCCGGCGTCCGCCGCCGCCAGCGCCGCCAGGTAGGCGTAGGGCGTCCCGGCGCCTCCGCCGCCGCCGCCAGGGCCGCCGCCAGGGCCGCCGCCGCCGCCGGCCCGCCGCAGCGCCGGCCGCGTCAGCACCGCCAGCGCCGCCGCCGCGCCGCACAGCCCGCGCACAGCAGCGCCGGCAGCGCGCGCCCGTACGCCCACGCGCGCGCCGCCTCCGCCGCCTCGCCCGCCGCCGCGCCCGGCCACGCCCACGTGTCGTTCCAGGCGGCGCTCGAGTTGGCCGGCCACGCCCCGCCGCCGCACGGCTCCGACCACCTGCCAACACACCACGCAAACACATTGTTAGTGATTCCGGGCACGTCAAGAACTGAAACATTAGTCCCCTAAGTGTAGTGCACATTTCCTCAGGAGGTAGCGGAGCTCCTCCCCTGCTGGATGGCCAGATCCGGCACCGTCCTACCGTCGGCTAGCGGGGTTGTTCCCCCAACAACCAGCGGGGCACCGCCCCAGCCGGGACGAGCTCTACGCTCCCGATCGGTCTTCTGGCATGTATGATACTGAAGAGCATGTTAGTGTAAATGCGTGTGTAAGTGATGAGGAAAAGGCAGGGAAGGGGAAGGAAAGATGGCGCGCGGTTCCTCCCTCGTTTGTTAGAAAACTGCTCCAGCATACACCTGGTGTTGATCGGAGAAACCACGGAAAACTATCGATCACAGCAGCCGGCCTCTAGAATTCTCCACCAGTCACTGATTGGTTCACCGGTAAAGGTGGCACAAGGCATCCACTGCTTTAATTGCAGTGCCTCTGACCGGGTCCCTGTGTGTTCGAGTTCCACGGTGGTAGAATTTTCGACTCTAGTTACGTAGCTAGGTCCAAGTCAGTCGCTGTCTGGAGGTAACTTCTAGCCGCCGGTTACTCTGATCGGTAGTTTTCGTGGCTTCTCGGATGAACATCAAGGAAATGCTGGAGCAGTACCATAACAAACGATCGACGGATCGCGTGCTTTTTTCCTTCCTCTTCCCTGACATTTCCTCATTCATTACTTACCCACACACTCACATGCACTACGCTACCGAGAGACCAGTAAGATCTTAGAGTTTGTGGTGTGTGGTGCCCCGTTGGAGGAAGAAACCTGGTTGGAAATCCCCTCAAGCCCCTCATCCGGTCGGCGCCGGATCTTGCCGTCTAGCGGGGGAAGACCACTATCACCCCCGCAATAAAGAAACATACTCTACACTCACGAGATTAATGACCTTAGCAGATGACGAACCCAGAATCACTAATCAATCATTTGGATTGATTCATTATTTCCTAATTCCGGTCGCAACTGTTGTGGCCATTAGTCCCGTGTGTTGAGTGCATTTTGTGCACCGGGAGGTGGTAGTATTCTTTTCCCGTCGGAACGTGAGATCCCGCGCCGACTTACGCGACGCGTCGGATTGCAGGGGGGAATTCAAATCCATCAGGTTTCTCCCTCCAGCGGGGCACAGTCTCAATCTGGACAAGCTTTAAGCTCCCGACTGGTCTCCCGGCATGTGTGGTAGTATAGTGCATCTGTAAGTAAGGGAGAAGAGGCCACAAGGATGAGGAAGAAAATATGGCGCACGTTTCTAGACCGGTTTGTGAAGGTACTGTTCCGTCTTTTGCCTGGTATGGAGTGAAAAAACAAACAAAAGAGAATTGAAATGATTGAAGGCGTTGTCATTGTCAACAATAGTATTTATTTCACAAATAGCAGCTTTCGATGACTTAGCGATGACCTACGACTACGCGTAGTCGTTTTTCTGGCCCCCAGACAGCAGAAAACTGATGATGATGGCTAAGCCATCGAAAGCTGCTATTTGTGAAATAAATACTATTGTTGACAATGACAACGCCTTCAATCATTTCAATTATGTAAATGTCAACTACAACTCACCACTGAATCAATAAACAAAAGAGAAACTACATAGTCTAGCTGGGCGCTCGAGTTTTTCTCCTGACAGCGTCTCAAACATAATTTTTGCTTGACGTAGAACATATTTTTAAAATTTTTCCAATTTTTGCGATTTAGGTGTAAAGTGTAGATTTTGTAGATTACATCAGTCAGTATTACATCTGTTGAACCTTAATATATTTCAAAATAGTTAATGATCATTGGACGTCGTCCGTCCAAGCGTTCCCAAAACGTCACTACAGGAATGGAGGTTTGGTATTATAGAGTATGAATGCCATAATGTTTATCGTCAAAGTATGTAGTAGTGACAGCGCAGGATAAACCCGAATGTCATCCAATTTAAATTGCAAACTGTCAGCGTACGCGACGCAACTAAATAGATTCTCGTCTGAATTGCAAGCAAAGGGATAAATTTTGATGAGCTATTATTCGCTCATACCAAACGCCGTTGGGCAGTGGCAAATAGATACTAGTGTATTTAAGTGCTGTCAATAAGAATACCGGTTCGCCTTGTTAGACGTTTCATCGACACCTTAGGCTATTATTTCATCAAAAGCGGTCAGCATTAATGTCAGTCATAAGTCGTCACTGTCAAGGTTTGACTAGGTAATGTTAATTAAAGCCACATTGATAAGTTTCACAGCAGAGGCAATTGAAAGTCCACAGCATTCTAAAAATCAGGTGATCAACATAAAAATCATATTTATTGCATTAAAATATAGACTGAATACTTTAATGAATTGTATTTCACTACTTTGCGTGTATTTTGGCAAGAGACATCAGAAAGTCGAAGCGAGAACAAAGGACTGTCGGTACCAGGCGGAAGCAATAGAAAGAGCGAGCGGCGAGTGTTCAGAGTCACAAAGAGTAATGTGAGGGGTCGGACGACTCTGTTTCTTGAGACAAATTTGTGGGTACGTGATGGAACAGGAAGCCAGTGGCTCTCGCACTAACAGTCCGCGGAAAGTTCAAAGTGAAAAGAAAGAGAGGAACCGTATTTTACTTTCGAAAACTGAAAATAATATAATGTTTACTTAGTCGTAATGCTAAAATGTTAATCCAAACAGACAATATATTTAATCATGCAGTAATCTATGAAAAGTGTTGCCCCAGATGCGGAAGGTGTAGCAGTAAATAGCTTGAAAAGAAGCTCCAAGCTCTTATTAGGTAGTATTCGGTTGTTCTTTTATTTTGTCGGGATTTAATGCATCAGTATATGACTACCAAGTCTAGAAATGGAATAATCCTATAGTGCTTTGAATATTTATCTTAAATGAAGGTAACACTACACGGCCATGAATGAGAATTGTCTAACGTAACAAATGTAACTTCATTATCTGTACACGTCTTCTACAATTCAATGGGAAATAATTATTCAAATTATCGTTCTCCATGATGTTTGCAGGAGGTATTATTCCTTGACGAAGGACATGATGAGGGATAAGAGCCCAAATTTATTGCTGATTTACCCTTGAAAATAGATTTTATTACATTGGAGTGAATATTTTGTTAACAATCCTTGCAGAAAACGTTTTTAATTTTGACGTAAATAAATAAATAAATAAATAAAAACGAATGGCTATGCTTCTTTCTGGCACTTTGAAATACTTTCTTAGATAAATACTCGTATATTTACATGGTTATAAATTTAACACTCTCTTTTTTATTGAAATATTTCTTAAAATATCTTATTTGGTTAATGGTTTGTTTATTTATTGTTATCTAATGCACCTTGTAACTGTGTCTTATGAATTGAAAGCGCCAGTAAAGTAAATTAAGTAAAAAGCGTCTAATATAAAAAGCTGATAGTTCATTTTTGGTTTTTTAAAAAAATACCGTGATATTGATTCAAAACTGAATTCATCTTATGAAAATACCTAGTCAACTGACATGCAAAATCCTCCAAATCCGTCACCTGTTTTGACATCATTAGTACCAATGTACGCCAAATTAATGTTTTATATTTGCAATATGCCGAATTTTCTGTGGATTGGGCGGCTTTTGATACTATGAGCCTCAATTACCGACAGCAATCCCAACAAATATTTTGATATCTGTGCTTGTAGACCTTCAAGAGTGTCGTTTGTTGTCAAAGAATAGAGCGTGGAACGATAACCGATAATTGTTTTATAATTCTAAAGTCTATGAATTTGACACATACATTTATCTTAGCGCTTGAGACATTTCGCTTAGCGCTTAGCGCTCTGAGAGCGGCGAGAAGCCGTAGCAACTGGCCTAGGTTCCACGGAGCAAAAACGTGTCTAAATCGCGAGCTCTGCTCTAGCAGAAATGAAAAAGGTAAATATCTGAATTTCACTTTTTGAGTGGCTTACCAATGTCTAATCGCAAGCACCTCCGTTGTTAAATTATTATGGAACACGACATAAGCGACAATTCGCGTGGATTTTTCTTGTTCATGACAAAAACCGTAAAACATGTCTCCACCGTACAAATAATTGAAACATTTCAATTTTTTTTCGTAAGCCACCCTCTGCAATAGATTTCTTCTTTTCAGAATCATTCCTTCAATATTACAGCGTTCTGCGGGGGGAGGGATAGTATACTATGTATAGAAGAGGAAGGAGTATATCCATCATTCAAGAGCGCATGCATAAAGGATGTAGTTATTCCTTATGTAGCTGGCGTTCAGAGAGAAAACGATATGATGTCCCTTTCGAGAACCTGACATGCCTTTTGGCTGGCAACATGTAGTGATGGTAGAATTTACACTTTAAATTTTAAAAATTGCATTTTAAAAACAAGGCTATAGCATTTTATAACATTATAATAAATAACATTTAACATTTTGTAGCATTTTTTGAGAAAATTATTATTAAGAGCGGATTCTTTAGTAAGGGCGGAAAATATTTTCATGATTTTTAGATTTTCCAATTAAAATCAGGAAATAAGGGAATCTAAATTAATATTTCGCCTCTCATGAACTTCAACAAATATAAAAGCGAAAGATGTAATGCCTTTGCCATTGGCGTACCGCTTTCCTCTTCTTCATATGACCTTCTCCGTACAGCGAACTGAGGAAGCCACGACCCCTTGAGATGACCCTGAGAGATCAGGCTTTGAGGATCAGATTTTTACTTGTTCTTTTTTTTACTTTGTTTTGTCAATTAAATCTTAATTATAAATTAATGCACATGGCCGCTCTCAAATTAAATGTTTTGAAACATCAATATGTTTTTATAGTTGTCGCATCCGTACAGAAATATACTGCACCGACTGTCAAACATACAATTACTTATTTTTCAGCGTTTGGTAACATTTCGCATTTTTATCTATCTACCATCTATAGCAATATGCATCCCGGCCATAGTTTATTGAACTAGTGACAATCACGAATCTGCGAGCAACACCAACTGCAATGAAGGAAACCATTAAGGTAGGTAGGTTGACTAGTGATTCCGGGATCGTCAACAGCTTAGGTCATTATTCCCGTAAGTGTAGTGCATTTTCTCCTCTGGCCTCCACGCCTAGCTGAAAAGCCAGTGTCGAAAAACCTGCTGCCGTCAAGATTCGAACCTTGGGCCTCCCGGTCACAATTGATGCACTGAGCCACCGCTCCCGGTGGAAACCATTAAGGTTGCGTCATCTACATACTAGTGAAGACAAGCTTCTTTATCTTTTCTACACCAGCATGTCTTCGACTGAACTTCTACTCTCCCCTCAAATAAATAATACATGTCCATTCTCTTGATTTATTTCAATATATCTTCTATGTTGTAATATTATTTCGGTAATGACTCTCATAAATATTTAATTACTGTTTCCCAGTTTGGTACACCATCGAAACCCACTTGATTATCTATAAATATTTACACCGGCTGTTCCGCTCATATACTTTATACTGAAATATTTATTACATTAAATTTATTACTATCTTGTTTGTGGGTATCGACATACAACATGCTAGGCCGTACCTTGCTGTATTGCGGACGTGCTGTCTGTAAAGACTCGCGTTTTTTGGAAGTTCTGTTAATTAAATAATTTATTTAATTGACGGCAACTGACTACAAATTATCATCCTTGTTCCAAGAAAATAAATCAAACATTTATTAACAATTTAATATTACAATACCAAATGAGCTCATCTTATTGGTCTTTGAACTATTTTAATAAAAGAAAAATCCTGCCTGCACAGGTCAAATTAAAGTTCGCGGCTTACTAATATCTTCGCGCTCAATGAAGACATCTCGAATGAATTCCAGTTGAAATGTCCACCGCGACTTCTTTCTTAATGTCACTTCGTAGTTGCTAATTCCATCGTTCCGCCTAATATTTCCCAACTCAATTCTAATTAAATGTCACTCGTGATTCTATTAGTTCGTTCCCGGTTCGCCAAATGATTCTATTATTCTAATTTTCTACCGTCCGCACAACTTCCCTAGTCTATACCACGTGTGGATATCTATATTCGACTACCTAATATTCAACAAGAGTTGTTTACTGCAAGAAACATCTACGATTCTTCCCTACTCTAATTTTGCTGCCGAATATAAATCTATTCCATATTTCAATTAATATTTCAAATACTTTGAACGTTCTTTCAGTTATTAATATTGGGGCTTTGAAAAATATCGAACACAATTCCGTACTACACACTTCCTTCCTACATTAGTCGCTACGTCTGAAATAATATCACAATCCCAAAATTGCGCGTCCCATTGAATGACTACCTGATGTACCAAGCTGATGTGACACGGTCCGTTGCTAGCGATCAAAAGAGCGATATCTAATAATTTTACATCATTACAATTCCTCCAGATCAATTGCTTTTTTATGTTCTACAAGAGGCTTTGCTTCCCTCTTCCAGCATATTACTGTTCTCGTGTTCTTTCAGGGCTAGTTTATTTATTGGACGCCTTGACAATCTGTATTCCTTGACTTTCCCCTATTCTATATGCTTGAATCACACGTATTAACACAATATTTACTGAATATTAGGATGCCGTTCATGTTAATAAAAGTATTTCTGGCTTATCGCAATGTACAACACTCTAAGAAAAGATGACAATTTTGTAAGATTAACAAAACGTCGTCAACCTCACAATCCCGTGAATGAGTTACAGCATCAAACAAATTAGAGACGAGAGAAATGTATAGATTTAGGTATGCACTCATCCAACTCAACATACGTTAAAGTCCAAAACTCTGCCATTGCACATGCTTCAGGTTGTTTGGTTGGTTCTTAGTGATTCCTGGCGCGTCAACTACTAAAGGGTCAGAAGTCCCGTACGTGTAGTGCATGTTGTTTTGTCTCGAGAGGTAGCTGTGATCTTCCCCCGCCGGTTGGTGAGATCCGGCGCCAACTTTCCGTCGACTGGCGGGGGTTTCCCCAACCAGGAATCTCCCACCAGCGGGGAACCGCTCCAGCCGAGACAAGCTCTAAGCTCCCGATCAGTTTCCCAGCATGTGTGATAGAGCAGTGCATGATAGTGTGTGTGTGTGTATGTGTATGTGAGTGTGTGTGTGTGTGTGTGTGTGTGTGTGTGTGTGTAAGGGGCGAGGATAGGAAGAGGAAGCCTGTCAAGTTGATTTCAAGTCTTTGATTGATTATTCGTCTGGTGCTCATAAAGAAATGGTATTATGACATTGAATGAATGTTAGTGATTCCGGGCGTGTCAAGTACTGAGGTCACTAGACCCGTAATTGTGGTGCATGTTTTTTCATCGGAAGTAGGCGGTGATCTTCCCCCACTGGTTGGCGAGATACCGTTGACTAGCAGCTTTTTCCCGACCAGGAATCTCCCACCAGCGGGGCACCGCCCCAGCCGGGACAATTTCAACGTCCCCCACCGGTCTTCCGGCATGTGTGGAAGTGTAGTGTAAGGGTAGAGGTTGGGACAAGGAAGAGGAAGGAAAGATCGCGCGCGGTCCGTTTGTTAGGGCACTGCTCCAACATTCGCCTGATGTTGATCGGAGAAAGCACGGAAAACTATCGACCAGAGCAGCCGGCCGCTAGAATTATCCTTCAGCCAGCGTCTGAATTCGATCTAGCTGAAAATCTAGTCTCGAGAATCCTGCCGCTGTTGGGGCTCGAACCTAGGACCTCCCGGTCAAAGGCACTGCAGGGACATCAGTTGATACACTGAGCCTCCGCTTTTATGTAATTTTTGGGGGTTGTTTATTGGATTGTTCATCAGAAGATGGAGAGAGAGAGAGAGAGAGAGAGAGAGAGAGAAAGGGGAGGATAGAGGAAGTGAAAAGAGGTTTCAGATAGATGAAAATTGCTTTCTTCTTGTTCGCAAGAGTACGTACGCATGTATGTATATATTTATGTATGGATTTGGGTGTGTTCGTTTCCTTCGGCTCTAGGAAAAGGGTGAGCAGAAGAACGAGGAAGCAGAAGAAATGGAGGGGGGTATTATAAAAGACGCCCCTCCCTCCGCCAAGACACATCGCTTAGTGTTTGAGCTGCCGCTCGTGCAATTCGCGATTCTTCTCTTTTTGGTGGGGGTGGGGGAGGGGAATGTTAAGCTACGTTGTGTAGTGTAGGAGGAGAGGAGTTCATTTACTTCATTTCCAAGGCCTTCATTGATCAATGCAATGGGTAAACTGGGATCTTGGAATGACTTAACGCATCAGTCTGTGCCAAATCAAGGGAAATGGAAGCCACCTTCTGGATCACATCCCAACTTATTCAAAACAATTATGGCATATTCAGCGTACATCATTGAGAAATCAAAGGTAATGACAGTGTACAAAAAAAATGTACACTCTAAAGACATTTCATTTTTCTTCAACGAATTTAAAGAGGTGGGGCGAACTGAAATCAACCCCTCTCCCATGAAATACCTTCTAAACGCACCGTTGACCGTAGCTAAGTATCGGAACACACAAGTGGTGGAAATAATGATTTACGAACGTCCGTCGAGCGATGTCTCAAGATTGTTTTTATTTTTCTTGTGTGAAGTGTGTGAGTGTGGAGGTGGAGAGCTGCCGGCCCGTTCCTCCTTAGCTCCCATCTGAGAGGAAGGGGCATGGAGGAGGGAGAAGGCTCCGACGGAAGAATCCCTCCCACTTCTCCCAGCCCACAGCTCTCCACACTGAGAGAGTGTCTTCGCGAGGACTCGAGAATTCTCGTGGCCGTGTTGCCGGCAGGGAAGTGGGCGAGGCAGAGTTTTCGGGAAAGGGGGCGGCTGGGAGGCAGTGTTACGCGATCCGGCTCGGTATGCGGCGGCTCCCATCCCCACCAGGGACAACGCCGCCATCTCCAGCAGAACGGGACGCAATCTCGGAGGCTCTGGCTGGCGACAGGTCAGGTTTTCCCAAACAGTGTCGCTCAGTCGTGAAATAGAGGTTTTCGGGCATTATTGAAAACTGCAAATGATCTTGGCTGTCCGAGTGACCCGCGTCGAAAGCTGTGGTACCGACGTTTCGACCGTCTGGTCGTGGTCTTTCTCAGGGGTGGTCTCTCTTCTGTCAGGGCTCCCTCATACTAGTCTTGAGAGAGACCACGACAAGATGGTGGAAACATCTGCACCACAGCTTTTAACGCGGCGACACGCGAACAGCCAAGGTCATTTTCATTACTCTGGCCGTGGAAGCCTACGACTTCATTATTGAAAATTGCAATACAAATGGTTGGAAATGCGAAATTAGGTAATTGGTTTAGTCAAAGAAAATTTCATGCTGTATTTGCATATTATACATAACGCAATTTTTTATTTCGATGTAAAAGTGTTTTACAATGAAAATAAAAATGTCCCTTAAAATTATCCGTTTACTAAAAAGACCCAAATAAATATCCAAAAATAATGCAATTACTTATTTTCATGAAATGCGACGAATTCTAAGGAACGATTACAAAGGTTTGTGATCTTCAAATGTACTAAATACTTAATGTGGTCATTAAATGTATAAATGCACTCACAAGAATAATCAAAAATCTATAAAAGAAAATTGAAAGAATTTAAGTCAATATTTTGTTCTCAACTAAATTTTTAAGAACATTATTAATTCAGAATTATAACTATTTTTGAACAATACAGAACAGTCTTGACAATGACGAAAAGCAAAAGATGAAGCACGAGAATCACGTATTAAGAATCCTAAAAACAGATATGAATATCAATTTATGTAACGATTACAATGCGTAACTGATAGCAAAATATACGTATGATCTACCATAGCCTCGCTTTTAAACCTAAAAAGTGTTTGCCTAAATTGTTTGCTTCAAAAATTTCTTTATGAAGGATTCACTGAAACACTACGAATGGCTGACAAAAACTAGATTCAGTCACAACAGGATGTATTTATCACTACTTGGATGAACTGGAGGATGTCATGAACTGCAATTGAATCGTGCTGTCAAATAGATGGTCCCATCCCTATTAATAAAGGCGATGCATTTCAGAACACTCGTATTTTCCTGATAATATTGGAAATAAATAATTACTTTATTGTTTTCTTTTCAGAAGCAAAAACTTCCGTACACAGATTAAACTGGTCTGCAATATGAACTAAATATAAAACCTCTTGAAGAGAACAGGCAACATACACATGAAACAGAAGAATCCCTCTTATTTGTCAATCTTATTCGACATATAATTCTAGAAAAGCTGAAGGACTTATATTCAAACCTAAAGTAATTAACCTATGATTTTTTTTAATTGGTTTATTTAAGGGCGCTTCAACATCTAAGGTCATTAGCGACCACTATTGCTGTTAACGGTATGGTAACTATGTGGATGAAACGATATGGTGATTAATGATAAGGGGTGAAAGGACGATTACAAATACAACCATGCCCGAGGCGGGACTCGAACCCGCGACCCTTCGGTCCGAGATCACTACGACACTACTGCCTTAGCGATCTCGGCCACCGGGCCGGCTAATCTATGATTTATTTCTCTAGAAATTCTTGTTTTAATAATTGCAATGTAATTGTTTATGGTTTGTATTCGGTTTGGCCTCTTCCTTTTTCTTCTATCCTTCTTAAATAATAATTATTAAAGAAGACAAATAATAGAATTATTAATTATCTTGTCTCGTCAATCTCCTTCTTACAAAATTGACTTGCACACTCCAAATTCCCTCCTACTATCCCAGGTTAGCTCATTTTTTATTTTGTTCAGGGAATTATAATGTTTTAGGTAATTATTCAGTTCCACAGTCTTTTACTGTTTTTTATGTCTTACAGCCTGTAAAGTTTCTATGAGTTAGAGTTCATGGGATTCATTCTCAACATAACTCTTCTAACTCAATTTTTTTTAAGATAATTAAGTAGCATTCAAGTCCATCGGGAATCTTATCTTCGCAGCTTGTATTCGTTCTTTTATTCTTCCTTGTTATGGTTCAGTATCACAACTTGCGCAATGCTTATAAACTTCCAAGATGGGATTATTCCCGAGTTTATCACCTGGGAACGATTTTTGCAGCATTACATAACTTTCTCTATAGAACGCATGCGAGATTAATAAAATGAAGCGCCTCTGAAGGTGATGGCTGACGGACGCGTTCATGCCTCCCACCGCAGCTTGGAGGGACAGCCACAGCGTGGCAATCGCTGTGGCGAAGTGGATTGGCGTGCGTCGCCCAGTGCGAAACGAGGGGCGAGGAGGGAGGGCGATGCGTGTGGGGAGAGCACGTGATCAGCTGAGTGGCGCCGCCCCCGGCGTGGCAGCGACACGCACGACTCTGCCACGATCTGCGGACGCAGTCCTTCTTCCTTCAGGCCATGAGGGCACGTACCACATCATCCATGTGCTTAACACAAATTAAGTTTGTACAGTCGATTCTGGATTTAGTTTTAATTGATTGATTAGTGATTAAGGGCGCTTCAACAGCTAAGGTTATTAGTCCTGTAAGTGTAGTGCATGCACTTTCCTTGGGAGGTAGCAGTGATCTTCCCCCGCTGGATGGTGATACCCGACGCGGAGCTACCATCTGCTAGCGGGGTTTTCTCAACTAGGTATCTCCCACCAGCGGGGCACCGCCCCAGTTGGGACAAGCTCTACGCTTCTGACCGGTCTTCCGGCATGTGTGGTAGTGTAGTGCATGTTAGTTTAAGTGTGTTTAAGGAGTGAGGATAGGACGAGGAAGGAAAAATCGTGTGCGGTCTGTGGTCAGTTTGTTAGGGCACTGCTCCGGCATTCGCGTGTCGTTAATCGAAGAAACCACCCATCAGTGCAGCCGGCCGCTAGCATTCTCCTCCAGACAGCGAGTGATGTCGACTTAACTTTGTAGCTCGTGTACAAAATCCTGCCGCCGCCATCGGGACCCGAACCTAAGAATGTCACGGTCAGAGGCACTGCAAGCGACATCGACTGATGCCCTTAGCCACCTCTTCCGGTCTGGATTTATTGAGCTCAGATATTTCATAAAAGCCAATAAAAAGCCCAGATCAAAATGCACAAACATTACAAATACACACGAGAGGTTTCAATTGAAGTGAACTTCCCACACTGGCTATAGTAAACACAAGCAATACAACTTGCAAGATAGAACAGTTCTCCTCAGGACCGCGTTTTCCAAAAACAATAAGAATCTGCAGGCGAAAGGTCTCGTGAGTTATTTTTGTAGCATTTACGGCGAATGAAAATGAATCAGGGAACATACCTCCGAGGAAAAGATTCAGCTCATCTCTGAAAATTCTGTCGAGCTTGCAGAAATAATTGACGAGAATTGCGAGCTAAACGTAGAGAAAACCCATATGGCTTAGGCATTGTTCCTACTGTGTAAGGGTCTTCAAGAACAGAAGAAATCGAATTTGATGATTGTTGACGAAGTGGGTACAAATGAAGAAAGCGTTAAACAGGAAATAAACAGTTAACAAACAGTAAATAAACAGTTTTGGTCAATCTTGTCCAAAAATATTATTTGTGGGGAAACTGTATAATCCAGAGTTGAGAAAGCATGCACTTCTGATAAGGAGTGCTTTCTCTCGTTATAAGCGAAAATAGTAAAAAATGAACATTGCAAAAGTTCAATATTAATGATACGTTTTTAGCAAATAAAATAGTGTTATAAATGATGTCATTTAAAAGGTGAAGAACATTTTTTTGAAAAAAAAGTGTAGTTTTCGTGGAAGTATTCTTTTCTCAGAAACGGCTACAATTTTTTTCTTTAAATCTTTTCCATCGATGGAGCAAAAGACGCTTTAAAAATGGCTTAGGTCTAATTTTCATTGCACTCTGAAGTTTCGAAAATTGCAAAAATTAGAAATAATATAAGTATATGCTTTTGTACATACACTAGTTTTCTCAATTAAATGAACACTTTTTTGTTTGGCTTTAGGATGGCGTTCTAGCTTCCCGTCCTGTGGTCCAGGGTTCGATTCCCGGTCGAGGCAAAAATAGAGTTGTCGCTTTTATAAATCGTCCCAGTTTCTGTAGCTGTGTGACAAAGTAAACTTCAAGCGGGCGGATCTTGCTAGTTACGGTGAAGAGAATACGTCATGTTCGCCTCATGTCGCTCTTACCCCAAAGCATGGGAATTTAAGTAGCCCAGCATGGAACACCGGTAGCTGGCCAGACTATTGGGTTAGAAAAAATATTATTGAGTCAATAACGCCAAGTACATGCATATTTTCTTTCGTTTTCGGTGAATGTATTAATTTCCTTGGTTAATTGTAATAAACCGTTTTTGAAATATAAATATTTAACAGAATGTACCAGCTATTGCGCCGAGTGTCCTGCAGAAACGGTTTATCCCGTAGTGTTCCGTCGTAGGCAGAGCGCTGGGTTAAATGGCCTGCGCGCGGGAGCGGAGGCTGAACTTTCTCCTTAGAACCTCTTCCAGCGTCGAGTTGCTTAAATTGAATTGCGACGCCTCGCGCGCGGCATGGCTCCCATTAGAGAAGGTGAGGACGCTCGCAGCTTCTGTCTTTCACGCTTTTCATCCGACAACTCATTCCTCAGGCAAAAATTTGTTTTTGAACATTGCTTTAAAAAATGCTGTACTTAGAGCTAAATATAACTCTCATTTCTAAGTGTTGATGACTTCATTCCGTTGTATCTACTTTTCTATTCAGTTTATTAAAAAACAATGATATTTTAAATATAGTTGGTTATATAAATATTCATAAGTATTATCCGCCTACGTTTTCTATAGTTCCCGCTTCGCTACTTGCCAGAGGAGTGGGGAGTTAAGTTATTTTGACAAAAGGAATTTTATATCAAATTGTAGCTCGTTTTTGATGCAAAATAGTTTCTATTTCGCGGAAGCAGACGTTTCTGATTATCAGATTTTATCTACAAGACTCGTTCCTATCATTTATTTTTAACTCAACTCACGTTGGCAAAGGATTGGGGGTAGGTATTCCGGTACTCAAGAAAACGTGTGCGATGATATAGGGTCCTTCCAACTTCCAACTTTCTCTTTCCAACTTCCAAGACCTCAAGGACCTTCACTAAAATCTTTAATATGCTTGGGGGCCTTATTTTCATTACTGGGGCAATCCACATGTGACCCCGTGTTGAGGCTGCAAAATAGCTACATCAGAGTTTTAAGAGAGCCACATAAGATGAGTTGGATTGTCTACAGGCGTTTTGCCAGTTTCCTCGCTTGGCACAAGGGAAAATTCTGAAAGACGATTATTTAAGAATTATTAGTTTACTTCAGCATAAGATTTATTGAATATTGAAGAAGTCAATGTTACCTTGTCTTATACGAACAGAAGATCGTTTTCTGTCGTAATTCGGACGTAATACAATTTCAGGCAAGTTTCTGTGCCAAAACACCTCTGTGCACGGAGCCTACACGGCTGTAAGATAGCCCCCGCTGCCAACAATTAGAAATCTAATTTTTCAATGTAACCAAGATGTGAATTACTACAATACCTTTTTACTGACGAGGAGATCTTTTGTGAAACTACTCGGCTGAAAAGCTCTCAACAACTGACTCTCGTGGCGTCATACAAAGAAACGCACAAGATTCTTAGAAGTGTCAACAATGCGAGTTCCCAGTATCTGGCGCAATTTTGCGAGCGTCTATGAAAGCAGTTCAAACTTTTCAAAGCAGTTTGTTCTTCCAAAGATTTTCATTCGAAAGATGCCTTTCCTTTCTCACTGGAAGCTAGCCCGCTGTTTTACAGAATAAATATTATAAGTCCAACGCGGGACGTTTAAAATGCATGCCCTTTGCTGTATTATATATCTATATATATCTATATATATATATATATATAATTCCAAGTACGGCGCCCAATTTGAATTAATTTTGGCCTCTTATGTACCAACACCCCTTACTCTTGATATCGGCAGTTTGCTCGGATGCTTTGAAACGAAGGGTGGGGGTGGGGATACAACTAAGCGTGATATTAGGATCTACAGTGCATAACGTTGATAAAACACATTGGGATGATTTTTAATTTTTAACTGACAGGGGAAACATCCTTAAATCTAAACTTAACCTTTTTTTCTATAAACGGAGCTGTTGATTCCGACAGGGCGCATGAGCTAGGCGCGCAATATTCTCGCGACATGGACCAATAGGACGTTTGCCTAATAACCTTTCGCGGACCACAATAAATGACATCGCAGGTCGCTAGTTGGACAACCATGATATAGGGTGCTGGGAAGACTATTGGTGACGGTGGCAGGATTTTCGACACTAGCTTTTCAGCTAGGTCGAATTCAGTCGCTGTCTGGAGAAGAATTCTAGCGGCCGACTGCTCTGATCGGTAGTTTTCCGTGGTTTCTCCGATCAACACCAGGCGAATGCCGGAGTAGTACCCTAACAAACGGGCAACGGACCGCCCGCGATCTGTCCTTCCCCATCCTTGTCCTTTCCTCTCCCGTTACACACACACCTTACACTAACACGCACTACACTGCACTACACAAATTCCGTGAGACCGGTTGGGAGCTTAGAGCTTGTCCCGGCTGGGGCGGTACCCCGCTGGTGGGAGAGTCCTGGTTACGGGGAAACCCCCATTAGCCGACGGTAGGTCGGCGCCGGATCTCGCCATCCAGCGGGGGAAGATCACCGCCATCTACAGAGAAAAACAAGCACTACACTAACGGGACTAATGACCAAAGCAGTTGACGTGCCTGGAAACACGAAAAAAGCAATCAATCAAACTATTGGTGACGGTAAAACTATCATTCTTCGTTAAAGTTTGGGCATTTTTATTCCATTGTTATGAGCTAATTAAAGACTCATTTCAAACCGACAATTTATTATTTTGAACTACAACCGGAGATGAAAGTTATACTTAAAATCTAGGAGTGTTATCACCATGTCAGTACTGCATTTCAGACAAAATACATTGGGGTCGAAAATTATTCAAGACATAATTTTGAAATAAAGACCAATTTGAACTACAATTAAAAATTCATCCTTGCCAGGTTTCAGAGTTTTTAGCAATTATTTATTTGGGTGCAGCAGAGGTTTTACACGAGATTCTACAAACGGGTCAAAAAAGGAAAACAAAAAGTTAAATAACCCGAGGTTTAAACATTCATGCGTCTAACAACGCAGATTACGTTTCACGTTTTTACATATTTTAGTGAGTTTAAGCGTGTTGGGAATAAACATGTTTGCCATGCAGATCCCGCGTTCTTCTAACTGAAAATCCTTACTGCGACCCACCCCTCCGCCGGCTAGCTCAGAATGGGTTTTCAAGGTGGGCGCAAAATAAAAAAATACAATTAGAATAGCGGGGATCAGGGTCATGTGGGCCGTTGTGGATTGAATGCATTTACACAGAAACTCAAGTCGAATCACTTTCCACTTACTTAAGTATATTCTAATTAAATTTCTGTTACAGTAAATGAACATAAAACACTTTACATATACAAGAGTTTTGTCCTGCTGAAAAAAGAAAACAACTTACACTCTCAATAATTAACTACACTGTTTCCTTTCTCTCATTTAAATCAATTTCACAGAATACTTAAAACTTTGCCTAATCATTCCAGTCGTAAATTCCCTAGTTGCAACTTTACAATTAGCTAAGTTTTTCTTGAAAGAAAAGATTGATTCTATTTTTTACAGAATATCGGTATAAAGAACCTGTACTAATACTTTCTTTCCGAAACAAATTATTCCTTCTAATATCTACAAATTGTTCAAGTTGGCACGACCTTACTGTGTCTTTTCACGGCGTAGAGAAATCTACGGCGTCGACTCTTCCAGTCGCTCGGTGTCCTTGTCCTTGCAGCTCGGTCGGGAGCAAAGCCGCCCCTCTGCAGAACCGCACGGTCGCCCCTTTCCAGTACCGTTGTTATTCTTTTCGTATTCTTTTATAGAATGTAACTAGCTTTTAATTCCATATTTAAAAGAATCTACAATACGACAACTGAGTCTATCGTATAAGAAGAATAAATATAAAATAAGAAAAAACTGCAAAGAAAAGAAATGAATGGCCTCGTTAGTTTCATGCTATTCACACTCCTCTCTCTTACAAAGATTTTAAATGCGTCACTTATACTTTCATCCTTTTCCTGATGAATTGTTTTAATGCCTTGTAATATGATAATTACCTCCTCGAATGTCTTGAAGAGTTTTTATCGTAGATGCAGTCCTGAAGTCCGTAGCAGTACGAGGTGCCGCCTTCTCGTGATCGGTAGGTCCTCACTCTCCAGCTGTTACTTCAGAAAAGAAAGCTTTCTTTCTCCCGACTCTCGGTGTCGCATACTCTACCGAGACGCTCCTTACGGATATAGTTCGTAGTTTTCATTTTCGGATTGTATTCATGCGCGTTGGCGCGCGTTCAAACAGCTCATCTTATTCTTGAATATTGATGTGCTCCGTTTTCCGAGACCTCGGCAAACGGATGGTCACATTACTTCGCCTTTCTTCTTGAATATTTTATGATTTTTCTGTGCAAATACAATAAATTAAAGTGTGACAATATATTATTTATCAAAATGGCTTCTTTAAGAGAACAAAACGAAAATTTGATAACTACAAGTGTATTAAAAATAACCCGATAATATGAACTCTACGACTGAACACCAATTTTAAAGATGGAATGTAAATTATTGAAGTCCATAAGAAGAGAAAGATTTTTCAGTTTCAATGTACAGTTACAGCTCAAGTCAGAGTAGTTCAGTTACGAATTAACCGCTTAATGTATATCCAAAATTAGCCATTAAAGTTCCATGTTGGAACAGCTTTGAAGTGTACACCAGAGTTTAGTCGGATATAGTTGACATTTACACACGAGGTGGATAGGGTAGTGAAGTATGTCGGTAATAGGAAAGCTGATAATATTTAACAAACAGGGATCAGATTCGTTCTGGAAATTTCTAAGGCTAATGAGTAGAGACGTAAAAAATGCATTCTCGATCGTTCTCGCTGGCTGTTTTCCCAGTCTCGGAAGACAACGCACGTATCTGCCTGTGAAAAGTGTACACACAAAGATTGCTGTCAAGGACCAAACTGTCGATGCCCCTAATTCTTTGCTAGTTATTTGGTTGGTTGTGATTCCGGGCGCGTCAACTACTGAAGCAATTAGTACCGTAAGTGTAGTGAATTCTTTTCTTCTCTGGAGGTGGCGGTGATCTTTTCTTGCTGGATGGCGACATCCGGCGCCGACCCTACCGTCGGCAAGAAGGGTTTCCCTCAACTAAGTATCTCCCACCAGCGGGGCACCGCCCCAGCCGGGTCAAGCTCTAAGCTCCCGACCGGTTTCCCGGCATGTGTGGTAGTGTATTGCATGTTAGTGTAAGTGTGTGTAAGGAGTGATGATACGGCAAGGTAGAGCAAGGGAAAGATCGCGCACGGTCCGTGGTCCGTTTGTTCGGGTACTGCTCCGGCATTCGCCTGATGTTGATCGGAGAAACCATGGAAACTACCTATCAGAACAGCCGGCATCATTCTTTGCTGTTCTCGGCAGCATCGGCAGAACGCAGTTTGTGTGATAGAATTTTTATTCGGTTTTCGGCGTAGGGCATGCCATACCAGTTTTTATACATATTAGTTCATTTTCACCTCCCTTGAAAGTGGAATACATATTGAGTTTAAGATGTAAGTTATACAAATGGTTGAACAATATTCGGTGTCAGAAATCCTGTGATGACTTCAGCATACGTTATCCACCGTTGCCTTCTCGTCCGCCGATGCAGAAGGCACACATCAATAACAGACCACCACTCAGACATTTGGCGGAATTGGATTAAATTTGTATACCTCTGACGGTAGATTTTCTCTGTACGGATCTGTCAACTCTGCTTAGAGCTTGTCCAGGCTGAAACGGTGCTCTACTAGGGGAGAAATCTGGAAGCGGAAGACATCTCAAGTCGAAACGGTCTGCGCATAATTTCACTTTCTAGCAGGGAAACAACACCGCTTCTTATCGTGGTATAACATGGGCTACATTTATGGGAATAATAAATATAGTTGACGCGCTCGGAAGTGGTAATTAATCAGTCTTTCTCAATTAATGAAGAAAAAACGATGCAATTAATGGAAAATAAAAAAAAGTGAGTGGAACAAGATATACATTTTTATAGAACCCTTTTCCAATACGCAGGGTCTAATCAAATGAGCATAAATAATTAATAAGAGGCTCTCCAAGACTTCCATAGAATTCATTACATGATGAAACATGTAAATGTGAAACATCTGTCGTTACGTCACGAACAGAAAGGGCGTTTTATTCCGAATGCAATATTGAATCGCTATCCAAATCTGTAACTCACCCGCTCAGCAGCTGCGACAGCATGCTGCGATCTGAAACAAAAATGATACCGTCATTAGATATGATATCACATGACGTGAGAGGAAAGCAATTAATAAAATACAATACAAACATTGGATCTGAACTGAATTATCGGAATCTAAACAAGAGCATTACAATTGAATTGATGATCATAAAGCGACTTGGAGTTAGCAACAACAGCAGAATACTTTCAGAAAATATTGTCAGCTTGAAATGAATGTTTTGTAAGCCAGGTGTGACAAGAATCTAAACGATTATTACCCTTTCTAAAAATGGTACATGTTATTATAAATGGTTCTTAATTAAGGTTTAAAAGGACCAAAAAATAAAAATTAATTGAATTAATACTTAACAAAACATGTTTGAAACGAAAAGTAATGTCAGACTTGTGGCAAATTATGTTGTCACATTTTTAATAATTTTTAGTGTAAGCCTGCACTTAAATAACGGTAAAATCGTTAAAAACATTGTTCGCATGTTAATTTTTTGATTCGTTTTCTTTTAAAGGCTCGTAATAAATCTGTGAGAACATTGATCAGTATCAAATAAATTTCGGGTATCTAAACATGAAACATTATCAAATAACCAATAATAATCAAACCATCAAGATATGATTAATATAATTGTTCGTAATCACTTCTTTTTGTCAGAAGCGACAAGGGATCATAAAGTCATTATAAATTACTGCTGAAAAAAATATGTAATATTTCAGTGTTTACATCAACCTCATCCGTTGACCGGATCTGGGACAGACATCACTCCGATAGATAACCAAAACGAATATCTTGTTGTATACATTAATAATAAGCATTCTAGATTACATGCAATTCATTTTTGCGGAAGAATGGGCTTAAAAAATTGATTTTGAGTGTTTTATTCGCGCGTTGCCAAGATCATCCAAAAATATTGACATCAATGACTCGCGTGAAAGAGATATGAAGAAAGTAATCATAATACTTTCGGTTCTGTGACTAAATTATATAGGTTCTTGCTCTTCCTTGCACCTTTTCGAGTTCATATGCATTACTGTACGTCAGGAAGGCAGTGAATTTAGAGAGAACATCAGTGCTCAAGTTAATATGTTTTGAAGTTTAGTCCATTTCATCTTATTAAATGATAAAATTAAGCTGCCTCGTCAAAGTTAGTCGTTTGTGTTGGTGGCCTTGCTCACACTTAACGGTCTCAACTTCCGAAAAAGACTGAAATTAAATTAATGGTCTGAATGGGCTCGATTAATGCCATTTCTATGAAGCAAAACTAATGAGAAAATGCACATGTCGTCGTTGAGATCGGCTGTAATTGATGATAATGATTATGTGTTATGCACTGAGAGTCATAAAAACCAAAAATACGAATTAATGAGATGGATGGAGAGTTCAACTTTTTATAATACGGTTAATTATGGAGAATAGGGTCTTCTTTTGTAACTGAATCGGTAAAATGCATGAGAACGCCGAAAAAGGGAGAAATGATTGTGGATTTCAAGTCTTTGAATCAGAATTGAGTGTCTTTATTACATCTGTTGGGCCATCCAATTCTCATTGTGCTTACTCATGCATTCAAATATAATTATAGTTAGCCGCCTGGACGTCTTTGCCGACAGTACTAATTAGCAACGCCATCGAAAATGCCAGCTAATTAACGTTGATTCCGATAACGTCTCTCATTTTACTTCCACATTCTACATTCGCCTCCGCCTCATCGTAAGATTCGTTCTAACAATGTCAAGAATAAAATCTAGGGCCAACTCAAAAGTGAAGGTCTATAAATGGAGCAAATTAGAGGTGTGCAGAATGGCACATACTTTCTTGAAGGGGTTAGGTGGAAGCAGTGGAAGTGGTTGAGCTAGCTTTTTGGGTTAGCTCCACCCTCTCCCTAGCTGCCATCTTTTGTCACTTAGAAAGACCTGTCAGAGCATCTTCCGATACCTATCGCTTCTCTGCGATCACTGCCAGAGAAGGTCATTTTCGTGCTCCCCAAACATCACAGAGGTCGACCTTGTACCCATACATATTTGCCTGTGGTATTCCTTGGTTCCATCTCGATGCTTGTTCCATTCTTCTGGATGTAGGAATCCAGTTCGTCAATAACACAGATAGATTGTGCACAGTACCTGCCAAGCCAAGAGATTATGGAACGATTAGGTAGTAGATGTAATACACGAGGGCCCCTTCCGTTGTCACGAGAAAAAGTTAAAGCATTCACACCTTACACTGATTTTCAACCCACAACCTTAATGTCCATGTACATGACGTGACCAGCCACAACGCCTATCTCACAGGCATACACACTCGATAGTTTTATTTGCATACCACATATTACGGAATGTAACATAATTTGATAAAACTAAAAATCATCTTTCTACGCAGTCGTAAGTGTTCTTTGCAGTTTTTAATACGAGCATTTTAATTTTATTTTCATTTCCACAGAAATAATTGAAACAAATTTACTTTTCACCATTTAACACTGCCAAATTGAACTAACCCATGGCCGCGAGGATGGGCCGCTGTTGGTAGGCCATGGCCCGTAAGCGGGCTGTCACGCCAATTACAGACAGACAGAACATCGAACTCAGTAATGAACGATTTTCTTAAAATTAATTAACGTTACAAAAACATTTGTAGAACTTACTATTTACAGCACGAACCAATTAACAGAATAGTTACTTTCACAAATGTTTATACTGGGAAAATAATATTTTATAAAAAACACATTTTTAACGGTTTCTCAGTTTTTCTGTGTCACATTAACGGAATTGAATCATCACTAAGAATATCGTAGGTGAATAAAATTAGAATTTTTTTATTAAACATGGTGATCAATTTTTAAGAAAGTTTGAATACTTTATGTCCCAGGAGATTCCTATAAAATACCCCCAAAATTTAAAGAATACTATTTCAAAAATACAAGGCTTCGAGCTGAATTAGATCGATCGTCGAACATTTATTTTAGAATACATCTTACGAATGGTTTTAAATCTAGCGTTGTTCCAGAGGACGGACGGATGGGGGATTTTAAAAACAAACAAATTTTTGGTATCAGAGAGCCTCAAAACGTGTATTTCCGTTAAAATCTCTAAATGCGTTTTCCCCTGTATTACTTAATGATTGATTGTTAGTGACTACAGGCATGTCACCTACTATGGTCATAAGTTCCGTATTTGTAGTGAGTGTTTTTGCTCTGAAAGTGGCAGTGGTCTTCCCCCGCTGTATGGTGACATCCGCCGCCGAACTACCGTCGGCTAGCGGGGTTTTTCCTCACCTAGGTATCTCCCTCCAGCGGAGCAGCGCTGGAGCCAGGACAAGCTCTGAGCTCCCGACCGGTCTCCCGGCATGTACGTTAGTGTAGTGCATGTTAGTCTGTGTGTAATGGGTAATGATAGAACTAGAAAGAGGAAGGAAATATCGCGCGCTGTCCATGGCTCGTTTGTTAGGGCACTGATCCAGCATTCGTCTGGTGTTAATAGGTCAAACCATGGAAAACTACCGATCAGAGCAGCTGGCCGCTAAAATTCCACATAGCTGACAAGTTAGTTGAGGGAATACTAACTGATTGATTACTGACTCTGGGCGCGGAACTGCTAAGGTCAATAGTCCCGTACGTGTAGTGCACGTTTGTATCGCGGAAAGTGGTGGTGATCTTCCCCAACGGAACAGCGAGATTCGGAGTCGACCTAAACATAAACTTGCGGTGTTTTCCACATCAGGGTATCTCTCTCCAGCGCGACACCGGCCTAGACAAAGTGTAAGCTCTCGGCATGGGTGGTAGTGTGCTGCATGTAAATGTAAGTTTATGTACGTAAGGGGAGAGGATAGTACAAGGAACAGAAAGGAAAGATCACGCGCGGTCCATGGCTCGTATGTTTAGGTATTGCTGTGGCATTCTCCTGGTGTTCATCAGAGAAACCACTAGAATTCCCTTCCATACAACAGCTTAATTTGACTTAACTGTGTTGCTGGTGGTGAAAATCCTCACACCGTCGGGACTCAAACCCTAGGATCTCCCAATCCGAGTTTGTGCAGTTACATCAATTCCTACTTACCGGCAATCGGCACTGAAATCCATAACCGACGCAGGTCATGAAACGCCCCGGCGTTTTCGTGTGAATGCTTTAACGATCTCTTCTAAAATAACAACTAGCCTCAAAGTTATCGAAAAGCTACTCATATGTAGATTTCCTGCGAAGGATATAAACTTTACAATTCCAACAACGCAAAGAATAAAACCTTCCGAAAGAGGGCCATCACAGGAAGAAAGTGCCTATTGTCGACGGCAAGATGCTGTCTCCGACAGCGAAAGCATTCGCGAGGGACCTCGGCGGTGCGGCGCAACGTCGTTTGCCCGTCCCACCCCACCTCACCACGCCCGGCCCCGCCCGCCGCGCCCCGCCCGCCCCGGCCGCCCGGCCCGCCCGTCCCGCCCCGCCCCGCCCTGCCCTGCCCCGCCCTGCCCTGCCCCGCCCCGCCGCACCCCGCCCCACCCCACACCTCCCACCCCTCCCGCCCCTCCGCCCGCCCGCCCCACACCGCCCGCCCCATACCGCCCCGCCCCACACGCCCCGCTTCACACCGCCCCGCCCCTCCCCACCCCGCCCCGCCCCGCCCCGCCCCGCCCCGCCTCGTCCTGCCCCGCCCCACACCGCCCCGTACTGCCCCGCCCCACACCGCCCCGCCCCGCCCCACCCCGTCCCGCCCTGCCCTGCCCCGCCCTGTCCTGCCCCGCCCCGCCGCACCCCCACCCTCCCCACCCTCCCGCCCCGCCCGCCTCGCCGCGCGTCGCGGTGCGCGAGGACGCGGCCAGTGGTCGTGGCGCCGCCGGGCGATACGAGCGACTGCGCGGGGCAGATTGCGCCAGATGGCGCGCAGCCCCTTGGGACGCAACGGCCCGCGTCACGCCGCCACCCTGGCGCCCCACACGCCGCCATCGCCGCTCGCCACGGCCTCTTCCTTCAAGCCCTTGCTCGCCGCTCGCGGCCCAACCTCTGCGTCGCACCCACCCGCTCCAGTCATACCAACGCTCTCCCCGATTCATATTCGGTCACGCGCACGCCGCGTCACCAGGGAAGTGACATCGATGTCGATGTTTTCAAAACATTGATGTTTCTACAAAAATATCGATGTTTTATTCATCGACGTATTGAAACTGATTTTTTGTAAACATCAACGTTTGTTTCGAAAACATCGATGTTTTTACGTTTTCGATGAATTTCGTTCCTGAATGAAAAATGCTCATAATAAAAAATTTGTAAAAATTAAAATATGAAATAGTAACTGATGGTACTAGTGTATTTGTGATCGCGACCAAACGAATGCGGTTAGTATTACTTTCGCGCAAACTAATATCCGTAGCCCGAGATGATTTTAATGGTTGGTTTAAAGGTTGTTCGCACTTGGTGCATTTTCCCACCGATGTTTTAATTTTTGTTTGGCAACGATGTTGATGTCGCTTCGATGTCAATATCGCCTCCCTGCACGCCACGCCGCCATCGTCACTCGTCTACAACCTGTTCTTTCAAACCCTTGCTCAGCGCTCGCTACCCAACCTGTGGCTCGCTCCTGCCCCGCTCCAGCCATTCCAACGCTCTCCCCGATTCAGATCCGGCCTTTACGCTTACGTCTTATGCGCCCGGGGACGCAGCGGCCCGCGTCACGCGCGCGCACGCCACGCCGCCACCCTCAGACAACGTTGATGTCGATGCTTTTAAAGCAGCGATGATTTTATAGAAACATCGATGATCATGTAGAAAAATCGATGAAGGAATTGAAAAATCTATGATTTTATAGAAAATTGATGAACGACAAATTGACGATTTTGTATAAAAATCGACCATTCTGTATAAAAATCGACATTTCTGTATAAAAATCGACGATTCAGTAGAAAAGTTGATGATTCTGTAAAAAAATCGACGATTCTGTAGAAACATCGATGATTTAAACATGGACTTAATATTACACTTACTATGTTATTACGACTTACTACGATTGCGATTTTTTTTTATATTTTTAAAAATCGATGTTTCGTATCCGATGTTTCTTATTCGTTTCTTTTTCGATTTTCGTATGTGAATGAAAGATACCCATAGTCACATTTTGTAAGAGTTAAAATATGAAATAAATACTTAAAATACTATTGTCAGTTCGTGTTTGAAAGAAACAAACGATATTCGAAGTAGTCTTTTCATCTATTTATGACGATGACCACGATGCCCTGGCATTTCCCACCCATTTCCTCCTATTCATACGGGTGGATGCGGCAAACGCTTGAGCCCTAGGCGCAGGGCCTCCTTGTTTGGGGCCATCCATAAATTACGTGATGCCTATAGGGGAGTTGGTTGAGAAAATCTTACCTAATCTTAAGTGGGAGAGAGGGGGTCTCGGCAAATATCACGTATTTGTTTCGCTAAAAACAGTGCTAAATTGCGAGGAAACTGAAACAAGTAAAAACCGTTTCTATGCTAAAATATGGCCAAATCTTGCTCAGTAATTTTTATCGCGGTTATGTGAATGCACTCAGGTTATTACTCAGGTTGATGGGCATCCGACGGTCCCTGACCCTGAAAAGCATGACGGAAAATCATTTGCCACTACCTACCCATTCAACCTTCATTATTTGCCACTACCTACCCATTCAACCTTCACACGCCTTCAACAACATGCCCTATGACCTCTCTTGCCCCAATGTACGTGGTGATGTAAAAAAGAGATTCTGCGGTACATGCGGTATCTAGCACAAGAGCTGCAGAGCACCGATGTGCGATCGAGAGTGCACCAGCACTCAAAGTGCGACCCTCACGGATCGTAACACGTCGAGCTACTAAGGTTCTGTACGCAAGCGACAAAGGTTTAGAGTGGTTGAATCATACTGAAGTAGAAGGATCAAATGAATGTACGGAAAATCATATGGATTTGATAGATTGATTTTTTCGTGTTTCCGGGCGCGTCAACTGATTGGTCATTAGTCCCGTTAGTGTAGTGCTTGTTTTTTCTCTCGGGAGATGGCAGTGATCTTCCCCCACTGGATGGCGAGATCCGGCGCCGACCTACCGTCGGCTAGTGGGGTTTCCCCCTAACCAGGACTCTCCCACCAGCGGGGCACCGCCCCGACCGGGACTATCTCTAAGCTCGCGACCGGTCTCCCGGAATATGTGGTAGTGTAGTGCATGTTAGTGTTAGTGTGTGTGTAAGGGGAGAGGATAGGACAAGGGAGAGGAAGGACGGATCGCGCGCGGTCCGTGGCCCGTTTGATACGATACGAAAATCATTAGGACATGTTGGATCCAGAAGTCACTCTTGAGACCGCACTTGAGTCCCCGTGGACTGAATTACTTTGAATTATTGCACTGTTTGTAGAAGTGCGATAATATTCATTGTATTCAGTCACTCTATTTTATAAACACTAGTAATATCTAGTTTTAAATAAATATAATTAAAAAGTATGTTTTTTAAATAAATTCCAATGCAATCAATCACAAATTAACGTATTTACATTAAACATTCGCATTTTGAAGAATCTCGCGTCAGATGAGAAGGGTGGAATGAGTCGAGTGAAACTAACGACGTTTCACCAAGGGGAGGGGGAGTCAAAAAATCGCCCACATCGCCTCACGTAATTTATGGACGGCTCCTTACCAAATGCTCTTAACAACATACGCTTCCCACTAGTTGTTACTTGTAAGCTCCCCGCCACTTGCTGTTCTCTACCCCACTACTCGATATCAGCAATCCGCCGCACGCTGCCCGCCACCCATTCTCTGCCACCCCCGCTCTACAGCCCGATCACCTGTTCCCTTTTACCCGCAATCCGTTACCTGGTCTCCTTTACGTGCTCGGCTTGACGTGCTGTCCATCACTCTCTCCTTGTTTCTTGATTGATTGATTCCGGGCGCGTCACTTCTACGGCCATTTGTCCCGTAACAGCACGGCATGTTCAGTACAGCACGGCTATACAGTACAGTATGTAGAGCTAGTGTCGAGAATACTGCCACAGTCGAGATTACGACCTCCCAGTCGGCGACACTGCATTGATATCAACTAAACCCCTGAGCCACCTAAGCCGGTCCCCCGTTGCCTGACACCCCTCTACATCCCCCTCTACTCCACCCGCTCCGCGCTACCCCCTTTGTCGACCGCACCGTGACACCTGAATTCTCTGCACAGCGATATTATCCAATGCTTCACTAGCCCTCACTTTGCTAGTTGAAAGAGAGGGAGTTTGGTTATTTCGACAAAATAAATTTTATATCTAATTTATATTTCGTTTTCCGATGCAAAATAGTTTTTATTACACCGGAGCGAACATTTCCGTTTATCAGATTTTGTGTACAACGCTCGTGGCTATAAATTATTCTTAATTCAACAAATGGTGGCAAACGAGTGGGGGTAGGTATTCCCAGGCTCAAGAAAACGCGTAATACCTGCACCCCTCTGCCGGTCATCCGCTACTCGTCACGCATTCCCCGTCATCCGCTGCTCTCCCACTCACTGTCCTTTATCAAGGTTGTCAGATGCGGTGGCTTTTATTATTATTATTATTATTATTATTATTATTTTATTTATTTATTGAGTGATTGGAAATTACACAGATCAGTACTAATTACTATCGCATGTGCATTTGCTGGCTTACATTGTTACTTATGCTAAACTTAATACTAAAAACTTAAAACTAAACTACCTTACTATAGGTGTAGGAAACTACAAGAGCCCCTGCTATGGACAATTAGTAGAGAAAATGTTCAAGAACGCTTCGGCAGGAAATCTATTCTTAATTCTAGTAGGGAAGTCAATTATAGTGGCCAGGTTGTAGTGGACGGCTCGGTTAATTGTATTTAGGTTGGACTAAAAATTAGATGCGGTGGCTAGAATTATCGAATGGTTCGGTTGGCATAATAATGGCACTATACGGTACGATGGAAATCTACTAAATTGTGGTATAATTACGGTACATTTTAATCATGTATATGTTTACACAGAATAGATTCCAAGATTTTAATACAACATAAAGATCGTACTCGTTTTCTGACAGAGATTGTTGGTTTTTATGTGACTTGCAATTCAAATAAAACATAATGTATGTGAACATCTCATGAATATATTTTCTTTAATAATGTCAAAATTGAAATATTTTATTACTATTATTTATATATTTTGCGTAAAGAAATGTTTATGAAAGTAGATGTGAGAATATTTAATGGAATTGTGCAGATCCTGTCACCCATTATCCAAAAATCGAAAAATAAGTGTCTCGCGGTTTTCATTTACTTTATTTCTTTTGACTGTGGGTACGTTTTAATTAGTATGTGTATTTCTAATACATTTCTTTTCTTTATCTGACAAAACCGAGTCAGAATTGTGTGAGGGGTGAGCAAGTTGTGCACAAGTTACATTAAAAGGGAGCGAAAACAAATATCCAATTTAAGTCAGAAACACTTTACTTTATAATATTTTTTAATTATTATAAAAATGAGGTAAAATTATGCTATTACAGTACAGTTATGTTTGGAGGTATAAATTATGATTTCATTCCATAATTATGGTACAACCTGGCAACACTGTCCGTTATTCGTTCTCTACAACAAGCTCCCGGTCACCCATTGTTATCCGCTACCCATCTCCCTTTTGGTGCCACCCACTCCTCGGTCGGATACCTGCTCCTTGTCACCCCGGGGCTCAGTGCATCAACTGATGTAACTGCAGCTTCTTTACCGGGAGGTCCTAGATTCGAGTCCCGACGGCGGCAGGACTTTCGACACTAGCTTTTCATCTAGGTCGAATCCAGTAGCTGTCTGGAGGAAATTTGAGCGGCCGACTACTCTGATAGGTCGTTTTCCGTGGTTTCTCCGATCAGCAGCAGGTGAATACCGGAGTAGTACCGTAAGAAACAGGCCACGAACCGCGCCCGATCTTTCTATCCTCTTCCTTATCCTATTCTCTCCTCCTACACACACACTTACACTAACATGCACTACCCTACCACACATGCCAGCAGACCGGTCGGGGACTTCGAACGTATCCCGGCTGGGGCGGTGCCCCACTTATGGGAGAAACCTGATTGGGGAAAACCCCGTTAGCCGACGGTAGATCAGCGCCGGACCTGCCATCCAGTGGGAGAAGACCACCACCATCTTCCGAGCAAAAGCACGCACTACATCTACAGGACTAATGACCGAAGTAGTTGACGCGACCAGAATCACTAAATCAACCAGTGAAAAAATTATTTTCACCCGTTCCTTGTTGCCTGACCTCTGCTACTTCTTGTACCCTCTGGCTGTTATTTTATCTTGGCTTCACGAGCGACTACTTGCGTTAGAAATCAGCGCTTTCAGGTCAGAGATTCGTATTCCTTCACTAAGACGGGATTTGTCAACAATGTACAAGCCCCGTTACTGCTTCTCTCTCGTTTTTCTCTCTTCACTGTTTCCACCCCATGGTTGATACAAAGCAGAGCGTACATCGTAATATCTCTCCACTTCCGTTAATCAAGTCTCAAATTTCCGAATCTCCAACTCTCCAAGTCGAAAATGTGGTGGTTACAGCGGTTTCACAGCAGAGTTTCGTTTGAATTTGAGTCAACTACCTACAGAATTTTTGTGCCCTTTACTGTCCACATCATCTGTCTTATTACTCTAATGATCGTAATCATTCTAACTAAATGCGCATGTTGTTCCAGGAAGATCCGATAATGCGATGAGATTGATGTGGCTGTAAATACACACCATTGTGGGTTCTCATAAATTCAAACCAAACGAAAAAATATTTGCTTCACTGCCACTTACTGACAGCGTGTTTCGTATTTGGCCTATTAAACCACGTTCTCTTGCATCATTCTCTCTCCCCTGTGTGAATCCTGTTATTTCCCCTTTAATCATTTTTGGTACGCTCTCAAGTGGTCAGGCTTTTTCATCCTATATGGATTCTTCCCTTGTCCCTTTACTTGAAGCAATCTTGGTCTTTTTGTGTGAGGACGGCCATACTAAGGCATTCTTTGCCCTCATTCCCTTGATGCGCTTCTCCGCCCCGCCAGATTCCGCTCTACGCCGGTCCTTCTCCCTCTGCCCAACTTGTGAGAACGGATATTCGCTACGCTGCCAGGCGGTGTTGCCGGGTAGTCTTAAGCATTTACCACTAGAAAGCGCTGCGAAAACCAAAACGTAAATAAAGGCCCGTTTCCACAGTGACAATAGTCATGGCATTTTGCACGACACTTGAAAGGCACGACTTTCACAGTCGTGACTTTTCTTGAAAGTAGAGAGTGCGCGTTTACACAACCTTCAGTCACGTGACACCGAAGCAGGCGCGCCAGTTTCGGTTTGAATGGTAGAATCATGAAACTTCTATTTACTACTAAAATAAAATTCTATTCAACTAAAAACAAAATAACTATCGTCCAAAAAATGCAAATTTGAGATATTATGTTTTGAGAATACTTCAGTGGCTAAATTTGAATAGGTCTTCTTGAAAGAGAAAAATAACACAACGTTCTATCATAGAACACATTCCTGACAATGACTGGACTAAAGTGAATTGAGTGAAAATCAAAAACAAAACCCAAGTTAAGTCCCAGTTGTTAATTAAATTCATATATAAAATTTTGATATTTGGCTATTAGGACAACTTAATCAGACCAACCATAGCCTGATGAATTTTTCACGGAATGACTTAATAATAATACATTATTTCATTTTCTTCATGTCCTCTGACTGTGGGGTACAATTTTAAGCAGTATCATACAATATATTGCACTTTCTTCATGTCCTCTGACTGTGGGGTACAATTGTAAGCAGTATCATACAAGATATTGCACTCAGTAGTTGCTAGTCTCAGTGAGTGTCTTTAGTTACCTAATTTTTTATTTATTTGATTTTTCCATCTGAAGTTTAATTGTTTAAAATTCGCAAGGGAAGGCATAAATTATCTAAATATCTTCCATACAATGAAGTACTTTCTTGGTCAGAAATTTTTGTAGTTTCAATGCCGACATGGACCATGGATCCACCCCGTGCCCCGTTCCTTGCTTGGAGCTGGCGAAGTCGCTCCTACCGTGAGCGCTAGCAGACTGATGTGCTTACAAATTCTACCGCGAGATGTCTCTGCTATCACAAAAAAACGCGCAAGGTATCAAGCAGAGCTTGATAAAATGTCGTGATCATGCGGCACGTAGCGGTACGACTGAGAAACACGCGAAAAGCCGTGCTACCGTGAAAACGGGCCTTAAAGAACCAAATTCAAAAAAAATATTATTTCATGTTTAAAATATATGAGGGGGTATGGAAATTAAAGCAATACGAAAAATATTATTAATTGAATTTTTATATTTTACGGTAAACATCTATATTTATAATATATAAAATATGTGCAAGTATAACTCCCATTTATATAATAATGTTAATTTAGAACAATTGTAAAATTTTAAAGGAGTTTCACTCTGCGTACGAGTTAAAAATATAAGGTGTCTTTGTCTCACTCATTGTAATGAATGAGGAAGGGACAATGCTATTTCTTTGTAAAAACTTTCCTTCAAGTTGTTTCCACTACATGGTCATTGATGCGAGTCGTTCGTTTTCATTCATGTGTTTCCCTCTTCTACCAATTTTTGGTTGTGAAAAATAACCGCCCAATTTTAAAAGAGGGAATTTATTCAAATGATCTTACACGTCTTAAAGTGTTTTACCACGATTAGTTATATTTAAATAAATACACCTACAACAATCATCGGGAACTACTTTCAGGTCTCGTAATTTTGTGATATGCAATAAATTTTTTAAAATTAACATTTATGTTCAGATTTCAGAGCTTGTAGAACCTGCAAATCTGTGTGAAATTAAACCAATTTCTTGATATTCTAAGCGATTAAATTGGATGGGTGTATCCCTCTGTTTGGTAGAATAGTTTAGTTAGAATAGTTTGTATTGACAAGGTTACATTGCATTGTTATCAATTATAAAGAGACATTTATTTATTTATTTATTTATTTATTTATTTATTTATTTATTTATTTATTTATTTATTTATTTATTTATTTATTTATTTATTTATTTATTTATTTATTTATTTATTTATTTATTTATTTATTTATTTATTTATTTATTTATTTATTTATTTATTTTACGTAAAAAAAACAGTTATAAACTGCGTATGACGTGCTATGAGGAAAAGTGAATTGTGTGCACATTTTCAAAATTCTGTGATCCCTACATTAAGTCATATACTACTTAAATTTTGAATTTTGAAAGGGAGAAAAAAACATTTAGAACAAGTGACGGAGGATAAGAGGGTCTTGAAAAAAAAAACATATCTTACAGGCTTAATATGGAAATGGAAAAATAGAAAAGAGGATGGATTTACCATACCTTCTTGCACGGGTACACTAGTATGTTTAAATCGGAGTGTAGAAGAAAGGGTGCATTTAGAGGATGTAGGGGAGGGGGAGGAGAGGGATCGAGGGACTTTCCCATATACGAAGCGACTGTCCTGGAAGCATGGTGAAGTTACTTCATTGTTTGAGGAGCTTGTTGGGTTTCGGTTTAAAAAACGATTTTCGTCATGACGAACATTTCAGAAACATTTATCATGATAAATTAATATTTGTAGATACCCGTTTATAAAATATTTTTGGCTGTTTTACGATTCTATCTGTACGCGATAGATTGTATTAACATGATAATACATCATTTTAGGGTTATCTTTGGGTAAAATTGCTGATTAAATTGGATCACTGGTAAAATTTTCATTTAAAGTATTGAGACGTTTCAACATATATTAACCACAGCGCCTACAGTTTATTCACATTACTTATTGTAATTCGATAGTTTTCCGTAACTGATTAAAACAGAAACTCGAGACACATTTCTACGAATCTTTAATTCGAATCAAAATTACTCAGGAACGGGAGCTTAAGTGAAGATACTCGGATCTCTGGGCTAAATATGGATCGGATAAAAAAGTAATAACATCTATGAGTAAAAGTAAATATCTAACGTTCTTATATTATTACGAAAAATATTTTCTGTATCTTAGGTACATGTTCCATAAAGATTGCAATGATCACTGTCAGTGTCCGTTTTATTGGAAAATTTAATATTAGTCAAAAAATGTACTACAATATTATTTTAACAGTTTTCACCTCGAACAAAGTCTTTAGAAATGCTAGGAAGGAGCGCGGGATTCAATGTTATCTTTATTTTAAAAACAACTATAAGAGCGGTAGTTTTGGCTTAAACGTTTATAGACGTTACATAAAATCATAGAGGCATGAAAGACAAACAAAAAAACGCACCGTACGAAGAAAAATATGAACCAGTATGAAGGCAAGAGGAAAATCAATGAACAAAGTAAAACAATATGTTTTTAAAAAAACATATGAGTTGAGTAGGTACCCCAAGATTGGTTTCTACACTTCATCAGTTAAGTTTACATAGTAATGACTTGTGCCATTTAAGAACAAAAGCAGCTTAACTATTGAACCGCACATTTAAATGCTAATAATAATATTCTTTACATTAATTTCGATTGCACTACAGCTCAGATAAATCATGGCCAATTTCCGCACACTCGAAGTATGATCGAGATCTTTATTCAAGAGTATTGAACATATTTTATTATTAACCCATCATTATTACATATATTTATTATTATTATAGAACATATATTTGTATACAAAATTTAATTATTATAATGAAATTACTATCATTTATCATTATTTAATATAATAATTATTTTATACAATAATAATCATTATTTAATATAATAATAATAATTATTATTAATATTAAGGAATATTACATTTATATTATTACATTACATTAAGTATAATTACATTTAGAAATCAATGCTTTTCAAGACACTACGAACTGAAATGTACATAAAACAATGTGGCAGTGGCATCGGAGTTGCCAATCTCGGATGCGTGAAGCAGCGTCATGGGTGAAGCTGGGAGAGCGGAGAGCAGGCGCCATGTTTGCGCCACTGGGAGCTGCCCAGTGTTGCGGAGAGCTCCGTCGCTCGTCCTCGTTTCACTACTAGAGCTAGACCGCGCCAGACAGCATTGTACAGCAGCCGTCGCTATTTCTGGTATGCGTGTAAAAATTCTACATCCCATTCCGTTGGCTCTTTTTTTCACTTCATGGAACATGTTTTCTTTTTTCTTCCCTTCTGGTGGAACAAGGATACACAGACAGAGGACATGGGAGAATTCCGAGGAAACGCCGTGTTGGATTTTGTGGTGTACCGCTGCAACGTTTGAAACGCGCGTCACCACGTAGGCACGGCACCCGTGCCACCACAACGGCTCACATAATTCAGGGCAATAAGTAGTGATTGATTAATTGATTTTTTCGTGTTTCCTGGCGCGTCAACTGCTTTGGTCATTAGTCCCGTTAGTGTACTGCGTGTTTTTCTTCTCGCGAGATGGCGGTGACCTTCCCCAGCTGGATGGCGAGATCCGGCGCCGACCTACCGTCGGCTAGTGGGGTTTCCCCTTAACCAGGACTCTCCCACCAGCGGGGCATCGCCCCAGCCGGGACAAGCTCTAAGCTGCCGACCGGTCTCCCGGAATATGTGGTAGTGTAGTGCATGTCAGTGTAAGTGTGTGTGTAAGGGGAGAGGATAGGACAAGGAAGAGGAAGGACAGATCGCGCGCGGTCCGTGGCCCGTTTGGTAGGGTACTACAAATGATGATTCGCACTGGTTGGCATGAATTAAATATTTAAGTCTTGCTAACTAATTAACATTGAAATTTGATGCATAAATTCTCCTCTCTCTCTCTCTCTCTCTCTCTCTCTCTCTTTCTCTTTCTTTCTCTCTCTCTCTGACTGTAAACACTATTTCGCCCTCATGGCGATCTCACCGCGTACAGGGAGCTGTAGCTCAGTGCATCGACTGGTGTCACAGCAGCGCCTCTGAGCGGGAGGTCCTAGGTTCAAGTCCTGATGGCGGCAGGATTTACGACACTAGCTTTTCAGCTAAGTCGAATTCAGTCGCTACCTGGAGGAGAATTCTAGCGGCCGGCTGCTCTGCTCGGTAGTTTTCAGTGGTTTCTCCGATCAACACCAGGCAAATGCCGGAGCAATACTCTACCAAACGGGCCACGGACCGCGCGCAGTCTTTCCTTCCTCTTCCTTGTCCTATACTCTCCCTTTACACAGACACACTAACATGCACTACACTACCACATATTCCGGGAGACCGGTCGGAAGCTTAGAGCTTGTCCCGGCTGGGGCGGTGCACCGCTGGTGGGAGAGTCCTGATTAGGGGGAAACCCCACTAGCTGACGGTAGGTCGGCGCTGGATCTCGCCATCCAGCGGGGGAAGATCACCGCCATCTCCCGAGAAAAACATGCACTACACTAACGGGACTAATGATCAAAGCAGTTGACGCGCCCCGAAACTCGAAAAAATCAATCAATCAAAAGCGATCTCACCGCATTGTTCATCTTGGTGAGGCTGCTGTGGAATCTCGAAACTGCGGCGAACTCCAGAATATTGACGAGAATCGGTTGATCCTCCGCGCAAGCACGTCCACGTGTCCGGGCTCCCGCTGATTTAACGTGGGCGCAGAGGCCTCACTCGTGCTCTCCGACGGTGAGGTGTCACGTGCAGGCGAGAACAGTCGCCGCGTGTCCTGGAATGCGCAACGTGTCCTCTGCGGTCGATTACTCTCGCAATTGAGTGGCTGGACGCGAATGCGTTCACGGGAAACACCGCGACAGATTGAGCATTATTTAACCGACTTTCAGTAAACTTTTAGTTAAGGAGCTCGATGAACATTTCAACAAGAACAGTTCAAAAATAAGATCTCGATGAACAGTTCAAAAATAAGAGCCGATGAACAGTTCAAAAATAAGAAGAAAAAAAAAAAACTCACAATATAAGAAGAATTGAGAACTGCGGTCTCTGGTATTATCCGCGCCCTCTCCCCATGCACACGACGCAGTGGCACCCCTGCGAATCACGTACCCAAATGTAAGGTCCTGGGACTTACACCCTATCCGGTTGCGGGCGCTCTCTGGCGGCGCCTTCCTGAAATGTGGCGAATGACGTAGGGCGCTGTAACGCTCGCCCCCGCATGGCTATCTGATGTCGGCAGATCCCCCCTCCCCGCATCTGGAGGGTTTGGCTGCATACCTGCGCAGATCAGCAGCCTGGTAACGCACAGTTTTCCCTTTTCGTGCCAAATTCCTCTCAGGGTTCCTTCTAGGCGTTCTGCATAGCGAAGGCGTGATTAGGAAAATAATTTCATTTTCCCGATGGTGAACGGCCTTTTCGTTATAATAAAACCGACTCCATTGTAGCTTTAAAGCAGTGCTGTTACAGTCTGCAAGTGCCTTATATTGGGAATCAAGTAGAAACACAGCGAACGTTCACCTCTCTGCAGTTTGTCTAACAGTCTCAGATCAGTTTGTTTGACATCACTATGGTTGCCGGAAATAGGAACAGCAAGGTGTAGTTGTGACTGCACAGGAGTGTCAGAAGGTGAAATTCATACCAAAAATCTATTGTGTGTGACAAACACAGTGGAAACTGCAAAATGCGTGTCAAGTCTAAACGCCCAATAATGTTGACAGACGGCATCATTCTGTGGCACGAAAATGCCCACACAAGGTTGTTTCGACCACGCTGCAGAAGTTCGGCTGGGACGATCACACATCCACCGTACAATTCAGATCTTCATGCGATTTTTAAATGTTTGCAGCCGTGAAGTTAATCATGGCGAACAATTTGCTTTGTACAAAGAGGTGAGTGCCTGGGTACAATAATTGTTCTGTAGGCAACTGTAAACATGTTTCTATGAAGACATCGACCATGATGTCTCATATGGGATAAGTTTATAAATAATTATGGCGATTACTTTTGAAATAATAAAAAGTTTACTTGTTTCCCATCCGTGTCGTTTTCATTTCACTGACCCCCTCATTTTTATTATGTTTTCCCCAGGCGCAGGGCCCTGAAGCAACTTTGTGTTGTGCTTGTAACTAAATCCGGCTCTGCAATGAACTACGGCGCCACAAGTTCGCATGAAAAACTGTGCGCCTGGGTACAATCATTATTATGTAGACATGTTTCTACGAAGACATTGACCCTGTCTCACAGTGGGTTAAATTTATAAACAATTATGGCGATTACTTTTGAAATAATAAACAGCTTACTTGTTTCCCATCTGCATCGTTTTCATATGACTGAACCCCACATTTTTATTACTTTTTTTCCCGAGGCGTAGTGCTCTGAAGTCACCGCGTGTTTTGGTTAGAGCTAAATCCGGCCCTGCAATGAACTGTGTCGCCACAAACTCGGAGAGCGCGACGCAGGCGAATCCGCGCGCGCTGGTAACGACCCGCATCCCCGCCGACGCGCCGGGGCGACCCTGCGGCACGCCACTCACAGCAGCGGGCGGCTGAGCACGCTCGCGGTCGGGCACCGCCGCGCTGCCTGGGCGTGTATCGACTGCATCCCGCGTTCAACTTTTTCTAAGCCGTTTACCCACCTCTTCAATAGTAGTGTTCAACAGTGTACACTTTCTCGCATTATTTCTAAATTTGCACCGGGAGTGGAAGCTCAGTGCATCAACTGATGTCACTGCAGTGCCTCTGACCGGGAGGTCCTAGGTTCGAGTCCTGACGGCGGCAGAAGTTTCGACATAAGCTTTTCAGCTAGGTCGAATGCCGGAGCAGTACCCTAGCAAATGGGCCACGAACCGCGCGCGATCTGTCCTTCCTCTTCCTTGTCCTATCCTCTCCCTTTACACACACACACACATACACTAACATGCACTACACTACATATTCCCGCAAACCGGTCGGGAGCTTAGAACTTGTCCTGACTGGGGTGAGTGTCCCCGCTGGTGTGAGAGTCCTGGCAAGGGGGAAACCCCACTACGACGGTAGGTCGGCGGTAGGACGGTAGGTCGGCGCCGGATCGGGCCATTCAGCGGAGAAAGATCACCGCCATCTCCCGAGAAAAACATTCACTACACTGACGGGACTAATGATCAAAGCATTTCACGCGCCCGGAAACACGGAAGCTATTTTCGAAAATTCAGACCGACCAACGAAAAACCGGGAGAGATGGCTCAGAGCATCAGCTGATGTCACTGCAGTCCCTCTGACCGGGAGGTCCTACGATCGAGTCTCGACGATGCACCTCGATGGCACGAATTTTGACACTGCTTTGTCAGCTAGGTCGAATTCAGTCGCTGTCTGGACGAAAATTCTAGCGACCGGCTCCTCTGATCGGTAGTTTCCCGTGATTTCTCCGATCTACACCATGCGAAATCCGGAGCAGTGTCTTAAGAAATGGGCTAAGGACCGCTCGCGATCCTACCCCTTCCTTATCCTATCCTTACCCCCTTACACACGTTTAGGCTAACATGCATTACACTACCACGCTAACCAACGAGCCACCGAGGGCGGCGTTTGACCTGTACTTATTGTTATATATTTTATTAAACAATAATATAATTTTAGTAAAGAACACATCAAAGAACAATAATATCAGTTGATTGTAGTATATATTTAGGGTGAGTCACGTAACTATAGCACCTTCTGTAACTTTTGAACGGTTCAAGTGATTGCAATGCAGATTTCACGAAAGTAGATGAGGAAATGAGGCTAATTGACACGTGTATTTATTTTTATTTTACCACTTGCATTTTACGAGATGTTTAAGGTAACTTTGTTTTTTCAAATGGAATTATACATATTTTAAGAGTATTCAATGATATACATATTGTCTTATGTTAGATAAGCATTTTGTGAGTAATTTTGATTTTTTGCGACTCCTATTTAACGGATATTTTGAATGTTACAGTCCGACAGAAGAGGCGACGCAGCGCTCCACCAACAAACGGGCGCTCGGAGAAGGAAAAGGATCTTAGTATTAGAAGGTACAAAACATATTCCAAATATTCACAAAACTGTTGCAGATTTTTCCTGAAATCTGCTTGCCATCCTTCCGCATTTTCATATTTTTTGTATTAAAGATTTAAAATACGGATTTTTCAGAAGTAGTAGGTATTTAAATAAAATTATTTCAAATTCTTTAAAGGGGTATCATTCCAAAGGATACTAATGAGATATTGGAAACTAAACACTATAATAAAATAAAATATTAAGATTGTACAAAGAAAAATGCACATTTCAGCAAATATTTTTTGTTAATGAGAATACAATATTATGAATATTATGAAATGAAAAAAATGTAGGAAGATAATGATAATAACTATCCCTATTTTCTATCGCTATGTTATTATTACATGCTTATTAACATTAAAATTGTTTGCTCGAAATGTGCAATATTCTTTGTACAGTCTTACTTATTTATCCCTATTGTGTTTTGTTTCAAGATCCCATTAATATCCTGCGATGTAAAACCCCTTTAATGGAGATAAATAATAAAAAATTGTATTACAATACACACTTATGAAAACCTTTATTTTCAATTCTTCAATTTCTTTAATAAACGAAAGACAAAAAATCTGAAAACGCTGAGGGATGGAAAGCAGAGTTCAGGAGAAAATTGCAAGTTTTGTGAATATTTAGAATATGTTTGATATTATGAAATACTAAAACAGCTTCTCTTTCCCAAGCGCGCGTTTGCCAGTGGAGCGCTGCGTGGTCTTGTGTGGAGCGCTCTTACATTCAAAATATCCGTTATACATGAGACGCAAAAATATCAAAATTACTCAAAAAAATGCTTATCTAACATATGACAATATGTATATCATTGAATTCCCCTTTTTACGCTCCTCATGATAGACTGAAAAATATGTATTGTTCAATTTGAAAAAACAAAGTTACCTCAAATATCTCGTAAAATATAAGTTATAAAATAGAAATAAGTACACTTATCAATTAGCCCCATTCCCTCATGCACTTTCGTGAAAACTCATTGCAATAACTTGAACCGTTCAAAAGTTACAAGAGTTGCTAGAGACTCACCCTGTATATTAAATAATGAATATGAATAATCGTAATTGATTGAGTGATTCCTGTAGTGTAAACTGCTAAGGTCATTAGTGCACATTTTATCGAGGGAGGTGGAAGAGATCTTGCTGGATTTTTTTTTTCCGGGCACGTCAACTGCTTTGGTCATTAGTCCCGTTAGTTAGTGCACGTTTTTCTCGGGATATGCGCGGTGATCTTTTCCCGCTGGATGGCGAGATCCGGCGCCGACCTAGTGGGGTTTCCCCCTAACCAGGACTCTCCCACCAGCGGGGCACCGCGCCATCTGCGACAAGCTCTAAGCACCCGACCGGCCTCCCGGAATATGTGGTAGTGTAGTGCATGTTAGTGTGTGTGTAAGGGGAGAGGATTGGACAAGGAAGAGGAGGGAAAGATCGCGCGCGGTCTGTGGTCCGTTTGGTAGGGTACTGCTCCGGCATTCACCTGGTGTTGATCGGAGAAACCACGGAAAACTACCGATCAAAGCAGCCGGCCGCTAGAATTCTCCTCCAGACAGCGACTGAATTCGACCTGCCGCCGAATCCTGCCGCCGCTTAGGGGAGTGGCAACCTAGGACCTCCCGGTCAGAGGCGCTGCAGTGACATCAGTTGATGCACTGAGCTACCGCTACCGGTCTGGATGGCGGCTGCTGAATCCCGCAGCCGAGTTTTTTCTCAACCAGTTATCTCCCATCAGCGAGGCACCTCCCCAGACGGGTCATGCTCTAAATACCCGACTGATCTCCAGTCATATGTGGTAGTGTAGTGCATATAATTGAAAGAGTGGTTATGTAAAAGCGAGTGGAGGTCATGAGGCAGGAATGATAGTGCACGCTGTGTGGTCCGTTTGTTAAGGTACTGCCCCAGTATTCTCCTGTAAATCACCAGAGAAACCACCAAACCAGAAATTTATCTTCAATTCTATTCCTTCAACTTTTATTCCACATTTTCTTGCTTTCATGAATTTCTCCCGAATATATTCCGTGTTTTTTCTTTCATTCATCTGTTTCTTTTCTTCCAGTAGTTTAAAGTACTTTCTTACTCCTACGACGCCATTACGAAGAGCTCAGGAAACGCCTTATTTCCTCGAAAGCAGCCCGAGATGACGAGGCTACACCTGATCGTAAATGCGTCGGACGTCAAGTCCCGGGAGACGGAGGAACTCGCACGCGTCAAAAAAGTCCACGCGGGAGAGGCAGTTTATCGCCTTCGCCCCCCCCAACTCTACCTTTCCCCCCTCTCCTGCCTCTCCACCGCAACGTCTTTATAACTGTTCCAACACGCCTACGACCCGTCACTTTCTTGAGCACTCCCGCCCGCGAATCCACTCGCCATCGACTCGACCGCCCACCTTGTCACACCCACCCACTCTTCCGGGAACAGCGCGGCTTCCCCTTCCCGTCGTCACAAACGCCAAGCTTCAGCCTCCGAAACAAGCCCACCTCGCCTTCGCTCTGATCCCACCTCAGCGCCTTACAGTCTCTACCTTCGCTCCGCCTCCGCCCTCAGTTACTCCCCGACCACGACCCGTCGGGCGCCCCGCCCTCGCCTCCGCCCTCGCCTCCGCCCTCGCCTCCGCCCTCGCCTTCATCCTCTCTAGGGCAAGGGATTTAGAGGGCGGGAGTCACTCTTGCCTCGCAGCAGCAGCTCTCGCGAGCGTCAGCAAGAAAGCCCTCGGCCGGACAGCGAGTTGAAAGAGGATTGTGTGATATTGGGTTTTGTGTCAATACGTCAGGGACGTGGAGAAGATACTCCATTCTTTTCTCAAACAATATAATAACGGGGAACTCAACTTTCAAGAATCGGGAAATAAAATATAGAGTAGTTGAAAGCGGAATGTTATGCTTTCATTGCGAGTGACTTGTTGGCGTGTTTCTTCTCAGTCAGAGAAAAATGGCTCGCTTAACTTCTTTTGAGAGTTTCTGGGTGGAGGTACTGCTTCTTCAAACGGAACGATAAGCAGTGTGATTGAGAGTGATTGAGAACTGTACATTAGAATTTAATTCCAGGAATGCTATTTCCAATTATTTCTGGGCCAAATTCTCAAAGACTAATGTTTTAGCTTTTATTAGCATGTGGCAAGTGCAGTGTTTGGAACTATATCCACTGGATTATTTTGGAGTCATATCAGACAAAAACATTCCGCCACAAGAAATATTTGTTGACGTAGGTGAAACACGCAGATAAGGATGCGAAGGAAAAGAGGGAGAAAGTTTATGAATAAAAACTAAGATATCTGATTTGACGCTGAGAAAATATCACAAAATACTTGTTTTGATATTATTAATTATTTGATTTTTTACATTTTGTTTCAGTTAGAAAAGATAATGTTAAGTTGACGAAAAAATTAAAATTAAAAAAGTTTTGGCAGTAGAGGAGAGGGAGGCGGAGGAAAATAAACCTTTCAAAAATCTTAGTTTATCTTAGAGTCGTAGTTTAACTACTCATACGTATTTGGTTTTAGGGAACTGTTTTCTATTTTATCCAGGTGTACCCTGTATGTGGAAAAGACACAACGATCGCAACACTGAAGTTTCAAAGTTAATCCCATCCACCGTGAGTGAGACGGCGAGTACTTATCAGCTCGAAAACTATTATCCTCTACACGTCGCCTGCACAACGTGAGGTTCCTCTGGAAGCCACAAATTGTACCTGCAGAGCTCTCTAAAGAGCAGCAGTGCAGCACATGAGCTTGGCAGTTGCAATGCAATTTTCTCGCAACTTGTGACGCAGTAAACAAGGAAGGTAGTTTGCATTGAGACCTGTGAGGGAATTAGACCTCATCTCCGGCGAATGTGATTGCCAGAGTTCTATGTAATGAGATCTCCCGCCTTTCGGTGGATGCCAGTCTAGTTTTTGAAACAGCTTGCTTCGGGGAAATTACTGCTGCGTTATTTCTCGCTACAAAGGTGTGTCCTACCAGGAGGTTGCTTTGTGAGGTCACCTGTAATCTGCGGGAAGAAATACGATGATTATAACCTGACGCGCCGACCTGGATGGCCGAGGTGGCTAAGAGCGAGTACCGACTCAGCGCTTCGGTCCGAAGGGTCGCGGGTTCGAGTCCCGCCTTGGGCATGGTTGTTTGTCCCTTGTCTTTGTATGTATGTATGTATTGTCGCGGATGGCCTCGCGTTCTGCTGACCCCAGATCAGAGGAGCCCTCAAGTGTGTTGGTGTCTAGTGTATGGTCGAATATGCGTCCCATCGGGACGCAAAGCGTAACCGGCTGTCGGCTGGATAAAAAGAGAAGATAACTTGACGCACTTGTATGCCACGGAATCTACGTACAGCTTACACATACTTTTTTCTAGTCTAAAATAAACAGAGTGCACTGCTATGATTTTTTACGTTGAACCACGTTTTCTTCGGTACGAATACTCAAATTATACAAACGTTTTCTCGGCAATGTTTACTTTTGAAAAGAAATAACTCAGAATGTGTGACTAGAGTAGAGAAAATGAGATATATAAATATGTACATTATATTATATTTATGTTAATTGATTATTTCATTAAAAACGATCCCGCATTATCAAACTCAAATATGATATCAACATATTTAAATACAGGATCAGTCGCACTTCAACGTGTCACAAAATTTCGATTGAACTACTGGCAGGTGAATATCTTAAGTACATTTATAAATAGATACACCTGAGAGACACATTTAATCAGCAAGTACATAAAATTAAACCTCACGTTTATTTTCTTGATATTATGTAAATGTTTCATATCTCGTATTCGTAATAAGAAATAAAAATATTTATCCAAATTTTAAAAAATATAATTAATATAATATGTATATTCTTCCTTGTAAACACGATGGGATTACCAACTAAACGTTATTTTGTTACCTGCAAAACACACACTATAATGGTGATTACCACGTCTCGAATGTATTTATTTCCATCTTTGCCAGTAACGTAATCCACCGATTTACAGAACAATTTATTTTGTGCGGGTCCGCAAAGCCGCATCATGTGGAGAACGGGATGTTATTATCAGTTTTGGAATAAGATGTGTGTTTTGACATTGTTAGCCAATTTTATCTCCAATTTACAACTAAAATAATAAACATCTCGAAATTTCCAAATTCAACATTGCCACCGCAATACCCGGTCAATTCTATTTTATTGTCTATCAAAATCACTACCTTTTCCGGCGATCTTTCGATGCACCTAGATTGCAATTACATATACAAACTAGTTACAATAACAAAATACCAAATGTTTATACCCTTTTGAAAAAAAACCTACATAAAAACTCATTCTCATAGAAAAATGTAGATAAAAACTCATTTAGACTTGCGCGCATTCTCTTACGCTATTTACCTATCTTAACGTTATATTTACATTGATAAACTGACATTCTTGGCCTTCTTGCATTACGCTTTGAACAAATTAAATTGTTCATTTCCCTGGACATTGTATCCTCGGCTACCTCATAGTCCGCCGCGCGTGCTCTGCCAATTTCGAGAAAATTACCGTCCTTAAGCATGGCCATTCACTCTATAATTATTTTCCTTCACACACCTATTGAATGAACACTTTCGCTTTCGACACCATACAAATTAACAACATCGGCGACCAGCAAATATTCATAGGGCGTCCCGCCTCTGTCGACAATGCGATCTGTCTTCTCTGCCATCTTGTTACTGTCTTCTCTCCAAGTCTAAAATACATTGTCGTCGTTTTCAGTTCGACAATTACAATAAATATTCTTTTATTTCTTGTTTATTTCGACGGTATTTGATCCCACTCTCTCCATTCATAATTCAGATGATGTTTATTTCGTCATTTTATCGGCATTTTATTAATTTTTTAATCTCTTTTTATTTCCTTTACTCTTTTATTTACTTTATTTCCTCCACACTTATACCATGCATTTTCACCTCGTTATGTTCAACTGTTTTCCGAAAATATTATTTCTTCCCATTTTGTCAAAACTGAATGTTTCCATAAATGATTATTACTTATAACCCCCATTATTATATTATCCCGGACTGTCTTTGTTTCGCACAGTTCTTGTGATTCGGCGTTAAACAAATAAATATTCCCTTTTTTCTTAATTTCTTCACTCGTTTATCGTAAACTTATTTTCCCTGGGATTATTAAAAAAATAATTATTTTGATGCATTCGTATGGGTCGTCAGAATTGTTTTCCGACATTTTACTTTTAAGTTCATGCCAACACACTACTCAAATAAGATATTTTCGCCTTCAATGGGATATTATATTGCATTACTGTCAATAGAAGCCCGCACCGATATCGCATGTGCTTGGAGCATTTCAAGTACCAGAGCAGACGAATGTGGTCAAGAGCTCCGGCGCCAATGTTTTCACATCCTTGGTGTTGCTCTCATACCATCGTATTGCTTCTGAAGCATGATACCATCCGTAATCATTCATCCCGTATTATTAGAGCCCGGATGTTCAGGCATTCATTTTACCTAAAATAGGCAGGCGAAAAGGAATTTATTTTTACTAAAATAGGCATTAAAAAGGCATTTACTCCGGATAAAATAGGGGTGCAAAACGGCATGTAAGCAATGGAAAATCACATTTAAAAGGAATTATTAAAAAAACTTAATAATTAAAATGAATCACATTTTTATTCAAATGCTGAAATTTACATTAGCACTTAACGTGTAAGCACAAGCTTTTCTTTTCAATCTTAATTCCACATAGCAATCCGGTATGATGGCTACAAATTTGTTTTTCTCGCGACGCTGTATCTTCGAAATGCTATTTTTGACTGAGTTCTGAAACTTCAAATAGCATCAGTGAAAACAAAATTATATTTTTCGTTCTTCGCACTTGCGTAATCGCCAGCACTTAGAATGGTATATACAGAGGTGTTCTCAAAAGGGATCAGAGGGCATACTGAAAAGTAGGATGGGATTCCTTGTAAGTGAAAAAAGCCTGTCAGCATCAATAAAAAAAATTAAAAAGCTTGACAGGTAACATCTTCCTTTTCATTTCGATTTTTATCATAGCCCTTCTGCTTCCACACAAAAACAAACACGACTCGGGCCTTCATGTCGTCCAGGCTTCCAGGTATATATCCAGCTTGATCGAGATCGGTGCCAGGAGAAGAAAAAAGCAAAACAATTACGTAAAAGACAGAAAAGGCAAAAATAAGGCAAAATGGCAAAAATATGCATCAGAAGCTAAATAAGGCAAAATGAAAGTATATTAAAACAACTCTAGAAGTAGTTCAATTAAGTGATTCCTATTGTAAAAAGTCGTAAAGTAGTAACAATAATAAAAAGGCATTTTGTCTCTACTTATTATCATTTACCGTTTGTAATCATTGCTACCATTCAGTAGACTGGCTGATCCGCATCCTGATCACCAACCAATGAAAGCAGACAAAGAGGACGAATACAAAGGTGCAAGGCCCCGCCCTCGCTTTCGGTGGGCAACCGAGTACGACTCTCATTATCCATGCAAACAGAAACAGTTATTGTGCGAATGCATCGCCCTCTCTATTGAAACGCGAACTTCTAATATTATCTTTCGCGTCGAAACATCGCCCTACATATCTTTGTACAGCACTTGCAAACGGTTGGCCCAGTTGAACCGTAGTCCGGATTGTGGAATAAGCAAGCACCATCCGATGACGTGATTTTCGTGTTTCGTTTACTTTCAACATTCTCTGTTGTCGGATGGCCGGTAGGGGAATGGGTGTGGTGGTTGGGTCCAATCCCACGCGCCAATCGCCTCTGATGAGGCTCGTTCTGGCGGGGTGTGTGCCTTGGGGCCTCCGGCTGCGCGCGGCGACCTGTCGCTTTAATCCGGATCACCCGGCGCCGCTCACGACGCGCCCTGCGTCAACTCCGCCCTCCCCGCCGCCCCGACCCGTCCTCGCTGCCCCTCGACCCGTCCTCGCTACCACCTCGTTCCGTCCTCGCCGTCCCCTTGCCGCGTCCTCGCCCCCCCCCCCTTGTCCCGTCCTCGATGCCCCCTCACCCCGTCCTTGCTGCCCTGTCACCCCGTCCTCACCCCCCAACCCCTTCTCGTCCCCTCCTCGCTCCGATCTTACTACTCACTCACCCGTCCTCGCTGCCCTCTCGCCACTCCTCACTCCATCTTTGTCGCTCTTCGTCCTTTTTCCCTTCCTCCGTCCTCGCCGCCCCCGTTCTGTCCCTGCCGTCTCATCACCCGTCCACCACCCTTTATTTCGTCGTGATGCCTTCTCGCCCGCCCTCACCAACCCCTCGCTCCGTCCTCGTCAACCCCCTCCGACCTTACCACCCACTCACCCCTTTTCGCTGCCCTTTCGCTCCTCCTTGTCTCTTCCACCAGCGTCACTGCCTTGTTCCCCCCCTTCGCCCAGTCATTCATCCCCCGTCTGCCCTCACTCTGCCCCTCCCGCTATTCTCCCTGGACCTGGAGTTCTCGCCCCGTCCTCGCCGCTTCACGCCGCTTCCTTGCCGCTCACGGACCCGGAAGAGCAAATTCCGTGGGGCGCTTAAGCTAGCGAGACCACCGGGATTAAAGGCAATTTACATGGGATTAAAATTCTGAATCACGCATGACAAATTTTCTCCTTCATCAAACGTTAAGAGAAATGAATGTAATAAATTCGAACTACACGTTTTCTACACAAAGTATAAATTTCCAGACAAATTAGTTCTTGGTTATACCGTTTCCAGTGCTTGGCATGGATTTTTCATTACCTCCTCTTTTGTTAGATTTTCAATCATACGTCAGAACGTATAAATATTCAAACACGTTTATATACATTTTGATCATGATTTTGCCATATACACACATATATATGAAATAAGACTCTTAAGACAATATTCAAATCATATATGAACACTACAGAAATATTTAAATTGTTTATTATTTTCAAAAGGAATGCATATATTTGTTTATTTGTTCACAAAGAAAAATTCTAAATTCTTAAATAATAATCCATTGTCACCCAAAATTAAGGGAAACGTGGCTTTATAAAATGTTTTCCTACCCGACGGTCTGTAAAGCTTTCTGGAAAATAATGACTTGGTTACTGTTAAATGTAAGATATACGAGAAATAACCTTATTAAAACTGACGAAGTGCACGTCAGTTACAAAATCGTTATGTAATAGCATTTTAGAGGACAATTTGCTGCATAAGACGAGATGGAATCGTAAAGGGCACAACTGGAAAGACGAGTCTCCGTCCTTCCTCGTTGCCTTGCAGCTTTTAAAAACCGTTGCTTTTTCCCCCTTTAGGAGAGATTTTCCCCCTTTACAGCTTTTTTCCCTCTCTCCTTTTCCCCACTCTCTTTTTTCCTCTCTCTTTTTCCCTATCTTTCCCATTTTCTCTCTCGTATCTCCCTCTTTTCCCCACTTTCTCTTTTATGCCTCTCTGCCACTCTCTTTTTTCCTCTCTCTTTTTCCCTATCTTTCTCCCATTTTCTCTCACCCCGACTGGGGAGATGTAGCGTCGCCCACAAAAAATTTTTTTTAAAATACTTGTTGTTGGCCTGTGAAGGGATCAACACTGCACCATTACGAGGATGAAGGGTTGTTTTAAAAGGGGAAATGAAAACAGTTGAATATGCTACATGTTTCAGGGAAAAATTATGAAGGAACATGAAAGGGAAGGGAAAAAAATTGAAAGAAAATTTGGGAAAGACAAACCAGTCAAATAAGCTTCAAATTTAAATTTGTAAAAAAAAATATGCTCTTCACCCTGAATGTAAAAAACCACTGAAAATGATATTCCGATTTGTTTTAAAATCTCCCCGGGAATAAAATGAAAATGAAATAATAGTAAAAACGGTTTACTTTCTAATCAGTGAAACTTCCTTTTGAATCAGTAAACTTCACTTTTGAATCGTAAATCTGGAAACTAATTAACCCAGTGGAATTAATCTGTTCAATCAGTAAAAGAAGGCCCTTTTTGAATCAGTAAAATTTTCATCGCTTCTCCGTTGAAGACAAAAAAAATCCACTCAGAATCCTTTCCCTTAAACAAATCCCAAAAATAAAAATTTAAAAAATAAAAATATAATAATAATTTATTCTGTTTTGAAGTATTTTTCCTTGATATCTCAATATAGGTTTTTTGGGTTTTAAAATTTTCAAGAGCATAAAAATGTAAAGAAAGTAAAAGATAGGCACAAATTTATTGAAAGATTTTGGGAAAATATATTCTTAACAATGCATTCTAAAAACAAATACAATAAAAAATAATATTATGGAAAAGATATTAGTCAAATCTTAACCAGAAAAAATTGAAAATTGAGGAAATGACCTGTATTCTTTTCATTACAATCTATTTATCTGTTCATTGCTTAACATTATCACAAAAAAAATTGTCCAATGTTAGGTTTAGTTCCTTAAGTCACATTATCCGGGGGTGGGAAAATTTTTGTTACATCTTTTTACCCCAAACAATTGGCTTTTCAATAAAAGGGAAATCCTGGGAGATATTTGGGAATTAAGGAAATTTTTAAAAGGAGATACTCCCTTTTTTAAGTGAGATAGGAGAATCCCGTCTTTATTTAAACCCAATGAAACATACAACAGAAAGAAAAATTTCAGGAACTTTCAAAAACTCCTACGGGGAAAAATTGGCTGCAGTTAACCTCTTCTTTTTATTACTTTTTTAAAAATTTCGGTGAAATACAACAAATTCTGAAAAAAAAGATGGGAAAAAAGTATGAAAAAAGGACTTTTTAAATTTAAATATATAAAATACTTTAAATGGATTTTATGAATTTCAAAAAAAATAAATAAAGGACATTAAATCTTAAAAATTTTAAAAGTAAAAATAAAATAAACATTTAGAAATTTTTTTAAAGATGTGGAAGTTTTAGGGCAACAATCATTCCTCTTAATTATAATTTTCATAATTAAAATCACTTTTTTTCAAAATTAAATGCCCCTGTCCCTTTGGGTTTTCCCTATGTACATATTCATATATATGTTAACATTTTAACAATATTGTATAAAAAAAAAACTTTTGTATTGTTTTAATTTGAATCTGCCATTAGAACAAATGACTGATACCTGCCCCCAATGGAGGCCCCTGGCTCTGATTTAAAAGACAGGAATCAATTGATGAATGATGATCAAGCGCAAGTTCTGCTATTAATTATTGATAAAAATTTTAAATGGCACCAGATGAACCCCAAAAAAAACCTTTACAAGGACAATTAAAACAAAAATTTGGGTAGGATAAAAATATTTAAAAAAAAAAAAACATCAATTTCGAAAAGTCTATTTCTTTAAAAAAATCTATAAAAAAGTATATTTGGATAAAGGGAAAATTTAAAATTTTAAACTTTACATAGAAGAGACTACAGGGGAAAAAAGTTAAAAAATCTCCAGTACTTAGATAAAAATTGGCTTTTAAAAAAGTTTTAAATAAACAACAAATATCAGAAAAAGATTTGGAAAAAATTTAATGTTTTTATTATCAATATATTTAATGGAAAAACCAAATGCATGCCAAGGGAAAAAAATGAGTGTAAACCCTTTTTGTGGAAGAAATTCAAAATTTTCCCCTTTGACAGATTGGTACAAAAATATGATTTTAAAAAATACAGTGAATCAAAGGGAACAATTGGAAAAGAACACACGCATAAAAGAAATCGACTGTTCTAAAAAAAACGACAAAAATGGGGATAATAAAATTTTTTGAAAAAAAACTCCAAAAGGAAAAAAAAAAATTTTTTGGTGTTTCAAAAAGGTTTGATATATTGGTAAAATTTATTGGGGAAAAAAATTTTGGGATCAATTATAAACTTTTAAAAAAATTTTTAAAATAAAAACAAAAACACATTAAAAACTGGGTGATTTTACATACTATCTTCCCCATACAATTTTAAAATTAAATATAATCTGGGAAAATTAAACCAAAAGACTTTTAAACAGGGATCAGTTCTGAGCCGTGAAAATTCGGGTGACATATTAAAAATTTTAAACCCAGTGAAATTAGAAAACATAAAAAAAAATCAAAAAAGATGCACAGAACTACAAAACAATGAAAAACTAATATTCTAAAAAAAAATTTATTATAAAATTGAAAAGAAAAAGAAAAACCTCATTATCAGAAGAAATTTGTAAAATATTACTAAAAATATGCACAATACTTATTTTACCTGGGAAGAGCGTGGATGATAAATAAAGTAACACCCCTTCTTTTCAGCGCAAAATAAACAAAAAATAGAAAAATTATGAAACTTTTACATCGCAAAGAATAAATCTGAAGAAAATCAAAATTTGGATTAATGCCCCCTGGTCAAGCAACTACCCTTTAGATGTTTCTTAGATCCACAGGGTTGGGGGGATCCCCTCAAAAAAAAATACCCCACTCTGGTCGACCATTTCCAAAAAATCTTATATTTTAACATCAAAAAAAAAAACCTGATGTTTTTAAAACTAATGAGGAAAAAAAAACCATGATATCAATGGGTTAAAGTCAATATCCGGAATAAATTCAAAAAAATTAAAACAATTAAATAAAAAAAAGATTTTTTTCCCCTGTGGCAATGGTCTCTAAAGATTAAAAGACTTTTTAAAAAAATAAGATGTTTATGAAAAAACTTTTAAAAAAAGCTATTCCTTGGGAAAAAAGGAAAAAGCTGTGGAGAAATATGAGACGAACATACAGTGACATAAGTCTCAACAAAAATTTCAAAAAGTAAAACCATAAATAACCACCAAGAAATTAAAAAAAAATGCCCGACGAAGATTTGGGGGAGAGGGAAAAAAGGGACTCAAGAAAACAATAAAACCTCATAAACAAAAAAAATATTGCCCCCGGGGAAAAATTGAATTAAAAAGATCTTGTTCATAGAAAATTAAAATCCCCTGAATTGAAAAAATTAGATGTGGAATTGGGATACCGTATTGGGAAATCTTTAAATCAATCTTAAGTCAATAAAACACAGAACAAAGAATCAAATTTCTATGATATAACAAAACAATCCAATATAAAGGGGGTTTATAATTGAAAAATTTAGAAACATTGTCCCTTTCCCAGGAGGAGGGTTTTATTAAGAAAAAACCCCGGGTTTATTTCAAATTAAATCTCAAAGGATATAATCATTATATACTTAAAAATGAAAAAATTCTAATGTTTGGGATCCAAATTTTTTTTAAATATTAATTTAAAAAATAATCAAATGCGCCATGGGTAAGAATATTTTATTTTAAAAAGGGGAATTTAAAAAACCATCACCCCAACAAAAAAAAGAATATTTTTTTATCCTTTCACCCATATAAATATTGCTGGACATTTTTTTTGAAGGTTTTTCCTTTTAATTTCCCCCAGATGCAAATTAGGGCCCCCTAAAACAGAAACATAGATAGGGCAAAAAGTTATGTGGAAAAAATGGTTACTTTATTTTCCCGATTACATACAAAAAAATTTCTAACTGGGGAATTAGAGGTCTGGATAGGGGGAAACCTCAGGAGTGGAAATGGCTTTGATGTACCATTCACTCCCCCCCTACCCAAAAAATAGCCCCTCCCCTTTAAAAGAGTAAAATATAATGTGTTTAGTGCTAAGGGAAAACAAAAAACTATCAAAAAAAATGTATTACGATCTTTGGCAAATTAAAATATTCACAGTGTTATAGTCCCCAGTAAGCTCCCGCACTTTCTCTTACACTTCTTCAAAACTCCATTCCTGGACTGGTGTCATTAAACTAAATTGGAAAAACCAAAGAAAGAGTTAATAGTTTGCTGGCTCTGCTGTGGTGTAATCGAGAGCATTTTGGACTTTTTACAACTTTCATAAACGAAATTATACATTGCACGTCAGATATTTCACACTGTATCACCAATCAGTTACACTAAAACTCTTAAGTTACATAAGAAGTTTTAAGTTAATAACAAAACAAGTACGTGGTATTTACACGTGTTCATAACTCTATATCTTAGTTTGGCTAAATGTTCACTATAAAATAAAACGTCTCACAGTTATCAACAAGACGAGTCACAGAAAAGCGAAAATACTTACCTAACGCAATTAAAACAATCTTCAGACACAGGTCAGTTTCTCACAGGAAACTTCTATTCCACTCGTGGGATTTTGCTTCACAACAGACTGTTGGACAGAGCACTTGGACGATCAGTCGGCGGCGCCACTGACAAACAGTGAATGCTGGCGGGCATTATGAAAAGGTTCACATATTCACTGATTGTCAGCGAAACTACACGTTTCGACTGAAGAAATCAGTGACTTTGCGCTCACTGATTGAATCAGCGACAATTTCACTGATTCAGATTCAGAGAGTGAATCTTTAAATTTAGATACAAAATAAAATAGTTAACTTTTTCTAAAGATCTCGGACAATAAAAAGATCTCGAGTCAAAAGCCCTCGAACTTTATTGTACCACTCCATAATTAGAATACTTCTAACGCCTTTGGGGCATAAATAACTATTATCAAGGCAATGAACGACAATTGGCATCGGCAAGCCTAGCTATTTGTTTCTTCGTTGGTTAATTTATTTACTCTCGTAACATCGATAACGCAGTTAAAAAAAGTTAAGGGAAGAAAACCTCAATTCCTCTTTAAAAGGATTAAGAAAGTTGTACCTACATTCAATTTACGATTGTACCGGTCTGTGTACAGTTTAACATATGCGTTCTGAAAGTAGACCATTAAATTAACACAAATGTGACAACTCACACTAAGATGAATTTCTGCACTCACTTTTGCTTTAAAGTTACGAATGAGGATAAGAAAAATTCATAAAATATAGGCGAGTGTTTCACGATATTAAAGGTCAAATAAAATTGTGTTCAATGCACAACAATGTATGGGAAGCGCGTTTTTAATAAAACATCTTTCGTAGCCTTTGACCTTTATTATCTTGAAACGCTTTCAGAATATTTTAAGGATTTTGCATATTTTTATTTGTAAAATATAAATAGACACAGCTTACTAGGAATGTTTGCAACCTCAAGTACTTATTTGGCTTGACTGTATCAAAAATACAAAAATCAACGGCACGAACGTCTGCATTTTCTCAGAGGATTCCGAGAAGCAAAGGTTTAATTTATTTTCTCTTTCAAAATTTACAGAAAATTACAAACAAACTATAATGATAAACAAAATTAACAGCAATACATAACGTAAACCAACATGAACAACCTTATTCATGTCATATCAAGGGGCCTGAAAGTAAGTATGCCACATACAGTTTTCAACTAATTTTTGACGTTCCATTAATAGCAGAATAATGGAAAGCCTGGAAAAATCACGCGTTCCAATCAATTCCTTCTTATTCGTCGTTTTTTACTGTAGTTTAAAATTCTTAATTTTACTGATTATGCCTCACAGACACGGTTAACCGCAAAAAGAGTTTTGAATAATTTTCGAATTTCCTTTGTAGTCTGTGCCTCATCAAAACGCTGGGCATATTTCTGAGCCACGAAGATTCGTCCTGTCGTAACGTGATTTGCGCACTTGGAAGGCACCTGTTGTTAATACCTGACTTTCGGTCGTAGGAGATTTGATTGAATTCCCCGCAATCCGGTTCGGTACAGATTTCCCTGCTATTCCATTATTTTAAAAATGTTTATTTTTTCGACTCATGTAAGCAAATATTCTCTCACCGATAATAGTTTATCATTATCCTAACCATTGCACTATAAATCAACATTCTGAAAATTGGAAACAACAGAATTATTCTACAAAGTGTTGGGCAGAAATGAAGCGTGTCGCGTCTTCTTTGCAAATTGACATAAGAAACTTTTATTCATTGTTAACTCATAATTAAAAACCGTATTTTAAAGCATCGCGCAGTCGCCAGCAACTCAATATTTAATTATTTCTTGTACCAGCTGAATTTTAGGATTGCAAAGCTCTTGCACTTGCATTAACGCGCATCATTACTTTTTCCCCAATTTTTCGTGCTGAAATTCGGTCTTTCGCCTTCATTGATCAAGGAAACAGTTCATCTGTACCACGACAGATGGCAGCACGGCGTAGTGCGAGCGGCGAGAGCGAGGGAGCAGGCCTTGATACACAATGTGAATACAGACACACATTAACCTTTGCGTATCAATCTATACATTACATATTCTCGGAGAATCAATCTATATCTCCAATTCTATGAATAGGAGTTGACATAAACATGAATACGGTTGTTTATGTTTGTTTGCGTTTTGTATTGCTGTTACTGTTTGTTTATCATTATAATTTGTTTGTTATTGTCTCTGTAATATACGAAAGAGAAAATAAATTCAATCTTTGCTTCTCGAAATTCATTGAGAGAATGCAGAAGTTCGTGCCGTTGATTTTTGTATTTTTGTTAGAGTCAGCCAAATAAGTACTGGAGGTTGCAAACATTCCTAGTAAGCTGAATTTCTATTTATATTTTACAAATAAAATATGCAAAGTCCTTAAAATATTCTAAAAGCGTTTCAAGATATTAAATATTTAAGAACTGGGAGTACATCTGACATGATCGCCTTATCTCTGTCTGCTAAACACAGAATTGAAACACCTACCTCGCCCGACTTGATGGAAATTATCATTTCATCGCTTCCGCGAAAATATTTCATGACACTCCTACACAAACACAGTCTGGTGATGATTCGTGAATTTCAACTATTGATTCGAAAATCGGCGATACACAAAAAATTGTTCACGTGTTGCATCGCATTTGACACTTTCGGCTGCAAGCACGCAACTCCGAGGCTACGACACATATTCTCCATGATTTTACCAAACGTCATTGAGGTAAATGCAAAGGCAGTTAGAATATTTAAAATGTTCTGTTATGTAACTTTAAGTGAATTTTGGCACATCTTGCTTTGGTACATTACAGTTTTTTCTATTCTACAAGCACAGTGTTTTTTTAACCCAATAATCTGTCACTAATGTTCATAATTCTATAACTAGGATATTTGTTCTTTCACATTTAACATTATTTCGAAATATGAATCAAACTTTTGTGTGTTCACAATCATATTGTGCTGATAGCATATTACTCCTGAAATGACTCATTATTTACCACTGGCGGATCAAGGGGACGGCCATGGGGGTCATACCGCACCTCAGACCTAAAGTTTTCCTTTACGTTCCTTTATTTGGAAAAGTGATTTAAATATTTATGTATGTCCGAATTATGTAACTGCAAGAATAATATTGAATTGTATCATATTTACAGTATATAAATAATATACAATAAAATAACAAATATGTTTATTATTTAACAAAAATCTACGATGGCCTCCACTAAATGATGGGTTGGATCCGACCCTGTACTTTACTCAAAAAGCTTAAGAAAGACAGAATGAATTCCAGATAAAACGAGTTTCACTGAGAAAAATAAGCAAATGAATGCCAAACGCAAAAGATGGTTTCTCGTGTTATTTACCGATTAACAGTAATATGTAACCCTTAAAAGTATGAGAAAGATCATCCTTTGGTAGCAATAATGTTTACACTTTTTCCAAAATTGATATTTTCCGATCGATATGAAAGAACTCAAGGTTTTGAGAGTGTCTTTCTTTTTAAGGGTATTTTACATGAAGTCTCAAAAACATTTTCAAAATTTTCTCAAAGCGGCACAAAAGTTTTTGATTAAACTTTGTCCTCTAATAGTGTGAAGAACGCTTCAGAGAATGGTGTAGGTCTCATGTTCGTTGAAATCCCAGATTTTTCGAAAATTGCAGAAGTGCATTTTTTGGGGGGCGTCTTCCTTCAACTACAATATTGAAGAAAGAGATTTTTCCTTAATGAAAACTTTTATTTAAAGGAATCTTTAAATAAGGATCTTTATTAATTTTAAAAATAAGTAGTTTTCATCTAACTTTGTGTAATTATACTAATATTTTTTTTTAAAAGGTTGATATTTCAAAAACCGTTCCCATTTTTTTTTTCTCTTCGTATATCATGGAACTTAAAAATAAGGTGCTTGTGCCATTTTTTGCGAACTTCTTTTATTTTCGAAAATTGCAAAAAGTTAATATTTCAAAACTCCAAAATTGAAGGTAGAGATTTTAGGCTTAGACAGTCTGCCGTAAAAAATCAGTTCTTTAAAAAAGATCGTGAACAATTTTTTGAAAAACAGAGTAGTTTTCGAGTAATACGTACTTGAAATTAATAAAATTTATAAAAAAACATTTTCTCAAAAACCGCTTCAATTTTTTCTTTAATTTTTCCCCTGGATACAAGGACGCTTAAAAGAATCTGCTTGTCTTATTTTTGTTGAACTCTGAATTTTCGAAAATTGCAAATTAACGGGAGAAGTATGCACTATTGTGCACAATTGGTTTATATTGTCATTATTTCACTCACAAACGAAACAGCTATTAAGGTTTCCAAAGAATTAAAAATGCCAGAACAGATTTCATTGTGAAAAACTGCATCTTCAGTAATAGAGGAAGCGATTCCAATTTTGTTTATATTTACAATTTTCGAGAAAAAAATGTTTCAAAGAAAAGTGAATCTGCTCCATTTTTACGTGCTATTGATTTACAGATAAGGCATTAGTGTTGTTGACAAACGAACCCCCTCTTCCATCCCCCAAAGCACATATTTCGTTAAAACTTCGACATTGATTTTTTTGCAGCACTACAATACTTTCTCAACACTCCAACCTATATGAGAAAGAAAAACAACAACCTCGGCGTAACGTGCGATCCGCATTGTCATTCAAAGACTCGGACGGCGCGTCGACGCACACGACAAGAATGTATAAAGATGGGAGCGTCAACAGGTGCCGTCAGATCGAAGGCAGCGCGCGGCCTTCTTTCACGCTCCGGCGCACCGCCACGCACTTCTGCGCGCCTTCGTCCTAAGATTGATTGTTTTTTCGTGTTTCCGGGCGCGTCAACTGTTTGGTCATTAGTCCCGTTAGTGAAGTGCGTGTTTTTCTCGGGAGATGGTGGTGATCTTCCCCCACTGGATGGCGAGATCCGGCACCGACCTACCGTCGGCTTGGGGTTTCCCCTAACCAGGACTCTCCCACCAGTAGGGACACCGCCCCAGCCGGGACACGCTCTAAGCTCCCGACCGTCTCCCGGGATATGTGGTAGTGTAGTGCATGTTAGTGTACGTGTGTGTGTAAGTGGAGAGGATAGGACAAGGGAGAGGAAGGAACGATTTCGCGCGGTCCGTGGCCCGTTTGTTAGAGTACTGCTCCTGCCTTCACCTAATGTTCATCAAAGAAATCACAGGAACCTGCCGATCAGAGTAGCCTGCCGCTAGAATTCTCAAGACAGCGACTGAATTCGACCTATCTGAAAACCTAGTGTCAAAAATACTGTGAAGAGAGACACTGCTGTAACATCAATTGATGCCCTGAGCGAAGTAACCATGTAATAAAATTAGCAGTGAGAAAATAGCAATCATACACAAGAAGAATATATTAAGAAAAAGGAAACCAGGGGAAAGGCTCAAAAGAGCTCAAAAGTTATTACCAGACATCGGATGTTTAGGGAAATGCCTTTTTTTCTAGAGAACATATTTAAAGGCTTATAATATATCTCCACGAATCACGACAAATGATGACATATGACGATGTTTTATAATGCTAATTTTTGCTTATTTTAGCATAAATGCCTATTTTTTAATAAATACCTTTTTTAGGACTTTTTGTCTTTTATTTATTATATTTATATACAATGCTAAGATATCGTAAAATCGGTGAAGGTCCAACGTGATCATTCATTACGAAACCTTCAATCACGTCTTGATATTTAAAATTACGGAAGAATTCCTGAAAGTATACCAACTGATTTTCTTCATTTCCTCTTTCATAATACCAGCCATGATCTGAGATCATGGACGGTTGAAAATACACCGAGGAACTTAAATTTTAAGTGGAAATAAATATAAATTCCCAGAAGGTTTCAGTGCTGCTAGTGTTGGACTACTAAAATATATGCCAGACACATTGCTCAGATATCCTTCTCCGCATTCAAATTGATTTTATCTCCCAGTCGTCGCAAATTTGAAATTGTGATCCTTGAAAAGTTACTGGTATTATGTAAATATTACTGGTTAATGGAAGCTATTAAGAATAAAATGTAGAAGAGTTGTAAATCTGTAAATCTAGTTTTACATTAAAATATACGAACTGGTGTTGTGCATTTAAGTTAACAAAATAATCTAGACAAAAATTACAATTTTTCAGTTTTATTGTGTACGTACGACAGTGCCTTTTTCTCCTTGTTCTTGACGTTTTCAGTGTCTTTTAGACGCCTAAAAGACGATTTTTTGTGCCTAAATATCCGATGTCTACTTATTACACTCTCACGAACAAACTAACAAAAATAATTAGTGCAAAAGTTTCACATTTAAATTGACTTTATTAGGCAAATATGAATGGAAATGTGTGAGAATGTATCTGAATAAATATTACAAACTTCTAGGGCATGTAAAGGTTGAAAATGATAACTGTTTGCCCATGAACGTATAATGGAAAATTTCATTTAATGGAATTAATACAAGTTATATAGCTGCCGCGTTATTGATCGTTACGCAATTCGAATTCAGAGATTAGGCTCATGAAATCTTGAAAGCGTCTTAACGTGACCTACCGAACATCTGTGAGTGCGAAATCAGGAATAAATGTCACATGAGTAATATTCCAAACACATGTTTATTGAGAAAGTGATACTTTTTTACTCTCTCTACATGCCCTTAAACTTCGTAACATTTATTCTAAGACATCTGTATATAAATGCTCATGATATTTCCAAATAGACATAAGAGTTAATTTATTAATATAAAATTTTATATATTAATATAGAAATAATATAAAATGAATAATTGATCGTAGGAAAAAGGTACTAAAATAATGAGCGAGAAAATTATACCTGACAATATAACACAGTAGTACTTGTTCTCGGTCTAGAGAGCCGCGAAAATTCTCCTTGGCCACTGCCAAGATGTCTTCTTCAAGGTCATGAATGTCAAATTTTTCAAACCGGGAGCGGTAGCTCAGTGCATCAACTGATGTCACTGCAGCACCTTTGACCGGAAGTCCTAGGTTCGACTCCTGATGGCGGCAGGATTTTCGACACTAGCTCTTCAGCTAGGTCGAATTCAGTCGCTGTCTGGAAGAAAATTTAGCGACCGGCTGCTCTGATCGATAGTTTTCGTGGTTTCTCCGATCAACACCAGTTGAATGCCGGAGCAGTACTCTACCAAACGCGCCACGGACCGCGCGCAATCTTGCCTTCCTCTTCCTTGTCCTATTCTCTCCTCCACACACACTTTCACTAACATGCACTACACTACCACATATTCCGTGTGACCGGTCGGCAGCTTAGAGCTTGTCCGACTGGGCGGTACCCGCTGGTGGGAGAGTCCTGGTTAGAAGAAACCCCACTAGCCGACTGAAGGTCGGCGCCGGATCTCGCCATTAAGCGGGGAAGATCACCGCCATCTTTCGAGAAAACATGCACTAGACTAACGGGACTGATGACCAAAACAGTTGACGCGCCCGGAAACACGAAAAAATCAATCAATCAATTTTTTCAAAATAATCTGCAGACGCGTTCATTCGCACAAGGGAAAGTTGCTCCATATGAGACGTTTGCGGTGGCGGCAGCACGCGCAGTAGCGGGAACGAACACGAAAGATGGCCGCGCCTGATCGGACACCAGCGCTCCAGCGGAAGCGATCAGCCACTGGCGGTTGATTTTTCAGACAGCATGCAGTAGTAGTCATTCAGAGTGGAACGTGCATACAGACGCTGATGGATACTGTAGAAGTTATAACAATGACTCCTCACTCGGATTGATTGATGGATTGATTTTTTTCGTGATTCCGTGCGCGTTAACAGCTTTGGTCATTATTCCCGTTAGTGTAGTTTTTTCTGGAGAGATGGCGGTGATCTTACCCGCTGGATGGCGAGATCCGGCGCCGATCTACCGTCGGCTAATGGGGTTTCCCCTAACCAGGACTCTCCACCAGCGGGCACGCTCCAGCCGGAACAAGTTCTAAGCTCCGACCGGTCTCCCGGAATATGTGGTAGTGTAGTGCCTGTAGTAAGTGTGTGTGTGTAAGAGGAGAGGATAGGACAAAGTAGAGGAAGGACAGATCGCGCGCGGTCCGTGGCCCGTTTGGTAGGGTACTGCTCAGGCATTCGCCTGGATTTGAGAAACCACGGAAAACTACGATCAGAGCAGCCGGCCGCTAGAACTCTCCTTGAGACAGCGACTGAATTCGACCTAGCTGAAAGGTAGTGTCGAAAATCCTGCCGCCTTCAGGACTCGTACCTAGATCCTCCCGGTCAGAGGCGCTGCAATGACATCAGTTAGGACCTGAGCCACCTCTCATGTTCCTCTCTTGTTCCTCCCATTCAGAATATCCACTATAACCCCCACACACACACACAAATCCAGTGTAGTATAATTGAGAAACCTCTCTAGATTCGAATGGCGACCAGCGCCGCTGTTCGGGCGGAAAGCACCTCTTGTGCCAGGCAGTGGCGGGGGGGGGGAGGTGTGGAGGGAAAGAGGGGGCGGGGACTGAGGCGCGCCGGGAACGCAAGCCAATCTAGGCTCTCGAAGCGGCGGAGGGGTACAGAGGGGCGTGGAGGCACAGGGCTGGCGGCGCGCACGTCGTTCCACAGGATTTCTCTTGGGCACCTGTGGCCCCCACCTCTGCACAGACACCACCGCCACAGCCGCCAGTCACAATCACCAACAAATTCAACCTCACCTTCAGTTTCTGTTAGGTCCAGTGCATATACAAGTACCGCTACATAATAGTTAACAAGTATTTATTGTCCACTTGAAACAATTCAGAGTTCCACTACATAATAGTTAACAAGTATTTATTGTCCACTTGAAACAATTCAGAGTTTCACTGCATAATAGTTAACAAGTATTTATTGTCCACTTGAAACAATTCAGAGTTCCACTGCATAATAGTTAACAAGTGTTTATTGTCCACTTGAAACAATTCAGAGTTCCACTACATAATAGTTAACAAGTATTTATTGTCCACTTGAAACAATTCAGAGTTCCACTACATAAAAGTTAAAGAGTATTTATTGTCCACTTGAAACAATTGCAGCTCGTACCGATAACAAATCTTCGTCTCATATAACCAGAAAATATACAATAACACAGGCACACACAAAAGAAGTTATCACACGCAAAGACTTGACACATGTTTCTCTATGCATTTCGACGAGCTGAATCCGAATCTGATAGCAGAATTCCGCACCAGCCTTCATTTAATTTTATCGCAAAAACACTGAATTTGTAGATTGTAAATTTAACTGATTTTGTTTTTGTTTTTCGATAAAAACTAGATATTGATGGCGGAATTCTGGCTTCAGATTCGGAATCGACACGTCGAAATACGTAAACATGTGTCACGTCTATGGGTCTGACAACTTTTTTTGTGTGTCTGTGTAACCAAAGCAGTGTCATTGCCCCCAGAAGAATTGCCAGTTCCACACCAAAGTCACGGAAGTCCAAACAGATTCACCAATAGCGAGCACGGTCGGCGGAGGCTGGATTACTATAACAACAATCAATCCTACGAAGCTCTCTTACAAAACCAGACTGCCTATTTGGGTGCCCGCAGTCCCTTATATCACTCCGGCAACGTCACAAGCCGTGATTCGCTTCAACCGCCCATTAAAGTGGCTCGACACATTGGGCATTGGCCAAGCAGCCAGCTACCGCTCGCCCAATCCCGAACAACCCAACGTGTTAGGCGAATGTTCGCTTCCTTGGATGTGTCCAAAAGACCGACACACGGTGGGATTGGCGTGCACCGAATGTTCGTCACTTGGCAAATAGCAAGCAACTCATCAACACTACTCGGGATTCGGCGAAGTGGTTGCTTCGCTGTACGTCGAATAATTAATCTGTGGAGCCACTTTTACAGTGTAAGCATCCACTGCCTAGCGAACCTCAGCAGCGCGCGGCAACTTTAAATTACTGAACAGTTGCACCTTCCCGTGACCTTCACCTGCTCCGCCAACTTCACTGTCAGCTTCATCTACACCGCCTCCCACCTTTACAGTTAAGCATCCACTGCCTAGCGAACCTCAGCAGCGCGCGCGGCAACTTTAAATTACTGAAAAGTTCCACCTTTCCCGTGACCTTCACCTGCTCCGCCAACTTCACCGTCAGCTTCACCTACACCGCCTCCCACCTTTACAGTGTAAGCATCCACTGCCTAGCGAACCTCAGCAGCAGCGCGCGGCAACTTTAAATTACTGAACAGTTCCACCTTCCGCGTGACCTCCACCTGCTCCGCCAACTTCACCGTCAGCTTCACCTCCACCGCCTCCCACCTTTACAGTGTAAGCATCCACTGCCTAGCGAACCTCAGCAGCAGCGCGCGGCAACTTTAAATTACTGAACAGTTCCACCTTCCGCGTGACCTCCACCTGCTCCGCCAACTTCACTGTCAGCTTCATCTACACCGCCTCCCACCTTTACAGTGTAAGCATCCACTGCCTAGCGAACCTCAGCAGCAGCGCGGCAACTTTAAATTACTGAACAGTTCCACCTTCCGCGTGACTCCACCTGCTCCGCCAACTTCACTGTCAGCTTCATCTACACCGCCTCCCACCTTTACAGTGTAAGCATCCACTGCCTAGCGAACCTCAGCAGCGCGCGGCAACTTTAAATTATTGAACAGTTCCACCTTCCGCGTGACCTCCACCTGCTCCGCCAACTTCACTGTCAGCTTCATCTACACCGCCTCCCACCTTTACAGCGTAAGCATCCACTGCCTAGCGAACCTCAGCAGCAGCGCGCGGCAACTTTAAATTACTGAACAGTTCCACCTTCCGCGTGACCTCCACCTGCTCCGCCAACTTCACTGTCAGCTTCACCTACACCGCCTCCCACCTTTACAGTGTAAGCATCCACTGCCTAGCGAACCTCAGCAGCGCGCGCGGCAACTTTAAATTACTGAACAGTTCCACCTTCCGCGTGACCTCCACCTGCTCCGCCAACTTCACGTCAGCTTCACCTACACCGCCCCCACCTTTACAGTGTAAGCATCCACTGCCTAGCGAACCTCAGCAGCGCGCGCGGCAACTTTAAATTACTGAACAGTTCCACCTTCCGCGTGACCTCCTCCTGCTCCGCCAACTTCACTGTCAGCTTCATCTACACCGCCTCCCACCTTTACAGTGCAAGCATCCACTGCCTAGCGAACCTCAGCAGCAGCGCGCGGCAACTTTAAATTACTGAACAGTTCCACCTTCCGCGTGACTCCACCTGCTCCGCCAACTTCACTGTCAGCTTCACCTACACCGCCTCCCACCTTTACAGTGTAAGCATCCACTGCCTAGCGAACCTCAGCAGCGCGCGCGGCAACTTTAAATTACTGAAAAGTTCCACCATTCCCGTGACCTTCACCTGCTCCGTCAGCTTCACCTACACCGCCCCCACCTTTACAGTGTAGCACCACTGCCTAGCGATCCTCAACAGCGCGCGCGGCAACTTTAAATTACTGAACAGTTCCACCTTCCCCGCGTGACCTCCACCTGCTCCGCCAACTTCACTGTCAGCTTCACCTCCCGCTCCCACCTTTCAGTGTAAGCATCCACTGCCTAGCGAACCTCAGCAGCGCGCGCGGCAACTTTAAATTACTGAACAGTTCCACCTTCCGCGTGACCTCCACCTGCTCCGCCAACTTCACTGTCAGCTTCACCTCCACCGCCTCCCACCTTTCCAGTGTAAGCATCCACTGCCTAGCGAACCTCAGCAGCGCGCGCGGCAACTTTAAATTACTGAACAGTTCCACCTTCCGCGTGACCTCCACCTGCTCCGCCAACTTCACTGTCAGCTTCACCTCCACCGCCTGCCACCTTTACAGTGTAACAATCCACTGCCTAGCGAACCTCAGCAGCGTGCGCGGCAACTTTAAATTACTGAACAGTTCCACCTTCCACGTGACCTCCACCTGCTCCGCCAACTTCACTGTCAGCTTCACCTACACGCCCCCCCCTTTTTCAGTGTAAGCATCCACTGCCTAGCGAACCTCAGCAGCGCGCGCGCAACTTTAAATTACTGAACAGTTCCACCTTCCGCGTGACTCCACCTGCTCCGCCAACTTCACTGTCAGCTTCACCTCCACCGCCTCCCACCTTTACAGTGTAACAATCCACTGCCTAGCGAACCTCAGCAGCGCGCGGCAACTTTAAATTACTGAACAGTTCCACCTTCCCGTGACCTTCACCTGCTCCGTCAGCTTCACCTACACGTCCCCACCTTTACAGTGTAAGCATCCACTGCCTAGCGAACCTCAGCAGCGCGCGCGGCAACTTTAAATTACTGAACAGTTCCACCTTTCCAGTGACCTTCACTTGCTCCGCCAACTTCACCGTCAGCTTCACCTACACCGGTGCCTTCTCCGTCACCGTCGCTTTCCCCGACACCTTCCCCTCCACGGTCGCGGTCCCCGCCGCTCTCGGGCGCGAAGGCGCTGGCGGGGAGGGCGAATCGATTGTGCGCATCGGTAATCAGCGGCGCTATTATCAAATAATGCGCCCGCCGCGCCGCGCCACGCAGCGCCGCGAGGCGACCGCCTGCGCCGTCTGGGCTGTGCGCGCCGCCCCGCGTCGGCGCGTCAGATTGCTTCCGGTGGCGGCGCTGGGAACTAGGGATGGGCGATTATTAAATAATAATCGATTAATATCTAATCGACATTTTTTTATTAAATTAATGTGCATCGATGTGTTCCGAATGAATCGATTACAAGGGGAGGGGGGTTTTGGCATCGTATCCGACTTCAGCCAATGAGCTTCAGACACCAGTTTGCGTCACAATATTACCGGGAGTTTTAAATGCAGTCAGATACCAAAATTATCATCTCGTCACAAGACATTGAAACAGATTTATGAAGCATTTCTTTTAAATACTGTATATTGTACACCTTCGTGTTAGTTTTGGTTTGTTACTGTGGAAAATTGTTATTTTGTACCACTTTCAAAATATTTCTCTACGCTTCTCGCTCTCCATGCAACATGGCGGCCAGCGTCTGGTCTGGCTTTTCAAACGAAGTGCCCGTGCTGTGGTCAAGTGGTTTGTGACGCAAACTGGGGATGAGCAGAACCATCTCAAATCGGTGCATCGGAGGAATCCAACCCATGTATTTCTTCCACCATGAGCGCGTTCGCCGCCGTCTGGGCTGTGCGCGACATGCCCCGTCGGCGCGCTCAGATTGCTTCTGTTGCACCTAGTGGCGGTGCTGGGAACTAGGGATGAACGATTATTAAAAATATAATCGATTAATTTCTAATCGACAATTTTTATTAGATTAATAAGCATCGAATAATCGTTCCGAATGAATCCTAAATCTTATTTACTCCATTACTTTTTCAGATGTTTTAAAATAACGTAAAATTGTAAAATTGTTAATGTGTAAATTAATTAATCGTTTAGTAATTTTTAGAAGCGCGGCTCGATTTAATTAATACTATTTGTTTATTCTTTACTTAAACACCTAATATACATTCCACACGTACTCATAACAAACGATTCTCATTCAGTTTAAAAGGAAAATATGTACTAGAAAAAATTTAATTAAAATTACAAAAACATGTAACAAGTACTATGTAAAAAAGAATAAAAATATGTATTATCAAATTAGCTTATTTATTAACAACTAGTTGAAAAACCAACAAAAGCAATATATGCAATTTGAAATTACATTAATAAAATATGTATTAAACCTTTTTTATAAACAAATGTTGCTTGTCAAACTAAATATTTCTTTAAGAATACATTTTTTTATGATTAAATTCAGCAATAAATAGCGTACAACTGTCGGAACTCAAAGACCGGCAAACAATAACTGTAGCACTGTCTGTATAGTGATACAGGTCTGCAACAACCATTTCTTCCGTACGAGATAATATTCTCAGCTCCCATGCGCTCTTGTTCCAACGTAACTGAGAGGAGACCGAGGTTCGTCCCCACAAATCAAAGGCGGCGTGCATCTGACCGCGCCTTCACATCGCTCCACCTCGCGTCGCCAGCCCGCAATTCTGAGAATGTTTTTCTAAGAAAAACTGCAGATTTTTTATGTAAAATTTATTTTTGAAAGGCCATGAAATATTTTTGGCGGACGAAATTTTCAGATAATTGGTAGTATATTAAAAATTTTGCAAAATCTATAGAAATAAAAATGAATCGCCGAAATGTATGCAAGTGCATAAGTTTCGAACGACTGCACCAAATTGAATAATTCTATTTTTGTATTCGTAATTGTCAGGACAAGGTTTGGAGGTCCTAGGCTCGAGTCCTCACGGTGGCTGTCTGGAGAAGAATTCTACCGGCCGGCTGCTCTGATCGGTAGTTTTCCGTGGTTTCTCCGATCAACATCAAGCGAATGCCGTAGCAGTACCCTACCAAACGGGCCACGGACTGCACGCGATATTTCCTTCCTCCTCCTTGTCCTATCCTCTCTCCTTACATACACACACTTACACTAACATGCACTACACTACTACACATTCCGGGAGACCGGTCAGGAGCTTAGAGCTTGTCCCGGCTGGGACGGTGCCCCACTGGTAGGAGAGTCCTGGTTAGGGGAAACACCGCTAGCCGACGGTGGCGACAGGTCGGCGCCGGATCTCGCCATCCAGCGGGGAAAGATCACTGCAAACTTCCGAGGGAAAACATGCACTACACTTACGGGACTAATGACCAAACCTGTTGACGCGCCCGGAATCACTAACCAGCAATCGGACAGAAAATGTTTAAAAATCTTATAACATGAAAAGGAATGAGTGAATGACAAGACAGTGAAATATCTTCAATATATTAACAAATTATTAAACGAGAAAAAGGGAGAGGAGAAAAGAGATACGAAAGTGAAGAAAACAGAGAGAGGAAAAAGGAAAGAGGGAAAAAGAGGGAGGGAAAAGGGAAAGAGGCAAAGGGGTAAGGAGAAGGAAAAAGAGAGGGGAAAAGTTACAGTGAAAAGAGGGACTGAGAGAAAAGAGGAAAAAGAGAGGGCAGGGAAACGTCTGCCGGGTTCTGCTAGTATGTAATATAATACAAAATATGTAAAAATATCTAACGAATGATGTGCATATTGTGTTAGGATTGTCCCGATTCGCCAAGAGCACATTTATGACAACTGAACATGAAAGACAAAAAATGTGTAATTACATAAAAATCCGGTCTCTACAGATGACGGTGGCAGGCGTGGGGTGGCGGCATCGTCGGGGATGAGGGAGGGGGGCCGCTGCGAAGATGCTGCCGGATGAAGCCCTGATTGCCTGAGGGGGATGATCAATAGACAAGCTGAAAATGTGCTCAGAGATTGGAAGGGAAATTGTGCTTCTCTTTCTAATCTGTTTCAGAAGTGGCTGTAACTCAGTTCAAGGCAAAACACTTATCCTTGATATATCTTAATTATTTTACGCATCAATGTTAAAATCCATTATTAGTAAGACCCTTTTATATCTGAGGCAATTCATATTTTAATTATGACTGTCATATCATGATTAAACGAACTTCCAAGCAGTTCATCGTTAAGCATTTCTTTTATTACGATTGGTAATTATTACATAAAAAATATTTCAAACAAGACTTTCTAAATGTTGAATCTTCTTTCTGTTGTAAACGTCGGCATTAATGATGTATTGCAATTAATGTAATGTAAATACATATTTTTTACTGCAATAAAGTATTGTGAAAAAAGTGAAATTTAATAGTTTATCAAAACTACTTAGAGAAGTAGAGGACGGGCTCAATGTTCTGGTTCATTAGCGGCTCATAGAAGGAGTACCAAAAATATTAAGTAGAAAAGATTTCATAAACAATTATTTTCCGATTAGCTTTCCAATCTTTTTGTTTTGTTTTCGGTAAATGAATCCTAAAGTATTATAGTTAAATAAGAATTCTAAGAGAATTTTTCACAAAATAAAATTTTTTTTTGATTATTGTTAAATATTCATCAAAAACAAATTCAAATATCTCAAATTGATCTCAGAAAAAGTAAATTAAAATTTCAATTTGCTTAATAAAAGATCTCTATAAATTTGAAAATGTTCTTAAAAAACAAAAAAAGGAATTATATCTCTCCAATATGTTTACTAAATTATAAACATGCAGTACACTACCACACATGCCGGGAGACCGGTTGGGAGCTTAGAACTGGTCCGCTCTAAACACTATCAGCATGTTGCGGCGGGGTCGGTCCCGCCACCTCCCGAGCAAAAACACGCACTACACCTTTCGGGCTAATGAGCATAGTAGTTGACGCGCACGGATCACTAACAATCAATCAATCAATACTAAATTACATTAGTATGAACAGTCCAGGCAAGGGGGACACTGGTAGCTGGCCGGCGAAGTCAGACTACTGATCCAAAACCCCAAATACATACATACATGAACAATGATTAGCAGGGAACGGATTTTTACGTAAATACATATTTTTCCAGCAACAAGATACCTGAATCCACTAATATTTTTTAGACTTAACACATTCTGTAGGAATTGGAACCATTTCTATTTTAACATATTTTTACATATTTTGTTACTGTAACGTCACACCCTCCGTGAAGCGAGCATGAGAATCCCATCCGCGATTAAGAGAATTATTTCTTCAATACCCGCGCGACCTGGCACGGTCAAAGCCCCCCGAACCGCCCGTCCGCCCCCGTCCCCAGGGACAGGCAGCCGGCCGACAACCGACCGAACGCCGCCGCCCTTTCCCGCCCGGCTACTTGACAATGCGAACATGGATTAACGACTACGCAGAAATCTGTTGTAACTCATGCTCGAGGTGAGGAGCGCGTGCCACGTCGCACAGCCCTCGGAATGCCCAAAGGGGCAACGTTTTGTTTCACTTAAGACAGACTCACCCCGCCCAGCGTCAGCGTTAAAAAAAGAAACGTATTATGTACTGGGGAGAGACGCGGAGTAACGGAGCGCCGCCCCTTTGCAATTGCGCGAGGCGTGATGCCGTGAAACGTACATTAACGTTTTGTTTCACTTAAGACAGACTCACCCCGCCCATGCCTCTTTAAAACACAGCAGGGGCTAGCGATTCGCTATGCGCACATGGCTCCGGCCGAGGGTTATCTGGCCAGTAAATAATTTTAAAAATATAGAAACCAGCTGCACTGCATTCCTTCGACTGCGGAGTACCCACCCCGCAGGGAGCGGGCAGCTGACTTTCACGCCAAAAATGCAACGGAAATTTCTTCTTTGTATCACATGAGCTCGCGAGCTATTGGCCCGAGTACCGCCCGCGCCACCGCTCCCGATGGCTAATGCTAAACGAATCATGGTAAGGCATTCCGATCAGAGGTGGGAGATCGAAGCCTTCGTCTGGACACATCACTTGGCTTCTACACATCACTTGGCTTGATTTCATTACTCAGATTCGCATCTTTGAACTGACAACGTCGGAATTGTTACTCCAGTGTAACACTTGGAAAATTACTAAGATTTTAATCTTCCAACTCGCCACTTCAATATTGCCGTTCCGATCTCGGACTCGTAGCTTGAGGCATTTTACGCTTACGAGCTTGTAAGTTAGGATTTCTGACTTGTGCCTTGAATAATTATTATTATTATTATTATTATTATTATTATTATTATTATCTCGGCAATAAACTTGAGTGGGAAACAACCGGCAGTTATCACGTGTACGTCTGCGACGCCAAAACATCACAGTGGATCCGACGGTGGCGCGCTGTCGTCTGTCAATCCGCCTGGCTGCGGATCGGGGGAAACTGGATATGCGCTGCGTGCTGACTGGGTCACCGCCGCTGTGCTGAGGAAAGCTCACCACCGAAATGGAGGTGGAGACGAAGTCATCACGTCGGTACTATAAGATAAGTTATAAATGACATGTAATCGGGTCACGCTCAGCTTATTTTCCTGCCGAGATGCGGAAGGACTCTAATAAACGAAGCTGGGAGCGTGAATGCCGATAGTCTGGCATGTTATTGCAGAGGGTAATTATATTTGTTTGCTTGTTAAAAAAGAATTCTAATTTAAATAGGAAGCCGCAGTCAAATTACACACTGGCTGTAAAACTTATGTAAAAATCATTTTGCATGCTCTCATTATCACTTTAAGTTAATTAAATGTGTTTTAAGTTCATTCCTGTGTTTTGTATTGAACATGCAAAACCCGAATTCACACCGAGAACGGTTACGGTATAATTACATATTTTTACATATTTTATTTATTGCCACATATTCCGTTACATTTTAATTATTTATAAATCGAAAATGAACATTTCACACGCGAGTTTGAAATAAGTGATACTTGAAAACTAACTTTGATGCTGAAATATTTATAAATCCACGCAATGGGCTTGTTTTAACGTCGGACCTACGCTATTAATTGTCAAACTTACCCATCCCCTTCTGCGTCTCAGAAACCGCGTACTCGTGATCAAGGATGAGCGGATGTATGTGAAGCATAAGGAACCTCAACCACGTGCTCACCAATGCTTCATTGACCCCATGCGTAACTGGATAAAACAGATCTTTGTCTTATCGTTTTTCTGGAGTCAGGGGGGGGCGTATATTTCCTTTACCCACCTGTTTCTATCACAGGCTACACAGTACTATTCACTTGAGCGCCGGCTCCTCGTAAACAACATTGTATATACTACGAAAGTACTATATATTTCGTATGAAACTAGCGAATAATTACTTCTGTATTTGTAGAATTTTCTTTCAGACTCTGAATCCATGTTACAATCTGATCAGCAACGCATTGCGCCCGGAAAACGCTAGGAGATTGGAATTTAAACATCATAACGAATTTTTATTTTACATATTTCCTATCTTTTCTTACATATTTTACAAAAACATACATACATATGTACATATTTTGCTTTTTTTTTACAATAAATTCCGTTCCCTAATGAATAGTTTTAGAGCAAATAATGTTTTTCATTTGCGTGCGCAATGCACATCCGCACGCACTCGTGTCGCACGGCTAGACGCGTAGCTCCGACCCACATGTGCATCCGCTGCGGAGCTCTTGCTATGGAGACACCCGCGTTCCGCACCCGACGCGTCTGCTATGCGCGCCCTCACCACGCGACGCGGGTGGGGGAGCGTGTCCGCTGCGTCGCCCGCGAGATCAGAGCGCGCGCCGCCCTGACCCCCGGGACGCACAGCACACAGAGCGCGCGCGGGGCTGGCGATTGCACCGGGCGGAGGCGGCCCCCAAGCGCGCTTTCAAAGACTGCGCGGACGCGGCGGGCAGTGTCTCCGAGTCCTATAGGCAGGGGCGCCCAGGGGAAACTCCTCTCCCTATTCATAAACCCTTTACTGCATGATTTTTTTTATTTTTATTATCAATAATTATTTTTCTTTTTGATTGATTTTTTCGTGTTTCTAGGCGCATCAACTGCTTTGGTCATTAGTCCCGCTAGTGTAGTGCATGTTTTTTGCTGGAGATGGCGGTGATCTTCCCACGTCCGTCGTCCCTAACCAGGACTCCCACCAGCGGTGCCCCGCCCCAGCCGGAACAAGCTCTGAGCTCCCGACCGGTCTCCCGGAATATGTGGTAGTGTAGAGCATGTTAGTGTAAGTGTTTGTGTAAGGGGAGAGGAAAGGACAAGAAAGAAGAAGGACAGATCGCGCGCGGTCCGTGGCCCGTTTGGTAGGGTACTGCTCCGTCATTCGCCTAGTGTTGATCGGAGAAACCACGGAAAACTACCGATCAGAGCCGTTGGTCGCTAGAATTCTCCTCCAGACAGCGACTGAATTTTACCTATCTGAAAAGCTAGAGTGGAAAATTCTGCCGCCGTCAGTTGTTTTTCTTATTTATTTATTTAGTTTAATTAAAGGAAAAATAGTAAAAAGAATCAAAGTAAATATTGAGAAAAACACAAAACTAAATTGTGTTACTCCTCCAAATTTGCTATATTTCACGATTTAAAAAATGTACTTATTTTCAAATCGTTATGTGATAAAATAAGATCAAGCAAGTCAATAAAATAAGTATCATTCGTATTTTGTTTAATTATTTTCCTAAAATGTTTCCATTGTTATATACGGAAACAGAGTTTGTTACCAGGAAGTTTCGATTCACGACGCCACTAGATTACTACCACTTCATCTCGTTATATAATCGCGGTTACTGTCCGAACTAATTTTCTATTTCCATATTAAGGCAGTAATAAATATTTTTCTTCAATACCCTCTTATCTTTCGTCACATGTTTTATGTCTCCTTGTTATTGACAACAATACAATACACATTTATCAATACACACTAGTCTTATTGAATTTTATTATTGAGCAGAGAGATGCATCCGCGTGATTCAGTCTCGTATTGTGACAAGTAATTAGTTTAATTTTGCATTCATTTGCAGGTTCTGCACATCTGTGAAAAGGTGGGGCAATATCGAGAAGTGCCGGACCAGCAAAAATCTAATAGAATGTTCAGGAAGATCTCATGTAAACTACAGCGAGAGGAACGTTTCTTTGAGGCCATAGGTCTCAAAATTTAAGTTTTTAATACCCTGAAATGCTTCTTTTAGGAGTTATTTAAAGATATATTTGTGTGTGTATATATATATATATATATATATATATATATATATATATATATACAATAATGAATATATATAATATAATTGATAGGAGTTATTTAAAGATATATTTGTGTATATATATATATATATATACACACACAATAATGAATATATATAATATAATTGAATATATATAATATATATATATATATATATATATATATATATATATATATATATATATATATATTCAAAAATGCTGCCGAGTCTTGCGAATTGCAGTTGACATGAGTATTTAGATGCATTTTTTTAAACAAATCCTTCTTATTTTAAAGTCCAAGTGCAATTCGCCACGTCTCCGTGAAATTCTCTTTATTTAGAAACCTCACTTATAAAGAATGGTTGCGTGTGAAAGGTATCTATACTACTGAAATAATATAGGAGATGATTAGAGACAAGGTAGGTCGCCGACAGTAGTACTAATAAAATAAGGGTTTGTGTGTCAAAAATACAGGACCAATACACTCCAATGCAGAAAACTTGATATAGGAGTCCCTATAGGAGTCGAGTGCCATCGTTAGCAAGTCCACTTCCCTTCGTTGTCTGTGTTTAGTGGTAGATTTTACCACGGAATTGTCGTGAATAAAGTTTCTCTTTGAGAAATAATTTTCATTCTTTCTCAAACGATCTTCTTTCTCATATTTTCATGTGTTTTCTGCCTTTATCTGACGTTTCTAGGATTCCTTCGATAATCATAGATGAATTGTTTTTCTTATTCATTTCTACATACTTAAATACATTTGCTTTTTGAAGAAATGGTTAGGAGGAAGAATAGGTCTATGACTAAGGTCATTAGGACAAGTGAGTGCATGCTTTATGGCGGGCGGTGGCAGTGATCTTCCTCTGCTTCTACACGTTGGTACGCGGAATTTTGCCTGTCAGGATCTCCCACCAGTGGGGGCATCGCTCCAGCCGGTACACGTAGCCACCTGGTCTCCCAACCTGTGTGGTGGTGTAGTGCGTGTAAGTGAATGTAAGAAAGGGGTGAGGAAAAGGAAAGAAGATCGCGCGCGGTCCGTGGCCCGTTTGTTAGGGTACTACTCAGGCATTCACCTGGTGTTGATCCGAGAAACAACGGAAAACTACTGATCAGAGCTGCCGGCCGCTAGAATTCTCCTCTAGACTGTGTGGATTCTTGTATTGGTTTAGTGGTGAGTTGTAGTTGGCATTTACAGAATTGAAATGATTCAGGGCGTTGTCATTGTCAACAATACTATTTATTTCAATAAGATCAGCTTTCGATGGCTTAGTCATCATCATCAGAGTCGTTTTTGTGACTCCCAGACAGCGGAAAACTGATGATGATGGCCATCGAAAGCTGCTCTTATTGAAATGAACAGTATTGTTGACAATGACAACGCCTTCAATCATTTCAATTGTGTGGATCCTGCCTAGATATGTTGCTAGTGTCGAAAATCCTGACCCCGTCATGACTGGAACCCAAGGACTTCCCGATAAGAAGCACTGAAGTGACATCAATTGATGTCCTGAGCTCTCTAAGCCGGTTTCTGGACTGGATTTGTGACAGATAACTCCTGATTTTATTAGTACTTCAGCCAGCGACCTATCTTGTCTTGAGTTGATGAATAAATCAGGTTTTATTGAAACTTGCTAACGCCTCCATTTTTTCGGTTTAGTTTATTACCAAAAAACTGAGATATAACGTCCGTGCTACACATGTCTTGTTGAAGGGAAACCTGAACACTTGCATGAATTTGCCAGATTGAGCCACAAACGGAAACCATCCACTCGTACGCCCAGATACCACAAACATTGTGTGATTGGAGTGACGTAACCTACCAAAAAAGACCAAATGTTTTTCTACGTGGCTGCCCGGGAGACGTCGCGTCCTAGGCACAGATGTCATAAACTAGTAAAAGAACCACATAGAAAACCACACAAAAACATTTAGAATTAAGAAAAAAAGGGGAAAAAATAACAATAACATTTTTCGTGTAAATTAAGTATGCCAAAGTGCTACAACATAATTATTAAATTAGATTTAAGCAAGAATTAAGTTAGCTTTAGTTAGTATTAGCTTTAGCTGCTTAAGCCCCAAGGCAGCAGAATAATTTGTACACCAGTAACTAAATATATTCCCGCCCCCTCAGGGTTACTGTGGAGGGGAAACATGAAAAAAGGCACAGATGTAAACGCTTTGGCCGCCATCCTGTGATCTTCCTCAGGGCGAAATGCGAGAAAGGTCGTAGGATGTCGGCCGAGACTTTGTCACTTAGCCCAGGACACGGCGCACAGGGGCCAGAGGAGGGAAAAGTTGGCAAAATGTCCAAAATCAACATATGCTTCAGAAGCTCCGTTTCACATGAAAGGTGTAGCAAAATGTTCCCTTCATCGTTCCCCGATCAGGAAAGGAAGGGGGAATCAGGCCACTCCATTCAGTGCGAGTTTGAACTTGCACACGTGATGCGCGGCGCACTTCTTTGCTTGCGCAGTACGAAGATAGTTGTGGTTTTCGATACAAATATTTTTGCTCTCTCGACTAGCAGAATCGTACGTGCTATGGATACGATACCAGGTGATATGTACTTTAAATCTGTATTTCTAAAAACATATTCCTTAAATAATAATTTAGTAATTCTAAGTAGGAACTTCACGTGTCACAATGGAATGAAATTTTAAAATCCGTTTTTTCATATTGTCTTTTACTTCCATTCCGGGCGTTTCCGGGCTATTATATTAACTGAATCTCATTCTGGAACTCATATAGTTTTCAACACATTAATAAAAGTTTACCCGTGTTTGCCCCGTTTTGCGTTAAGGTTTTGTTTATGAGAAGGCACGTCTAGTTTTGCTAGCCTTTATTTTGTAGTTTTTCCTTTCATGATCTTGTACTGATAGTTTTATATTAACAAGGAGGGATTTGTATTGTGTTATTAAACACACTGAAACTAAAAAAGGAAAAAAGTGCGACCAGGAAGAAGAAAAAAGGAAGTGCTTCGCAGGCTGTTAATTGCATCTGACCCTCCAATTTGACAAATGGAATAGAAAAAAATTATCACAAAGGCATTGGACCCAGAAGTTACACCAATGTTGGCGGCTTAAAGTACAAATTTACTTTTCGAAGAAGGGCTACATGATAAAATTTCTGACTTTGAGGTTATGTAAATAAATAAAGGTCAAACAATTAAATGTCATTAATTAAATATAAAATTTGTTTTATAGCCAAAAATTAAGAAAAATTAAAAATACTTTTTTCAGTTTTTCCTCTTTCTGGTCCCACTGTGCGGCGTCTCCCAGACAACCAAGTAGATATTGACTTCGGTCGCGGGAGACTTCGCTTTCAAATTAGAGTTATTTGTGATACGAGTGATAAAAGTAATATTTTTATTTTCGAAGTCGGAAATGTGACACGAGGCCGATAGTCCGAGTGGTGGTGGTTTGAGCAAAAGAATTTACCACATCTTTACCACGTGTGGCGCACTATTTTTTAGACAGCCTTACTGACGTTAATTTAAGTGTATATATCACTGTATTACATTAAGGTGAATAGTAGTTGAGGCTATCAGACGAAAATACTTTGATAATTTAGGATCACGGAGTAAACAAAACATTCCAATTAAAAAACATGATTTCAGTCAAGTTTTCGAGCCGAAAAATCTTTAAAATATATACTTCTAATACTTGACAGAAATCATCATTTTTTATTGTAAAACATTTCGATTTTTTTATGTATTCACAGTATCTGAACGTTTTGGGCGTCTCCTGACTTTTAACATTAGTGCTAACGGTTGAACTTTCAGCACTCATTGCATTCATACAAGTAACTGCTTTATTAAAATATTTTATGCATCCAATACTAAAATGAGCAAATCTAAATCATTTTATTACCAGAATGAGCCAAAATACCATTGTCTCTTCAAATTGGGGTATGATTGAAGCCCGACCTAATGAATACATCAATAAACAAGGGAATACCACTACATTTCAAAGGGTTATGAACAACATTGAAATTGTTTGTGAATGGGCTCACAGGGCCCTTGAAAAAAAAACCGCAAATTCCCAGCGTTCGTGCTAGACCCAGATCACAGAGCTAGTAAAGCACCTGCCGCAAGGCCCTCTGACATCGATGACAGGCAGAGCTCCACCGTGCAATAGAGGACCAACCACAGGCATCCGATATTACGAATCACTGCGGTCATTGGGAGCCTCTCCACTTTGAATTCACATGACAGCGGTTTTGTCCGTTGATTCGACAGAACACGATAGTGACTGTTGTCAATAGCTAGGTTGCGTGGCGCGATGATTGTTTGCTGAGTGATCGGTGTAAGATCCTATCTTCATACGTATGAAACAATGCAACGGAACTATCGAAGTGTGTGATGACGGTAACACAATTGTACTCCATTAACATTCCACGAGTATTGACTTTCCATAACTACGACACGATATACCATGTTAAAAGGATCCTTTGTTTCATGATAGTGACGTTTTTCTTTGTTTTTATCGGAAGGCAATATTTATTCATCAAGAAAATGTTTATGTTACTTACTTAGTATGTCAGTTATTACAGTTCTGAAACATATTATATCACGGTGTAATATACCGCATTTTTTAACCCATTACAAAGTCTCTAATGTTTCTAATCTATTTTCCTTAGGCATTCACTCCAGAGGTTCACTCCATAGCTTCAAAACCCCAGAAAAGAGATCGTAGACCGTCGAGGAAGAAACCTTTCGTCACCCTTCGAATGCACTCTACCAACGGCGGTTGATGACAGGCAAGAGGTGGTGAGACAGTAGCTAACAGACTGGAGGTTGCACCTCCATAGGTAAAACTGAAAGCAATTCAAATCAATTAAAAGTAAGTGAAAGAAAAGTTTATATTGAAAAACTACTTACATAATGTTTTGCTTTGGGTACACGTAAGGTATATACACCTTCCGCGCACGTGATTACGGCTTTGATTTCCACTAGGCACTTCAATTCGACTTGTTTTTTTTTACGTAAAATAAATAAATAAATCAATAAAAAACACGTCATACGCACTTTTTAACTGTTTTTTGACGTAAAATAAATAAATAAACAGTACATCGCAACAATCACCATTGCTTCGACACCTTTCGCACAAATAAAATTATTTTATTTCGAAAACTTCACTACCGTGATAATTTCGCAATAATAAAAGATCTTCCACACACATTCGTATTCACAAGAACGTATGCAAACCGCTGGCCAGCTGCAACCACACTGGCTTCCGCGAGACACTATAAGGGACTCCCATCCAGAACGGCCACCTTTACACAAAGAACTCATCAAATGTACATTTTGAATCAACAAAACTATTGTCAAATGAAAACAAATTCTCTAAATATCATAAGCAATGCATTGAATATCGCCAATAATTGACTAAACTCTTGTCATTTCAATAACAAGCGAAAATCATAAAATACGTTGCAGTGTGTTAGACGACAAAATAGGGTAATCCCATGAGATTCTCTCCACCACCGGCAACGCAACAGCGCCAGCTGTCTGGTTGCCCAACCAAAAGGCTCTATCTTCTCCGTGTTAAATCGAAGGACCAAGGAGTAAAATCAGTAACTTCATTAATACAGCCAAGAGTCAAGAACGTGGTGCAATTCCTAGCAAGGCACCAGACACCGGAGAGAGCGCAAGTTGGACGCTCTTTGGTTTCAAAATGATTTCGTATACATCGATATTGCTGCAATATATTGAAATTGAATGTTTTAAAAGAAAAATGTATATTCCTAAGATATTATGAGATCTTTTTTCATTTTCTGGGGGTTGTGCAACCGTGCAACCTAAGCGCGAGCCACCACTGCACTCTACTCTACAAAACGTTCTTTTAACTAACTGATATCTCCAATGGCAGAAGGTACGTGTACACTCATTCCGAAATTCGAACAGCGTTCAGTATTGATACGAAACAATATCACAGACATTTCCCGCAGCACGACACTTACAATCCACCATATATTGTACCTTACATACACACCGTACCATCACTAATATCCAAATCCTTTGCTCCCTCAAACTAATATGTTATATTTTCAAGTAATGACTCTAATAGTCCAAACATTTTCTAAGAAATATCCGAATTCTTTCATTCACTGCGACTTAAACTGTCTTAAAATTCCGTGGGTAGAATTACGTTTTCATTACGGCAAAATTATTTCTCATCTCTCTTTTGTATTCCGCTGCATGTTTCGTTACAATTCCAGACGATGTGGATCTAATTCTCTTCATCGTCGCACATCACACATGAAAAATTATCGTTTGAATCATTCAATTATCATTGTCAAAAAATAAACAACACAAATGTAGTACATATATGCATAGGGAATTTATATACTTTGTAACAGCTTTTTACTCTTAGCCAATTTTCCCATTAATTTTGACGTCTTTACAGTAGGTCCAGTGGATGGAGTCATTTGGTAAAATCGAAAATAACTAATACACTTTTTATTATTACAACTTAAATATTTTCAACCGTAGTATCCGCCGGCCTTATTTTTAATGTTAAAAATGAAATAAGACAATAATCGATTACCAATTTGTCACTCGCGTAAGAGGATGCTTAGTTCAGCAGTGTGTTTCTATATCCAAGCAGGAGTGACTCGTTTGGGAGAGTTCACTGTCATTGGAATAAAATCCATAAAATTGAAACAATGATCATCAGGAGACACATTGCTTAAATGTGCATATTTTGTTTGGATAAAGTTTACGCTTGTCTGGTTATGGTGCCCCAGCATTCGATACTTATGGGCCAACACTGACCCTTTTAATGTAAAAAATATTACGCTTCGATCTACTACTAAAACCGAATGTAGTATCATTTATCTAAAACATTATCGCAACTGTATACAATTGCAACTAAATTGGCTGCAAAACTTAGTTTAATATCGTTTTGAAAAAAAAAACTATCGTTTCTGTCTTGTTGGTTGTTAGTGAACCGGGCGATCAACATCTTGGTCATTAGTCCCGCTAGTGTAGTGCATGTGTTTTGCTCGGGAGATGGCAGAGATCTTCCCCCGCTGGATGGTGGTATCCGGGGTTAGCGAGGTCTCCCCCTAAACAGGACTCTCCCAACAGCGGGCCTCCGCCCCAGCCAGGTAAATCTCTATGCTGCCGACCACTCTCCCGGAATATGTGTTAATGTAGTGAATGTTAGTGTAAGTGTGTGTGTGTGTGTGTGTAGGGGGAGAGGATAGGACAAAGAAAATGAAGGAAATATCGCGCGCAGTCCGTGGCCCGTTTGATAGGGCACTGCTCCGGCATTCACCTTGCGTTGATTGGAGAAACCACCACCCAAAATTACAGATCAAAGTAGCCAGTCGCTAAAATTCTCCTCCAGAATTCAACCCAGCTGAAAAGCTAGTATCGAAAACCCTGCTGCATTCAGGACTCGAACCTAGGACCTCACAGTCAGAAGCACTGCAGTGACATCAGTTGATGCACTGAGCTATCCCTCCCGGTATTTTTTGTTCTCCATACGTGACGCAGTAGGAGGCAAAAATTTACTATCACGTTCGTCCGTCTCAGAAGAGTAGCTAGTTGATGTGCCTTGTCGGTTCGAATAGGGGTGGTCTCGTTCAAGAGAACCAAACTGTTGTATTGGCTATAAGGCAATATGAAGGAAGTGCTCATCCGGAGTAATACATTTTAATGAGCAGCTTGATGGACATAAAAACTCCCTCAGAGGGCGAAAGAGAAAAAGTTTTCTCGCAGGAAAGAGGGATGGAGATTTGATGAAGTGGAAGAAGAGAATAAAAAAGAGAGAATGATCAGTCTACAAGAAAAGAAACCCCGGTTACATAATTGGTAATGGGAGGAAAACCGAAGGGGAAGGGAATTAAAAAAGATAATTAAAAAAAAGAATGGCTAATGGTTAAGGGGAATGAATTAAAAAACGAGAAAGTGAGCAAACAATGAGAGGCAGAATAATATAAAAAATAGAATACTTTTATCTACTTGGAAAAGGGAAAGCAAATAAGATCTCATGGTAGAAGTAAGAAACCTCTGGTAGATTTCATAGCAACGGATGGAAGGAAAGATAAAGGCAAGAGGAAACGCTAGCAGGGGCAATTTCAAAGAGAAAGGGTGCGCTTGTTAACGTAATACCTCCTCGCACAAGTGTTTTCATTACGCTGCGAGCACTCGGAAGAAGCGCCTGTATCGAGCGTGCGACGAGTGCCCATGTGCAACGCGCGCATCTGGGGACACGCAATGCCCCGGACCGGAATAAGCGCCTTGGGACACTCCACCTCAGTGACGAAACCGGAACAGATGCCACTGCAGCGCCTCTGACCGGGAGGTCCTAGGTTCGAGTCCCGACGGCGGCATGATTTTCGACACTAGCTTTTCAGCTAGGTCGAATTCAGTTGCTGTCTGGAGGAGAATTCTAGTGGACGGCTGCTCTGATCGGTAGTTTTCCGTAGTTCCTCCGATCAACACTAGGCGAATGCTGGAGCAGTACCCTACCAAACGGGCCACTGACCGCGCGAAATCGTTCCTTCCTCTCCCTTGTCCTATCCTCTCCCCTTACACACACACTTACACTAACATGCACCGGATGGGGCGGTGCCCCGCAGGTGGGAGAGTCCTGGTTAGGGGGAAACCCCACTAACCTACGGTAGGTCGGCGCCGGATCTCACCATCATGCGGGGGAAGATCACCGCCATCTCCCGAGAAAAACCAGGCTCTATACTAACGGGACTAATGACCTGAGCAGTTGACGTGCCCGGAAACACGACAAACTCAATCAATCAATCAAACAAAACCGGAGAAAATGAGAGTGCACGATAGCACCAACGTAGTGTTTGTTCTACGTGGAGATCATCAATTATTGCATTGGCATACGAAACAAGAAAAAGAAGGAAGGATGAGAACAAGGTAGAGAATGCATTGAGTAATGTTATGAGCAAAGTTTTTTTTTTAGTTATTCATTTAACGTCGCCTTATAAACAGCTAGGCCATTGGCGACCACAGTTACAAAAATACAGTATTTACAAATTCACATACTAGTTACACATTTTCATGGGATAAACATACTCAAATCCTAAATCTAGATGTTATACGTAGGGCAGACAATGTATAGTCATTAGCTAAATACTATTTAGCATATTAAATTTGGTGAGGAGTTCTATAATTTTCTTTTGACCTGGATAAGAATTGAATATACAGTAGAGATTATCATTGATGTTAAGGTTTGTTCTCACAGTCGCCATCACGTGGCAATCAACTATATATGCTTCGTGGAAACTGGAAGTTCGCAATTTGGGCAAGGATCAGGAGTAGCCTTTTTAATTAGGTTGCTGTGACTGAGTTTAAAATGTCCTATACGGAGTCTGGTTATAACCACTTGATGTTTTCTGCTAAGCCTAATGGAAGTGATGGGAGATTCCTCGATATTCTTCCTAACTGCTTGTAATTTGGAAGGCAACATTTTCCAGTTCCGGTCCCAAAGATTCTTAACTGCAAGTAAGAGTCGGTCTGAGTAAGTTTTTAAAGTCGGGGAGTGTGCTGCCAGCTTCAATTTGACATAACATAATATTAAATAAAAAAACTTACTATAACATACATAAAATAATATATCATACTTAATAATATAAAATAATAAATACTCAAGAGTAAGACCAAATCACAACAAAGTACCTCGAGCGAGAATGACGGTATAAAGGAAATGCGGTTAAAGTGACTTTCTCCGATAAGGAGTATCCTCGCGTGAGTTTCAGTCATGTTCGGCCCGAATTTCCTTACGGAATATGACGCCTGGAATATCTGTCCCCCGTGCTACCTACTTAGTTTTGTTCTTTCTTTGTTGTGCGCAAACTCAGTCCGAAGAAGTGTGCCTTCTAAATGGAACAGAAATTATTATTATTATTATTATTATTATTATTATTATTATTATTATTATTATTATTTCTCGGGGATTTCTCACCCGGGGTTCGAGGGGCCTCTAGGCATACCACATTCCTAGCTTTGCATATTGAGGACTGTGCGAACAATCCGGCAGGTTTCAAGAATGACTGACTTTTGAGCTTTTGGGATAATTTTATGAGGATGAAGACCTATTTTTTTCTAAATAATTCTTTAGATTTTTGTTAACCAGACCTGTAGCTGTTATTACAATTGGTATAATTTCAACAGACTCAAGTTTGTATATTTCTTTATATTCTATTGATAGGGGAATGTATTTTGAGATTTTTTCTGTTTCTGCCTTATTGATGTTGTGATCTGCAGGGTGTGTAACATCAATAATGAATGCTTTCTTTTCCTGTATGTTATGTAGTAGAATGTCTGGTTTATTTGCCGGGATCGTTTTATCAGTGTGTATTGGAAGGTCGAATACATTTTGAACTGTTTACTTTTGTAATCATTTGGCTTTGTATTTATAATGAGGATGATTTCCTCTTCTGCCAGTAGAGCATGTTTGGTTGCCAGTGCTTGGTGTACAATATTTGCAGTTAGGTTGTGCCGATGTAGGTACTCCGTGTTGGCGAGGTTTGTGCACCCAGTGATGAGATGGTCTATTGTCTCTGATGATCGATGACATACTCTGCATTCGTCATTAACTTCTAGTTTTTCAATAAATCTTTTGTAGTTATTCGTTGAAATAACTTGGTCCTGAATTGCTTGAATGAAACCCTCAGTCTCTCCAAATAGAGCCCCATCTCTGAGCCATCGCACTGAGGCGTCGTAGTCGGCATTTTCTAGAGCATGGGGAAAGCTTCCATGGAGAGGTTTGGACTTCCATACCTGTTTGTTATTATTATTATTATTATTATTATTATTATTATTATTATTATTATTATTATTATTATTATTATTATTATTATTATCAATTCTGAAATTTAGATAAATGTATTCTGTAAAATGTACCAGTGGGCGGAAATTCTTCTATTGAAAATTGGCCATAACGTCTTAATTATGGGTAGGCCACGTGTCAAACATGAATAACCACACGGAAATGCTTTCGAAAAGCAAGTTAATATTTGTGAGAATTATTGGGTATTTAGAGGAACAGATGTTAAATTTTCCCTGTGTTTTTATCAAAGCCTTTAAATTGTTTCTGATTCTTTCCACAGGTTGCGTCGTGGGGACTTTATCACAGGGCAAACAAACACATCCATTGTGTCCTACACAATATTCCAAGAAAGAGATCTTCTGGTACGATAATGGTGAGCATTCCCGTAGTTAACGACACTACAGTACCGGCAGCGTATCAGCCGATACTGTAGGGAATGTCGCAGGAGCAGCGCCAAGTACAATCGTTGCCCCGAACCTTCCGAAACTGAGTTTCCCTTGAATCTACATTTACTGTTCTTGTTCAATTTGCGTTAATTTAGAAGTGAATATTGCTAATTAGATATTCTTGGATAGAGGTTTCTAATTACTCCGATTTCTTGTTGTGAATTGCATGTCCTTGACCCTAGCAACACTAAGGTATGAACGGTCCAGTGGTTTGCCAAAGAAGGGGTGGGAATGGGGCTACTGGAGTCTACATCTTAAATTTAGATTATACTGAAGTATTAGACATTTTTTTAATTTAATAAATTGAATCATCGTTACATTTACTTGTATAAATATTTGAATAAAACATTTTCAAGTTCAATTGAAAAAAAAGCAACAAAAAATTGATCGCACGCATATTTCCATTTAAAATTAACGATAAAGAACTACTACATTTTTATGTCAAATACTGCCGATCTATCTTCAAAAAATAGCATTGTACAGTGCGCCAGAAAAGTCTTACCTCAGTGGCACCTTGCTGGTAAAAGTGCTTGCAACAGAAATCATGTTGATAGTACGAGCTCCAGCATCTAACAAAAGAAAATCGAAATTGACTATTCACTCAATCATAACTGAGTTGTCCCCTTCGCTTGTTTCCAAGTGAGCAGGTTGCTCCCAACGTAAATTCAATTTATAATAGGAGACCCTGGCTCGGCTCAATACGGAGAGACTTTCCTGGCGCACGTTATTTATGCATATGTAACACCAAGGCTTGGTGCTACAAATGTTTCTAAAATGTATTTTGAATTTTCTGCGATTTTGAGTGAATAGTCTTATTTTTTATCTCCAGCTAAAGACTGTTTTATAACTCAAATTCTTGTTATCACTTGTGAAAAGTGTATAAAAATTTGAACAAAAAGCACATCGTAATCAATATCATTGATTTTAAGTTTCCTAAAAAAACTGAAACTTATAACAACAAGCGTAGAATCATGGCAGTGTTAACAATGCTAGTTTTGGTAATGCTAGGGTTAATGAAGTGGAATAGAGGTTTAGAGAGATTCGTTGTCAATTAATCTAATATAGAGTGAGTCGATTCTTAACTTAATGCTCTATTTTTCAGCCTTCTTAACCTGAGACAAATAGATCCCCAAAATCTATGTAAAATTAAAATGAGAAGTTTCTGTGTGCGGGAGTTCTTACTTGGTGATGCTAGTATGAAAAAAAATTCTCAGAGATGCTGCACATGGCGAAGGTAAACAATTGGTCCTCTTCCCATGGGTCATTAACTTGAATTGGAAACAATCGTTTTAAGCGTCGCTCTTTCATATTGGCGGACTGTGAAGTTTTTAACTAAAATATTCAGTAAGACACATTTCCAGATCGTAACGCTGTTATGCTACACAGTTGTGACAGTCGGTTACCCGCTTCAACCACAATGCCTACAGTTCCCATTTTGCAAACACCACAGTTCGTTCCTCTCTGTGACGAATACAAATACAAAACAATAATTCGTGTCGTTGCAGTTATATATTTGGTTACCCACAGTTTACTATTATTATTTAATATATCTACATAAAACAATAGGAGTTTCGTGCATTTAAGTTTGGTTAGTTTTAGACATATCTATGAATAGACAAGGGTGGATCTTAAACTGGGATAATAATAAAATTTTTTAAAATAAACGTCAATTTTTATGAATTGCAAATGAAAAATGAACCTTGTTAAAATATTGGTATAATGAATTTAAAGGAAAGTAAATGCGTTGAAACCTGTCAGAAAATATTTTTATTATAGTAGTCCTATTCCTGAAACATTTTATTGCGCTGTAAAGATTGAAGTTCGATTGTCATTAATAGCAATTATCATCAGTACAACTAATCAATACAAATATATTCTTTTTTAATGGTAATTTCAAATTAAAACCTAACGCCGCGAGAAAATAAAACAAATGAATGAAAATGAAAGGAATGCCTGTTACCCACATTTCGACAGTTTTGCCACCTCACGAATGAGAAATTTACTCTCGTTCAGAAACGTTGGCTGATTTTTTATTGAGTTTTAATTTGAGAGTTGCTTTTGGTTGTTTGCTAGCACAATGGAGTTCGATTTCTTTACGGACTTTTTAGAAAATTGGAATATTTAATGAACTGTCAAGGTTAAAGAACTGCTAAGACGTACTACTAACTCATTGTTAGTAAAGAATATTAGATGTAATAACCAAATTTCGTATATTGATCTGAGGATTCGCAATGAGTGCTGATCTCTGTAACTCGATTTGCTTCCCAATAAGGTGAACTCACGAACGGTACGCAAGACATTAGGACCAACACAAACACAGTTGAGGAGAAAACAGCGTTAAACTGTTTGAAGGAACGATTGGTAGGGGGAGCATTCGGCAACTGAGTTTCGAACGAGGACAAAATCGTAAATCGCGAGAATTCCGCGTCGAAGGTCGCTCTGGGCGGCAAACGCCGCAAGTTGGCTCAAAGGGCGGGCGCGGTTGTTGCTCTCTGCTCTGAAGGCGCCGAGTGCTCTCTCCTTTCAAAGCGGCTCCCCTGCCTTCGCGCTCTCTCTCTCTCTCTCTCTCTCTGTCTCTCTCTCTGTCTCTCTCTATCTCTCTTTGTCTCTGTCTGTCTCTATCTCTCTTTGTCTCTGTCTGTCTGTCTGTCTCTATCTGTCTTTGTCTCTCTCTGTCTGTCTCTATCTTTGTCTCTGTCTGTCTGTCTATCTCTATCTCTCTTTGTCTCTGTCTGTCTGTATCTCTCTTTGTCTCTGTCTCTTTGTCTCTGTCTCTTTGTCTCTGTCCTTTGTCTCTGTCTCTTTGTCTCTGTCTCTTTGTCTCTGTCTCTTTGTCTCTGTCCTTTGTCTCTGTCTCTTTGTCTCTGTCTCTTTGTCTCTGTCTCTTTGTCTCTGTCTCTTTGTCTCTGTCTCTTTGTCTCTGTCTCTTTGTCTCTGTCTCTTTGTCTCTGTCTCTTTGTCTCTGTCTCTTTGTCTCTGTCTCTTTGTCTCTGTCTCTTTGTCTCTGTCTCTTTGTCTCTGTCTCTTTGTCCTCTGTCTCTTTGTCTCTGTCTCTTTGTCTCTGTCTCTTTGTCTCTGTCTCTTTGTCTCTGTCTCTTGTCTCTGTCTCTTTGTCTCTGTCTCTTTGTCTCTGTCTCTTTGTCTCTGTCTCTTTGTCTCTGTCTTTTCTGTTTCTCTGCTCTGTCTTTGTCTCTGTCTCTTTGTCTCTGTCTCTTTGTCTCTGCTCTTTGTCTCTGTCTCTTTGTCTCTGTCTCTTTGTCTCTGTCTCTTTGTCTCTGTCTCTTTGTCTCTGTCTCTTGTCTCTGCTCTTTGCTCTGTCTCTTTGTCTCTGTCTCTTTGTCTCTGTCTCTTTGTCTCTGCTCTCTCTGTCTCTGCTCTGTCTCTGTCTCTTTCTGTTTCTCTGTCTGTCTCTGTCTCTGTCTCTCTTTCTCTGTCTGTCTCTGTCTCTCTGTCTGTCTCTGTCTTTCTCTGTCTCTCGACGTTCCTGAGGCTACTTCGGAGTTAACAATCTCTCTGTCTCTGCAGCGTCTCTGACCAAGAGGTCCTAGGGTTCGAGTCCCGTTCAACCGCTATTTGGAGGAGAATTCTAGCCGTCTGGCTGCTCTGGATGGTTGTTTTTTGTGGTCTCTCTGATCAATAGCTTGTGAACGCCGGAGCTGTACCGCAACAAACGCACCGAGATTGCGCGCAAGTTTTCCTTCCTCTTCTTTGTCCTACTCTCAGCCCTTTCTTCACCCACACACACACACACACACACACACACACACACACACACAATATATATATATATATATATATATATATATATATATATATACATGCTCTACATCACCCCACATGTGCGAAGACCCGTCGAGTGCTTGGAGCTCATCGCGGAAGGGGCGGTGTCCCACCACGGGAGATACTCGGTGGGGACATCACCCTTAAACCCTCCGGCGCTTTCGACACTAGCTTTCCAGCTAGGTCGAATTCAGTCGGTGTTTGGAGGAGAATTCTAGACGTCGGCTGCTCTGATCGGTAGTTTTCCGTGGTTTCTCCGATCAACACCAGGCCAATACCGGAGCAGTACCCTACCAAATGGGCCACGGACCGTGCGCGATCTGCCCTTCCTCTTCCTTGTCCTATCCTCTCCCCTTACACATACATGCATTACACTACCACATTTTCCGGGAGATCGGTCGGAACTTAGAGCCTGTGCCGGCTGGGGCGGTGCTCCGCTGGTGGGAGAGTCCTGGTTAGGAAAACCCACTAGCCGACGGTGGTCGGGCCGGATCTCGTCATCCAGCGGGGAAGACCACCGCCATCTCCCGAGAAAAACATGCACTATACTAACGGGACTAATGACCAAAGCAGTTGACGCGCCCGGAAACACGAAAAATCAATCAATCAATCAACCCTCCGGCGCTGGATCTCTTCATACAGCATGGTAGGAACACCGCCACTTCCAGGGTAAAAATATTCACTATACTATTGTACCATAATTGACCATAGGGGTTGACGTGACCGGAAAGATCATTAAAAGAATCGACCTCCCTTATCTTCAGTTTCTTTCCCCCTTCATTTTCGCTGTTACATCCTCCCCTCCATCTCTATTTCGCCGAGAGTCTCCATCTCCTCTCGCCTCTCTTTCCCGTCCTCCTGTCTCCGCCCTACTTATTGTCACTGTAGTGCCGTTGACCGGAAGATCTTGGGGTTCGGGTCCCAACGTTGGCACATTTTCGATTCTCATTAGGTTGCTGGCACGAATTCAACAAATGACTGGAGGAGAATTCCAGCGGCGACTGCTCTGGTCGGTAGTTTTTAGTGATTATTTCCTTCAACACCAGACGAACGTTGGAGCAGTAACCCTAACGGGCTACAGACGGCACAAGATATTGCATTCCCCTTCAATATTCAACTGCAGAAGTGCCATTTTAATTAAATATTTTAACAAAAAAAAGTTTAAAGATAGCTATTTTTAAATATCCCACGCTTGATGTCGTTAAGCATTCAGAACATGCCGGAAGTATTAGCAAGGTACCGTGTGCAAAATTATATTATTCAACTACTTTCTAAAGTATGTTCCCTTGCATCATAGCTTGTTGTTATTTCTGTTCTCTATTAACTTCTATAACTTAATCTAATCTCTTCTAAACTTCTATACCTTTATCATGCATTACATCTTTCCTCCACATTATCTCCGTCTAGTTTAACGAAAATGCACTTGGCTTCTCTTCCTTATTCGTTTCCTCATTGCCTTCCTTCGCCGTCCCGCCCAACCGTTTCACCCAGTCCTTCATTCTTCTCCTTCGCCCTATTTGCTTGTCTTCGGGAGCGAGACTGGCGCTGCGGAAGTTTTCCGTTTATGCCATCATTGACGGAAAGTAACGAAGTTCTTTCCCCCAAAGAAACTGTTTGGCTGCAGGGGGAAAATGGAATAATTCAACATTCTCAGGGTAAAGAACCGATTTTTTTCATGAAATCTTGAATCTACCTTGTAAATGTAGCAAATATCGTCTTGAAAGTCTGGCTTCAGTAAATTTTACTCTAATAAAGTACAGGTAAAAAATTATTATAATAAAATTAATTAATATTATAATAAAAGTATTCAACTATTATTACTTAATTCAGCTTTGACACGTACGACTCGTATGTTTACAGGAGTACCTTTTTAATACTTCAATGATAAATTTACCAGCTGAAATGGCTCTGGAAAACAACTGTTGTCACCACAGCGCCTTTGAACAAGGGAGGAACACTGCCACCACCGGGGATAAAACATTAACTACGCGCACGGGACTAATGGCCATAGGAGTAGTAATAGACATAGAAGCGGGCTCGGAAACACAAAATTATCATGCAAGCAAGAAAATAACTTTTTCCACGAGAGATAACAATCGAATACAAAGAATATAATCAATTTTTTACATTGAAAACTATTCTTGGACAAAATACCTGAGTAATGTCCATCTACAGCCGTCCGTAATTGTATTTCGCGTTACTATATGAATGAATTTGTGAATGTACGAAAAAGCGAATTTGTCTTACGTCAATTACAGAAAACAACGCAAACAAAATACTTTTATATAACGTTCCTGAAACTTTTCACATTTATCGCAGCACTAATTTACTATATTGCATATTTCTAACTTCCCATGATTTTCGAAATTTAAAGTTTAATCTATAGATCTTATGATAATTCTACCCATGTTGGCTTCTACCTGAAAAATTATGAACATAAAGTTTTGGTGTCCAGTTTATCGCAAGAAAACACATATAAAAAGAGTTCGAAAGCTTTCTCTAGATTTTCTAAAGCCAGTCTGATTCCATGTCCAGTGATTGAGCAGCACAAAGCTTCAAAACTTCGCCTTTTAGACGTCTTTTGTAACATTTTATGACTTAACTTGTTTTGTGCAAAGTTTGCTCCTTAATGGACTACCTCGCCGACCTAAGACGTCATGACTCTTCGAGGATCTTGCGGATTTCTAAGCACAAAATTAAGTGTCGTGCAGTTCGTGTAACGCAGAAATACATGAATTTGCCATTATCCAATGGGCCCAATTCAACTTTATGCAACGTTTTTGTTCGCGGAAGCATGCGTGTCTAGAATTATTATTTACTCTAGTTCATTAGAGATATTTTCCCTTTATTGAAGCGAACATTATCTGTGTGGCAGTACAGTGGAGTAGGATCCTCCAACACTCTCTTGCGCTGCGATATTCCACAACATGCCCTATTTTGAATGCATTTCAAAACCGCTTCATTAAAATAATTATTTTGGTCGCCCTCTTCTTCTCCGTTTGAAATATTAATTATAACTCCGAGGAAAGTTGTCCGGCAATAATTGAAAACTTTCTTCATTCCTACGAATTGAGACAAACTTAAAGTATTTTGATACACAAGGAGAATGTTTTGACTAGAAAATGCGATGTAATAAAAAACAAAGAGATTAAAAATACCAACTAAATATGTTACAACTGCACATACTGACGACTTCGGTTGTAGCTAACCTCTACAGGTTAACATTTTTGGTTGACTATATCAGAGATTCACTATATCCGACATTCCAAAAATAAAACAGATCCTACATGATGATTGATTGCGTTATTTAGGAGGCTCAATAAAAAAAGGAGTGTGAATTTACGGTTTTTCTATCTTCATGTAGTCTTAAAATAATATTTTCATACTGTTCGTTCAACATAGATTTTATTAATAATAGTTTAATATCCTTCCCAAAGTTCGTGCTTTCCATACACTCAATTATAGCTCTTCATAGTTGATTCATATTGATTGCGTGACCACGCTCTCTATTTTACCAGTCTTGTTACCCTTGAATTTCTCCTGCACTGTAGGGCACCACTCAAGTTCTACGCAGATAGGATTGCATTTGTTTTTACTACGGAGCTGGACAGATTTGGGCCCGGGAGAATGTTGAAACGTAGCTCCCCCTCCCACCTCTTACAAAATTAAAAATGTAAATATTTTATTAAGAAACTATGAGAGTTAGTTTGTTTCAATATATAAGAAAAATTACGTTTAAACTATAAAAGTTTTGGAAATATATTTTAAGTAATATTTTTAAGTGATTAAATAATACAATTTTCATGCTGATCTTAAAACGCTAAACATTTTTGTTGTGTTTAGTTGTGTTTAATAAAATTACTTATTAAATACATTAAGTAATAAATATGAATTTCAGTAGAACCTATTTTAATGTTAGCGTCATTTGATTCATTTCATAGAGTCCTACCTTGTGTGTAATGAAAAATTAAAAACACAAAAGGTAAAAAATTAAAATTTTATGAAATATCAACTACGTACCGCGATTTATAAAATTCGATAACGATTGTCTTGAGTTTAATTTGTTTTTAACTTTTTAAATATTTTTTCCCATCAGTCCCATCCTCAGGCCCCTTGACTTGCAGGACAACGAGCGATCGCCCAGTCTACCCATGCCCAGCGACAGAAAGCGAACGAGTGAGAAAGAGAAAGCGTGGATCGCCTTCCCGACTGCTTTGCCTCCATATACTGGCGAACCGCCCGCCATTGTTATCATATTGTGGCGTCATGCAGTTGCAATAATAACACAGACGAGTGTGGGTTTAGTAATTTAGAAGTTTATTAATAGACCACCACCTTATTACAAATAACGTAATTACTAATATCCCTACACGGAGTAATTTCCCGTTACGGCTACCACACCACTACGCACTAATCTTAAGCATTAGATGGCGTGAAGCGCCGCAACCCACCTACGACTCAACTCGAGTCAGCCTCTGTACGGCAACACATTGCCGGCTCTTGCCAGCCGCGGCCCGCCCACCCAGACAGTCCGATCCGTGCCGCACCGCGTCCGTAACCAAGAGAGCGTTCCGCCGCTCGCCAGGGCTGACGCTCGCCCTTCCCCCCACCACGCTGCCTCCTAGGGTTTCCCGCCGACGTCACATCCGCTCCTAAACAAAGGCTGACGCGTGGTGCCTTAGCGTCGCCTATGCCACGCGGCCGTTCGTTACAATTGCGTTTGTGCATGACGCTACAATATCATACCTCTCGGAGCGGGGAACGCCTGGCGATCATAATAAGTTGCCCCTAGAGAGAGTTTTTTTTTTCAAATTTAAGTAGTATATGACTTAGTGTAGGGATCACAGAATTTTGAAAATGTGCACACAATTCACTTTTCCCCATAGCACGTCATACGCAGTTTTAACTGTTTTTGACGTAAAATAAATAAAAAAAATAGAGTGCCTCTGGCCGGGAGGATCTAGGGTTCGACCCCAGATGTTGGCACGATTCTTGATCCTAGGTCGAATTAGGCCGCTGGCTGGAGGAGAATTCTAGCGGCCGGCTGTTCTGTCATTTTAGCCAAAAATCCTACGAATTGTTTAAGTGCTAGTGATATTTATAGACGACAAGATGGATAGACGGACAGATAACAAGGAACATGGACGTTTTACAAGAAATACTTTTTCGGTACCAGGGAACCCTAAAAACGAGTATTTCGTCTGAAATCTTGAAGTCGATTTTCAACAGAATTGCATTACTTTCTAAACACTCCGTACGCGAGAAAGTAAACACGGGTCTATGGAGCTAATTCAAATATTTCTACGCATGAAGGCAATATTGTATTTCTCTCGACGCGCGTTACATTCGTTTTATTATTACGCGTGATATTTTCCCGTTCATTCAAGCAAACATTTCGTGCGAGACAAACTGCGCTCGGCGGCGCTCTGTGTCACCAACTCCTCGCTGGGCGATGTGCTGCCGAGCGCGCGCGAGTGCGTTCACAAAGCGAGGAGCAATTGCGTGGCGGCCCACGCAAAACAGCCCACGCCTGCTCTCTCAGTCACACGCTCACTCCCCTGTCGCGCAGCAGCACGAGGCGGTGATCCCTCAGGGCACAATCCGCCTTTGTCATCAGCGTGAGTGGAGGGTTAGATTACTGCGCCTTGAGACGTAGCTTTCCAATATAATTCGGGCAAATATGTAAGGGGTCGTTATTTTGAAAAGAAACAGAATGGTAGCTCACGTAAACAAATTTGGTTTTGTAATTTATCAATGCCGAAGTAGGCAGGATTTTTTATTAAAAAATATAGAGATTTGTTTTTTTGATGAACATTATAATGTATCTAAATATTTATATTCCATCATTTTAAATTACACGAGTAGTGCTACAACAGCACATACTTCTAAATTTCAATTTTAAAAAATTCAAAGCGTTCAACAAAAATTAGACGTGCGCTATTCTTTTAAGCGTCCGTAACGCTATTCAAAAGCAAGTTTTATAAAAATAATTGGAGTCATTTTTCAAGAAAATTTTGGAAATTATGTTCAGGCTTCATGTAAAGGAACCCCAAAATCAAAATATCCGTTTGAAATCGATCGGGAAACATCGATTTTAGAGAAAATCGGATGATCGTTTTGCGCGCTAGCTTTGACCATAAACAGAAAGATTATCCGATAGACAAACGTTTTTCCGTCAATCGTTTTTTATGTATCAAGGCCCGAAAAAACTTGTATACTGACTCTAAATGTTAGGAGAAGCAATTTACTATACATAGCAACAAGATGTATGCACTTTCTGTTACCAGGGCCCGGCAATAAGAATTTTTCTACTGAATATTCGCCGTTTTTCGGCGCATGAATACAATATTTTCTCTTCGTAAGTATAAAAAGTAAGAAAGTAAAAACGGTACTTATACCGATGTATCTTAGTTAAATACGATTAAAACGCGGAAAAATACCTAGGTAACGAATTTTGATTTTATTTTCTGTGGAAGTGAATGTCGGGAGAGAATGTCGCTTTATCCTTTCACACTGGTGGAATCCGTTATCATCTGCACGGAGTATATTGAGTAATTTTGAAAATTCTAATGTCAACAGCAAACGTCTTGTTTTTCTGTATTTCTATGTGACTTTAAAAATAGGTATACCAATTTATGAGTAAAGTTATATGTTATGAACACATCAATTTAAATATCCACCTTAGCCAATAAACAAAATACTGCGTCGAGAGGCTGAACCAATCTGCCTTTTAAAATGCCGACGCAACCCGGTAGATGAAATACAATGCCCAGAATATTTATTTTGCGATACTGTAAAAAAATTAGTTTCATGTGAGCAACCTTTTGTCTGCCGTATTCAACTAGGCTTCCCATTGTATTCTGTTGCTGTGGGGAGACCCTGCCTGGCATCGCAAACCAGTGTAGCTAGAAAGCACTCCGAAACGCGTCATTCACAGAGAATTTTAAGTGGGCGGAAACATTGGATAATGCTCTAATTGGAACACTGAAGAATACATTTCAACACATAATTTTAGTGTTGGGTTTTCCATGAATATTCATGCTTTTTACACAAGCAATAATAGTCAGTAATTGAACTGTTTCACTCACTGAATTCTGATAGTTTGAAACGTCGTTTGAGACGTAGGGCGTCTGCAAAACTGCTTCTATTCAATTAGAGATTATACTGATCGTCAAAAAGAAAAATTATGTTAATGTTAACAAAACAATGATATAGTATAATGATTTAGTTTACATTTGCATTGTATAATTTTTAAAAAGGACTTAAATGCCTGTAACAAGTAATGTACTTCAGCCTTGGGTCAATGACCCCTCTCGATGGTTGCCCTTGATTTGTTTCTGGACATAAATGTAGTTTCACTATGCGCACGTTTTGTTGAGCTTTCCTTTTGCTTGTAGTGGTAGTAGAGCTTAGGGTGAGTTTCTATTTGTTTGCAATACAGAAAAATCAAATCTGTCGTTCGTTTACCGTTACAAATAAGTTTTCTATAATTCGGCAACGAAAATATCTAGTTTTTTAAATGTTAATCTGTCGCTTTTTTAAATTTATTATTATTATTATTATTATTATTATTATTATTATTATTATTTCATCTTTCAACTATTAATAGTTAAATTGTTGGGAAGGGATTCTGAAACTGAAGAAAGCGTGCGCAGATGATTTTCTCCTCCATACGTCACATACAGTTTTTGACTAAATAAATAAAAAATAAATTCAGAATTATGATCACGTTTATTCATTTAGTAATAAAATTGATCTTATAATAATTTAAATAAACTGAGAGATTTTTTGAATATTTGAAAGCACATATCGCAACAGCAGATTGTTAACGAGTTTGTGTAGTTACAAGTGTATTATTGAGTGTCTATTTACAGTATTCAAGATAACACATTAACAGTATTAAGAATAAAAAAGAGACAATTATCGAATATCTTCATTAAAGTATTGTCTAAAGAAATAAAATGTTTATTCCTAAACTCACAAAGCTGCATGTTCAAATTAGAGAATGCCAAAAAAGTGTTCGCAAAATAATTTAGTTACAGCTAAGGACAATGGGCAATATGGCAATGTTTAGACGTGACTCAAATAAATAGTTCTTTTAGAACAAGACTTAGCTAAATCCTCCAAACGTGTATTTCTAAAAACTAGGGCGTAATTTATGCTTGGATATATTTGTGCAAAATATTTCGCATCGTTTATTTTCTTTTTCTGTTGTATGAGAATTGAGCGCGCATTGCTAAATACTGATAGCTCTGACGGGAAAAACGGCGACTGCCCTTATTTGAAGCACACGTAATTTCACACATATGATTTCACCTTGTGATTTTGGAATGGTAGAGGCACATCACCAATCACACAGAAAGCAATCTAAATAGTCACTCGCGCAATGATCAGGAAATCCAAGTACAGCCAACGCCGATTGTAGTGAACACCAGTGACTAACGTGTTGGTCCACTACATCAGAGACTCACCACATCTGTGTGTTCTTCTTAATTATTGATTTTGGTATTCCAGATATTTAGTAAAATATACAAATACAATGAATTCAAATTCAATTTCATTTTAGCCTTAAGATTTTATGACTGTTTGAATGTATATTTTTTATAAAAAGAAGTTCATTTAATGAATATGTCATACATAATTGTTAATTAATACGTTTTCCAGGACCTTCTTCAGTATCTCAGTGTTTTCTCCACAATTTGAACACTTTTCTTCTCCGCAATTGGAACACTTCCCTTTATTTTGTGTCCTCCTCCTTGCCCTCACAATCGTTTTCTTCTGTTCTCGAACACTTTTTCATATTATATAGAATGTTTGTACCAGATTAGACGTCACTGGTTGTCATCTCGCCTTCGGCATTAATAAGTTGTTACGTTCGACGTAATTGCTATTGGTTGAAAATGTTTTCTCAGTTATTTTCATTCGCCGCAAATGCTACAAAATAACTCGAGATTTCCCGCCTGCGACGTTCAGTGTTATTGGAATTCGCGATCCTGAGGCAATGTATTTTCTCTTCAAATTTGTACTTTCTATTTTTACTATAGCCGAGAAGGAGAGTTCAGTACAACTGAATCATCTAGTGTTTATTTGTGACGTATGTGCATCGATAGTGATTTTGATTCGTTTTATACGAAAGTTCGTCATAACCGAGTCACTAACCAGAGTAATGTGGTACATTATTTTTTCTTGGTCATTTTCCGAGAGAGACAGCACTAAAAAAAGAGCAAACAAAGAGAAACAAAAGTATGAAAAAAATAAATGGTAGAGGAAGAGTGAAGAAAATGAGAACGATCGAGGAAAAGTAGAAGAATGAATAGAAGAGGACAAAAAAAGAGATTGGAAGAGAAGAAGAAGAATGGAAGAGGACAGGAAAAGATGGAGGAGAAAGAAAAAAGTAGTACTTACAGGAAAGGATATGAGAAACGAAAAGAAAAAAACAGGAGTAAGAAGAAGAGGAGCGAAACGAGATAGAAGGGGAGTGATAGGCAGCGCGCTTGGCGGGTGGGCCTGGCTTGCCGGGCGCAGGGCGAGGGCGGAGGAGGCCCTTTGATGTGGCGGCGCGTCGACGCGGAAGAGCGCTCACCGAGTGACTGCGCGCCCTGCCCCCCACCGCCGCCCCCGCAAGGCCTAATTGGCCCCGCCCGTTGACGCGTGCCGCCGCCGCCGGGGGAGTGGGACGCGATTTAATTCAAGGGCGGCGGATGAATTATGATCGGAGATGGCGTACGTACGGCGGGCGGGCGAGATTGTTTCAGCTCAGCTCTCTCGCCGGCAGGGCCCGGGAACTGGAGAAATAGGCGTAGGTGGATGGTGAATTACTGTATAGAATTGTAATGTGTTTGATACGCCTACAGTGATAATGTGATGCCGTGGGTTTTTGACAAACACAAGCGAGAGATGAGAAGTAGAATGTATTGATTTAGAATCGTTTGCACTATGTACGGTTATAGAATTGGTGGTCAATTTACGTTTTCGCATTTTATTTCATTTTCGTATAATTGTGTGTTTAGTTATTAATCTTCTATTGTTAACTTATATTATTAAACTTTACTACCCTATCTTCTTTGTTAAGAAGGTTTTTAAAAAATTTTTGATTTAAATCATTCATATTAAAAACATTATACGTTTATTCAAGCAGTTTGGATAAGAGAGATTTGGTCAGTGTAGATGAAATATTCGATCTACATTGTTCGCAATTTTAAGGAATACATTAACGTCTGTTATGTCTTGTAATTGTAATAGTTTTTGACCTTGATCAAACACTCAAATATTTTTAACAATTTAATTATTCCACGTTACGAGCACAGACGGGTCTTTTTCAAAAATGTAGGGTCTAGGTTTGTTGAAAACACTTAATAAAAATCGGTAGCATTTTATAAACAAAAGGTGAATATCATGAAAACACCTGTCATGAATGTCACGTCGCAAACATCATCTCACTAACTACATGTATGAAATATATATATATATATATATATATATATATATATATATATATTGGCCATGGGTTATGGTGTACCTGGCGCGTAGACATCTCTACGGCGTCCACTGGTCTTCTCAGCATGAGAATTGAGTTTTAATGTCGTCACACAGCAACATATTCTGGAACATTGCAAGGAAAACGTACATAATAATCTCGCCCGACTGGAAACCGAACGCGACGTCGCGTCGCGTCTTGAAGAGCGATCACGCTGACGAATGAGCTATCCGCGAAGGCACGAACTATGTAGCTTGCAAAGTAAGTACATATCCACTACATAGATGACGGTAAAGTCCTCAGGTTTTGTGGCACAGGGTCTTTGCGTAAAAGTGCTCAATTATTACTTGGACACTGAGGCTGTTGGATGAAGACATGCATCTTTTCAGGCGTGTTTGTAGCGGGGGGAGGGGGGACCTTCGCAAACTCATGAGTATAACATCGATCGATCGACTGAGTGATTAGTGATACCAGGCACGTCAACTGATTGATTTAGTTATTTCTGTTTCCGGGAGCGTCAACTGCTCTTGTCATTAGTCCCATTAGTGTGGTGCATGTTTTTTTCTCGGGAGATGGCGGTAATCTTCTCCCGTTGGATGGCGAGATCCGGGGCGACCTAACGTCACCTAGTGGGCTTTCCCAAACCAGGACTCTCCAACCAGCGGGCACCGCCCCAGCCGGACAAGCTCTAAGCTCCCGACCGGTCTCCGAGGATATGTGGTAGTGTAGTGCATGTTAGTGTAAGCCTGTAAGGAGAGGATAGGACAAGGAAGAGGAAGGACAGATCGCCGTGGCCCATTTGGTAGGGTACTGCTCCTGCATTCGCCTGGTGTTGATCGGAGAAACCACGGAAAACTACCAATCAGAGCAGTCGGTTGGTAGTATTTTCTCCAGACAGCGACTGAATTCTACCTAGCTGAAAAGCTAGTGTCGAAAATCCTGCCGCCGTCAGGACTCGAACCTAGGACCTCCCGGTCAGAGGCGCTGCAGTGACATCAGTTAATGCACGGAGCTACCGCTCCCGGTGCACGTCAACTGCTAAGGTCATTAGCCCCGTAAGTGTGCCACATCATTTTCCTCGCATGATGGTGGTAATCAACCCTCGCTGGCTGATGAGATCCGACACCGACCTACCGCCGGCTAACGGGTTTCCCAATCAGGTGACTCCCAACCAGTGGAGCACCGCTCCAGCTGGGATAAGCTCTAAGGTCCGAATGGTCTCCGAAATGTGAAGTGCAAATGAGTGAGTGTGTGTGTGTGTGTGTGTGTGTGTGTGTGTGTAAGTAAGAGGAGAGTAGGACAAGGAAGAGGAAGGACGCAGTCAGTGGCCCGTTTGTTCGGGTACCGTTGGGGCATTTGTTGGGTGTTCATTGGAGAAATCACGGATAACTACCGATCGGAGCAGCCGCCAGCTAGAATTCTCTTCCAGTCAGCGACTGAATTCGACTTAGCTGACAAGCGAATCCGAAAATCCTGCCACTTTCGAGACTCGAACCTAGAACCTCCCGTTCATAGGTATTGTAGTGACATCAGTTGACGCCCTAAGCCACTTCTCCCTTTATTACAATGTCATAATCTTCCCTTAATACTTTGCCCGATTAGTAAACGTGAGAGAAATCTGTGTGCAGTGTGTCTTGTGACAAACGGATCCTCCCAGAACAATAGTTTATGCTCTGAGTTGGAGTGCTTATACATGGGTCCCTGAATAAATGTTACAAACTTCTATAGCATAGTTTCCCAACGGGGGTACCGCCCCTAGTGGACGCTGGAGTCTTCCATGGGGTGGTAGCGTACTTAGAGGTAATGGGAGGGGTGAGGCCATTAAGGGCGATATGCCAATCCTATTCTTTCAACTCTGAACTATTTTCAATAATATTTACAATATTCAAAAATATTTATATAATAACGTTTAAAAATTAGACATGAACAAAATGAAAGAACCAGTGAGAAGTAAACAGATAAGACTCAAAATAGTAATAGCTGTCTAACTAATTTAGAATTCCTTAGAATGTAAGAAACCCTTGTTCTACTAAGGGATGTGAGAACGCTAATAATAATAATAATAATAATAATAATAGTAATAATAGTAATAATAATAATAATAATAGTTTACATATATTGCTCACATGAGTGGAGGCAAGACTATATTTACAACAGTCCGGACTCTTTTTCTCATTATATGCTGAAAATGTGGAAACCCATACAAAGGAGAATCCAAATTTAATACCATGTAAAATTTTTGCTCAAAAGAAATAAAATTCCTATTAGCTTAAAGTGGCTTATTTGCTACCACGAAGAGGAGGAGAATACACTTCACTGAACGTGACTATCTCGAAACCCAGGATCTTCCGGTCACAGGCACTGCACTGACTCGATGACATACGCTTGTCGTCCTATTAATTTCTTCTTTTCCCTTCCCATTTTCCCTTCAGGAGTTTTCCGTTTTCGACCTCCACAGATCTCGGTTTTCCCAATCATCAGGTCTTAAACTTCTGTCCTCCAAGGCTTCTTTGATGTACTTTTCCCATTCTAGAGTTGGCCTTCTTCTTTTCCTTCTTTTGGTGGTTGCCATTCCAGTATTTTCTTTGGCCAACTTGCTTGAGGCATCCTTTGTACTTGTCCATGCCATTACTTTGCTTTGTTTTCTAGTATTTTAGTAATTGAGCAAATAACCTCCATCTGCTTCCATACATATTCATTTCGCACTTCATCATACCGTGTTAAACGTAGGCATCTTCTCAAAGACTCCATTTTCGCTGTTCGTATTTTGTCTCTGATTTTTTGTTTCAGGCCACATTTCTCCTCCATAAAGGACTATATCTACCACGGTATGGATTATTCTTTTCTTTATTTCTTGTCGGCTATTACTCTTCTATATCACACTTCGCAGTGCTTTGTTGCTTTCTTCCCATTATTATTCTGGAGTGTCGTGACCGCCCACACGCATTTCAAGAGCCGCCGCCGAGTGACGTCAGCGGGTCGTTACCGCCTCTGGCGGAGGGGAAGGCGACCAGTGCGACTCGGCCTGGACTGTCCGCGCGCGGCCGTCACGCCCGAGCAAGCGGGTAGGGACTGGCCACCGCCCTACTCCGCAGCTAGTCGGCGGGCCGCTAGCCTAGCGGGCTATAAGAGGGCTCCGACGCGACGCCACGGCAGATAGCGAGCGACGGTGTTAGTGATTGGACCCTGGCGAGTGACTTGGTGAGCGAAGAGTGGAGATCAGCCACGACGACGACTTGTGCAACGAAAGTGGAACTCTCTTGTGGATATTTGACGACTCGGCTGATTTTTGGACTTCTTCTGGACAACGATAACACTGCTTTGCTTTTGGTACATTCTTCTGGTGCTACGGAACTTCAGTAAATGCACTTGGTCTTGAATAGAAATCGTTTTATGAATTCTTGCCTTTTGATTGGATACTACATGGAGTTACTATAATATCCTTATCACATGTACCGGTGTTACTTATTATTTAGTCAAGGTATTTAAAGTTGTCACAGGATTTAATTGTCTCACCATCTATTGTTATGTCCGTTAACGATCGTCCAGAACCATGCATTCGGTTTTATCGAAATTTATATCTAAACTCAATTTGTTGTATTCTTCTTTACGTTTCCATAACATATATACATTGTCCTCTTCCTCTTTAGTAATTATTATTTGGCCATTCCCGTACAGGAAAGAGTAAAGGTTGTCTCCAATTTCTATTCCCGTGCCTGAACACATTTTGTATCATGTAGGCAGAGTTTGCTGAAGGTAAATATTGAACAAAATTCGTGATAGGCTCGCACCCTAGCTTATTATTTAATTTCTAATTTATTACTTATAATTGATAAATCCACAGATAAATTAGGAGTAGATAATAAGCAATAGTATTTTATATGTCATATAAAATTAACTGTTATGGACAGGGGTATTTGACTTTGTTTTCATGCTACAAGCGACTATGGTCCAGAAAAGATTGTGAACTTCTGTTCTAGAGTATGTCGAACGGTCTAAAATAAGCACTTTTGCCAATAAAGAATTGGAAAATTTCATATATAGGGTTACACATGTGCCATTCACACCTTTTTATGCAGATGGTCGGCAGGTCAGAACCTTACGCATGAATCTGACAAGCATCTGCGCATCCGGGTGGTAGGTGTCTAACAATAAGAGCGAATGTTACTCATGCAACTGCGGTAACGCCGTTGTATACAATTTCCGACTAGTCGACACCGGTTAGAGTGAATTAGGATATAGCGAACTCTCGGTTATTGTGAACTTACGTCAACGGTCCCGCTTCACTTACAGCTCAAATAAAATAAGCATAAGAAGATTCAATCATAGTTTGATTGATTGATTTTCTCGTGTTTCCGGGCGCGTCAACTGCTTTGGTCATTAGTCCCATTAGTGTAGTGCATGTTTTTCGGGAAATGGCGGTGATCTTCTCCCACTGGATGGCGAGATTCGGCGCCGACCTACCGTCGGTAGTGGGGTTTTCCCTAACCAGGACTCTCCACGAGCGGAGCACCGCCTAGCCGGGACAAGCTGTTAACTCCCGACCGGTCTCCCGGAATATGTCGTAGTGTAGTGCATATTAGTATAAGTGCTGTGTAAGGGTAGAGGATAGGGCAAGGAAGAGGTAGGAAAGATCGCGCGCGGTCTGTGGCCCGTTTGTTATAGTACTGCTCCGGCATTCGCCAGGTGTTGATCGTAGAAACCACGGAAAACTACCGATCAGAGCAGCCGGCCGCTAGAACTATCCTCCAGACAGTGACTGAATTCGGCCTAGCTGAAACGTTAGTGTTAAAAACCCTGTCGCCGTCGGGACTCGAACCTAGGACTTCCCAATAAGAGGCACTGCAGTGACAACAGTTGATGCACTGAGCCACCGCCCGGAGTCCGTTGGCTCGAGTCTTGCAGAGCCAGGCGTACTGAACGGGCTGTCTCGTGGGGAAATCCCGGGCCGTGAGGCGCGTGACACGCCAACGCACTCCAGGCTGTCGATTGGACGTGTCCTCCGCCCTATTAATAGGCCTTCGGTCTAGGCGGCGGCGGCGGGGAGGGCAGACGTCTGCGGATTGATCCAATGTTTCCTCGGGTGCTGCACAGCGGGAGGCGTAGAGGGGCAAGGGCGGGACAGGGCGATGACGAAACGAAGGTGGAAGCAAGAGAGGAGATGGTGGAAGTGAAGGTGGCATGGGCGTGGTCGGGGACGGAGGCGGAGGCGCTGCAGAGGGAGAGGCGGGGGAATGGGGGGAGGGGAGTCTGGGGAGAATGTTGTAACCAGATAATCAATGATTAGTAAGCAAAAGAAATAAAAGTACGTGCGAACGAAGCAACAGAAGTCTTGCATGAATTTTGGGTACGTTTTTGCTCATGGCCGTTTTACACTTCCTCACACTTCACTTCTTTTCACACTACACTAAGTATTTTTCATGCCCGATCCATTTCACTACTTTTTCTTACCCATTCCCTCCTGAAGCTACAATGCAATGCACTAACTACAAGTACATTTCTTACTCTAAATAGAAAATACAATCTAGATAATATCGTTAGTATCAACTAATTTATATTCGACATAACCTATTTCTAAACATTTTTACAGTGCGAGGAAAGGTTTCAAAGACTGTCGATGTAAGTTGTTTCAATCCTTTATCGTCTGATTCATAGAAGTGTTTTGTGACGTCTTTCTTTGCTTCTTGCAGATTTCGATTTTGTAAGTATCATCCCCTCTGCCATAGTGGAATTTCACTCCATGCCGGTTCTCCTACGTTATATGGCCGGTTCTCCTAATACACAAATTGAACATAGTGAATACATTCTTAATCATCAGAAATTTCTACGCACGCTATTAAATCACTACGTTCTTCTCTATATATTGTAAGCAGGTCACTCAACTTAAGCGTGTCTTTTGCTGACGTGAATTTGACGTTGATGAAAAATATTTTAGAAACAATTTCTATTTTAATTTGTCTTTCCTGTTCCTGGTTTTATTCACATTTGGTTAGAAATAACGATGTGCGATATAGTTATTGCTTACGTTTGTCAATGAAGTGGCAATGACGTGATTAAAATGTATGTGGTACTCTTTTCATTTGGCACTCTTGAATAATCATGTTAAAAATATTCCTGATATATTTGTAGCTATTTAACTGTTGCGTGTGTTAGTGCTTTTTAAACCATGTTTTGTAATTGTTTCTGTTAATGATAGATTCCATTTATATTTACTAATTACTCAAAACACGGAACACATCCGGTATCAGCAATTACTGATTTTCTGAATTGCGTCAATTTAATCAATAGCCAGGCAAAATAAAAACAACTCTTCAGCGAGAGCATCGATTGATCGCTACTAATTGTCCACCGTATAACAACAGGGAAGGCTACTAGTGAGTAATGACGTATGATTCTGTGCAAGCCAACAAAACAGCGTCAGAACTGAAGGCCCGTTATATTTAACTCTAGTGCATTTTACTTTCTCGCCATATTCCTGAGGTAAAGAGAAAGTATTGTAATGATACGGCGGAAAGTGGATATTTTGTGTCAGAACACTCGTATTGTGAGGCCCTGATATCGAAAAAGTGAATAAGTCTTTTTCATGGGATCCAAATCCAAAAATTTTAAAATTCACGAGAACATGTCAAAATTGCAATATTCATATTATACAACAAAATAATGATTAAGCTTAAGATTCAAAATGAACGCGAGAGAGTTGATATTGAAATGGTTTTTGACTCCCGGTTATGGTAGGGTCCTGCTCTTCATTTATGTGGTATTGCTTAGAGAAACCTCGGAAAACGGTCGAACTGATAAACCGACCTCGCGAATTCTTCTACAAATGGCGCGACTGAATTCGACCAAGCTGCTGTCGAAATTCCGCCACTGTCGGAACTCGAACACTGGGATTTCCCGATGAGAGTCTCACAATGATGATTGTTGTTGCACTGAGCAATCTCAGATGTCTGATATCTTTGGTTTCTTATGTTATGTATCTCTCTCATATTATTTCATTTTCAATAATGTTATTATTATCACATTTCACTCCTGGCAATCACCTTACCATCTTTCATACACCAGAAGTTAAAGACAATCACCACCATAGCACTTCCCGACGGGGAGATATAAGGCAAAACTCCTTCTTTATCCCAACCAAAACCAAGTTGGCAACATTATCATCATCGATAGTAAGGGACTGGGAGCAGTAGCCCAGTGCATCAACTGATGTCACTTCAGCGCCTCTGACCGGGAGGTCGTAGGTTCGAGTCCTGACGGCGGCAGGATTTTCGACACTATCTTTCCAACTAGGTCGAATTCAGTCGCTGTCTGGAGGACACTTCTTGCACCCGGCTGCTCAGATCGGTAGTTTTCCGTGGTTTCTCCGATGAACATCAGGCAAATGCCGGAGCAGTACCCTACCAAACGGTCCACGGACCGCACGCGATCTGTCCTTCCTCTTCCTTGTCCTATCCTCTCCCCTTACATACGCACACTTACACTAACACGCACCACACTACCACATATTCCGGAAGACCGGTCGGGAGCTTAGAGCTTGTCCCGGCTGGGGCGGTGCCCCACTGGTGGGAGAGTCCTGGTTATGGGAAAACCCCGCTAGCCGACGGTAGGTCAGCGCCGGATCTCGCCATCCAGCGGAGGAAAATCACCGCCATCTCCCCAGAAAAAACATGCAGTGCACTACCCTAACTGGACTAATGACCAAAGCAGTTGACGTGCCCGGTAACACGAAAAACCAATCAATCGATAGTATGGGACTGACGTTGGCTCATTTTGTTACATTGCGCAGCACGTTGATTTATACTAGGATTATTTTGACGCTTATTTCGCCTCCCTGAAATTTGGCGTTCTAGACCTGAACCTCAGCACATGCATATACTTCAGGGCCTCAGAGCCTCAGGCAATTCCGGGACGGCAGCGCGCCTGTGGAATTGCTGCGAGTCTGTAAATGGGCGATGGCATTCCTTTGGCAATGGTCGCACCTATTCCAACTCGCCATCCGTGCTCTTGCTGATGCAATTTGGTTACTCGGCGCAGCAATTTTGCCAGATGCATTGTGTTAAATTTCGAGAAACATAGAGAGGATTTACTAAAAAAACACTTGAAGAAATGTAACATTTTATTAAGTGTCAAATTGTGATTTTTGATTGCACTGACTTCAGAATTCATTTTCCTGTAAATAAATTAATAACCAATTTGTTCGTTTATTGTTAGTTAAAAATATATGTAAAATTATTTTTATTTTAATCAATGCAATCTACATTTAATTTTTACATGTGTAATCTTAAAATTATCGTTCGCATTTTTTAATGACCTTATATTTCGACATTCTAATTTCTTAAGAAATCTCACCGGGATCGGTAGCTCAGTGCATCAACTGATGTCACTGCAGCGCCTCTGATCGGGAGGTCCTAGGTTCGAGTCCTGTCGGCGGCAGGAGTTTCGACTCTAGCTTTTCAACAATATCGAACTCAGGCTGTCTGGAGGAGAATTCTTGCACTAACATGCACTACACTACATATTCCGGGAGATCGGTCGAGAGCTTACCGCCGCGGGGGAAGATCACCGCAAGCTTCCGCGAAAAAACATGCACTACACTAACGGGACTAATGACCAAATCAGTTGACGCGCCCGGAAACACGAAAAAATCAATCAATTAAAAAATCCGAATGTTTCGTTGAATTACTATTATTCTACCAGACGCACAGTATGTCGTTGGGGACCTGATATAAAGCTGCATCCCCGTATCTCACTAAAAGGAGCTTTTCCTGGTTCAATGGGACACGCCATCGGAAACGAGGTATCTGCCATTCGCACAATCCCAGGGATGGTAGTGGGTAGTTCATAGGAAAGAAAAGATCGTGAGAGTTCCTTTTATAGTGTACTAATCCCATATTCGCCTGGAACCGCCAAGAAAACCATGATATCCAGCGATCACGTCAGCCTTCTAATGAACATGGCAGCTGTGTGATAAATTCGCAGAAGTTAAGCCCATCACGCATTTCCCTAGCCCCCGCCCGGGAATGACCTGCAATCTTTCAGTTATTCTTCATGGCATTCTCGAATCACAACGTCTTCAAAACGATCGTTGCTCCCGAACGCCAGTTTTATAGTACAATGTACCCAAACGTTTCCCCAAATTTTATAGGTGCCACTGCAGGGTCTCTGACCCGGAGGTCCTAGGTTAGAGTCCCGACGGCGCGCCGTCTGCAGCAAGATTTTCGACACTAGCTGGTGAACTAGGTCGAATTCAGTTGCTGTCTAGAGGAGAACTCTAGCGGCCGGCTGATCTGATCGGTAGTTTTCCGTGGTTTCTCCGATCAACACCAGGAGAATGCCCGAGCAGTACCTTAACAAACGGGCCACGGACCGCACGCAATTTTTCCTACCTCTTCTATGTCCTATCCTCACCGCTTACACACACACTTACACTAACATGCACAACGTTACTTTACAACGCATTGCCAGATGAAATTAAACAATTAAAATTGGTACACAAATTTAAGTTTAAAGTAAAATCTTTTTTGCTTGAAAACTGTTTCTATACAATTAGAGACTATATTGATCGTCAAAAAGAAAAATAATGTTTACTATAACAAAAACAGATATAGTATAATGAATTAGTCTACATTTGCATTATATAATTTAAAAAAAAGACTCAATATGCCTGTAACAAATAATGTACTTCCGGGTCAATGACCCCCATCTCGATCGGGTTTTTGTCCAGTTTCCCTGATCCATTGAGAAAATGCTGAGATGGCCCCTTGATTTGCTTCTGGACGTAAATGTAGCTTCACTATGCGCACGTTTGGTTGAATTTTCCCTTTGCTTGTAGTGGTAGTAGAGCTTAGGGTGAGTTTCTATTTGTTAACAATACACAAAAATCAAATCTGTTTGTTCCTTTACCGTTAAAAGTTTTCTATAATTTTGCAACGAAAATATCTAGTTTTTGACATGTTAATCACACGCTTTTTTTAATTTGTCATTATTATTATTATTATTATTATTATTATTATTATTATTATTATTATTCATCTTTCAACTATTAATAGTTAAATTGTTGTGAAGGGATTGTGAAACTCAAGAAAGCGTGCGCAGATGATTTTCTCCCTCCATACGTCACATACAGTTTTTGACTGTTTTTGACTCAATAAATAAATAAATAAAAGACAACACTACCACACATGCCGTGAGACCGGTCGGGGACTTATAATTTGTTCCGGCTGGGGCAATACCCCGCCGGTGGGAGATACCTGGTTGAGGAAAACCCCGCTAGTCGGCGGTAGGTCGGCGTCGGATCTCACCATCCAGCGGGGGACGACGATTTCCACCTCCCGGTGAAAAGCATGCACTACAAGGGGCTAATAACCTCAGTAGTTGACGCGCCTGGAATCTATGAATCAACGTTTCAACTAATCATCAATTTTGTAAGGCGTTTTTCCTCCCCTTCTTTTTTCCCACTGGCAGAATACTTCTTTACGAAGAAATTTTCCCGCAATCTGGCTTCGCAATCTAGCTCGTTCCCGGCCACTCCTTCACGCACAGTCGTCACCACGGGCGTTGTAGAGCCCGCATGCCGAACAACTCACACATACACGTGCGCGTTGCGAATTCCATTCCGGGCGCGAGATGGGGACTTTGATGCATTCGCAACGCCCGGGCCACGGCGCATTCCAGGAACCCGGAGCGCGTTAAACGCATCTTCACTCTACGGCGGCAGTGGAAATTGGTTTTGGCGACCACCTTCGCACAGGTGGACATGATTGGAGTAACGTGGAGTCCGGGTTTTGAGGATAAGGGCAAAACGAACATTCACTGAATTTCTGGAAAAATGAACACAAAATAGTAGTAAATAATATTATTTATATTTTCCGTTCGCCTTTGTAAGCTTTTACTTACATGTTTGAGTGGATTAAATGTGTAACTTTTTTATAAACACTTAGGAAACTTCCTGCAGTAGTAGTTAAATAGATAAATCATTACATATTGTCCAAGACAATATATCATTAATTGTAGATACAACTAACAATAAGTTACAAAAAATAATTAATTTTAAAAAACAATAAATAATAATAAATAGCACATAATATCACGCTCAAACCTTACTCCTTATGAAATCTATACAAAAAAAACTACTTAAATACCACTAATTTGACAGTAGAAACTTAACAATGATACACTGACCGCAAATATAATTAGCAAGAAACCGAATGTATTTTTGAACTTGCTCTAAATTTGAGGAAAGGGTTTTAAAATTGTCGCAGGCAAACGGTTCAAGTCTCTAATAGTCGGGTTCGTAAATGAAAATTTCCCGGCGTCCGCTTTCTTGTCTTAATACTTGTCTTAATATTGTGCACGTGATCCGCTCTACCAATGTCGAAGCTGTTAAACCACCGAAGCCACATTCACTATTGTGGATATTCCAATACCTCCCACAGGGAGCGGTAGCTCAGTGCATCAACTGATGTCACTGCAGCACCTCTGTCCAGGAGGTTCTAGGTTCGAATCCCGTCGGCGGCAGGATTTTCGACACTAGCTTATCAGCTAGGTCGAATTCAGTCGCTGTCTGGAGGAGAATTCTCGCGGCCGGCTGCTCTGATCGGTAGTTTTCCGTGGTTTCTCCGATCAATAACAGGCGAATGCCGGAGCAGTACCCTAACAAACGGACCTTCCTCTTTCTTGTACTACCCTCTCCCCTTACACATACACATATTCCAGGAGACCGGTCGGGAGCTTAGAGCTAGTCCCGGTTGGAACGGTGCCCCGCTGGTGGGAGAGTTCCGGTACGGGGGAAACCCCGCTTGCGGACAGTAGGTCGGTGCCGTATCTCGCCATCCAGCGGGGGCCATATCCCGGGGAAAAATATGCACTACACTTACTGGACTAATGATCTAAGCTGTTGACGCGCCCGGAATCACCAACCAACCAAAAACCTCCCAATATTTCCCCACCCCATTGATTCTAACGTTGCGAGGCGTCGTCTTCGCTGTTGCTGTCTCCGCCCTCAGCGTCACCGACCGCCATTACATCCGCTGCGTCCATCAACTGCGCCCACGCAGTCATCTCCGCCGTGGAGTTGTATCCGCCCCGTCGACAACGCCCGCCCCGGCCGCACTGTGGTTGGAAACACACAAGCAGGGACCAATACTCATATTCTTCAAAATGTTAAAGTTGTGTTTATTCAACACATCTGCCTGGCGTGCCCGTATAAGCACGCTGTATGAAGGTGTAAATAGTACAAACTTTCTCCTTAAAAAAATTCAGAAATGCAATTAGAACTTCATGTTATTTTCCATCTCATCCTAAAAGGTTTCGCCATGTGCATTTCAAAATTTTGAGAAGCATCTTTTAACTAATTAAAAAAAATATAAAATCGAGTAATGAAAATTTGCTGCAAAAGAATTACGGTAGATAAGGGTTAATTTTTTGTTCATTATTGGTAAAGGTCCGCAAACGTAGTATTTTTAATAATCAATAATCAGTTGCTGTTCGGAAAACATTTTTTTCTCTTCTCTCATTACTATCTTTGCAATATAATTACAAAAAACATATTTACTATTTTTATATATGCAATAATTTTGTTAAAAAATGCCTACTAAACTTACGCCTCGCCAACAACACACACCCACACACACACACACGCACCCGCACGCATCGCACTATGACACCACTATACACCCGCACGCACGCGGAGACACACTACACACACACACACACACACACATTATACATAACTTCAGCGTAGATGAGAAATAGTGCGGTGTGGGTGCGTTTCCACATGATGGAGTTCTCACACGGGTCTGCTAGGAGTTTTCCCTTCCGCCCTTGGCCAGCGGCACCACAGTGCAGGGCGACACCTCACGCGTTCCCCGCTTGGGCGTTTCAATGGGCGGCGGCAGCAGCAACGGAGGCAGCGGGGGAGGGGAGGAGAGGACGCACGGCCCCGCCCCTTTCCCAGGGGTGCCCAACCCCCACGCCGAGGGCGATGGCGTGTACAGGAATTGGTGGTTCTGCGAGGCTTTCTAGACCGCAGGTCATTGGCAAGGGCAGGCTGTTCTTGCTGAACCCCGTGGTGCGGGCACCTTTAAACCCGTAAGCGAGCTAGCGCGCTACGCGGACATGAAGAGGAGGTTTGCTGCACCAAGTATACGGGAAAGAGACTCAACTCCAGTGGTTTGGTTTGGTTTGGTTTTTTCCTGTTTCCGGGCGCGTCAACTACTTTGGTCATTAGTCCCGTTAGTGCAGTGCATGTTTGTTTCTCGGGAGATGGCGATGATTTTTCCCCTCTGGATGGCGAGATCCGGCGCCGACTTACCGTCGGCTAGTGGGGTTTCCCCTAACCAGGACTCTCCCACCAGCGGGGCACCGCCCCAGCCGGGACAAGCTCTAAGCTCCCGACCGGCCTCCCGGAATATGTGGTAGTGTAGTGCATGTTAGTGTAAGTGTGTGTGTGTGTGTGTATGGGGGATCGCGCGCGGTCCGTGGCCCGTTTGTAGGGTACTGCTCCGGCATTCACCTGCTGTTGATCGGAGAAACCACGGAAAACTACCGATCAGAGCAGCCGGCCGCTAGAATTCCCTCCAGACAGCGACTGAATTCGACCTAGCTGGAAAGCTAGTGACGAAAATCCTGTCGCCATCAGGACTCGAACCTACGCTCTCCCGGTCAGAGGCGCTGCAGTGACATCAGTTGATACACTGAGCTACCGCTCCCGGTAACTCCAGTGGTGGGGGGATGTACCGAAAACGTCGGCAGCTACTTGAAGGAAACGATGTGGACCCATCTGGCTACAGCGGCATCATGCGGCGAATTAAATAACCACCAAGGAACCTTTCAAACCTTTCAGCAAATGACAGCAAAGCAAAGAGTTTCCCCGGGAAGCAATAATATATTTATTTTTACTTATTTTTAGAGGTGCACGCTGTTGATAATGATTTTGATAACAATTATACTTCGTGCCGGCGCCAACTGACACAACATGAACCCAACGAATTTTGGCGATATTGGCCGAAAAAGCCCAGATAAGTCCTTTCTCTCACAGCATGATGTCGCGAAAGTAAGAGGGGTCTAGATTTCTTTTATTTTTCAAGTAGCTACCGACGTTTGCCGTACATATTCCCACCTTGCCTCTGACACTAGAGTTGCGTCTCCTTCCTGCATACTTTGCGGTCTGATGATTGATTTGATTTGATATTTTCGTGTTTCCGGGCGCGTCAACTGCTTAGGTCATTAGTCCCGTTAGTGCAGTGCATGTTTTTCTCGTGATATGTGCGGTGATCTTTCCCGCTGGATGCGCGATCCGGCGCCGACCTACCGTCGGCTAGTGGGTTTCCTCTAACCAGGACTCTTCCACCAGCGGGCACCGCCTCAGCCCGGACAAGTCTAAGCACCCGACCGGCCTCCCGGAATATGTGGTAGTGTAGTGCATGTTAGTGTAAGTGTGTGTTTGTAAGGGGAGGATGGGACAGGGATGAGGAAGCACAGTTCGCGCGCGGTCTGTGGCCCGTTTCGTAGGGTACTGTTCCTGCATTCGCCTGGTGTTGATCGGAGAAACCACAGAAAACTACCGATCAGAGCAGGCGGCCCCTAGAATTCTCCTCCAGACAGCGACTGAATTCGACGTAGCTGAAACGCGAGTGTCGAAACTCCTGCCGCCGTCAGAACTCGAACCTAGGACCTCCCGGTCAGAGGCGCTGCAGCGACATCAGTTGATGCACTGAGATACCGCTCCCGGTGCGGTCTGATGACAACAGGCGTCCTGCCGTGCTCCCAGTGGTTCGCTAAAATGCCTGGGTCCACACGGTTCTTGAATCCTTGATGAGTAGCTTGGACGTAGCATGTCACTAACTAAATGAGCATCCTAGATGCCGAGTGCTCGTTTCAATTGTTTGCGTAGTTTCCATCGATCTCTTCCAGCCGCTTGCCGGATCAGTGGGAGCCAAAGAAATGCAGACAATGTTTTTCCTTCCGCATCCATTTATTTCTCCATTTCATATGACCCATTTTATGAGAAAGAATTCTTTTATATGATAAAAAGCTTTTAAGATCAAGAACTCATTTTATGATTAGGTTACTCCTACTGTACTGCGAGAATGCAGGTGTTAGATTAAAATACTTGTGGGTTGTAGTATCACTTGAGAAAAAATCCATGCCCTAGACTAGGATAGACGGATAAAATCAGATTGTTGACAACTCTTGATCACGTGGTAACGCTTGTGGAGTAACCTAAGCAATGGCGAATCAGAAGCTTCACCATTTGCTTAGTGCTCGCTCCGCAAATTTTAGAACATATGTTATTAGTTAATCGCATTAACATTATTGAAAGTGAAAAGTAAAATTAATTGTGTTAAAAGAGGTTACGCCCTTTTTATAAATACAGTTTGTATACTTAATTTTGTTTTGTTAGCCGGCTATCCTGATGTGATAGTGTACGTAGTACATGTCAATGTGGTATTACTCCACAACCATATGTAAATCACCAATGATTATGTCATCACACAAACGTTCCTGGCTTCAAACAAACAAATGAAGAATGTAAAAACAAAACTCGCGGCACGAAACGGTAACACACTTTTAATCTCATTGCGATGTGTTTGTAGTAAAAAATACAGCAAAAAATTATTGCATTATGAAAGGAATTTTATGCTCGTTGAATCATTTCAAATGCGAAGAACGCTTCTAAAGTGTGTTACTGCGACGCAATGGATTCGAATATTGGTTACATAAAGCATAAATAATGTGTATTTTTGTAATCGCAAAAAAATCTATGAAGTGTACAGAATGGAAATCTATTGGCAACGAACTATATTGTGAAATATGAACTGACTTCATTCGCCTTTGTTATATTTACACGGTTTGACATGCATGAGAAATTTTCTTCCCTTCACCACGAGAAGTGCAGAACATAGACCCCTATCGCATAATAAAGGATCGTTAACTACATTGTGAAAGTATAAATTAACTGCAACAGAATTGCAATGGTTGATTTATAAAATCATACATTCATGACCTTTAGCAATTTACATACAGATCGTTTATATATCACTCGTCATTTCGGTCACTATCGCTAATCAAAGTGATGAAGTAATCAATTATGAAGCAAGTCGTAAATGAGTAAATGAACTGCCACACAATTGAAACAGTTACTTTACATGATTATAAATGTGTGTATTTTAGCTGTGTGTAGAGCATCAGAACGACCATCTCGATATCACGGCCAACATTTTCCTCCATCTCTTAAGCCAGTGAGGCCCCCCTGGAAATGACCTGGCCAAGCGCTTATCTGCTGTTCAATAGTGAAGACGCTCCTTGTGAGTTAGAGGGGGGGAGACACTGTTCGCATTGCTGAAAGAAGGAAATCGAAGAAGTGGCGCTCCCAACTATATTTCATTACAGTCAACGTTTCTCGAAAACTCGAACGTTTTCAGGGAAAACGGATTGAAAATTGCGCATCGTCAGCAAGGCTCAAACGGCATTAACTCAAAAACGTTTCCAATTTTTTTATTGAAAGTTTCGATGCTAAAAGCAGTGAATAACAATGACGTAAACGACATTTTGATGTATTTTTTAACCTTTTAAATTACATAATGTGTTTTTTAAATATCTTCCGCGTTAATACTTTTGTGAGCGTTTTTAAACATTACTGAATTTGCAATAACAAGTGCTGCAAATGAGTTCTTATAAAGTTTCTCGAAATCTCAGAAGATTTCTGTGAAATTGTGCTTAAAATGCGCAATTTTAGAAATGGTCAAAAGGCATTTCTTAAAACTGTTGGTACTTTTGGTATGATGCAAGATAAAGAAATGTTACTACTACGAGAAAGCCTTCACCATTCTCTAACTCCATGAGTTATTTATATCCTCGACTCCTTACAATCCATTTCGCAAAACAAAAAAAAAGAGATTACGTGTCGATAGTAGCTCTTTTATACCGACTGTTAGCGAGAGAAGTAGGCGGAAAAAACGAACAGGGAACAACTTCAGGCGCGATCGGCTCTAGTTTAGTTAAATATTAGTAACACCAGAGTCACCGCAGCTTATCAACGCGGGCAGGCGGACCTCGGTTCTTGCATCTGAGCAGCGCTGTTTTAATGAATGCCCGCATTGCGAGAAGCACGCTGGGCAGCCCTGAGGTATGAGCTAGACCGCCAGCGACGTCGAGGCGCACTGATAGCGGCGACAAAGCGCGCGGGCAGGACGACGGGCGAGCAGGAAGGGGCGGCGGGGGTGGGAGGAGCCGGGCGCGGCCGAGACCAGAGGCGAGCTGCCTGGGGATCAGTGGATTACGTCCATGAGAGGAAGCGGGCGTGCACACAAGCGCGACAAAGCGCACAGAAGACAATGAGTGTATGAGGGTTAGTCAAATGAAAACAAGACGAATGATGAAAAACTAAGTAAACTTTATTACTTCAAAAGTAATCGCCATTATTATTTATAAGTGTATCCCACTATCAGAAAATATAGTACAGTCGACTCTGGTTATAGTGAACTTCTGGGGACTAGTACGTCGGGTTCACTACATAAGAGATTCACTATATTCGATTATGTCAAAATTAGATAGAATTTTTCCACAATTATTTATTTTATTAATATAGAGATACAGCAAAATGCATTAACAGCGCGAACTCAAAATTTCAATACCTTAATTCCTCGTTACAAAGTAAATTATTTTGAACTGTTTGCTTGGTACTTTCTCTTTAGTAAATTCTCTAGATCCTTCTCCAGAGTTCGTGCTTTCTCCATACTTGATTCTGCATTGTCCTCTGTATCTAAGTATCGCAATGCTGTCTTGACACCTTTCAATGTCTCTTACAAAGTTGAACACCGTCTCTTACAAAAAGTTGAACACCGTCTCACTCTTCAAAGGCCGTTTTACTCGCCGAATAACAAGCGAGATTCAATTAATTTCCAGGATTTATTTCCTACGTGAACTATAGCCGAGTTCGTGTTCACTATAACCGAATCTTCTTATGTTATAATGTAAGTGAAACGGGACCAGTGACTGAAGGTTACTATAACCGAGGGTTCACTATATACGAATTCAATATAACCGGAGTCGACTGTACGTGCCTTTATCTATGGAGCAATGATTGCTTCCAGACGTGCATCTCATCGTTCGACCGAAATCGACGGGACAGGAAACGATATTCTCAAATGTGATACCGTTTCAGGTGCTAAAGTAATGCCGACATTGTTCATCTGTTCAACTTTGGATACTCCGTCAGGTTGTGGGAAACCCACTGCGCACAGCTTTTCCAAACCTTCAGATGCTCTGTCAAGATGGCGTGCGTGGTATTCAGTCCTTTTCTGGTTTAATATTGGTAGGCAATCACGAAAATATGATATGAACGAGCATACCTGGGCAAGAACTCTCGTTTGTTAAATACCAATCCTCTTCCCTACTCTTCCATTTCCATATTAAGCCCATAAAATATATTTTTCTTCGAGACCTTCTTATCCTCCGTCCAATGTTCCGTATATCTCCTTATAATTGTGGTAACTGATCGTATTTTAACATAACAGTACAATATACCTTTGTCAATATAAACTATTCTTATTTAAATTTATTACCCATCAGAAAGATTAAGAGAAGTACACCCGTGCAATTAAATCGTATAAAATATCAAGTAAGTTTAATTTTCCATGCCGTTGCAGATTTTGCACATCTCTGAATAGGTGGGGTAGACTCGAAAAACGTCGAATCGGTAAAAATGTAATAGAATTTCCAATAAAACCTCATTCTGTACATTAATGTGAGAAACATTTCTTTGAACTTTGACCTCAAAATTCCAATTTTAAGGCCTTAGAACGCCTTAATTTAGAGTAATATAGTAACTATATAAATTTCATCAACACTGCCTGAGAGCTGCGGATTGCATTTGACATGATTACTTAGATGCGTTTTTAAACAAACCTTCATGTTTTAAAGTTAAAGTGCAATTAGTAAAGTCTTGTTAAATTCTCTTTCTTTAGAGATCATATTTATAAGATTGGTTGCCTGTTAGAGCCGCAAAACCCATCTTTACTACTGAAATAATATAAGAGAAGATGTGATGCAACTGAGAACTGAGAGGCAGTGAAAACGGAGAAAATCCCGAGAAAACTTTCCACAAACCAGCTCTACTTACCAGAAATTCTATACGAATGTGAACCCCCGTCACAGCGAGGGATGGCAAGCATTCTAACAGTTACAGTGCGGGTCTCAAGCCCCGAACTTTGGTATAATTCGTGATTTTCCGCAAACTGAAAGCGAAGTTGAAATCATTACTTTGAATCGGGCGTGGTAAATATTATTGAGAGACAAAGTTAAGTTGCGAAATCTGCAATATCAAGAACGTTTCAAAATCTTCCACTGTAGATTAATGTGATTAATGTCAAAATTTTTATAAATCACGAAAAAGTCATGTCGCACCGTAGGGCGAAGGTGAGCGCTACTTCAACCATGAAATGTAGAGATGAAATGAATCTTGTTTTGCGATATAAGCATTTTCATACTATCAAAGAAAATTCGTAATAAATCTATCTGTCTCGGCAACAAAACACAATCTCTAATGTCCAAAAAACTATCATCTCACGCACTTCTAGAAAAATAATAGTTTTGTTAAATTTCAAATAACAGTTAAATATAACCACTATATCGAATAAACGTATATCGATAGAACACTTTAACGCCAAATAATGACTGGCGAAATGAGTGAGTGCTGCTCTCACCCCACGACTACGATGTGTTATAAAACACCGAATATTTGGACATTTACGAATCAGATGCATTTTTGTTTTGTGATGGAGATGACAATTTCAAAATGAAAAAAAGATGTCAACTTTGATTTTTAAATAGAATCCTACAGATTTTTAGTGATAAGAACATTACAAACTTGTTCATACACAAGCAAATTCCCCTGCGTTACAATATTCTTGCGAAACTTGAGGGATTTTACGATTTTACAGACTCTTAATATTCTGCTACTATAGTAGTGGATTCTCTTCCAGACACTTCTCCTTGCACCAAAAATGGTCTCAACCACCTTCACCAATAGAAGCAAACCTGCCGCAAACGCAGTGAATTCTGCGCGCCGCTGACGGAAATTTTCAATACGGCGTTGACGTGCAATATCAAATAACGTGTCAGAATTACATCATTTTTACAGAATATTACTTTCAAAATATTAAAAAATTAAACAACGATGGGTTCATCGTTGTAACGAAGCTGAAGGGAAAACACCATTGGCTGACGAACAGCGGAGCGGGAGGTCGGTGACTGCGGTCGCCACGCAACATTCAGCAAGTCGATGACATCATTCGTGGTGACCGTTGGGTGCCTGCAGAAGAAGTGAGGGAGATAATGCGTCACAATTCATCTGTCTAGCAATGCTGGCATCCACTATTGCATCATCGTACATATTTTTGAACATTCTACCTTCTGCATTCAAAGAATTCAGTCACACAACGCTGTCTTTTACGAACATCCATGTCTGCCATTTTGCAATGTGCGGCCACGCAGAAAGTTCCTACTGTGGTGGATTATAGAAAAATATTTGAATAATAGTGCCAAATTCAAATTTTTCATTTTATAAAAGAACAAAAAAGAGATATTAGGTTTTGACTGATTTTCGTAGTTGTAGGAAGACGCCGAAAAAATTCAAACTTGTGTAATTTCCAAAATTTAGAGTTTACAGTGAAAATCAATCTATGTAATCTTTTTACATGTATTTCACTCTATTCATGCAATAAATTTAATGAAAAAAATCTCGAGATATTTTAAGACAACTTTGAAAATGTCACAAGAGCTTCGTGTAAATTGTCTCCAAAATTTAAAAGTTGTTTTCAAAATTGCAGAGCTTCGAGTGGAGCCATATTCACCGGAGATTATTAATTTTGGAAACAATAGTTTAGACACTAGTGTTTTTATCAGTCGGACAGAGATGCCAATGGACGGAGAGACGCACGGTCATTTAAAAAAAACACTTTTTCCGTTTCAGAGGACCTCAATACATGTATTCCGAATGAAATCTCGAAATAGATTTTGCACTGCATTACATAACTTTATCTCTACTACGTATTCGAGAAATTTAATTATAAGAATAATATTTCAATTCAAGAGATTCGCAGGGGTATTCATTAATAGTTCTATTACCCGATCCTATTGGTGCGAGGATCAAACAATGGCTTCAAAAGCATGAGTTTCATTAGTGGATTCAAACTTAGCTGGGGGTGGTGAAGTTTGGAAGAGCGAAAACTAATTGGTTGCGTAACGCTAAACAGAGAGGGAAGGGGTTTGAGGCAGCGTTACGCTGCGTTACATAGTGGTGTGTGAGTTTCATGTTAGCGATGACATTTATTTCTTTTAATTTTTTCGACATTTTCTAAAATAATTTATTTTATTCAGTTTGATACTATAACATAAAAATATGAAAACTTTTAAAAATAAATTTAAAAAGTAATGATAATACATTTTCACAATAAATAAAATATTTTTCACCAATAACATATTGATTGAATCTGTTAGATTAGATTAAAAGAAAATATTCAAACATGATTTAGAACTGAAACAGATATGTGTGTTTTAGCTTCCAATTAAATTAGCGCAGTGGACCTATGCATCATCCACGACGGCAAATGAACAGCTTGTTGTCAGAAGTCTTTTTACCCAGGCCTTTTTTCTTAACTCAAAAATTGTCCATAATATTATTGATGGATACAGTCAACATCACTAACTAATTCTGAGTTTAATTATTGTAAATGTTATAATATATTACAAATAAAATCAATATAAATTGTTTTGCTGTTGTACAATTTATTTTTATTTATTTTAAATGTTTTTTCGCAAGAGTTACGTAATTATTTAGGGTAATTCAAGCGAGTGTTACAGGAAGAGAGGGGGTATTCAAAATACTCCAAATTTGCCCCTAAGAAAATGAGATCCCTTAATCAGAGTTGATATCCACTCATGGAATGACACAAATAACGAATAAACACGATAGCAATTACCTTATGGCTTCATAGAGCGTTGTTGTGTCATTCGACTTAAAAATGGAAATCTAAACAATTCACTACATATTGCAAGTCACTTTTCATCTCTGTCCTGGATACAAAAAAACGTAATCACGTTTTATTAGGCTTATGTTTGTTCAATTCCTTACCCAAGTTCTTACGTACAAAAAAATACATTTTCATAGCCACAAAATATTCAATGTATCGCAAAGGATTCCACAAGTTTGAACACCATAAAACATTAATCAAATTTCTACATACCCCTCGAGATCCTGAGTTCCAGGTGATGAATGCAGCATTATGGTTAAGCCTCCATTCTGCAGAACCCAAATGTACACAGAGCATTCATATCCTGTCCCGAGCATACTATGCATATGTGCCTTCCGGAGTGAGCACGCCAGTTTGCTCAGAGGCTAGACAATCCATTTGGAGCATTACAAGCACACGAAGAACACGACCATTACAAGAACACGACATCCTCTTGTTTCGGGCGATAACTCTAGGTCAAAGGTTCCCAATGGGGTTGCTGTCGACCTTTTGGGGGTCGAAGAAGTTTTGAAGGAGGTCACTGATGGTCAAAAGGTCAATTAGGGATCTGTACACAATTAGGAACCGGCGATTGACGGATTTAATCAAGTTTTCCATTGATTACAAAAATATTATATGAACTTGATAATGGATATTTTCGGATATAGAGCAATAAAACATAGCCATAAGTTATATATTCGCTCCTCTTCTTTCATATCCATCGTTCGTCTTTAGAACCAGGGTCGTAGCTAGGCTGGTGCAACCGGTGCACCACATCAGTCCCCGGAAGTAAGGGGTTCCTCAAGGACCTCCGCGGACAGATATCAGCATAGAATGAAACAAATTGCACTTCATGATTATTTTCTCTTTTGCATTAGCCGTGTTATACTAATTATACTTAAATCTCCTAGTTTCACGTTTATGAGCCCCGGGAAATTCGATAACTTAACTACGTTGTTACGTAGTTAAGTTATCGAATTCCTGAAGATGTTTAGAAAAAGCAACAAATTATAATTATATATTCACAACGATCTCTATCGCATAAGAAAATACTTCCCGGAATACACATTAGAGAAATGTTAGATCAGTATAAGAAACGCTCAATATTTTGTAGGGTGCACAGCAAAGAAGATTAGAATCTCAGCTTCTGAGAAACGGAAGCGCCTTCGATTATTGAAAATAATGTACCAAAATATTCGTGTATGAAATTATCTAAGAATTTAATGTACAGATCTTTGCGATATGAGTACCTCTGATACAGACAATAACATAAGGGGGCGAATGAAGCCAACAATTCTTTTAAAATGGGTCAATGAACGAAAAAGATTGGTAATCCATGCTCTAGGGACACCTTGGAAATTGTGTGAGATGACACGGCTCTCTGGTCTTTTGGATGCAGACTTGCAATCCTCATATTGTCTTAATGACTGTTCAGTATAAGCTCAATTCAATGATCATTTGTGGAATAATTTGCATGGGAAACGTAAATACGAGTAATTTTGATCTCTTTTCTGTGAAAGAAAGTTCAAACTCAACTTAAAAGGAATCTCTACAGCACTATTAGTGTGTAGAGTGGTTTAATGCTTTTCCGGCAAACATCAATCGATCATTATAACATAAATAATGTCAATAAATTTTCCAAGATTTTTTAACGGTATAAAACTTCTGTCTAATCAAAATATTTATTTGGCAACTTATTACTAATTAATTTATGAATTTGTATCTATTGTTTTTTAAACATGAACCCGATGAAGATTATTCTTATACTTCATGTATGAACTGCATTTTTCTTCTTTAACTAAAGCGGAAATTTTAAAATTATTAATTACTATTAGCGGAAATTTTAAAATATTCCCTCTCTACGGAGCAATACATATCACGTGAAGCGTCAAGTATCACGTAGAAGAAAATTTCAGGACACCTTCAGTTGGAAGCAGTTTGCTTGTGAAGCTTGACGAACGGACGACCTTGAATTCAACAAGGTGTATGCACGTGCAGAAATTTTAATTGCTAATATCGCAATGTATACAAATGTAAATGCAATTTTATTTATAGGTACTTATTTTTGAAAATAATTGAAAGAAAATCTCTTAAGAGCTCTCAAGTGAACGTATTGCAGAACGTTATGAATGCATTGTTACTACTGTATTCTGGTGGTCATTTTAATAATTCAGGAAGGCAAACGTATTTCAACAGTTTGCCTAATAACTCTTTCTAAATTATCTTCAATTCATTTCCATATTCACAGCTCATTAACTCAGCGAAGTGCTAAATTCCGTTCCAAAGGCGTTCAACAGGTGCTTTTCGCCCGTCCACTTCATTGTCGTGTGCATCCTTCGAGAGTAGAAAACGCTCTGCTGCTGAAGTCCAATTTATCTTGAGGAAAACGACTGTGAACAACCGGGTAACACTTCGCTTTTCACGCCGAAAGCATCATGAGGAAAAACGTGAGCTTAGTCCGGATTGCAGCTGGGCTGATATGAATTAACTGAATTAAATGTTTAGCATTTGGCATTTTACAAGAAATTAATCGTCCTCGGTATGTATTCTGAAATAAAAGCTTTGCCGACGTGGATGTCCGAGGGGGCTAGAACGTGTGCTCACCCAGCGCCTCGCTCTGAAGGGTCGCAGGTTCGTGTCCCGCCGTGGGCATGATTGTTTGTCTCTTGTCTTTCACACATGTGTGTGATCGCGGATGGCCTTGTGAGTCTGCCGATCACAGACCGAGGAAAATTAATACACGCCCCCATGAGGGACTGGCGCGGATAGTCGAAATCGACATCCCCTGATGATGGAAAATGGCCTAACAAGAAAAATCTGAAATGAAAGCTACATTTTAAATGCTAAACTATAAATATTTTTAAATCAATTTTTAGTATATTTTTAAATACAATGTTCATAAAATGACATATCCTAACAGGCAATACGGTTTTTATATAAATACGATAACAGAATTAATAATTACAAGAAAAAGCAATTTACCCTTATCAACAGAGATTTCACTTTTCACTCGTCACAGGAAGCGGGGTCAGAATCGTAAATGCCATCTTGAACTGCGTTCGATGAATTTAAAACAATTGGATCCATATTTTCATTACGCGCGCATTGCCTGCAATAGTCTTCCTTCTGCAATGCTTCCTTCTTTCAAACGCCTTCTTGTGCGTTTATTTATCTTCTTCTTACCCTTCGGCGCCACTTCACGTGACACATCTCCATACTGTTGCGGACGGCGACAATAGGGACTGAAGGAACTGCTTACCGAATACCAATCGACAGCACTATCTCGATCGCTTTTGAGCATCCGCTCATGCGCAACGCGATCTGCGTCTGCGCAGAAGGTCGATGTGGTTGTCGACCCAGCCCCTTGTCTGTCATCGGGAGCGACCGCTGTCCTGCGGGTCCCTCATGCTGCAACGCCACACGACGGGCAGCCAAATGGCCTTGAGGCTTGCTTTTTCATGATGTGAACTATTGTAAACATGTTACAAATACAAATTGGGGAAAATATGATATTCATATAAGAAAGTAAGCTACTTCTGTTCTTGTACTTTAAACGATATTTTGTGAATATATTTGGTTACTGTAACGTATCGTATGTAACTAAATTGTATCCAGAGTCTAATAATGTATTATAGAGGTATAGTAGATAACATTTACTTACAATATTACTGTATTTTAGATTAAATGAAATTTTTCTTTCTCCAGTTCGTGGTAACTTTGTAATGTTGAGATATAACTCACTGGTTTATTATAAAACGTACGCATCACATACTTTTTCTAGTTATCAAAAAATTGAATTAAATTACATAAAATTTGTTGAATTTAAAATTGTTCGCTTTAAAAGTAAAAATACACATTGTTTATGGAAGGAAGAAAACATAGTCTTTCAATAATACCTAAATTCATTATGTTTCCGAGAATTGAAGTTGTCGTATTATTCATACATATTAACTACGTTATAAGTATTCTTAAGAATGGAATAATCTAATTATTCATTCGTACGTATTTTGAAATAACCATTTTGAAACAATTTTTGATGTATTGGTTAGCTTCGAATTGTTAGTTTATAATTACGGTGTTCCCTTTAATTTACAAATTGGTGAACTGGTTTTCGCATTCCCTCGTTTATTTCGTAGATTTCACATTTTGGCAAACTATTCTCACTTTTCCAATCATTTCAAACAATACCTTACTCCCTGCGATTATCAAGATAAATTATTTTCTCAAAGGGGTAATACCAAATCATTTGCTTGTTTTCTACATGTTTTAACTAACAAAAGTTTTCAAAATCTAAATTTTTTCACAATTTTCTGTTTAAAAATTGATGAAATAGTGCAATAGCGAATAAAGTTCCACAGCACTCTTTGGTTATATAGATTTCTTTCACTCTGAATTTATTTCCATTCTGCTCGGCCTCTTCACAAGGCAAAATGAATAAATAGTTAAATTAGTTGATTAACTAAATTTCTCTTTATATACGATAGTCTGTCACATGTTTGCCAAATGTCAACCCTATGGACGGAAGAGGCAAGAATTCACGATCACTGCAAAGGCGCGAGCGTAAGCAATTTGCCGTACAGGGGAGTACGAGTATTGCCTACACGACAGGCGTTTCAACTTTCTCAAAGTTTACTTATCTCCTAAAGCACTGTCTTCCGAAATATATTTCGCCATAAAACACTCGTTTTAGACAAAAAATTAAAATACTGATGTTCACAGTACAACATCACTGCATTTTTATTTAAACTTAAAATAAACCTCACAAATTAAAACTTAAAGCGATTCACTAATTTCTTAAGACATTCAAAAGTGTTTTTAAACAAGAGATAGAATTAATTTTCAGTAAAAACTAATAAATTTCTATGTAAATTAATATATAAAATTGTCACTCTGGAAATTGAATTGATTCTTTCTACAGCTTACGGTTCTAAGTTGTATTTTTTTATTTTAAATTTCAATAACGTGTAACAATTGGAGCTTCAAGCCAGGTAGAACTTGCAGTCTTTTGAATATACCTAATGCATATAATAATACACGATATTACATCTAATAAATTATCACCGGCTTAGGGTATCAATTTAATGTCACTGCAATCCCTCTGACCGAAAGTTCCTAGGGTTTGAGTCCTGACAGTGGCAAGATTTTCGACACTAGTTAGATAGCTAGATAGAATTCAGACGCCGGTTTCTCCGATCAACAACATGAGAATGCCGGAGCAGTTCCCTAACAAACGGACCACGAACCGCCCGCGATCTTTCCTATCTCTTCCTTGTCCTATGCTTAACACAAATTTACACTAACATGCACTACTCTACCACACTGCCGGGAGACCGGTTGGGAGCTTAGATCTTATCCTGACTAGGGTGGTGCTCCGCTAGTGGGAGATACCTGGTTTGGGAAACCCCGCTAGCCAACGGGAGGTCGGCGCCAGATCTCGCCACACAGCGGGGGAAGCTCACCGCCATCTCCCGAGAAAGAACACGCTCGGGACTAATAATAATAGTAGTTGAGGCGCCCGGAATCACTAACAATCAATCTGATAAGCGATGCCTTGTTGAGAAAAACCTGCAAAACAACGTGTAGGTCGGTGCCGGATTTCACAAAGAGCGGAAGAAGATCGCATACATTGCCAGCGATTAAACAATGCACTACAGCTACGGGACTAATTACATTAGTCGTTAACGCACCCAAAATCATCAATCTATCTTTTTGCGTCCAAACGTGGCCTTACAAGTTGTATGCAGCTGGTAGATATCTGATAAACTACACGTTTTCCCAATCATAAATGGCGGGAGCTTGTGAGTGTTTGTGAAAAAATGCCACCTAGAACCGTGATCACCAGTTACAACAACACCGCAGAAGAGAAGAACTGAATTGATGGAGACGTATGAAAGACGAAGAGGCAAGCTCAGGCACCCACAACTCACCCTCACAGCTCTCCGAGCCGAAGCAGTTAGGATGCTCCCGGCTCGACGATCGCAGCTCCCCAGGTCTGTCGGTAAGGTAATTATCGAAATTATCCCCGTTGATAACTCTCGAAACGCTTTGGAGCCCAGCAGGCAGGTAGCTGAGAGCGACCCCGGCGCTCCCGGCCGAAGTTGGCCGGATTACCCCGTGATGTGGCGGGGGCGAGGATCGGGGAAAGGAGGGGGGCGAGAGCCGGAGCCGGGCGCGGGGCGGGGCGGGGAAGCACGCCTCAGAGCGGGGAAGCGCGTGGCGGGGCGACGAGGCGCACTGCAAAGCGGGTGTACACAGTTCGGGGGACGGAACGAGAAAGTGAGATACGTGGTAGGATTCAATCAGGTTCTACCCTCATTATAACCTCTATTGATTTCTCTTTGATCCAAAGATTTTTAACCGTTCCGACAATTGTTCATAAGATGCAGGCACTTATTCGCGAGTAGATTTTTTCTATCCACTTTAAAAAGTCACAAGCACGGATATGCAATGTACAGTCGTTTGATGATTAGATTACAATTAGAATACACTGTTTCCAGTGACTGGTACTTGCGGAACACAAAATTCTCGAACTCACTTCCGCGGATGAAAGATTCCCTTACAAATTACACGATCACGCACAAGTTAAATAATTACTTGTCATAAGTAATGCTCCTGTAGGATTCAATTTCAAGGGTACGACCCCAGCGCAAAAGTTACACGCATACATAATCACCGTTAGTAAATTTTGCGTAAGAGAACATCGTACGTAAAATTTACCAACGGAGTTCCAAACAGACTGACATGAGACGACCCTCAGGAATGACTCACATGGCATGTAGATCGGAGGTAACTTTTGCAGTAGGAAATGCACTTGAACGATTGTGCAAGGGTGCAGCAGAACCAAGATGTGATAGCGTAGGCTTCTGCGACCGGACAAGCTAATTGGCACTCCGGGAGACGCCGCGTATTAGGCACAACCGAGAAGCCGTCGATGGAGTAGGCGGTACAAACAGCACTTGAATGACCGTGCAAAGCATGAAGCAGAGCCGGGAAGTGAGAGCGTAGGCTTCCGCGCCGGACTCACTAGCTACTTGGCAGTCCGGGAGACACCGCGTATTAGGCACAGCAAAGGAGCTAACGAACCGACAAACCGTGAATTATCCGACTGGCGAGGTGCACGGTGGAACGGGGAAGTTCTGGAGAGAGAGGATAAGCACCTGATTGTTGGAGAGGCTGGGAAGCGTTGAGTTCGTGTAGGAAAGCCGACTCAGGGAGGGGAAGCGTTTGACGGATCAGCGAATCCTGGAAGGGCCGGGAGGGATGATAGATAGTAATTCCAACGAAGTCATTGGTTCCGTACGTGTAGTACAATTCATTATCGATAGGTGGCTGTCCCTCACTGCATGGTGAGGCCCGGCGCCGGACTGCCGTCGACTAGCGGTGCTTTCCCCTACCAGGTGTCTCCTACCAACGGGTCACCACCCCCAGTCCACAAGCTCTAAGCCCCGACCGATCTCCCGGCACGTGTGGTATTGAAGCGCGCCTAAGTGTAAATGTAAATAAGGATAATACAAGGAAGAGGAAGCAAAGACCGCGCGAGGTCTGTGACCCGTTTTTTGGAACTGCTCCCGCATTCGCCTTGTGCTGACCGAAAAAACACACAACAATCTACAGATCGGAGCAGTTGGCCACTAGAATTCTCCTCCAGTTAGAATTCGACCTAGCTATCTAGCTAGCGTTGAAAATCCGACGTTCGCCAAGACTGGAACCTAGAACCTTCCGCTCAGAAGGATGGCAGTGACAACAGCTGATGCCCTGAGCCACCTCTCCCGACCTAATAAACCGGTAAATTGCAGTGTGGGGAAAAGCAGAACAGAGAAGCTCCCGATTTGTCAGACAACGCCGGATCCGATGGATCGAACGGCGATGCGTGGGGTGGATGTGTGTCTCGCTCCGCGGGGATGCGCGGAACGGAGCGGGGAAGGGCTGGATGTGGGGGGAAGCACCGGAGCCGGGTGGGTGGAAGGAGTTCCGGCTATAATAGGGAAGTTTCACAACGGAGAAAAGCGCCCAATTGGCCGGCAAAGCGCGGGACAAATTACACAAGTGCTGGAGGGGAGGAAATACTCAGAGCGAACTGATGCGCGGTGTTGGACAAAGGGACGAATGGCTGAGAAGTGGAGCTAAACGAATCGTGTGGGAAGAATAAACGGGGATGCAGGTGAAGGTTAATGGGTGGGGAAGCAGGAAATTTGCACAATGGAGAAAAGCGTCCGATTGACTGGCGATGCGCGGACACATGAGACAAGTGCTAGAGGGGGAAGGCGAACTGAAGCGATGTGTGGGGTGAAGAGGCAAAAGGCTCCGGGGGGAAAAATGGGAGAGGTGAAACAAGCATCCGATGCAGAGGAATTGCCTGAAATGGGGCGGGGAAGAGATAGATGTGGTGGGCAAGCGGCTACAGTACAGAGGAGATCGAGTTGTAAAGGAGGAAAATTTTGCATAACGAAGAAAATCGCCCGATTGACCGGCTAAACGCGGGAAGAAAGGGGGAGTGCAATGAAGGCGGGGCGAAGAAGCTAAAGGCTAAGCAACGGAGCACGGATACAATAATCGGGTGAGGTGAGGTGAAAGAAGCATTTGATACAGAGGGTGTGCGCGGAATAGAGCGGGAAAGGGTAGATGTAGTGGGGAAGCAGCAACGCACAAGGGAAGTTCTAGTGGTTTTGGACAACGGAGATAAGCGCCCGAGGGACCGGCAAACCCGGCGCCGAACGAATTAGACAAGTGCCGGAGGGAGGCGAGATATCTCAGGACGAAGTGAAGCGCGGCGTGGGGCGAGGAGGGGAAGCGAAGCGATGAGGAGCGCTAAATCGGAAAGGGGGGCGACGGAGCGCTAAATCGGAAGACGGGCGACGGAGCGCTAAATCGGAAGACTGGGCGACGGAGCGCTAAATCGGAAGACTGGGCGACGGAGCGCTAAATCGGAAGACGGGCGACAGAGCGCTAAATCGGAAGACTGGGCGACGGAGCGCTAAATCGGAAGACGGGGCGACGGAGCACTAAATCGGAAGACGGTGCGACGGAGCGCGCTAAATCGGAAGACTGGGCGACGGACGCTAAATCGGAAGACTGGGCGACGGAGCGCTAAATCACGTGTGACAGCGACTGAGCGGTGTTACCACATCATTCCTCACACGTGCTAATCAGAGCAGCCAGTCGATAAAATCGTCCTCCAGACTGTGTTTGAAGGCGAACCAGAAATTATTTCTACATTTGAATGAGATTTCTCAGATATCTTTTAAGCTAAGAGAGCCCATAAATAATTTATAACATAATACGTCAGCACCGGTTGTGGGAAGGCAATAAATGTGGGTAATAAATATTGGGGCTAATGTCATTGTGTATGAGAAGGACCAGACGCGGTGTCGTGGGGATGTTGGGAATGGGAGGGCAGGCAACAAATGTCTTAAAAATCAAGAAAATTAGGAAAATGGAAAAATGTTTTTTGATAATATTTCATACGATACCTGTATTTTTATTTTGAAATTAATTTCATTTTTCAAAACTGTGTAATATAATTGTAAAAAATTTTAAGTTCAATTGTATTTCTCTGAATGTGTTAAATAAGCACACGAGAAGAAGTTTTCTCTTCTTTAGTTATAATATGTGAAATTCCAATGGAATTAAAATGCTCCTTACATAGTTCTCAAAATATTTGTGGTGTAAAGATTTCTTTAATTCAGTGATAGAATACTTCGTGATTGAAAATGTGGGAAACATAGACCCGCAACTCATCAACATGGAGGAATGGGCGGATTGATTCATTATCCAAAAAGTCTATTAAGACGTTGCCGTGGTTAATTTGTTAGCAGAACAAATTGAAGCTTGCAGTTATTACGAACTTCATATTCTTTTTAATTAAGAGTTAATCCTTACGTTAATGAAGTTTCTTGTTCAAAGTAGTGACTTGACGAGCACTTACAAAATATATTGTTGTGGATATAAAAGACAAAGTCTTTTGAAAAGTTTTGAATGGATCATAATTAACGTTTAAATCTTCTTCCGTGTCGTTTGAAAGCATCCCGAGAGCCTTTCAAAAAATCGATGTAGGATAGAAAGACGATAAAGAATTTGTCGCCAAATCTACAGTGACTCATCTTTGCAAGCAAAAATTATGTAATGGGAAAATAACCTCAGGATTATTACTCGATGTTAATAAAATTCAAACAGCTATAACACCTAGAATTAAAGTGTAATAAGTATACAGCGTTTTAATTCTTTTGAGAAATAACACCAATATTAACCGTAGCTTTATTCTCTCAAGTTCTTTTGTTCATGGAAATTTAATCATTGTTTAGGTTATCCTAATTATTGGTTGAAATTATGAGAATATCCACAGCTACACGCTAATCTTAACACATTGATTGTATTAATTAAGCTACGTTTAACTGACAACTCCTTGCTGAAACTGAAGCAAACATTTTTAATGGAATTTATTGGAGTATTGGAATCACCTTTGATATTGAATTTTCTGTATAATTCATGATGAAGGATTCTTTAAGTCGTAACTTTGTACACACGCCAGGATTGGAGTTAGTTTCAAACACCGTTAAGTTTGGAGCAACTGATGATAGGGTACACGCAGTTTGTTGCCCTCCAAATTGGGATGTGCGTCTATATGGATTGGTGGATGAATGCGTCACCCATAACCGCAATTTTACATCTTTAAATGACGTTATGTACAATTTTCACAAAAATATCAGCAGTTGTTGTGTAATTTTGACGGACATCGTTACGTTTGCCACAAATTTGCAAACAATCATTTTAGTGAGTGGCATCCCCATTTGTTCACACGGGGCAACACAGGAAAGCAATATAATCAGCCTTCTTTCCGGAAGAGTGAATGGTTGTCAGTTTCAGCAACTTTTGCAATATAAAATATTCATTGCAATTTAAAAAGAATGTATTTTATAACATAAAGGGGAGGAAAAGCTTTGGTGTATGGCGCATTCCCACTAATTTACAGAAATGTTTTCATGTTTATTCATTGATGTATCGTAGAAAAGTAGAACCTGTAAGTGATGGACGTATGGAGGAGAAGCAAAATATTCTTTTATAATTACACAGTACAACTTGTAACTAATTTTTACATCGTTGTGAAAATAAAATATGTTCGTTTGTGATGGTCAGCACAGTGTCTAGTTGGAATAAATATTTATACAGTATAAACTATTTTACTTAATATTTAAACTTGTATATAGATTTTAATAGCATAATATCATCAGGAACGTTTTGTGAAGTAACGTACAAGTATTGCATGTGGATTTCTCGTAGTCAGCTCTTGACACTGACACATGATCAAAATGATTCCTGCGACACGATATGTCTTATAATTATAAATATCTGCAGCATTAAAATATGTTTCCACTCTTAAGTGAGTCATGATTTACAAAAAATACCATTCGTTAATAAAGAGGCTTGGAGATGGCATTATTCAAAGATCAATGAAAAGAAGTTTGCAGGAATCACGTTGATGTATTGTTTAATATTTGTATATTTTGTTCCACAATTTAAAAGTTTGGATTCTGCAGGATGTGTGTCCCCAGAATATTATGTTGTCTCTCAGGCGAGAATATACATTAGCAAAATATATGCAACCAGCTGAATGAAGACTGACTGAAATTTGAAACAATTATGCGTATGTATCATAATGAACTTAATTCGGTGTTTCAATCATTTATATCTGTATTCCGTTTGAGGTTTTACTAAATTAATAGACCCATTAAGTGTGTTGCTTTAACATCAGTCATATGAATGTTGTTTATTTTCAATAGCGCATAAAAGTACCTTTCAAAATGAAAAACTGGATTGTTTCTTCGTTTACTATTAATGTGTTATAACGAAAACAATTTGAATTATTTAAAATCGTAACGCCAGTTTCATTTCTGTAAGCATTATTTATATCATCAGCTGTTCTTCCGATTCTAATCAATGAGGGCACATCTTTTACTTATAGAATAAAAAGAATAGGGCTTAAGATCGAACTCTGCGGGGTTTAATCATTAATTGACAAAACATCAGAAAAAGGAATAAATACTGTTATTTCATACCAGTACGGTATTTCTCCTCTTTGGGATCAATGTTCAAGGTGCGTATATTGCGACCCACCCTCCGCCGGCTAGCTCAGAATGGGTTTTCAAGGTGGGCGCAAAATAAAAAATACAATTAGAATAGCGGGGATCAGGGTCATGTGGGCCGTTGTGGATTGAATGCATTTACACAGAAACTCAAGTCGAATCACTTTCCACTTACTTAAGTATATTCTAATTAAATTGCTGTTACAGTCAATGAACATAAAACACTTTACATATACAAGAATTTTGTCTTGCTGAAAAAAAGAAAACAACTTACACTCTCAATAATTAACTACACTGTTCCTTTCTCTCATTTAAATCAATTTCAAAGAATACTTAAAACTTTGCCTAATCATTCCAGTCGTAAATTCCCTAGTTGCAACTTTACAATTAGCTAAGTTTTTCTTGAAAGAAAAGATTGATTCTATTTTTACAGAATATCGGTATAAAGAACCTGTACTAATACTTTCTTTCCGAAACAAATTATTCCTTCTAATATCTACAAATTGTTCAAGTTGGCACGACCTTACTGTGTCTTTTCACGGCGTAGAGAAATCTACGGCGTCGACTCTTCCAGTCGCTCGGTGTCCTTGTCCTTGCAGCTCGGTCGGGAGCAAAGCCGCCCCTCTGCAGAATCGCACGGTCGCCCCTTTCCAGTACCGTTGTTCAACTCACGATGTGGCCTCCGTCTCGTTTTCCGTTGATACTCTTTTCGTATTCTTTTATAGAATGTAACTAGCTTTTAATTCCATATTTAAAAGAATCTACAATACGACAACTGAGTCTATCGTATAAGAAGAATAAATATAAAAATAAAAAAAAACTGCAAAGAAAAGAAATGAATGGCCTCGTTAGTTTCATGCTATTCACACTCCTCTCTCTTACAAAGATTTAAAATGCGTCACTTATACTTTCATCCTTTCCTGATGAATTGTTTTAATGCCTTGTAATATGATAATTACCTCCTCGAATGTCTTGAAGAGTTTTTATCGTAGATGCAGTCCTGAAGTCCGTAGCAGTACGAGGTGCCGCCTTCTCGTGATCGGTAGGTCCTCACTCTCCAGCTGTTACTTCAGAAAGAAAGCTTTCTTTCTCCCGACTCTCGGTGTCGCATACTCTACCGAGACGCTCCTTACGGATATAGTTCGTAGTTTTCATTTTCGGATTGTATTCATGCGCGTTGGCGCGCGTTCAAACAGCTCATCTTATTCTTGAATATTGATGTGCTCCGTTTTCGGACCTCGGCAAACGGATGGTCACAATATGCCAATCTAGAGCAATGTAACGAATTCCACTTCAGCTACTATGAACATTTTTCGGTCAATAAAGTCAAGTACTTTTGAAAGATGTAAACAATTCCAATAGGTATTTCATTTCGATCCATTTGAGGCAACAACTTTAAGAAAATAAATCATAGTTATTTCCTTAGTTTCTTATTTGAAAAAACCAAGTTGAGAATCTGAAAACGCTTATTTTAAGAAAAGTTCCCATTAATTTACAGAAAAGACAATATTTATTTAAAATTACTAATTTGACCTACTTCCTTGGTTTAGTAGTCAATAAAACGCAGATAACCTAGGTGCTAGTGAATGAAAAACATGATGAAATGCTTGGAGATACTATTACCCAAGAACACACAGCTCTGAATTTACCCTTCGCTTAACAGCTCTTGCAAGTAATGCGTAAATATCAAGTCTGTGTAAATATCAAATCCAAGAAACAATAAGTATCTAAAGCAATAAAAAGGCGCCAAATTGTGAAAATACAGTTAGTTACCGCGAGTAATATGAAAATAAAATAATATCCTTATTTTCCTTCTGTCGGTTGGTTTCAATCAAGCGACATCTTGAACGCGTTTCATCCAAGTGAGCCTGTTGGCACACGATCAGCCCCAATTAACATGGGTCAGCGACTGCTAATTTAATGAGCCTGGCTCTACGCTCCCCTGATCCCCTTTTCAGTCTTTCCGTTCCTCTCGCTCATTCCTTTGCCTTCGCCTTCGTCACGGCCTACCGCTTCAGCCTCTCCTGCCGCCATTGCCACACCACTCCCCTGCAATCTCATTTGTTGACGTCATTAATGATCAACGCGCCAGTATCCTACAGCTGCATCATTCTCTCCTCATGCCACATCTCTAGTATGCCACCGTTCCGGCACTCCCCTGATCTATCGTTACTGCGCCGACAAAGGAGTGTCGCGTCATACGGGTGTAATCAGTACACAGACGAGAGTGGGTTGTAATAACAGCATGTTTATTCACAATTTAGACCGTAGTCACAAATAACCAATGCACTGTATAGGAGAGATATTTACAACGGCTACCACACCGCAACATACTACGTAATGTTTCGCCGTGCGTAGTACCGCCTGCCCTGAGACCGACTACATGTCTCACTAGTCACGACAATAACTGCCGGCTTCTTCGCCGTGTGCACGCTGGCACCTCTCACGGACGACCTACAAAAACCCGCTGCCGCTGCCGCTGCCAGGACTCAAAGATGGCACAGCAATTGCTTCCCGGTTAACACCACGCGTCTACACTGTTTTTAGCGACACGACGCTACAGGAGGCTCAGGGTATCAATTGATGGCACTGCAATGCCTGGCCTGGAGGTTCTAGAGGTTCGGTCCTGACAGTAGCAGGATTTTCGACACTAGCTTGTCAGCTGGGTCGAATTCAGCTGCTGTCTTGGGGATGGAAGCATCAGCTGTCACTGCAGTGCCTCTGACCGGGAGGTCCTAGGTTCGAGTCCCGATGGCGGCGGCAGGATTTTCGACACAAGCTACATAGTAAGTGAATATCAGTGCGGCTGAGGAGAATGCTAGCGGCCGGCTGCTCTGATCGGTAATTATCCGTGGTTTCCCCAACCAACACCAGGGGAATGCCGGAGCAGTACCCTAACAAACAGGCCACGGACCGCGCATGATCTTTCCCTGGTGACAAAAATTAACTGGGGATGTTAAAGCTAGAGCAACTGCCAAAGTCCTCTGATGTAACTCTCTAGCAGTATACATAGCCTTTGTTTTAAAGAAGATTCCGCGTTTCATAGTATTTGTTTTGTTGATTGGTTTTGGTTGATTTCAGTACTTTTATAAATTAAATAAATTAAAGAACTCTGAATACATTTTTTTTTCAAAAATATCCAATATAAAATGAGTATCTCTTTCAAAATCATTGTAATATATGAAACAGCATCAGCTAAGACAGTAATTCGTATTGACGAATGTATTAAAATAAATTGGAAACAGTATTTCACGATCGCAAATAAGAACTACTGGCCACAATTCTCAAAAAATTCTTTACATAATTCAACTAATATGAATAAATTTTTTAAAAAAACCTAAAAAATATCCTTTTCTTAGTACAATATTTTTCAATTAATTATGTACATAAAAATACAAATATAAGCGCAATGAGTCCGCAGGTTACCAGTATTCAAATAATAATCTATCCTTCAATTTTCACTTAATAGAATGTGGATAACATGAACGCTTTTGTCCTTATCTTCTTAAGAACCTCCTTGTTAGTCACTTTATTGATTTTATCCACCCAATTTTTATGCGCAACCTCAGTTCGAAACTTCCCAGTCTTTGCTTTTCCCCTTCTTTCTAATAGCCTATGTCTTAGCGCCGTGCGGCTCGAGGGTCTAATAAAACTTTCAGTAAATATCTACCTCAGTTTCACTCGTGTCGATCTTGTACTTAGCCTGCCCAAAAACTATATTTCCTTAGCTTGTTCTACTCCATCTGTAAAGTTTTCATCTCCTTGTTTATACATCCTATGCCAGATGATACGAGCTCTCATTATAGCGTTTTCCCCATTATCTTGTCGCCATCTTAATTCGAGAGAAGTTGAAAGTAATTCATTCATAGGCTAGACGTCGAATACTTCAAACAGTTTTCAGAGTGATCACAAAATTACCGCCGGTCTTTAAATTACCCACTGCATTTTATCATGATGATAACATAATGTTTTACAGAAAACCAAAATAGTATTGTTTTGACAATATCGGTTCTTTGTAGTTAAATTTCACGCCAGAAAATACTACGAAAACATAACTGTAGAGAACGTATGTCTATCTCTGTCACAAGTTCAGAAGATTGAGAATTAAAATAACTGAATCATGATTTAAATACTAAGTCTAGAATACGTGCACGTGAGTGCCTTGCGTGGGACTCGCTACTTTAACTTTTTCCACCTTAAAGTGTTTTTAAGGAAGGGAACGGTGGGACTCCCTGCATTCCTTTCTCTCCCAACATAGACCACCGGGAAAGGGATCAGCGTCTACAAAAAGAGCTGCAAAGACCTCGTATATTCGTATAAGATCTTAGGGAAGAGTAATTTGAGCCCTTTGTGCGAAAGCCGCTCTAGTCCGTGGAAAGTCCTGGTCGGACGAAAGGGGCTGCGAAAGCCTTGCATCTTGGCGGAACGGTGCTGGACAAAGGACAACTGGGGCTTCGAGAAAACGTATTTGAATATCGAAAGTATCGCACCCTTCATGATATTTCTGACGAGCACACCAGCGACGTAAAGCAAGAACTCTAGCCGTGGAAAGTGGAACTCCCTACCCACCCCCAACGATCTCGTGAAGGGAAAATAATGCTAACGAAACGTCTTCTAATGGAAATTGAATGCTCCATACTTTTTGTGGAATGGTGGTATTCAGAACAAGTCTTTGTTATTAGGTCCAAAGACCTAATACTTAATGTTAACAAATAGACTTTAAACAGAACCGTTCCTCCTGGAATGCGATTGCATGACCTAATTTAAAAAGTTTTTTCAACAAATATTAATAAACTGTAAGTGATATCTGTCACATTTCTGTGAAACTAATTTTCTCTTGAAAACACTTCACTTCCTTGCATACTACTTATGTAAAACAGAAAATGTAATGCTGCAGCAAAAAGCGACAGTTTTGCAATACAAAAACTTGGTTCGTGGAAACGTGATAACAAAAAGTGGATAAATCTTGTTTGAGTAAGTAGGAAATAACTTCTTCTAACACTTTGTTAGTCAAAATGCACGTTTTGTACGTCCGTGAGAAATTGGCTTATGGCAAGTCTGCACGTCAGACCGTCCGTGCGCTAGCGACTAAACCCTCAGCAGGGTATTTTACGAAAAATGATATTCTCCGATCTGGCTGACGTCGTGGCTCCTTGGGTTGGCGAGATTTCTAAGACCTTCGCAGTCTGGGTTCGAAGGGTCGTGGGTTCGAATTTTGCCAGAAGCATAGATGTTTCCGTGTTTCATCTTTTATTCATAATTCCAATATGCTCCGGGAACGAAACGGCGCGCTACGGCGTAAGTATTCAGGAAGGGAAGAAAGAGAGCGAGATGGACTGAGGGTGGCGTGTTCTGTCGTGGCGAGTCGTGTCGTGTCGCGTCATGGCGAGTTGTGTCGTGGTGAGACGTGGCGAGTCGTGTAGTGGCGAGGCGTGGCGAGTCGTGCCGTGGCCAGGTGTGTCGTACCGAGTCGTATCGTGGCGAGTCGTGTCTGCGGTCTTGTGTGGCGAGCGTGGGTGGCGAGCTGGCGTGAAAAGTTGTGACATAGCGAGTCGTGGCGGGGCGTGCCGCATCGTGGCGAGTCGTTTCGTTACATCGCGTGGCGATTCGTGTAGTTGTGACATAGGAGTCGTGGCGGGGCGTGCCGCATCGTGGCGAGTCGTTTCGTTACATCGCGTGGCGATTCGTGTCGTGGCAAGGCGTGGCGAGTCGTGTCATGGAGAGTCTTGTTGTGGCGAGGCGTGGCGTGGCGAAACGTGGCGTGAAAAGTTGTGACATAGCGAGTCGTGGCGGGGCGTGCCGCATCGTGGCGAGTCGTTTCGTTACATCGCGTGGCGATTCGTGTCGTGTTATAGGAGTCGTGGCGGGGCGTGCCGCATCGTGGCGAGTCGTTTCGTTACATCGCGTGGCGATCGTGTCGTGGCAAGGCGTGGCGAGTCGTGTCATGGAGAGTCTTGTTGTGGCGAGGCGTGGCGTGGCGAAACGTGGCGTGAAAAGTTGTGACATAGTGAGTCGTGGCGGGGCGGTGGCGAGTCGTTTCGTTACATCGCGTGGCGATTCGGTCGTGGCAAGGCGTGGCGAGTCGTGTCATGGAGAGTCTTGTTGTGGCGAGGCGTGGCGTGGCGAAACGTGGCGTGAAAAGTTGTGACATAGTGAGTCGTGGCGGGGCGTGCCGCATCGTGGCGAGTCGTTTCGTTACATCGCGTGGCGATTCGTGTCGTGGCAAGGCGTGGCGAGTCATGTCATGGCGAGTCTTGTGGCGAGGCGTGGCGTGGCGAAACGTGGCGTGAAAAGTCGTGACATAGCGAGTCGTGTCGTGGCGTGCCGCATCGTGGCGTCGCGTGGCGAGTCGTGCCGTGTCGTGGCGCGTCGTGGCGTGTCGTGGCGAGTATGGCGTGGCGTGACGTGGCGTGCCGGGGCGTGTCGTGGCAGTCGTGGCGTGGCGTGGCGAGTCGTGGCGTGGCGAAGCGAAGCGAGGGTCTGGCGGTGGCGGGTGTTCGCACAACGTGTCAGTGGGAGCGGAGGCGGATGTGGCGGTGGCGGCTGCCGATATCGATTCCGCCTCAGGGCGCCTGAGGTGTACGCCCACCCGTCCTGCGGTTCGTGCACCCACCCTCGATCTCTCGGTCACTCACATGCGCGCCTCCTTCACCCACATGCCCGCTTCCTTCTTCACTTGCATTCGCGTCTTTACCCACTCGCTGCTTATTTGTTCATCTGCTCCGTCATTTCTTTCAGGGCGTCACACTTTCGCTAACTGTGTGTTTGTCGCTCACACACTCGCCCATTGAGTCATCACTCTCTTGCACTCTTGTATACACCCACTCATTCACTCCTCCCCCAACACACATTCGCTCATCTCTTTCTCGTTTTCTCGTATGCGCACTTGCTCTCTTCTTCGCCCGCCTCTCACTTTCCCCGCAGTTCTTCGCCTTTTCTCCCCTTTCTAATCCTCTGTTCCCAGCCTTCCTTATTACCCAGCCTCTCGCTTATAATCGCCCATTCTCTCGCCCACCGAATCCTATGTTTTGTCGCCCACCTTTTCGCCCAACCATCCGCTCGACCGACGAGCTGAACCTAATGCTTCAATATCGTTATGAAATCGATAACGCTCTATGCATTTCATCGCCTAATAATTATTGTAACGGCGCAGCACTCAGTGTGATGTTTTATTTGCTTTGTAATTTTGTTTACTCTGCGTTGGTATACACTGGTTGATTTCACAAATAATATTGGAAATGTTCATACAGATAATATTTGTCGAAACAGATTCTAAAGTTTTCCGTATCAATACATTTTGGGAAGTTATATTTAGGTGATTCAATGGATGAAATTATTTAAAATTTGAAACTGGAATTCATATTTTTATTCCAGTACCATTAACACTGCTATGTCCCTGGATGTACGGTTCTTTCAGCAAATCCTCCATATAATTCAATACCGATAATGAATTAACGTTCGTAGTAATAGATTTTTAATGCCCAGAGTGACATTACCAATTGAACCTATTATCGCACGGCAGGATGTCGAAAGCAAAAGAGCGTCACGCGATCAGTCGACTAATCTCCAACGGACACCTCCGCTGATCGACGGCTGCAGTGAGTAACGGCCGTAAAAATCGACAAGTGGTTGCGGTCGACAGCCGGAGGACAGCGATGGGGTGGGAAGAGGGGTAGGGACGTCGCGGAGGCGGGTGACAATCACGCGAGATGGGACGCGTTGTGCGGCGGACACAGCGAGCGGAGGTGGGGGGTTGAAAAAACACGCAGAGCGTATTTTTCGTGTTTCCATCATCGCGCCGCGTTAAAGGTTTAGGACGAACTTCCCAGAAGCGTTTCTCTCATAGAATACAGATTTACGGCCCATAGAGTGGATGATGCTGCTCAATTTTTTCAGCGTATACATAATAAAAATGTTCCTTGAACTAATAAAATCCTCTTCATTTCTTTATGGTTCAGGAAATTGTACACACTCCTGTCCTTAACGCTACCACATGTGCTAAAAGCTGTTTTTTAAAATTTGGCTGACAAATTCCTCGATCTCGGCAGTAAAGCAAAGCATATGATACGTAAAAATTAAAGAAAAAAAGTATTAATAATACTTGGAACTGGAACCCCTGTTACACCTTTTGCAGCTACCCATCCAGGGTATGTAAGCTTTATTTACTTGCATTTGAACCTTATTTTGATAACGATACGGAGGACTGTTTTCTTGGAAAGTAAACTGCAAATTAATCTAAGTCGGAAACATTGCACCTCGACCAAAAATGACAAGTTCAGAAAATATTCGCTACGCTACCCCTAGGCTATAACACTATCTTGCTTTAAAATGTAACATATCATGATTTAAATACATAAAGTACTATTACTTAATTATTATACATGACCGTCTTGTCCTAACGGTCATCTTCAGATCATAAATGGTAACCGGGGATCTGAAGTACGGTCAAACGTGATATTTCATCATTTTATGATTATTTTGTGATTCAATGGACAGTTCATTAAGACTGAATGACGGCAAATAGGAAGGAAATCATAAATTAGTAAATGTATCCGTGGGTGTTTGTTGACATTGCATCACAATTACGATTTAAACTGGTTCTATAGCTCAATTTACAATGTCATTTCTCTGATTTATTGGACAAAATATTCAACAGTATAATCAAAATTATTCAGCGAATCCGACAAACGTTGTTCTGTGCTTCATCTACTTTGGTGATTCCCCGGTGTAGATTCACAAGCTGAGTGTTGCGGGTTGCATTTGACATAATTTTTAGTTTTGTTTTAAAGACCATAATTTTTTCGTGAAATTTTTCCATATTTTAATAGGCATTCTGCTATTTATGGCGGAGATGAATCCAACAAATCAGAGATAATTAAAGTTGGTTCAGCCTCTCTCGAGTCATAAATGGTGTAACAAGACTTTTTTTATTTATTTAGATTTCTGCTTCGATCATACACAAATCCTGAAATTCGCTTATCACATCCAGAGCATACATTTATGAATAAACAGTGAATAGTGAAATCACTTGCAATAAGTATTTTGTACATTGTTGTATATAATAAAAAGTATACATGATGCCTTACTTTCAGGAAAAATATATTTAGTTGTTATTAACAATTTAATTTTGCTGAGGGGGGCTGTGAAGAATCTGTTACTTGAACAGAATCACGGCAGCAGAAGGTTCGAAAACCACTGGTATATCATAAAATCATTAACACCTTCCATTCATCACATCTTAGGATAGAAGCTTTGAAATAGGAATAAAGATATCAGAATGTAGTTGTAAAGTGACATTGTGACTGTTGTTAATTTTCACGATGATGACGCCGATTTATTCCCAGACAAAGACTAGGTACTTCTGAAATAGGAATAACAGGGATTAGAATGTAGTTGTGAAGTGACATTGTGATTGTTGTTGATTTTCACGATGATGACGCCGATTTATTCCCAGACAAAGACTAAGATACTTCGGAAAAGGAATAACAGGATTAGAATGTAGTTGTAAAGTGACACTGTGAGTTGTTGATTTTGACGGTGATGACGCCGATTTATTCCCAGACAAAAACTAAGAATACTATGAAAAGGGAATAATTGGATCAGAATATAGTTGTAAAGTGACATTGTGATTATTGTGGATTTTCACGATGATGACGCCGATTTATTCCCAGACAAAGACTAAGATTACTTCGGAAAAGGAATAACAGGAATAGAATGTAGTTGTAAAGTGACACTGTGAGTTGTTGATTTTGGCGGTGATGACGCCGATTTATTTCCCGACAAAAACTAAGGGTAGGGTCAGAATGGGTCCGTGTTCGACTGAAGAAAGGTTCGTGTGCGAACGGGCGACTGAATCTTCCGAACAGCGATGGTAGTAATACTGAATTTGACTGCATCAGACATCCGACTTCCCATTATTACATGCTACATGAAATGGGAACAAAAATATGGCATGCTCGCTAAGAATGACGATTGATGCAATGGCTTAATACAATGTAAATAAAATGTTAGCTGAATAAGCATCAAACGCCTCTTGCAAAAGCAACATTAAAGGCATACTTGATAGGAATTCAACGACGCTCTTAGACCGTTTCTCCTAAAAGGTGTTGCCATAAGTACCTGTTCACATTGAACGCAAAGGATACACACGGCAAAGGATACACAAAGCTATTTAAAGTCGGCCCGGTGGCCGAGATCGCTAAGCCAGTAATGTCGTAGGGATCTCGGACCGAAGGGTCGCGTGTTCGAGTCCCACGTCGTCCTTTCACCCCTTATCATCACCATTTCTTTTCATCTACATAGTTACGATACCGTTAACACCAATAGTGATCGCTAATGACATCACTGTTGATGGGACCTTAAATAACCAAAAAAAGTAATTTAAAGTAATAAAAAATATACTGCAATGAAATACACAGTAATTGGAGACGTGGCGCAGAGCATCAACTCATGTCACTACAGTGCTTCTGACAGGGAGGTAGGTTCGAGTCCCGACAACGCCAGGATTCTCGACACTAGCTGAATAGCTAAGTCGAGTTCAGACGCTGTCTGGAGGAAAATTCAAGCGGCCGACTCCTCTGATCGGCAGTTTTTCGTCCTTTCTCCCAACCAACACCAGGCCAATGCCGGAGCAGTACCTTAAAAAACGGGCCATGGACCGCGTGCGATCTTCCCTTCCTCTTCTTTGTCCTATCGTCACCCTTTTACATACACTTACACTTACATGCACTACACTACTATATATGTCGGAATATCAATCGGGATCTTCCGGCTTGTCCCGGCAGGGGAGGCGTCCCTCTGGTGGGAGATATCTGGAGGACCCGCTTGGGGAAAACCCCTCTATCCCACAGTAGACCTATCCAGACGGATATCGCCAATCAACGGGGAAGATCACTGCTACATTCCGAGAAACATCCACTACACATACGAGACTCATGACATTAGCACGCCCGGAAGCAATCACTGAAAACCGTAATAAACTGGTTGGTTGGTTACTGATTCCGGGCACGTCAACAGCTTACGTCATTAGTCCCGTAAGTTAAGTGCATATTTTTTCCTCGGGATTTCCTCGGCGCTGATCTTCCCTCGCTGGATGAAGAGATCCGGCGCCGACCTAACGTCGGTTAGCGGGGTTTTCCCCTAACCAGGACTCTCCCACCAGCGGGGCACCGCCCCAGTCGGGACAAGTTCTAAGCTCCGGTCTCAAGTTCTAAGACCGGTCTCCCGGAATATGTGGTAGTGTAGTGCATGTTAGTGTGTGTGTGTGTGTGTGTGTGTGTGTGTAAAGGGAGAGGATAGGACATGGAAGAAGAAGGACAGATCTCGCGCGGTCCGTGGCCCGTTTGGTAGGGTACTGCTCCGGAATTCGCCTTGTGTTGATCGGAGAAACCACGGAAAACTACCGATCAGAGCAGCCGGCCGCTAGAATTCTCCTCCAGACAGCGACTGAATTCGACCTAGCTGGAAAGCTAGTATCGAAAATCCTGCCGCCGTCAGGACTCGAACCTAGGACCTCCCGGTCAGAGGCGCTGCAGTGACCGTAATAAAAATATTCAGTAATAAAATGAATAGTACTGTTAAAGAGCGACGAAACGCGAGGGCCGTACGCCGAGCGAGATATGACAGTGAGTGGACTCATCGGTGTGCCGTACAGCCTCCGGAAAAAGCGCCCCCACCCCCACCCCCACTCCCTCGAAGAAAGCAGGCAAGTGGATGTGGCGTGTATCGGAGGAAGGGAGTCGGGATGCAGGAGAAGCAGACCCGGAACGCAGGCCGAGAGAAATCGAGAGATCTCCTGAGAAACGCCTGATTTCGGGGAAAGAGATTTCACCCATGACAGATTCCGCATTTTCCACGCCTGTCGAGTCGTCGCGTTGCAAAGAGAAATTATGGGCTTCAGTGAGTCGGAGAGGAGATATTCGGAAATAACATGTTTCAAATTTATCAAACACGCCATGCCCCTCTGTCAATAACAGGAATACATGAACTTGTTTTCGCGTGGTTTTCTGAACGTCTGACCGTCCAATATTGAGGAATAACTACATCATTCTTAACGATTTTAGAATTAAAACTAATAGTCAATATTCTGCCAACAAAAAATAATACCAATAAAACAACAAAAATACGTTTTTCAAACTGTATTGATATTAAAAAACGCGTATTGATATTAAAGCGCCACTCCATGTCCTGCAATAGTGATTACAAAAGTCTAAAAATCTAAATAAAACTATAAAGCCACAACTGTACACACTTTCTCGCATTATTTGTTACGTAATCCCCCCAATATTATACTACAACATTTTTAACCTGCAAAAGTGTTTCCAAACAGCAATTTGTTTTCTACGTCTTGGCTTGAACTCAGGTCTATCGCGTTAACTCGCCGCGCACTTTACCTCTATTCCACGCACGCTTTGACGGTCTGGGCTTAGTTTAAAAATTTAATTATCTCTCTCATTATTTCCAACATGCAAATTTCGCAAATTCAGATAGTTCATGGAAAAGGGTTTATACGCCATTCTTTTAAGCATTTCTTGTTCTATCACAGGGAAAAAACTTAAAGAAAAACGCTTGACCAGTTTTTGCGAGTTTTTTATATTAATTCCATTAATTTCAAGCACAAATTACTCGAAAACTGCTCTTTTAAAAATTGGTGTAGCCTTTTTTAAATATTCGATTTTTAGGAAAGAATTTGTTTAAGGTAAAAATCTGTAACTTCAATTTTGCAGTTTTGAAAAGTTCGCTAAAATGGGAGTAACGTCGCTTTTCTATCGTATATTGATACAAGAAGGAGAAATGTGAAAGAAAAAATTGAAGCAGTTTTAGAGAAAAAAATTAAAAATTCCCTAAATTTCAGGCAAACGCGAAAAAAAGAAAAAGTAAAAAAAATATTTCACAGAATAATTATCAATTTTCTTACATTAAAAACAGCAATGTGAGATTGTTTGTAAAGATTCTGTCACTCACGTATGTTACGCATATCCGCACAATATGCACATCAGTGAGTATCAAGTGGTCCCTACAACAATTTGTATCGGAAAAGGCATTGGGGCAGGGAGAGGGAGACTCCATCCTAATAGCTCCCACATAAGCTTTCCATCACTGGGAGCCGGGTTCGATCGATGTGGAATTTGTGGTGGACAAAGGGAATTCTCGGGATTCGACCTGCCTCTCATTCCATCACTTTTCCGTCGTCAGTTTCCCTTTCATCTACTTGTTAGGCCATAACTCATGGCATCAATAGCCTTAATAGTTAATAGGTCCCTAACCCCCGGTAAATGAATAAATGGATTCTTACTATCAGTTTAATGATGAAAAAACGGAATAATTGAAGTCTTAACAAAAGCATAGACGAGTGTGAAACGTAGCTTATGGAAAAATTGTAGAATGAAATTGAAGGGTATCGAATAGTTCAAATTGAAGGGAACTCTCAGATAAGAATACGCAAATTGGCATTAAATAAATCATAAAATGAAGACTAATCATTATTTCTGTTATTAGTAGAAAGATTATTTTTTCCTTTCACCAAAATTGTACAATGTTTTTGCTCAAACGAATGTTCACACGTAATATTGGTTACATTAATTTACCAAAGTAGTCAAAATATAGTAGTGAGTCAAAAGTGGTCAACCAGGTATCTCCAATCAATGGGGCACTGCATCAGCCGGGACAAGCTTTAATCTCCTCCCAGTCTCTCGACATGTGCGGTAGTGTAGTAGCATGTAAGTGCAAGTGCAAATGTAAGTAAGGGATGAGGATAGGACAAAGAAGAAGACGGAATGATCGCGCACGGTCCGTGGCCCGTTTATTAGGATACTACTCCGGCATTCACCTGGTGTTGATTGGAAAAAGGACGGAAAACTACCTTCAGAGCAACCGGCCACTAGATTTCTCCACCAGACAGTGGCAGAATTCGACGTATCTGTGTAGCTAGTGTCGAAAATCTTGCTAGCGTCGGGACTCGAACCCTAGGACCTACCTTCAGAGGCACTGCAGTGATACCAAATGATGCCCTGAACCACGGAACCCGGTGGTATTTCTGGAGTTAAAATTACGTACGTTAAACAAGCTACTTGTCAATATTTCGTTGATCTTCACGTACGAAAGACCCCATTTCCTATTAGCAATCTAAACCATTTTTTTAAAGCACGTTAACGGGGCTTGGTCAGAAAAATTTACACTAGTTGTTTGCCAACGTTTCAGAAACTTTTATTTCCATCCTCAGGGCTAATATAAAAGAAAATGAAAACAACACTGTTCATGAATAATGTTACCAAATAGCACACGTATGAGAAACAATTCTTAGCTAAGTTACAAAATAAAAGCTAAAATAAGCTAATAATTGTTTCTCATACGTGTGCTATTTAAAATGAAAACAACACTGTTCATAATAATGTTACCAGCTTTCAAATATATATTAGCCCTGAGGATGGAAATAAAGTTTCCGAAACGTTGGGAAACAACTAGTGTAAATTTTTCTGACCAAGCCCCATTAACCTGCTTTCAAATATTAATGTATGGTCGTCAAGAACTCTTCATAATCTAAATCATTCTTTTACATCTATCACTAAAATACGACCTTCCACCCAAATTTGCATTTTGCATTCGCCCTGTGTGAGGCTTCGCGCATGGAATCGCAGCGAGCCAAGTCACGTTGATTTAATTTGGCCCTCGTTGAGCGGCCATTCTTGCGTTTAATTAGCTGCGCGTTGCATTAGCGCGCATGGAACCCTCCGCCCTGAAGAGGGCGAAGGGACGGAACCCCTCCCCCCCCCACTCATCCGTTGGAAACTTTGCCAGCCCCAGCGGAACGAGGCAAGAGAACGCTCCGGGAGCCTTCTCTGAGCTCATAATAAGCTAACGATTTTATGCATGTATGATTACCCTGGGATGAGTTGAGCAATATCCACAAATCAGCAAATATATTTAAATAATACATATAAAAATAGGAATATTCCATCCCTGAAATATCCACAAATCAATCTGAGCATCAACTGCTGCCACAGCAGTGTCTTTGACCGGGAGGACCTAGGTTCGAGTCCCGACGGTGGCAGGATTTTCGACACTAGCTACATGGCTAGATCGAGTACAGTTGTGCTGTCAGGAGAATTCCAGTGGTCGACTGCTCTGATTGGTAGTTTTCGTGGATTCTCCGTTCAATACCAGGTGAATTACGGAGTATCACCTTAACAATCGGGCCGCAAACCGCGTGCGATCTTTCCTTCTTCTTCCTTATCCTCACTCCTTATTTCATAGACACCTATATGCACTACACTACCACACATGTCAGTCGGGAGATCAGTCGCGAGTATAGAATTTGTCCCAGTAGGGGCGCAGTGCCCCCTGGTTGGAGAGACTCGGACAGGAAAAACCAGCAAGCCAACTTGTAGGTCGGTGCCGGATCTAACCACTCAGTCAAGGAAGAAACCGCCACCTATCGTCATCAGTCAACCACTCAACTGACGGGACTAATGACCACAGCATTTGACGTGCTCAGATTTACGAAATATGTGACGTCGCTTTTTGGTACTTGCAGATATCACTTCGAGCAATTTTTGTCAAGTCAAAACTATCAAGTCAAGTAAAATCAAAGTCAAAGCTGAACAATCAAGACAAACAACTGTCAAACAACACTGTCTTTTTCCAGTGGGCAGGGCATTTTGCTAATGCTCGCGACTTCCCAAACACAACGCAAGATGAGTTGGCTATAAATCAGAGACCCAATATCAGTAATGTGACCTGTGTAACTCCGTTTAATAAGTTTTCCTATTGCTTGTTCTCTTGCAGAAAGTGATCAGCGACGACCCCTTCGGATCCTCTAGAAGTTTGTAACATTTATTCTGCACTGTACCTATTTATGTAATACATGCTTGGAATTATTGATGCTCCGTCTCCCTCTCTTTCTCTCGCTCAACTCTTCGTATCTCTTTGACTTTTTGTCTCCCTTTATGCCTGTCTTATTCATCTATCCCTCGCTGTCTGTTTCCTTGTTTCTCTCTGTGTTTTTCTGTTCCTTCTCTAACTCCCCTGTCTGGCTGTGTCACCTCTCTCTCTCTCTCTCTCTCTCTATATATATATATATATATATATATATATATATATATATATATCTGACTTTCTGCTTCTCTTAAAACTTACGCCTCTGGTTGTGTGGTATAAACCTCGTCAAGCTACACATTTACATTTATCTGATTTTAATACGACCATAATCGCGCCACATTCTCAACACTCGTTTCATTTACAATTACGAAAAGTAGATAATCATGTTTACCAAAATAATACTGTGCTTATGTTTTCTGCTTCTCCGTCTGTCTTTCTGCTTCTGTCTGTCTGTCTCCCTCTCTCTCTTTTCTCTCCTCTCTCTCCCTGTCTCGCTGTTTCTCTGTCTTTTGCTTCTCTCTCTCCCTCCCTACTTTCTCTGTCTTTCTGCTTCTCTCTCTCCTCTCTCTCTCTCTCTCTCTCTCTCTCTCTCTCTCTCTCTCTCTCTCTCTGTCTCGTTCGTTCAACGTAGAGCGGCTCAGCCGGCCGGCCGTCCTCGCCAGCCTGCCAGATGGAGTCCCCTGCCATGACGCCACTTCGCGTCGCCTGCAGCCGGCGCGTGCGAGCGGGTGGGAGGCGATGGCGGAGCACTCTTTGTGACAGATTCCCCCTCACCACCACCACGCACCCGTTTCGCTTTCCTCTCCCCTGTACCCCCCCCCCCCGCGTAGAGATGAGCCGTTGCCTCATGTGGGATTCCTTTGCCAGCGGATCTGCATCGAGCTCATAACGAACGGAAAAAAGGACGCGGAAATGTGTAGGTACAGTTCCCTCTTTCCAGAGGATGCCCTAATAATGTTATTCACCATGAATTAAAAAATAAGGAAATCGTGTTGAAAATATCAGAGTCTACTGAACTAAGAATCATTAGGGTATTTAATTTTGAATCTGATTGAAAATTAAAAGCAAGAGTTTGCACATTTGAACTCTTAAAGAGTACATGGTTGTGTTATCATAAATTTAAATATCACTTAAAATTTAACTACGCAAAAAGTTTTTAAAAATTATTTTTGTTCCAGCTCTGTAATCAATTTGCAATATACAAAAGGGACAGGTGTTTGGCAAGAATGAAACAAGTCCGTAACGATCGTTAAATAGTCTACTAATTTAGAACATGCTTTACTCCGTCACAGATAACCGGATTTTAAAAGTAAGTTAGTATATTGTCAATAATGTATACTTTCAAATCATAATATTAAATTTCTATTACAAATGTCATAGTTACGGTAGGAACACTCGACCAGTGTCCTAGTGTATAGCTTTGCGACGTCGTGGTAGCAAAATGACAACACAGACACGAGCTATAATTATAAATTTGTTTATTTACAACATTTACATTATGTCCAGCTCTGGAATTACGTTCGCTGCCTACCTCCGTGACTCCCACGCACACTGTTTCCATCCCCTGGCTAAGTGCATCCTCCCAGACGCTTCACCGCTCCGGTGCCCAGACACCAGTGCTACGCACTCGCAGTGACACGAGGAACAGACCTCCGCAGCAGTTGCGTCCGCACGCGAGACCCTCTCAAAACACACTCGCGACACACATCGGTCCTCTCTACGGAAAGGACCGAAACACGTCGCCTTCACCTTCCGTGCGCTGCCTCACGACACGCTTGCTACCTTGTGCGAACAAGCCAATGCAGCCGAACGCGGAGGGGAAGACTCGCCATCGTCCGAGGCACGCGTGGGCAACGCGACGCCGCGCCCCTCCTGCCACGCCTCCCAATGGGCCTGAGCGCCACGGACACTTTGAGTCAAGTCAGTGTCGTGGCGAACAGAAAAACAGAAGACTGTCAGTGTAGTGCTGTGGGAATGAATGAGTCGAATGAATGGTTATGTATATAATGAATGAATGATGCGTGAATGAAAAAAAAAAAAAAAATCGCCTCGTAAACCATACAAAAACATTATTTAGAATTAAGAAAAATAATTATAGTAATAATAATAAGTAATAATAATATTTTTGTGCAAGATAAGAATGCCAAAGTGCTACTAAGTACATATTAAATTAGATTTAAGCTAGAATTAAGTTAGCTTTAGTTAGTGTTAGCTTTTTTACCTCCCCCTCTTAGTGTTGCTTAAGCCGCAAGGCAGCAGCGCAATTTGTATGCCGCAATGTAAATAAATTCCTGCCTCCTCAGGGTTACTGTGGAGGGGAAGCTATAAGGCACCCGCAGTGTCACGAGGAACAGACCGCACGCGAGGCCCTCTCAAAGCGAACTCCCTCCTTTCGGCATCTCCGCTCTAACTTATCTTGGCGGTCACGTGATCGCCCCCAGCTTCCCTGAGGCGAGGTGTCGCTCGGTCAACACTTGCCCGCTCACCGGAGCCCGTCTCCACGCCCCCTTGCTTTGCATCGTAGGTGGGGGAGGGGTCATACTCCCCCTCAACTGATCCTCTTATTCCCCGCACTGGTAGCGGTAGCTCAGTGCATCAACTGTCACTGCAGCGCCTCTGACCGGGAGGTCCTAGGTTGGAGCCCTGACAGGATTTTCGACGCATGTTTTTGAATATCGATCAGATGGTCCTGGGTTCGAGTCCCGAGAATGGCAGGATTTTCGACACTAGCTCGTCAGCTCGGTCGAGTTCTGTCGGGACGAGAATTCTAGCGGCCGGCTGCTCTCATCGGTAGTTTTCCGTGGTTTCTCCTATCAACACCAGGCGAATGCCCGAGCAGTACCCTACCAAACGGGCCACGAACCGCGCGCGATCTATCCTTCCTCTGCTTTGTCCTCTCCTCTCCTCTTACACACACACTTACACTAACATGCACTACACTTAGAGCTTAGAGCTTGTCCAGACTGGGGCGGTGCCCCGTTGGTGGGAGAGTCCTAGTTTGGCGGGAACCTCTCTAGCCGACGGTAGGTCGGCGCCGGAACTCGCCATCCAGCGGGGGAAGATCACCGCCATCTCCTGAGAAAAACATGCACTACACTAACGGGACTAATGACTGAAGCAGTTGACGCGCCCGGAAACACGAAAAAATCAATCAATCAATCAATCAATATATCAATCTTATTCCCCGCCTTTTTTCACAACATGTGGCCGCCCGCCTTCCAACGCAAGCTAGCACTTCGGGAGTTTGGCTGCCTACTGGTGACGTTACATATACTTGGGCTTTTCTAACGAGGCATCTGAGGGTACTATCTCCAAGATGGAATATGCCACGGCTTTTCGCGTGATTCTCGGTCCTGCCGCTAGAGTCGCTTGATCAGCAGTACGGCTTGATACGGTCACGATCATGCGACATCTTGCCACACGACCTAGAAAGACGCGAAAAGCCGTGCGTTATTCCATCTTGAAGATAATACCCTCAAATACCACGTTAAAAAAAGAAGTATAGTATCGGAAATCCGTCACCACCACGACTTGAATCCCTGGGCATCCTGGTCAAAGACGTTGTAGAGGAAACGGACGATGCAACTGAGCTATCGCAAACGGTTGGTCAACCGGAACCTCCGACTGAACAGACTGGAAAGAATAGGAGGGAAATCAATCACACAAATACCAAAACCATCGGGCGAGGTGGCTCAGGGCATCAACTGATGTCACTGAGTGCCTCTGACCGGGAGATTTAGTAGGTTCGTCTTCGACGCTGGCAGAATTTTGGCACCAGATAGATAACTAGTCGAATACAACCACTGTCTGGTATTTGTGTAGTTTCTCCGATCAAAAAAGGCGAATGTTGGAGCAGTATCCTAACAAACAGGCCAAGGAGCGCGCGCGATCTTTCCTTCCTCTTCCTTGTCCTATCCTCACCCCTGGTACGCACTGACACTAATATGCACTACACTACCACGTATTCCGGGAGACCGGCTCGGAGCTCAGAGCTTGTCACGGCTGGGGCGATGCCCCGCTGATGGATGATATCTCAATGGAGAAAATTCGGAGAACCCCGAAAGAAATCAGGAAAATCCCTGATGTGTAGGTCAGCGTCAAATCTTCACAACCAGCGTGGAAAGATCACTGCCACAGCCATTGATAAAAACCACTTACAGACGGTAGTAAATCAATTACAAACACCAAATTTCAAGTTGAGACTGTGCATAGTGAACAACTGCGAATCAATAAAATGTAACGTATGGGAATTTAAAGTTAGCACACTGAGATCAAAACTACTTCCATTATCAACACATCAAACGATACAGAACACATGGTTGCATCAAAGGAACATCATATCGTTCTACGATACACTGACATAAGGGCCGTAAATTTTACTTTCTTGCGTACTATCTACGCACTGTAGAGAAAGTTATGTAAAGTTATGTAAGTTTTCGACGGGAAACTCGTATTTTGGGTCCCTGATACCCAAACAATGGATAGTTCTTAGTAAATCCATGTTTTGGCGGTAAGTAAACCGAAAAATGGTTTACGGGAAAACTTCTGTCTCTGTTCATCCGGGCGTTCATCTCTGAAAAATGTTCGCGGCTAAATTCCAGGTAATATTTTTATCAAAACTGATGTCAAATCGATATAGAATATTGATATCAATTTGTACAGTTCCAAGACTTCTTCAACTTGAAACATATTTTGAATTGGGGGGATATTATGGTTGAAGTCCAAACACTAATAATTTTCTCAGAAGTACTATTCGTCTTTAAATTATTTCCTGGAATGCAGCAGATAACGCTTATAAACTTCGTAGATACGTTTTCGTGCAATTCTCTGAATTTTCGAAAATTGCAAAGTTTTTCGGTATCTTCCTAAATCTATAACATGAAGAGAAAATGTTTGTTTTTAATTAAATCGATTCTACAAAATTAAATCTTTAAAAAAGATATGTTCATTTTCTTCAGAATATGACTAGTTTTCGCGTAATTTTGGGTGAAATAAAGGCAATTTTAAAAATAATGTTTTCTCAAAATGGTTCCATTTTTAAACTGAGGGATATATTTAAATTCACTAACAATATGTCACACATGTTAGGAAGGGGTGTTGTAGCAGCACCACTATTTGCTACTATGGGCTTTGTATGAAGAAGAGGCAAAGCTTGGTGGGTGGGCAGCGAGTCTCCCGCCTGTTAGTTGAAGTGCCCACAACTCCTCATTATCGAGAGGATAGCCCGCGTTGTAAACGCAAAGCCGGCATGAATGCGGCATCATTACGGAAAGTACTCGCCATTGATAGAAGATGAGGAGAAATCATATCTAGTGAAGTGGACATTCTGATTGTGGTGAAAATATTTTGTCCATGTCGGCTTTAGAAATAAGAGGGTTAACACAAAGGCTTCCAGTAGCACAAGCTCACCTATTTAAACCTGAATAAGGCGGAGGATTTTCAAAGGAAGGTAAATTTTAATTGTACCCTGTCGCGATTATAGCATCACAATTCTAGTTCAATTGCCAGAATATAATCAAGAAAGAGTGAAATTATGGGAATTCAGAGTTAATAGTTGATTTATTTGATAATTTTTGTTGAGTTACAATTTAATGGCGACCAAGAGTTGGGTGAGTGATAATTTTAGATATTAATACATCAATGGTCGTTTTGAACCCACACAGAATCGAATTGACATTTTACGAATGTAGTTCGATAAGGTACAGCCTTCAGTATTTATTATTAGAGCTGTTATAGAATGTTTACACTTCTGCCACCGTCGGGACTCAAACCCTAGAACATTCCTAGGATACGGAAAAGCTGAAAATAGCTTGGGAGATCGATATATAAAATTTAAAACTATATGGATAATGGGGACATATGGGAAGTCGCGGTCGCAATCTTGAATATGCAAGTGATTCGTGTCTTCACTCTAAGTATCTCACTACATTCCACTACACAAACTAGAAAACCATAAAAATTTACTAGCCATAAACTTACTGGACAATAGTTTAGAAGTCATAAGACTGAAAAAGTTCAAACCATTGGATTTGCCAAATAGTTTTAAAATGACAATAGTGATAATACTGTAATAAAATCAACACCAAATGTTTTGTCAACATTACAAGTGTGTAATATGATAAAGGAAGATCACCAGTGGGTGACCTTTCCATGCAAGTTTGTATTTTCTAACAGCATATTTACGTATTATTCTTGTTTTGAACAGATTGTAAATTTACAGATTTAAATTTTAAAAAATTCCACCGTTTGTCACCGAGGCTAGAGATAAGCTGCCTGTATTATGCGAACATTTTACATGAGAGACATTCCGATATCGTCCTCGCCAGAGCGTTCAGTGTTTTCTTTTAACAAATATTTGACTTGAGTCAATGGTTCGATGGTTGTTTATTTACATCGCTAAGGATGGAAAACCCGTTGTTAAGGATGTTAAATTTCTTAACATACAGGTAGAAATAAGTGTATTTAACAAACCTGAAAGGTTGCACGTTAACAGGGGTTAAAGAGGTCTGTGACCAATAAACTCTTTTACCTACTAGGCCTTTATCCAAGCCGCAAGCGTCAACTTCAGAGAACGCCTGCAGCTTATCCTGCTACAATGAATTTATTCCGTTGGTTTGTTTTAAAATAGAGCTAATGTATTAACTTTCACCGCGAGTAGCGCGGCATCTTCGGTATGACTGCAATCTAACAACGCACTGCGGAGCTACTTGCCTCGAGGATCGAAAACAAAAGCATCTCCCTGGTTTTTCCAAGAAAATTGCGAGAAACGCAGAGTATAACGCCGCTCCTTACGAATTCTTCTCCCTAGTTGTTGAATTTTACATTGCACTTTTATCAACAAATTATACAATATTTAGAACTGCCCAGCGTCTGTACCTCAATGTACACATACATCGCTTGGCTATTTGAATTGACTAAATACGAACAACTTATTTCAGTTCAAAGTGTTAAAAGGTAAAATATGTTTGTTTTAGTTGAATGCTAAAAACCGTGATGGGAGAAAAAATGTACGAGTCCGACAACTGAGAAGTCCCTTTTCATACGATCGCTAGCGTCCTTCGGAAATCACGAGAAGAGAGTAAATACCTCTCCTCCTTTTTCTGCCTTCAAAAGCGACTGTACATCGAATAGTCAATAGAGCGTGCACGTGAATACAAAACTTCAATCCTCGGGAGCTTACCGTCGTACTTTGCCGGTACATGTGACAGCCCGTGTCGTTATCCCGAAATCGGAGGAGGTAAAGGCTCTGAAAGCAGCGAGTGACAGCAGCGACAGCGCCGACGGCGGGGCGGGGCGGGGCGGGGCCGGGAGGGCAGCATGGCCCGGGAGAGATAAGCGGGCAGGCGCGGGAGGCCACTCAGGGCGAGCGCCGATCAAACAGGAAATCCCGCGCTTCCTTCACGACGGAGAGAGAGATCGATGGCCGGGCGCGAGTCGCTTTTCCTGCGCGTACAGGCGCGCGCAAGATGTGCGCCACCCGCCCCGCGGCCCCGTCCCCCCCCCCTCCCCACCTGACGTGCACTACACGACCTGCCCCCATGCCCCCGCCACCACGCGTCCCGCCCCCTCCCCAAAGCCCCGTCCACCGGCCCTGCATCGCCGCGCCCTGCCCACCGGGTCCCATGCCCCCTCCACCCTCTCGTGAATCCCATCACCTTCCCGCACCACGCGAACCTCGCCCCCTGCACCCCACCCCACCGCACCGCCCCCGCTCCCGCTCGACGGACCCAGCGCTCCGCCCCTCGCGCCCGCCCGTAATCCCTCGCCACTCCGCGCGCTTGCCGTTGCCTGCCTCGCCCGCGGCGAACTCCGCCTTCGATTGATTGATTACCTTGTGTTTCATTTGTGGTCATTAGTCCCATTTGTGTAAGGCTTCTTATATCCTGCGAGGTGGCATTGTTTTCCTTCCGCTGGAACGTAACCTACCTACACGGCTGACAAAATTCTCCAGCAGACACCGCCCCTCCGGCCTGCGCGGAATCGTTACTGCTCGCAACAATATCTCGCCCACTGTCCCTGGGCCGCGTGCGTCAGGCTTGTGCCTCATCACTTGCCTCTTATACTTGGCCGTCGTCCTTTATCCCAGCTTTGCGCCCCACATATTGCCCGTCACCCCGGTCCCTTGCCTCCTTCCCCCGTTACCGTTCTGCAACCCTCAATTTCCCACCCCCCTTAAAAGTCCACATCTTCGTCCCGTCATTCCCTTCCCCCGTCCCATCTCGTTTTTGGACCCACCATTTTCTCTCACCCCCATCCCCACGCGTTGGTCTTCACCCCTCACACTCCAATTCTCACCTCCCCCGCGTCTCCCTCCCACAGCCGTTGCGTTCCGCCCCCCCGGGCTTCCCCTTCCTCGCCCTGCCCTCCCCCTCTTCAGCTGCCGTCCGTCCCTCGTTAGCTGATGCGAGCCTTTCCCCTATTGCACTCCGACTTTGCCAACCGTCGGGCATCTACAGCATGCTAGAGATGTGTCATCGTTAGCGAAACATCCATGCTCAATGATTGATTGTTCGTGATTCCAGACGCGTCAACTACTAGGGTAACTAGTCCCGTAAGTATAGTACGTTTTTATCTCTCGGGAGGTGGCGGTGGTCTTCCCCCGCTGGATGGCTAGATCTGGCGCCGACCTACCTTCGGCTAGCGGGGTTTTCCCCAACCAGATATCTCCCTCACCGGGACAAGTTCTAAGTCCCCGACCAGGCTCCCGGCATGTGTGGTAGTGTAGTGCACGTTAGTGTGTGTGTGTGTGTGTGTGTGTGTAAGAGGACAGGAGAGGACAAGGTAGAGGTAGGAAAGATCGCGCGCGGTCCGTGGCCCGTTTGTTAGGGTACTGCTCCAGCATTCGTCTGGTGTTGATTGGAGGAACCACGTAAAACTACTAATCAGAGAAGTCAGACGCTAGAATTCTCCTCCAAAGAGCGATTGAAATCAATCTAGCTGACAAGCTAGTGTCGAAAATCCTGCCACTCTTGGGACTCGAACCTAGGACCTCCTGACCGATATTCAAAAACATGCTTAATCAATCTTAAAGAACATAAAGTATATTATTGATGTTTTTAAATGTTGATGTTTTTAAAGCTGGTTTATCCAAAAATAATACTTCAACGCAGGGATGAATTTCATAGTCACGTTTATTAATTAACAATTAATATTTAACAAAAAGACAAAGTAAAAAATTATGACAACAATAAAAACGACAATTAACAGACAACATTAATTATCGACGAAAACTCAATTCACTATTTTGCATTCACGATTACAATAATCATCATATTTTGCTACGATTCTTTTCCCAGTCAAAAATAATATATATGTTACATTAAAACATGTACATAACATCGAACATCATGAGACATCAACTTTAATAAATCGATGTTGAAAAAGATTTTTTTTCAAAAACGTCGCAACTTAGGCCCATGTCACATTTGTATTCCGGTGCATCTCGACTGCCAAACGTCCCTCCTCAACCCAGGTTCCATCATAACACGTGTCAATCTCCCATAATCCTCCACCCCCACACAGATTTAATCCCTCGCTACTCGACTCCCATTAGCGCCTCTCCCGCCATCCTTTGCCCGAACCCTCTGTGATGTGTCCTTTCCGCTGCCACTCCTCATCTCTCGGCCAACTGCTGCTTCCCTTCCGGTGCCATTATTGACGTAACAAACCCCCACGCCTTCGTGTCAGCCCTCACCCTCTAACGCTTTTCATCCACCGCCCACGCCGCTTTAGCCCGCATTCCACTTCCCAAACCTTGGCCTTCACCGGAAGAGATGGCTCAGGGCATCAGTTGATGTCACTACAGTCCGTCTGACCGGGCGGTATTAGGTTCCAAACCCGATTGTGTCAGGATTTTCTACACTAGCTTGTTAACTATGTCGAATTTAGTCGCTGTCTGGAGGAGAATTCTAGCGTCCGGCTGCTCTGATCGGTAGTTTTCCGTGGCTTCTCCGATCAACACCGAATGCCGGAGCAGTACCCTACCAGACGGACCACGGACCGCGCGCGATCTGTCCTTCCTCTTCCTTGTCCTATCCTCTCCTCTTACACACACACACACACACACACACATACTTACACTAACATGCACTACACTACCACATATTCCGGGAGACCCGTCGGGAGCTTAGAACTTGTCCCGGCTGGGGCGGTGCGCCGCCGGTGGGAGAGTCCTGGTTAGGGGGAAACCCCACTAGCGGACGGTCTCGCCATCCAGCATCCAATTCTCCTCGAGACCGCGACTGAATTCGACGTAGCTGAAAAGCTAGTATCGAAACTCCTGCCGCCATCCGGACTCGAACCTAGGACCTCCCGGTCAGAGGCGCTGCAGCGACATCAGTTAATGGACTGAGCTACGGCTCCCTGTGTTGTCTTTGAATCTCCCTTCTTTCATCGTCGGCCCCTTCGCTCGTCGGCGAGGCGAAGCTCCCGGGAAGCCGTCTCCAAACCCTTGGCGGACTCGGGGCGCAAGGGAGCGCTCCACGCTTCATGCAAGGGTGCGCTCCGGCGACAGTGCGAAATTCCGCCGCCGCCGCCCCCGGCTCCCCGCCCCGCCCTCCCCTGCCATCCCCCTTTGAGCGTACAATTAAAACTCGGGCGGGAGAATTTGCGTGCCGGGGAAGGCGAGAGGCCGGTGGCACGGCGGTTTGTCTCCAGCGCTCCGGGGCCCGCTGCGAGAGGAGCTGCTACCAGAGCCGGATAGTGGGAGTGCATTGATTGATTGTTAGTGATTCCGGGCGCGTCAACTACTGAGGTCATTTGCCCGTAAGTGTAGTGTATATTTCTCGTCGGGAAGAGGCGGTCATCTTTTCCCAGTGGACGATGATATCCGGCGCCGACCTACCGTCGACTAGGGGGGTTTGCCTTAACCAGGCATCTCCCATCAGCGGGGCACCGCACCAGCCGGGACAAGTTCTACGTTCCCGACCGATCTCCCGGCATGTGTGGTAATGTAGTGCATGTTAGTGTAAGTGTGTGTTTAAGGGGATGAGGATATAAGGAAGAGGAAGGAAAGATCGTGCGCTGTCCGTCGCCCGTTTGTTAGGGTATTGCGCCGGCATTCACCTGGTGTTGATGGCGAAACCACGGAAAACAACCGATCAGATCAGTCGGCCGCTAGAATTTTCTCCAGACAGCCACTGAATTCGCCCTAGCTGAATATCGAAAATCCCTGTCGAACATCCTGCCACCTAGGACCTTCCAGTCAGAGGCACTGCAGTGACATCAGTTGATGTACTGAGCCACCGCTCGCGGTGTGGGAGTGAATGAGTGTCGGAGACTGGGAGAGAGATGCAGAGACATGGCATCAGAAAAGGGGGGAGCACAGGATTTGATTTGATTTGATTTTTCGTGTTTCTGGGCGCGTCAACTGCTTTGGTCATTAGTCTCGTTACTCTAGTGCATGTTTTTTTCGCGGGAGATGGCGGTCATCTTCACCTGCTGGATGGCGAGATCCGGCGCCGACCTACCGTCGGCGAGTGGGGTTTCCCCCTAACCAGGACTCTCCCACCAGCGGGGCACCGCCCCAGACGGGCCAAGCTCTAAGCTCCCGACCGATCTCCCGGAATATGTGGTAGTGTAGTGCATGTTAGTGTAAGTGTGTGTGTGTGTGTGTAATGGGAGAGGATAGGACAAGGATGAGGAAGGACAGATCGCGCGCGGTCCGTCGTTTGTTAGGGTACTGCTCCAGCATTCGCCTGGTGCTGATCGGAGAAACCACGGAAAACTACCGATCAGAGCAGCCAGCCGCTATAATTCTCCTCCAGACAGCGACTGAATTCGACCTAGCTGATAAGGTAGTGACGAAAATCCTGCCGCCGTCAGGACTCGAACCTAGGACCTCCCGGTCAGAGGTGCTGCAGTGACATTAGTTGGTGCACCGAGCTACCGCTCCCGGTAAAAGCACAGGAGATGAACGGGGCCATGTCTAAAGCCGGGTTGGCGGCGGGGTATTTGGCCACTGTCAACAGCGCAGCCGAAATATCAGTCGTTCGTTACAGGGAGTTACTGCAAGCGAAATCGTCCAACTTATTTAATACAGAAAACCCTCAAATGTTGCCCCAGAAATCGTCCGAAGAATACCAGAATTCCAGCTCATTTGGTGAAACATTTGCGAAAAACAATTCGAAGACCACCTACATACACTGCAGATAGTCTTGTTATTGCAGATGGCCTCGACTCTCTCGGCAGCCGATGTCTTCGGACGCCGGCAAAAGAAATTGCTCGGTTTCACTCTGACCCTTTCTATTCACCAGGAAGTGTTTCAACGAATCGGGCACATTAGATGCAAGCGTACGACATAAGCCAAAAACGTGCGACGAACATGCAGTCGGACGATAACGTGCGACGTGTTGGAACAAATTAGGCACGAATAAATGCCGACCGAAATTTTGCCTAAAATGGGCTCCTTTGTATCCACCACCTTAGGAATCCGCAGGGTAAGACGGTAAACAGTGTGAGAAGTAGAGGGCGTCATAAGGGCACAAAGTATAAAGAGTGAAACATGAGGTGAGACTAAGGTGTAGGAGGTTCGTCAGTGTAAAGGTATAAAGGGGGGAAGGAAATGTAATGGAAGCAAAGGATGTAAGGTCGGAAGAGGGTGTAAGAGGACCAGAGGTACGGCGGCAGAGAATGCAGCTAAGGAATGAGGTAAGAAGGCAAGGATTATAAGAGGAGCTAGATGGTGAATGAGGAGCATGGTAAGCGACGCATTATCAGGTTGAGCACCAGAGTTCAGAAACTGCGCATTTGATAGAGGTTAGTCGGCAGACGACGTGTAGGAGGCGTTTCTACCGATACTTCTTCTTTGAATTACACACTCAGACAAACTGCAGGCGAGAGCACCGAGTGAACAATTCAAACTCGAGCGAAAGGTTTTGCTTTCGTGGAATACAAGGTGCCGACACCTGCTGGTGTCACATAGGCAACTGCACGAGTCGACGAGCGAGAGAATGGAGGAGACACTAACAAACCAACTGGTGCTCCGGATGTTAAAATTACATCAGATGAACTTTCGACATGACTTCTTTTCTTGAAGGCTTCTTATTCTTTGTATCCTTCTTCTCCACATGGTGCTACAAGATAATGGTTTCCTAACATCCGTGCACTTACTATATCGGTGTAGTCATTGGGAGATAAGAGATCAGTCCTAAGAGAGGACCGTGACAAGTTGAAGTACCTGTGGTTTACGCGCGTCTGTGGTTCATTTTGTTTGATACTGCTCGATATTAACCGGAGGAAACCATGATTGTGATCGTTAGAAGCGGGCGTCCTGGGAACTGTCATCCAGATAGTGACATCGTCCAAGTCAGCTGCATAACTAGTCGATACCCGGCTTCTGGCGGAAATCGATCCGAAAATCTATGCTCCTGCGAAGCTTGAGTCGTGGTCTATGAACCGCTTACGCTTGGCGAGCCACTGGCCTTACACAACGTTTCCTCAAATACAGGCCTAATCACAGCGGGCTCTTTGAGAATGAGGCCGCTGGTTGCTCGCAAACAATCACGCGATTCTAGAGTAGGAAAGGAAAGGGAAATAGCGAAGAGGAGGAGGTCGCACCTACCTAGGAAGTTCTTCCAAAGCAAAACCCGACATGTCTCTTGTTATCAGTAATCGTCTAGTGACATTGATATCATTTCTGAAACAAGTTATGTAAACATCCCTTTTCGGATGAACTTCTTAATAATGATAATGATAATGATAATAATAATAATAATAATAATAATAATAATAATAATAATAATAATAATAATAATAATAATAACAACAACAACGCCATTTATCCCAATGTTGGCAAGGTCTCCCACTTAAATAGTGGGTTGGCTCAAAATTGTAACCGCTTTCAGGTGAGCTAGTCCTGGAGAGCGTATATTCAAAGCGAATTGTCCACTGTCCATATTATTGACTCCTGTTCAATTTATTCACTTATATTGTTATTGACCATGTCATTGGCCACTGACTGACTGTCCATGTAATTGGCCACTGACCGTATTTTTTTACTATGTCATGATTATTACTGACCTCATTTTCGCTTAATAAATAAATAAATACATAAATACTTCCTAATAAAACTCAGCAAATAAGGTGTTATTTGAAAATCCGAAGTCTGCACGTGTAGTTATATTTTTGTGTATGATAAATAAACAACTTATGGACCCGGTAATGCTTCGCCATTGCAATGTATTACACTTCACGTGCTACTGGTCGCGTGATAGTTAATCACTTTTTACACTACACTCTGCAAAAATTTTAATAGATTTAAGACTTTCTCGCCAGTGTGGGTTTGTTCTGTCCTGGTTCGGTTGCCTATTGTTAAAACATTCTCCCGTAAGAAAGAACGTTTGGGCATGCATTTGCTATGTCACTGTCTTGGAGAAATTTGATTTACTAGTCCGCGATAACCTTCCGGCGAATATTTGACAATCGTAGGAGCAGAATATGCAGCGAAGACGCCCTTCATACTTAAGAGTGCTGCGGGTTGCATAGAGCTTCTGTTCAGGGGCGCTTGGGGCAGTATAAACGCGTAAAATCATCAATCATATGTGTGACAGACATGCCCATGTTTCGATTCTAGAAACGCCATTGTTCTTCGTGCAATGGCAAGCAATGCGTTGCCAAACTTTTATCGCAATCGGATGAACGATACGGCAGCCCATTATATAGGAACAAACAAACATTGATTTTTAGATAATATTAAAATATTTTTGAGATGTCGACAGCCTCCTCAACTGTCGGGAGAAGTGTCTGGGCCAAGAAAGACGCAGGGTTGGCGAGGACAGTGGCAAGAAGCAGGGTGGGTTCGGTGTAAGGCACAGCAAGCCAGTGCAGGACAGAGAAGAATAAAGCAGAGCACGTCAAGCCAGACGAAGGAGAGTATATACTGTAGATAGATAGCACTCCTTTTCCTATCTGATAAGATGAATATCCGGAAAAGTAAAAGGATTCGGCTTTAAACGTCCCGTTCTATTTAATCGCACCGGGTTCCACTAGTAACTCGTAAATTCTGCATTAATAGCAATTGCTTCTCTGCAAGAGTTATAGAACGTACATCTGATAATTCAATAAAAACACATTTTTCTCAGCAATCAACAATTTGAACTCACATTCGCACGTACTTCTAAGTAAATAAAAAATACACTATTGTTAGTAAAAATCGAAATTACTAATTTCTAATGCGTGCAGCAATAGAAAGAAAATATGAAAACTGCGGCCAAGTGACAAGGGTCATGGGTTTCTTAGACATCCAGAGAATCTGGAAAAATATAAAAACAATGAAATACGCTGAAAATTGGTTGAAAATGTAAATATTTGATTAACTGCCTATTCTCTTACTGCGGGTATGGACTGAATTTTCATACTAGTCCTCTTCCCCGGAGACTTGTCTCATTACGTAAGCTGAGTCGTAAACACAGCCGCACTGAGAATCATAGTTCAGTCGATTCTCTCGGAATATGAAAATAGATGGCGTAACTCAATCGTATACTTGCATTTTTCAGTTAAAGTTAAATAGTTTCATTGTCTTTTGATATTTTTTTTCGAGTTCCTGAGTATTTTAGAAAACTATGGACGCTTCCCTCATGGCCGGAGACGGCACAGTTTCTTACAATTTCTTTGCGCATAGAAAACTAGTAATGTATATTTGATCCAGTAAACGTATGTTACTAACAAAGTAGAATCTGCACAAACTAGATAGAACTTAGGGGCTTAGAACTTGCTCCAGCCGGGACATGTTCTAAGTCCCCGACCGGTCTCCCGGAATATGTGGTAGTGTAGTGCATGTTAGTATGTGTGTAAGGGGATAGGATAGGACAGGACAAGGAAGAGGAAGGAAAGGTCGCGCGCGGTCCGTGGCCCGTTTGGTAGGGTACTACTCCGGTTGATTGATTGATTTTTGTTTCCGGGCACGTCAACTGCTTTGGTCATTAGTCTCGTTAGTGTATTGCATGTTTTTCTATGGAGATGGCGGTGATCTTCCCCCGCTGGATGGCGAGATCCGGCACCGACCTACCGTCGGCTAGTGGGGTTTCCCCCAACCAGGACTCTCCCACCAGCGGGGCACCGCCCCAGCCGGGACAAGCTCTAAACTTCCGACCGGTCTCCCGTAATATGTGTTAGTGTGGTGAATGTTAGTGTAAGTGTGTGTGTGTAAGGGGAAAGGATAAAACAAGGAAGAGGAAGGAAAGATCGCGCGCGGTCCGTGGCCCGTTTGTTATGGTACTGCTCGGGCATTCGCCTGGTGTTGATCGGAGAAACCACGGAAAACTACCGATCAGAGCAGCCGGCCTCTAGAATTCTCCTCCAGACAGTCATTGAATTCGACCTCGCTGTCCAGTTGGTGTCGAAAATCCTGTCGCCGTCGGGATTCGTACCTAGGACCTCCCGGTCAGTGGCACTGCAGAGACAGTTTCCCGTTGATAGCTACTCCCTTCCGCGTTTGGGGTGGGCGTTGCGAGCGCAGCACGCAGCATCCGCCCACTGCTCTGGGGAGCCTTGGGGCTCGGCGAGCGCACAACGTGGACACGCCTGCTCTCGTGTCTGGCGAGGGGCGGACGGTCTCATACGTGCAGAGCTACGGCGACTCTCAACTGTGTGTTTAATTTGTCAGAGAGCAGCAAAAACTCATCGCGCAGTAAAATGTAATAATGAATTCCGTTTCATGAAGCGAAATGTGGACTCCAGGTTTTTTGAAGATGCAACTTGCCTTGTATATAGGATATTTCTTCTGTGAATTGATTATTCAGTTTGGTTGGGAGAAAATTGTATGTATTGTGATTTTCTTGAGATAAAACTAAGTCTAATTAATAGAGTATTTTTTCGTTAACATATGCAAAGAGATGCGTGCTACTATTTTTAATCTTGTTTGTAATGGCACTTGCGTGAGAGGAATGCAAAGGAAGATTAGAAAGTTACTAATAAAACTTGATGAGGATTTATAATGCTTGATTTCCCAAATTTTGCGAAGAGACGTTGAAACCCGTAATCCTGCTATAATGAGTTGAGTATTTCGTTGTAAACCTCGGAAGTCTCCTTGGAATATCTTATATTCAACAAAAAGGTTTATTCAGATTGAAAACAATTATTGTGTTAAATTTCCATCCGCTCCAAGTGAAATTTATGGTGAACAAGGAGTGATTGTCGTGAGATTCCTACTTAACTTTCACTTCCCCTCATTCTACCATCATCTTCTTCTTCATGCTCATTATTCATGTCATCATCAGATTTTTATATATTAAAATAAACAACTAGTTTGTAGTGTTAAGCTTTATTGCACAAGAACATGTTTTGAAAAGAGCAACGTTAGAAGCGAAGTATCAAATTTGTGCTAATGCAATAATGCAGCGCTATAAGCGAGTTGCATTCGCTCTTTATATAACAGCATTACAAATTTATTGAAAACTCTTGTTACATTTAAAAACAAATTTTGTAAATAAAGTTTTTTAGTTGCCAAATTGGACGTCGGTATTATGACGTCACGCATATTGAACATACGTGCGAAACAATTGTGGTCATTTATGTGGTTTACCCCTTCCCCCCTGAGATTCACTCGCTGTTATTTATTAAATGACTGATGACGCAATTATTCATACCATAAACCGCTAATACCTCATGACATGTCATAAAATGTTATTTTATGAACATTTTCTGCAATGAAAAGCTAGTTGGAAGAAACGCTATTTTGTTTAGAAAGTCTATTCAGCGCGGAATTTTGTACTTTTTATTTTCTTGCCATTATTTGGTATAAAGAAAAATTATTGTAATCGTCCACCGGCGAACAATCGAACGGTGAATTTTGAGAGGATAATTATTCTTACTAGGTCCTGGTAAAAAAGGGATTTTTTTCTTAAAGTTAATGCAAACTATACAAACATTTGCCAAAAAGGGCTCCAACTTTTTCCACTGATTGGACAAGGGTCGCTCACAAGAACCGTGCAGGTCTCATTTTATTGAACTCTCTGAATTATTGAAAATTGCAAAACATTGTTAGGAAATAATGCGAGATATAGTGTGCTATTGTATGACTACAAGTTCCTTAAATGAAACTACTCTAGTTGTATTAAATTTTGACGAGTTTCCACCAGTTATCATTACACAGCAATACAAATACTTCACAGACCCGAGGACGGTGACCTTGAGATTTCTGGCTGCGGAACTGTCATTGTACTGTCTCCTCTAAAAGTCGAGCCATACGATCAATAAAAATAAATTGACACGGAGTTCCTTGCTGTTCTCCGCTTTCGTCGGCTCCACCCCAGAAACAAGAGCGAATTTCCAAGCGCTCCCGGAGCCAAGCTCTTTGTTTCGGTTTCCGCTTGGGGCGCTGCCTCCGCCGGCCCTCTCCAAGAGTAAACACGCGAGCGCAGCTAGAATAGCGTAGCCTCCCCACCCCCGTCCCTTCCACCAGCGCATCCGGGGCATTAGTTTGCCCATCCGACTGTTTTAATGATAAGACAACTCCACTCACAACGAGGCGACCCGTGGTGTCCGGTCAGCGCACCAGCACGCATCTCTGCGAACTGGGATTGGAATTCCGGTCTCTCCATTTCGAGATTTTGATTGGTGTTGAACGTTTTCAAATGAAGGGCTTGACATGAAAAAGGAGGACTTTCTGAAAAGTTGTTTGTTACTACGTCAGAGTTGCAAGTCACAAAATAGTTCGCAAATTCAATTAAAGTTAAAGTCATGGAACTTAAAAGTTGTTTACACATTTACACATCCAAGATAGAAGTTTACGTTTCTCCGTTTTCAGAGGGAAATTACGTTTAATGGAATTGATGCTAATAAGAAATTTAAGTAATGATCGATTGGATGTGACTACGATTAATGGAATTTTTGTCTTAATTATTTAGACGAAAGGAAGAACACACTAGAACATGAAGAATTAAGAAAATGTCAGATATTTAGAAAAAATAATGCCTGCTCGACGTGTGCAATTAAACCTCCACACCTCCAATGAGAATTTAGAAAAGGAGAAAAATTGTTTAAGGCACTATACACAGACGTGACCAGGGTATTTCCAGTTGTCCATGAAACATGAACAAAGGTGCACAGCAGAGATTACATCAACTACATAAAAACAATGAATATATAAAATTAAATTGGGGAGTTATGTTAAGCTAGCTGACTAAGGGAACAACAAAAATATTTAACATAATAAATTAAATGTTTAAACGTAAAACATTTGCTTGGCATTACAAATGTAAAGAATATGAAATCAGTTGTGCTTACCCGCTCTAAAAAGTAAGCTAGCAAAACTGTGTCAGAAGTGACTAGTTTCTTTTTACTTCCCAATATTTATACATCCTGTATTCTCTCTCCCACCTGTTTTAGCTTCTCGTGGGAAGTAATGTTATCATGGCTTTGTCAGCTTCTTCTAATATTTCGTTCATAATATGTTCAATGCCTTCCACTTGCAAACATTTTTTGCAAACAAACACAACGTAAGTCCCACTGAAATAGATATTTTTCAGAATCAATACGACGTGATTAAATGTATTCTTCGTAACAATGTGCTTAAATTTCTCAAAATTTAAATTATTCTTAAATGGAAACGAAAAATTATTGAACGCAACGTGTGGATAAAGGGGTATAATTACACTCGTGATGAATATGAAAACTTCGTTTTCTTGAGCGCATGCGATTATACCCCTCTTTATCAAGTCGTTTTGTTAATTACTATAATGCGTTCTTTCAATTCGGCGGCGTGAAAATCTGCATTCGACATGGCACGCCTGCAGCGAGGAAATTGGTTAAAATGCATCCTGAACGATCTTCCAACATTTTCATCAATACTTGGTAATTGTGAGTATACACTCATCAAGGACTCGCTTCCTGTTATGTAGGATGTTTCTGTGTGTAATACATCGTATACGTGAGTACATAAAAGCTGTGGTATAATGCTACACAAGGTAATTTCAGTAATTTTAAGTCACTTTATTTGCTTGCGTAATTGCAGTGTTTCAATATCTGAGTAGTTTATCTTGTTTACTGTGAATAATTGCACACCATGGATGTTAACAGTTTCTTTTTTTATTGATATTCTATTATTCAATTTGTGTATTGATCTTCGTCATTCTCATTGCCTGAATTGCATTCAATTGCATTTCAACAGTTCCAATTTCATGTAATATTGGTTGACTGAAACTCAATTGTAATATCTCAATGTTGCAATGGTCAACATTTGCTGTGTATCATTAGCAATATACATTTTAATTACTTCTTACTTAATTTCTTAGTTTATTTGCAGATCGTAATTACTCATATAAGATAAAATTTTAACTTATATTTTTTTAACTTGCAACCTCAAGGCAACCTTAACGTTTCAATTGTTTTATCATTGTTGGGCCCCAGTTCACACACGTTATTCATTTTAATTTCGCTAGAATTGCTTTAATTAATTTCATATTTTGATTTCAATTTAAAACGTTCTGTGATCGTTTACCTTTTATTAGTTATTAAATAGTTTTATCACGTTAAACATGTTCTACTTTAACCTAATCTAATCTATCCAGGCCAAATTTTTTGCTTGTTTCTGAAGAGAGACTTTCTCAACTTCAGTGGCCTTCAAAGGTTTCATTCAGTTACCCGAGTTATAGTCAACTTTGCAACCTACATTGATCTTTAAGTCTGTCACTCTCTCTACTATTATATAGTAATACTAATCCCTATAAGAAATGCATGCACGATTTCCTCCGAAAAATACGTAACCAAAAACGTTGATTTTACGTTGCCTATGATTTACAATTTATTGCAAATCACAATCTCCTATTTTACCGAGTAAATCTAAAAGCTTTTTGAGACTAAACCAATAAGCATCTTTTTTCGTCGAGAAAGAGGAATAAGTTTGGGTACCATCTTCGTGGCAATTGCAAGGTCGAGGATGTAGATAACTAGATATTTCTGTCCTTTGGCGTGACGTATGCTGAATGGCGTGCGCTTGTCTTTCCACATAGAAATTATTGTCGCCATAATCTCGAATATGAAGACGCAGAAGAAAAACGAACATGTTATGTATTCACACATAATAGTTCTTCGAAATGAATTTTGTTTGTTCGTTATCTCTTTTTAGTAATTTCTTTACGATGTCTGTTGATACCACTCAGAGTCTTCCGTGAGGAGAAGGGTATTTTCATTTGAAAACATTTCACTAATGCAACTCAATAATTTAGCAGAGCGTACACATTTTTATGCCTCACGAATGATTGCAATCGCAGAAACATCTCTATTAACAGATAACGCGTGCAGTAAAAGTCTACATCCGAGCATGATATGAATAGAAAAAAATTCCAAGGTCGAAGTGTGCTTGAATCGTACTCTTCGTGCATTTTGAGTTCGAAGTAAAATACTACATTTCATTACACTTTGGAAAGTACACTAAATATTGAATTCAAGATGGAATAACATTTGCATCTTTCATGTAGATTTTTGTCAAGGTTTTGAATTATTTTAATGATAAATCAGGTGTTCTCTTTGAGGTCCCTTTCTTAGTGATGTATTCATTGCTGAACTAGTAAGAGGATATTACACTGACAGAACAGCATGTTTGGAAGTCTACAGATGGCTGATAAAAGAGCTAAAATTGTAGCTTCTACTTCTTCCGACAAGGGTGGAGAGTCGAAAAAATTGAAAGGCTGGAATTGATGGCCTTCGGTGAAAGTTCTCCGCGCCCCCAGTGATAAAGCACTGCCCTGCGGCGACTCCCCGACTTGGCGCTATCTGGGGCCTGCAGCGAAGCCCAGGAGGCCTGGTCGCCACCCCCGCCCCCCCCCCCCTTCCACCCCTGGTCCTCCTCCTCCCCTGACCCTCCTCCCCTCCCCCGACCCTGTCTGCTCCTCCGCCCCGACCACTCCTTCATCCGAGGCTCCTACTCCCCCGGCCTCTCCTCGGCCCCCGACACCTCCACCACCCCTGGCCCTTCCCCCGCCACGCCCCACCCCCGGACCCTCCTCCATCCTAACCCCTTCTTTTCCTTCGGTTCCTTCCCTTACCATCCGCCTTCCCTTGCCCCTACCCCCCCCCCCTCTCCGCCTCCTTTATCTTCCATCCCATGCCCTCCCGCTGCTTCCGGCCCCACACGTGTTCTCGCCTCCCACCGCTTCGTTCCGACTGCCAAAGCTCCTGAGCCCTCACCGGTCCCATTATCCCCAGCGTCTGCCTCTGGGTCCACTGTCCCACATTTCGCCCCATTCCCTCTTTTTTTGTTTGTTATTTTTGTTTCTTTAGGTTTTAATTGCATCCCGTCCCGTTTCGTCCAGGCCCGTCCCGATTCGTTTCACTCGGACCATTTCAACGATTTCGATCGCTTGGTGGTAACGCTTCCTTCTGCAGTAGTGTTGACTGGAATGGTCCTAGGATTGAACAGTGTCAATACTAGGCAGTTATGTGGGTAGGACTTAACCGCTTTCTGGGGGGGAGTTTTCTTGGCTAGCGACTTTGATCAGTTTTCCGTGGTTTCTCAGATCAGTATTTCCGTTTTCCAATTACATTTCCAATTAATTTTTTAATTCCTATTTTCAATCCAAGAAACGGGATAATTTTTAATGATTTTGTTTTCATTTTTATTTTGTTTTTCTCCTCAAAAGCCATTCTACAAAAAATCTGAAAGCTCCACTGGTAATAATTACAATGAAAGCCAACAATGTTAGACAAGACTCAAGACACGATAACGAATCCACAGAAGTAGCATTCATGCCACGTGCTGGTGGAGGAAGCCACCGGAAACAGACGAACTGCGGGGAACATCGGGCGCAATCAGCTCCTGTCAGGAAAAAGGAAAATTATTCTTATATCGAACTAGCGCTGCACTACACTATCACAGATGTCACGCACTTAGAGTTGGACGGTGCAGCGCTGGCTTAGATTCCTGGAAAGGAAAAACCAGCAAGATACGGTGTAGGTCGGCACTATATCTCACTATATCTCAGTTCACCAACCTCTCGATCCCCCATAAGCTAACAGTCACTACACTTACGAGACTAATAATTCTAAGAAGTGAACGAGCCCAGAAGCGTTAAATTCTTTATCCTACGACGAATTTCGACTCTCTCGTCGCCAACCACTGCTCTTCTCCAACTATCTCGTCTACCGGCCCCCGGCCCAACCTGTCTCGCCCAATCTTGTTCTGTGCCCCACAGGCACCCTCTATTGCCTTCTCTGTTCCTACACCAAGTCCCTCATTACTTCTCAGTCTTCTGCCAGTAGACCGGTGAACCGATTCACTAGGTGCACTATTTCCCTCATTCTCCAGCGCAGAACTTCCTCTACCCCGCGCGACCCTTCCACCAGACAGTCCAGTTCGATTCCAGATAGCACTAAATCTCCTTCGGCCTCATCATCAGGAATTAAAACATGAGCACACTGAGCGCGTGCTTAAGGTCTACAATAAGCTTCAATAATATTACGTCAAAATTTAATTTAATTACTAGTATACAAATAAAAGTATCCAAAGCTTTTTACGACAATCATTTATTCAGCAATTTCATAACGTTTCGTAACTCGTTTTGTTACATCATCAGGTGGTAAACTTAGTGAGGGAACGCTATCCCATTGAATTACCTCTTGAGTAGAACATTCAAGGAAACATTACGAATTACCTCAGTTGATATCACATAACTAACCGTTACAAACAGACACTCCACCCAAAGTTTCAATTTAACTTTGGATACTTTTATTTGTAAACATATATTGACAACCAAGAAGAAATATTGATTTATTATTTACTAGTAATTACATAAAAATAATTGTTAACTAATTCACAAAAATAATATATGTAAATGAGAATAAAATACAATTTTTTTTATTTGCAGCTAAAATGTGGCTGAAAGGATTCTTTCAATACAATGTGTATACTGTATGTATTACTTGAAAATCAAATTTGAAAGATTATAGTTGTATTTTCATATTCCTTTTCGTTAAAATGTTCAATATTCCAATGTTTTGGAATGTGGTCTTGCTTTGGACAACCTTAAAATTGTATTCAGTCCAGTTCATCGCTGTTCACACTTTAATAGTTCATTCATCAGATTATTTTAGCTAAGATCCAGAATTGCTGCAGACTCTGCAATTACTCGGACCGAGAGGTCCCAGGGTTCGAGTGCTGACGGTGGCAGATTTTCGATACAGCTAGGTCGAATTCAGCTTGTCTGGAGGAGAACCCCAGCCGTCGATTTCTGTGGTCGCTAGTTTTCCGTGTTTTGCCCTATTAATAGCAGGTAAATGTCGCAGCAGTACCATAACAAACGGGCCATTAATCGCGCGCGACCTTTCCTTCCTCTTCTTTGTCCTATCGTCATCGCTTACACACACACACACTTATATGCACAACACAATCACACACGCCGAGAGGCCAGTTGGAAGTTTAGAACTTGTCCCAGTTGGGGTGGTTCTCCGCTGGTGGGAGATCTCTTATTGAGTAAAACCTCGCTAATCAGCAGGGGAAGATACTGACACGGCCAAATCAATATACTCATGGATGTAAACATTAATACATTATTATATTTGCAATATGTAATGCATCCTCCAAGAATCTTTCGTAATGATCGTTCGCACATACAGAAGGTCGGTTGTTTCTATCACTGTGCCTTATGGAATTATATCCTTATCGATATCTTATCGATAGAAGTACACCTTATCGATAACAAAAAAGTTCTTCTCTTTCCCATATCCTCAATTTTGTAGACAGTATAGACAAGAGATAGCTGTTGTGTCACGTCTCATTTTCATGAGATCAGACTGACTTCTAAAATAAGTTCAATTTTCATGAAGAAGGTAATTTGGAAACTACACCAATCTTGAGTAAAAATGATTCTTTATTTCATCGGTTGAGAGGAACTTTTTAAAAAGATATCTAAATTTATAAATTTTAAAATTTTTTTGTATACTTGTTCCAAACAATCTACGTATTTAATTATGTTTTGTGTTCTGTGGAAATATTTGAAGTTAATGTCAATCCACATTTCACTCTAAATGCAGAATTTCTTAATTATTTTTCTTTGTGTTTGAAGAGAAATTTCCTAAATATTTTAGGAAGCCATTGTTTTAAAAACGTTAGGTAGTGTTTGAGCCAAAACTTACGACTTACGAATTTTACAACGATAAATCAAATTTTCGGGCCAACTGATTAAAATTTAAACGTGAAATGTAAAAGTGAAAAAAAGGAAATTTAAAATTTAAATTATCATAAAAGTGAAAAATTTTAAATTATACTTTTGAATATAAAATTGCCGCAACCTTCCACTAACAGTTGCTTTTAGATTGTTCTGAAGAACGTACGCATTGATAAACAGTTGTCTAAACTTACCAGAGGATCACGTCAAAACAGCAAGATGATTAATAATTTTTACCTGAAACAAAAAATATTTTGTTAGATGTGGGGTCACATATTGAGTTACGTTTTTTTAAATAATAGTTTTACGCTAAACATCGATTTGGAACGAAGTCGGTCCACACCTCTCTTTGAAATTTCAATTTCATATTCACCCACATCTGAAACAAAATCTGGAGACGAAGAAATTTAATTACGTCATAATTGTTGCGGCTGTATAACCGCGTTTGAAGAGCGCGCCAAGGTGGCAGCGCTCAGCGGCGACCGAGGAAGTCGGCAGAGGCGGCGAAGCGGAAGGAAGGGGCCGGCCGGGGGGCAGCGAGTCCGCTTTAAAACGAGCGCCGCCAGACAGAGACACAGGCGGAAAAGACGCCTGTATTGAGTAAACTTGTGTGAGGAGATTGTACCGTGTAGAAGTGAGTGTAGGCCCGGCAGTAATATTGGTTCATTCTGGTGTGTTTCTTGGTTTGACATAGCTAGTTTTTTGGTACATCTCCCGGACTTTTGGTTTTTGATTTTGGCTTGTGACATGGTATACTCTTTTGGATTCTGGAATTGTGACCAATGTACTTTCTGTGGTTCATTGTAATAAATCTGTGTTTGTGAAAAGTGTGCAATTATTCTGAACATAACAATAATATTATTCACTACACTTATGTAAGTATCCATCCGTCCGGGGTAATCTAATCAGCTCCGTCACGTCCGCAATCGTGAAGCAAACGTAAAGCAATTGTCACGTCTGTAGCTCCCACGTCCACCACTAATAGAAAGAAGCCGAAACCCATAGTCTTAATAATCACGTAATTTTCTAATCTATAAATAAATAAACGGAAAAATGCGTATGTCTATGGCTTATAGACGAAAACATCTCGACCAATGTCGCTGAAATTTTCACACTTTGTTCTTATTAGTATCGAGCGTATTTCGAGAGTGGTTTGAATTAAATCGGGCATGTGTGGGCGTTGTTTTTGCAAAGCAATGGACGAGGAGACTCTACGCCTGATTACGACTCGCTTTGATCTACACGCCTCGCTTCGACTCATAATATTGGATAACACCGAAGTTGCGACCTAGAAAGTAAGTCTAAACCAAATACTGGTGCACAACGTTATTAGAATATTTGATTTTTAAAGCGTGGTGTAACATATGTGTAGTTATTACGCAGTTAAAGTGTAGTTAATGTCCCTTGAATAAATTGACTTCGAACTTGAATTGTATTTAATTTAATACACTGCAAGAGCGAAGCATTGGCGGGTCAACCAGTACACACAAAAACCTTCTTAAAATTTCACAAGTCCTATATAGGGTTTCGAATTCAGCTAGTCTGAAGAAGAATTCTAGCAACTGGTTATTCTGATCGGTATTTTCCCGCGTAGAACTCTAGCAATGAGATCAGGGAACGCGCGCGATCTTTATTTCCTCTCCCTTCTCCCTTCCTTTCTCCTAACACATACACTCACCCACACATGAATTGATTGATTAATTTTTTCGTGTTTCCGGGCGCATCAACTGCTTAGGTCATTAGTCCCGTTAGTGTAGTGCATGTTGTTTTTTCGCTGGAGTTGGCGGTGATCTTCCCTCGCTAGATGGCTAGATCCGGTGCCGACCTAGGTTGGCTAGTGGGGTTCCCCCTAACCAGGACTCTCACACCAGCCGGGCACCGCCCCAGCCGGGACAAGCTCTAAGCTACCGACCGTTCTCCTGGAATACGTGGTAGTGTGGTGCATGTTAGTGTAAGTGTGTGTGTGTGTAAGAGGGAAGAAAGATCGCGCGCGGTCCCTGGTCCGTTTGGTAGGATACTGCTCCGGCATTCGTCTGGTGTTGATCGGAGAAACCACGGAAAACTACCGATCAGAACAGCCGGCCGCTAGAAATCTCCTCCAGACAGCGACTGAATTCGACCTAGCTGAAAAGCTTGTGTCGAAAATCCTGCCGCCGTCAGGACTCGAACGTAGGACCTCCTGGTCAGTGCATAGACATCAGTTGATGCACTGAGCTACCGCTCTCGGTCCCAGAAATGAACATTTTGGCAGACGATTCGGAGGCTTTCAGAATGTACGGCTGGGGCAGTGCGCCGCAATGGGAGATATAAAGAGGAGGAAATCCATGCACGGAAAAATGTAGGTCGGAACCGGATATCAGGTTCAGCGATTGAGGAACACTGCTATAACATGCATTACACTCAGAGGACCAATGACCAAAATAGTCTACGCGCTCAGAAACACTTAATAGTTATACTACTGACGCACTCCCTAGATGTGTGTGTGTGTGTGTGTGTATAAGTAAGGAGTGAGGACAGGACACGGAAGGAAAAGTAAGATTGCGCGCGGTCCGTGGCCTGTTTGTTAGGGTACTGCTCCAAGATTCCCCTGATATGGATCATTGCAGCCGACCGCTAGAATTCTCCTCCAGACAGCGGTTGAATTCGATACATCTACTCGAAAATCCTGCCACCGTCAGGTCTCGAACCTTGGACGTACCGGTACCTTGGAGCGACCTCGTTCAGTCCCCTATCCTCGAGCCGCGACCTCACAACACTTCAACCATAGAGAAAAGGATTATACCTCTTTAGTCAATGCTTCAACTCCGCTCGCCGGATTCCTCTCCGCGTCCCTTGGCCTCATATTAACACAAAACTTTTCCAATTCTTCTCCCACTTCTCTTACCTCTGGAACACTTCTGCCTTTCCTTTCATAGTACCCACGCACGTTTGCAATTGTTCCTCTCGTCCAAACCCTATCCGCATCCTTTTTCTCTTTCCTTTGACTTCATCACCACTCATATCATCGAGCGTGCCTCGCCCCCCTTCCTTTCCCCTTCCTCTGTTCGCTTTTAATTCCTCACGGAAAACGCCGCGGACTTCGGGCGATCTTTCCTCCTCCTTCCTATTTATATTCTTATCCCTTACTTAAACGTACATGCACTGCGTTACTACACATGCCGGGAGTCCGCTCGAGAGCATAGAGCTTCTCCCGGCTGGGGAGGTGCTCCCCCCCCCGGAGGAAGATACCAGCTGGGGAAAACTCCGCTAGCCGATGGTAGATCGGTGCCGGATTTCACCACCTAGCGGGGGGTAAATCACCGCTGCCTCCTAAAAGACATGCACTACAGTCACAGGACTAATGACCTTAGTAGTGGCGCGCCCCGAATCACTACTCATCATCAAATCCTCCTCACGTCTCTTGTTCCGCTTATTTGAATATTCTCGTCTCCAAAATTCCCCCCTCGACGCGTTGGTTTCATCCCAGCGACAAACGGCTCCGCTTGCTTCGTTCAACCGTCCCTCTCCTGCTCTTATCGGATCTTGCCACGCCCCCAATTCCCCCGGTTTTCCCCCCCTTCGTCCGACTTCCCGTCCTCTTGCCGCGCACCCTCGTCCCTGTCTCCTCGTCCTCGTCCCTGCTTTTGTCTTGGTCGGCTTGCGGCGGACCCGCGGCGTCCGGGGATTAACCACGGGCCGGGACGACTTCGCCCGGAAGCCCAGAGACTGCAAGAGAAAAATATTAGCCACACAAAATACTGGGCTCTTACACGCGGAGGAGCCGGTCGGCGGACGGATACTCCCCTGAGGGAACAAAACTTTCAGGTTTCGTGGGTAGTGCTTTATGCCAGTGTTTCCCAATACTTTAGTCAGCACGGTAACCTAGAGTTCTTAGTCATATCTGGCTGATCCCTTGAAGAAAACACGTTTTGTTAGAAAAAAAGAGCTCTCTGAGGCTCTATCGATTCCATAAGTCTGTATAGTTTTTTTTCTTTGCAGAACTCTTAACGCCGATTTCTTACATTCAAAGAGGTTCGTGCCCTAAATATTGTTAATTACCTCTTTTCATCGGCATTTATTCGTTTTATTATCGTTATTTTATTATAATTATTATTATTATTATTATTATTAATATTATCAAATACTGCCACCATTTTTTGTAATTGATTGCAGAATAAATTTATCTGTGTACACATTCACTTCACACATGTAAACTCAATCACAATAGTTGTTTTCAAGGATGTGTAGTAAAACAAGATCGCCGCCGCGATCTAATAGAACAGGAGAAATATTTTCTCCCGTTTTAACCAGAAAATAAAAAAAATCACTTGTTTCTACGCGGTCTAGTGCCTGAACCGTTTGCCAAAACGAAATATATGCATTTGTCTTCTTTAATTTTGAATAAAAATTATTTGGTCAAACTATATATTTTGAGTTATTAGCCAAAAACTGAAAAGAAAGATTTTTGTTTTAAAGTAATTCAGTATTTTTGAATTTTCTTTCGAAGCCAACATATCTCAAAGTAGCAACCTCAAAATCAAAGTTAGCACTCCCAAAACATATAGAACCGGTGAGAAAAAACTTTCGAAATTATTTCCTGATCCGGTTACTTTTAGACTAAACTAACATGCAAATTGCTGTGTGCCCAGCAGACTTTGAGTTGGTATCGCGAAACGGCGCTCGCAAAGGCTCGTCGGCGGGTGAGAGGTTAGTTTACTGGCCTCTGAACCCCCAGTGCGCGGGTTCGATCCCGGCCGAGGAACCCGGATTTTCGAAGGGCGGAAAATCCACAGCTCACTCTTATGGCATGTAAAAGAACCCTGGCAGGATTCCCGGCAAAATTAAATCCCTCCGACAACACCCCGCCCTAACGAGATTCCACTTTCTCCCAACCAGACAGTTCGTATATAGTTAACTGAGCCCGACATTTGGCGGAGAAAGTGAGAGTCAAATCCCAGGCGCAGAAGGGGACTGCCCACGGGGCGCGCCTGTTTAGATAAAGAGTCCCCAGACCCGCGTCGGGGGTAGGCTTCGAAGGAAGCCTGGGTCGAAACTCGGGTGCGGAACACTGCCTACGGGCAGTCTCCCCGCAAGAATAACCCGTACGAATATATATACTATATATAACGGCGCTCGCTCTATGTTGAAGTATACGGAGCAGCCACTACCCGCTCCACCGGACATCTAGCCACGAGAGTGAGTCTGGGGCAGCGTCGGCGACCGCTTTATAATGGGCAGCCTGGTGCCCGGAAAGAGAATAGTTTGTGACAGAGATTGTGTGCGCTTAGAGACCGGTAATCTGACAGCCACGCTGTCTACGCCGAGTGCTACCTTTTTCCCGTTGGATGATTGTTGATCGAGCTACTAACTGGTACATTTTCTGGTTATACGGAATACCGCTACGAACTTGGTACTTTCTTTACTGGCGGGTGGTAGACCTGACATTGTTATTGAATTTTGAGTTATAAATTACACTGAAGCGTTCGCAGATTCAAACAACTCCTGTCGAATGTCAGCATTGATTTTAACCATTACAGATTCAGTAATTATAACCACGATGTAGGTATCACTAACACAACAGGAACTCGTAAGAAACATCAATGCCTCATTACCTTATGACGCGAAATCAGGGCCTCCTGTTATACAAATGTTAGCGAAGATGAGGGTTCCTTTCGAGTAAATCATTAAGAATAGAGATGAAACTAATCTTAGATGAATATAAATTTATTATGCAAATAGTTGCAAAAACGTGTGGCAGACGGGGAATAAACCGAGCATTTGGGGGGGGGGCGGTCGGTTGGGTGGGCCGGTGGGTAGTCTACTGAGAGAAATGTTGGAGTAATAAGAATAATACAATAATAATACACAACATAACAAATTATTAGTGAGCAAAATAAATAAAAGCAAGTTCAAACCACAACAACAGAACTATTACATCAATTTTGGATCTTGGGTAAATAGTCGGAGTATTCGAAAATTTCAAAAATTCAATATTTTTCGGTGTCTTCCTACAACTATAATAATGAGGATAGATATATTTCTATTAGTGAAAGCTGTTCTTTAAAGATAGATTATGAAATAAGGTCACGTACAATTTTTCGAAAATGTGGGTACTTTTGTGTAAAATATAGACAATTTTTAATATTGTTTATACATTTTTTCTCAAAAATGGTATCAACAATTTCGATCAAATTTTGACGTCGGATAGCGTATGAGACGCAGGTATTATGTTCGTTGAAAATTCTGAATTTTGAAAATTGCAAAAATTAACTTTTTTTTCATAGTCTTCCTAAAACTATAATTATGAAGGTAAACATTTTCTTCTTCATGAAATGTTTTCTTCAAAATCAGATCTTCAAATAATGTCGTCCTCAACCCTCCAAAAATATGAGTATCTTTGCGAAATTTGTGTCAAACACATGCAACTTGTATTTTCTTTAAACCATTTTTTAAAAAATGGCACAAATATTTTAAATTGAATTTGAACCTTGGATAGCGTAAATAACGCTTAAGAGAATGGTGCAGGTCTCATGTTCGTTAAAATTCTTAATTTTTCAAAAATTGAAAAAAATATTTTTTTTCTGCGTTTCGTTTCCTATAAGTACGAAAATAATATTTTTTTCTTAATGAAATGTGTCCATTAAAACATCTTCAAATGAGGTCTTATTTTTTTTCTAAAGATGAGTATTGTATATTATTTCACATTTCTTTATTAATTTCTTACATCGCAGCTTTTGGTATACGTTTACAAATTAGTCTTTTAAATATAATTTAAAATGTACTTAAAATATATGTAAGAAAAATTGCTAGCCTTCAGGGAATATTGGATTAGTATGCAACAATGTCCTTTCACGCCGCGACACAACAGCAGAATTTCTGTGAATTACGTCTCATTGTTGGCACATGATTTATCGGTATGAAAAGCAGTTATAATTGTCAAATTTGCGTTGATATTTGCTTGAAAATATTGAGTTTTCGCACCAATGTTCTACGATTTGATATGAGTTTCACAAAAAATTACTGAGATGTGTTGATTAGGAGAGAATTTGTGGTATAAATAGTATTACATAACCATTCTAAGTGCGTAAAAGTACGTGCTCTTTTAGCATGACTTTTTTAAAATAAATTTTTGTTTGTTTGTTTTTGGTTATTTAAGGTCGCAACACCACCTAGGTCATTAGCGACCACTATTGGTGATAACGTTATGGTAACTATGAAGATGAAACGAAATGATGTTAAACAAATGTGCGCCGACCTGGACGGCCGAGGTGGCTCAGAGCGAGGACCGACTCAGCGCTTCGGTCCGAAGGGTCGCGGGTTCCAGTCCCGCCCCATGCATGGTTGTTTGTCCCTTGACTTTGTATGTGTTGTCGCGGAGGGACTCGCGTTCTGCTGGCCCCAGATCAGAGGAGCCCGCAAGTGTGTTGGTCTAGTGTATAGTCGAATATGGATCCCATTGGGGCGTAAAGGCAAACCGGCTGTTGGCTGATAAAAGCCCTAGGAAAGAAATAAAATGTGTAACCTTAATCATGAATTTTACGACTCATAGTCGAGATTATATCGTTGTAACTTCCACGAAATAGTGCAGGCAGAAAAGTAGAGAGGGGCCGGGCGCCTGGAGGGCGAGGGGGACGGGCGGGTGTGGCAGTGAGCGTGGATCTCCCCGGGGAAGGCGCCATTGATTGCGCCGCTGTGCCGGCGACGACTCTTGGATTGCCGCCGGGAGCTCTCATCAGCGAACTTCGCCTCGTTTCCGAACTGCGTCGGCGGCCAGCGGGCAGACTTCCGGCCGATCCCCATCCACTGACGGTCTTCGAAGATCGCAATCACACCATAGGATTTTACGTTCCTTTCCAACGAGTCTACCGGGAGCGGTAGCTCAGTGCATCAACTGATGTCACTGCAGCGCCCTGACCGGGAGCTCCTAGGTTCGAGTCCTGACGGCGGCAGGATTTTCCACACTAGCTTTTCAGGTAGGTCGAATTCAGTCGCTGTCTGGAGGAAATTCTAGCGGCCGGCTGCTCTGATCGGTAGTTTTCCGTGGTTTCTCCGATCAACACCAGGCGAATGCCGGAACAGTACCCTAACAAACGGGCCACGGACCGCGCGCGATCTTTCCTTCCTCTTCCTTGTCCTATCCTCTCCCCTTACACACACCTACACTAACATGCTCTACACTACCACATATTCCGGGAGACCGGTCGGGAGCTTAGAGCTTGTCCCGGCTGGGGCGGTGCCCCGCTGGTGGGAGAGGGCTAGTTACGGAGAAACCCCACTAGCCGACGGAAGGTCGGCGCCGGATCTCGCTATCCAGCGGGTGAAGATCACCGCCATCTCCCGAGAAAAAGCATGCACTACACTAACGGGACTAATGACCAAAGCAGTTGACGCGCCCGGAAACACGAAAAAATCAATCAATCAATCCAACGAGTCTACTGCTGTACTACATTACTTTCTCTGCATTGCTTTTCTAATGCCGGGACTCGAACTCTCAGCCTTCGGCTTTCCACATTTGGACTCTACCAGTGGCGTCTAGTTGGGGTAGGAAAAGTACGCAGTGCCTACCCTGCTAAATATGTAGTAGGATCGTATAAATAAAATAAACACGATAAAATTTAAATGACTCCCCGTTTTACACGCTTCCTTTTCTCAAACGATTTAGGAGATTTAACGAATGTATGCAGGCGCATTGTAGCTTCTGGAACCCTTAATATGGCAAAGACACTTCGGCAAAATCAATATTCTTCCTACAATTGTTTTTTGCTTTTTAAATATATCAAAATTAATTTTGTGCTCCTCCTTTATGCTTGAGGACTTAGCGGTTTTCTGTGTTGTCCTTTCGCAACAATTACCACAATACATTACTTCAAAGAAGTAGGCTATATATTATTTTTTTGTTTTCACCTTACCATGCACTTACGTAATAAAGAGAAAGTATTGTAATTCTGCTGCTGAAATTAGCAATTTATCGATAGAAATACTCCCACCTCGCGGTGGCCCCTCGTAATGCATCTCGGGGCAACTCGATGTGCAGCCAAGAGCGATGGTCGAAAGGCGAGTCTCCGGCGCCTTAAAACGGGAGCATCTAGCTAAGGGAACGAAATCACTAACAGAAAAACCATCTCGGTGACCCCACGTCACGAGGGAAGGGGGTTGGGGTCTGCAGCCCACGACCCCGTCGTGCTCCTCGGAGCGACTGGCAGCGGACACTTTGGACGAAACCTCGGAGGCGGCAGCGTATGGGGGCGCGCTCAGTGAACAACAGGCCACCATTTGTGACGACCCTAGCTTGGAATAGTTCACGATTAGGATTCCCTTCGAGGCGAGTCGCTGCGCATATTGTGTCCAGAAAGGGGGTGGAGACTATATTGCCACTGATCTGAATAACATGGTTCGGCATCAGGATACTATCCATAGTGATGTCCTCCTAATCTTTTCATGCTCCAAATGCGGCAAGAATTACAAAGGTATGCTCTCCGCTTTGAGTCATTTTCCTAAATGTCTGGGTCCGAAAACATCTAAAAGAGATTTTAAATGTGAGTTATGCTCCACCAACTTTGCAACTAAATCAGGGCTCTCACAACATTTGCGCCATGCTCATCCAGGCGTAGATAATAAAGCTGGAGCTGCCAAGGCACAACGTAGTGGTAGGACTGCGGTGCCTAGAGTAGGGAAAATCTTCTCTGGCTGCTCTGCTGGGTACGACCGCCCGACAGGTGGGTGAGAAAAGAAGAGAGACTTCATATTGAAGATATTTAGCAGCCATTGGAGATGTAGCTACTGTGATTGCAGAATCATCATTGTCCCCATCTGATGGTCGGAGGTCCGATGATTCACTTAGAACTTCTACTAGTGCTGCTGTTATCGCATCGCCTCCCAGGGTTATTAGCCCTCCAAAAACTCCAGTGAGCCAAATTCCTATGCTGATTTCTTCTTCTCCCCGTATCGAAGGCCTAACCTCAAGACAAGAAGAAAGTCGGTGATCCCCTGTTCTGACACTCTTCCAAAGGGGGCCGAAACGTCTTTACAGGTAGAGATAAGCAAACAACCTCGATAGGGGTCGATTCCCTTCCAAAAACGTGGCCCACAGACAGTGACCCAGAGGAACTTGCAAAGGTAGACATTACCTCCTCAGAAGCAGATAGGGGTCGATTCCCTAACGAGGAGGCCGCTACAGTTTCAGAGATGAATTAGGAGCTTTCGAGCGTGCCCGTCCTCTTTGATTCTGTTTTATGTGTTGACACATCCCGTTCCGACACCACTGGTCGGTTAGGATAGGACCAAACTTTTATTGAGTTCCCGGCTGCTATGACGCCCGTAGACGCAACTACTGAAACTAGTCTTAACAAGGTCACACTAGATGCCACACCTAACTGGAAGGAAAACATTTCAATTTGGATAGGAACATGGGGTATTTCTCAAAGTAATGTAGATCAAGAACTCGTTGAGGTGGGAAATGAACTCAAAAGAAATATTCAATCCCTGGACCAATTGAACGAAACCTCTGCCAGGTTGGTAGAGATTTTGGGCGGCTCCTCTGTACCCACCACCACCAGGCCTAAAAAAGCCCCGTAGGCATGGAAGCAAACGCACTAGGAAGTGCTACTCTTATGCTAGGGCGCAGGACCTTTCCAAGAATGATCCAGCGCTTTTGGCAAAGTGCATTAGAACGGACATTGACTGTACTAGTGTCGACCGTACTAGTGTAGTACCCTAACAGGGATGAGGTTAATTACCTGTACAAATCCATTTGGGGTAATACGCCCCCAATTCGGCATTCCGAATTAAGAGAGGATGATAAATTTTCGACACCTGAAATGGACCCAGACACAAATCTATACGCGGTGCAAGTTGCCGAAATTAAAAGTCGTCTGGCTGGGATGAAAAATGCCACAGCTCCAGGACCAAATAAGATAAAAGTTAGCAATATATCTTCAGGAGCAAAAGTTGAAATATTGTCCCTATTGTACACCCAAATTTTATACACTGGTTTTGTGTCTTCTGGGTGGAAAAAACCAAAAGGAAGGAATTTTTTCCCACAATGCGCTATGCAGAATCTTTTCGGGCATTATGGACAAACGCATTTGATCCGTGGTGAACTTCAATCCACTCCAAGAAGGGTTTCTTCCTGAACCGGGCTGTTTCGCCAACGTTCAAATTCTTCACGAAGCAGTAAGTGACATGAAAAAAATAGAGGGTGGTGTCGGCGCTGTGCTAGATATATCTAAAGCATTTGACACTGTTCCTCACGCGGCGATTCGATGGTCTCTATCCAGGAAAGGGATCCCCGACGCCTTTACCAATTTGGTAATGGACTCTTACATCGACGTTTCCACAGTCATTCAGCGCCCCTCGAAAAGCATTGAGGTACCAATTCGTAGAGGAGTAAAACAGGGGGACCCCTTGTCCCCACTACTTTTTAATCTTATTATGGAGTGCTTGCTTGAGAAACTGGATAACATGTCAGGATATCCGCTATTAGAAAGGAGTGTATCCGTATTAGCATTTGCTGATGATCTGGTTCTTTTAGCAAAAGATGCCCCACGAGCTCAAGAATTGGTTCATATTGTGGTGAAATATCTTGGGGCCCTCGGAATGATATTATCAGTCGCGAAGTGCTCATCATTCCAAATTACAACCTTTGAACGATCCTGGTTCATTGAAGACCCCTGTCTGGTTGGGGGAGAGAATTCCTCTGGTCAGAAATGATCATACTCTAATATATTTGGGAGTGAACTACTCTATCTGGAACGGCTTCCTATGTAAAGCATCCATATCGAATTTGATGGAAGCAGTGACGAGACTCCAGAAGGTGCATTTGAAGCACACTCAGAAGTTGGCATTACTTCACACCTACATAATGCCACATTACCTCTACCAATTAGTTTTATCCATGCCATCTATGTCGATGCTCAGGGAAGCGGACTGTCAAATCAGTGGCAGTCAAACAGTTCCTACACCTGCATATGAGTACTGCAGATGGCTTATTTGACCTGGCCAAGAGAGATGGAGGACTGGGATTGCTGCGGCTCGCCCAACACGTTCCTAGGGTAGCGCTGAACCTAGGGTTACGACAAGAAAAATCTGTAGATCCCATTTGCAGATTGCTGAGCTCCTGTCCGAGTTTCTACCAACGGACACTGAAAACCGCCAAAGCATTGAGACTCAACTGGTCCTATACCGAACAAGATTTAAGATCATATAAGAAGAAATTCGCCGATGACAAGGTAGCCGCCTGGGAGAAGCGGGGATCCCAAGGGAGAGCGGTTAAGGCGCATATGAACGATCCGATTGGAAATTCCTTTTTGAAAGACTATAATCTTCTGAAACCTGAACTTTTTATCACTGCTCTCCAATTGCTCAAAATTCAAAATTTAAGTAGTATATGACTTAGTGTAGGGGGTCACAGAATTTTGAAAATGTGCACACAATTCACTTTTCCCCATAGCACGTCATACGCAGTTTTTAACTGTTTTTTGACGTTAAATAAATAAATAAATAAATAAATAAATAAATAAATAAATAAATAAATAAATAAATAAATAAAAAATAAATAAATAAATAAATAAATAAATAAATAAATAAATAAATAAATAAATAAATAAATAAATAAATAAATAAATTGAGATCAAATACCACTGCCAATAAAACTACTCTTAGTAGAGGAAGGTCCAGAGAGGATGTATACTGCAGGAAGTGCAATACAGCGGTAGAAACTATGAATCACATCCTCGGTCAGTGTATTTTTACGAAACCAGCTAGAATAAAGCGTCATGACGAGATAAAAATATTTATAGAGGGGAAGATGCTCCGGAAATCAGACACTGTGGTGTCCACGGAAGCCACTTTCTCCGTTGCCGAAGGGGTTAGACTCAAACCTGACCTGGTAATAAAAAGCCGGCAGGGGGTCCATGTGGTCGATGTGACTGTCCGCTACGAGGATGGGTCTAACCTTCTAAAAACAGGGAAGGAAAAAGTGGTAAAGTACCAACCAGACATTCCCCTGGCAGCTCAACTTCATGGAGTGCCCAACGCCAGAATCCTGCCTGTGGTGGTTGGAACCTCTGGGGCTATGCCACGATCAAGTCAGTGTCCTCCAGACGTTGGGGATCATGTCTCGGGGAGATTTACTGACTATCTCGTTAATTACTCTCGGATGCTCTATAAATATTTACACACAACTTGTAAATTACGATGAAGCAATTTAGCATTGCTGGCAGTAAATGCAGAAAATGAACTTCTTGGTCCCGTGGGGAAGTCTAGGGAACCCAGGGGATCCGATAATGCCTAGAATATACCTAGTTACCACGTCTTTAAGTGGGAAGTGTATGTTATCTAATGTAGCATATAGAAAATCGTGTAATCAAATTCCACTTTTTGCGGACTCTTGACACCGAAAACTCTATTAATCGCATAAGATCTGCTGTGCCTAAGGCCTAAATCTTTTAGCTGATTTTCTCCAAAGTATATACAATATTCCTCGATCGATGTGGACGATCTTGAGGCCCTGCGAAAATGTAAAGGATATTATTATTTTTAGAGGTTCTTGACCTTCACAACATTTTCTCAAAAATAGCTTCAATGTTTTTCTTTAAACATTTGTACGAATAGAGGGAGCTTGGAACTGGTGAATCAAACGGCATGGTCACTAAAGCTGACGGTTCCAAACCCACTTAAGACAGGATTTTTTCTGATTTAATGAGACCTTGAAACATTTCGAATCTTTCGTGTATTATATAAACATCTTAATCATTCCTTAATCTCCTGACCTGACATATCCAAGTGCAATGTGTGTGTGTTTTATTGCAGAACTATACCTCATATGCCGAATTCCGAGAAGCGGCCAAGAAATACGACGTACAATTATGTAAAGGTACAGTCTGTCCCATTCTGTAGTATCACTGGTAACTTGAAATGGCTCATCCTGTATAAAGTAATACCTGCTCCACGTGGCAGATGGACACTCATCGTGAGCGAACGATCGGCTTAGGTGGATCAGAGCATAAATTGATGTCACTCCAGTGCCCTTGACCGGGATGCCCTGCGGTTGGAGTCCCGTAGGTGGAAGGACTTTCGACACTAGCTACATAGCGAAGTCGAGTTTAGCCGCTGCTTGGAGGAAAATTCTAGCGGCCGGCTGCTCAACACCAATCAATCGCCGAAGCAGAACTCTAAGAAACGGTTTAAGTATCGCGCACCATCTTTCCGATCTTCTTGTCCTATAAGTACCCCTTACTTACACATTAGTACACTATTACACATGTTGGACGCCAATTAGGCAGCCTAGAGTTTGTCCCGTCAGGAGCGGTGCCCCCTGGTGAGAGATACCTGGTTGGGGAAAACAATGCTAACGTGTAGGTTGGCGCTCGGATCTTGCCATTCTGTGAGGGGAATATCACCGCCGCCTCTCGTGATAAAATATGCATTATATCTTAATAACCTTAGTAGTCGACGCGCCGGACACACCAATTAATCAAACAATCGTGTACGAATGTGAAAATACTCGTAATCCGCATGAGAACCCCGATGAGGGGTGGTATTTAATTGATGCCTTATTTTACGTGGTGAGACTCTTCTGCTCTTCCGTCTGACCACCTAATTTCGCTACGCTCCTTTCATCAACTAGGGGAGAAAGAAGGTATTATTAGGGCGACGAAACAGGCATATTTGAATTTAGCTCAGAGGCTTCATTTAGGTTCGAGGATCTTTTACATACAGTAAATCTACTAATGGGACAGCGGGCTTTACTTCCCCTTCCCAGGAAGGCGTACGAAGCATTTTTTCCACGGCTTCAAACGAGTTTGAACCCACGAACATGGGCATAACAGTGCGATACGTTAACCGTTACCCCATCGCCGCCGTGGTGGGTGAGAAGCAGGTTTTTGGGGGCGGAGGCCCTTGTGGTGGGCGCTGCCTGTCCTCGCGCGGGGAGCGCGAGATGACGACGTTAGGGCGTCGTAAGGTTGTTACGGTATTTCGCGAAAGGTCACGAGCGGGGCCCCGCCGACGCCTAACCCTCCCTGGCTCCGTCGCTCACGCGTTTTCGCGCTGCCACTGCACGCGTCGCTGAGCGCCTCGCCGAGCCCGTTCGTCCCACGCGGCTGCGTTAACGACTCCCGCATGCGATATCTATATATGTATTTATTTATTTATTTAGTAAAAAACTGTATGTGACGTATGGGGGAGAAAATCATCTGCGCACGCTTTCTTCAGTTTCAGAATCCCTTCCCAACAATTTAACTATTAATAGTTGAAAGATGAAAAATAATAATAACAACAACAATAATAATAATACTAATAATAATAACAACAAATTTAAAAAAGCGAGGGATTAACATTTTTTAAAAAACTAGATATTTTCGTTGCCAAATCATAGAAAACTTATTTTTAACGGTAAAGGAACAAACAGATTTGATTTTTCTGTATTGTTAACTAAATAGAAACTCACCGTACGCTCTACTACCACTACAAGCTAAAGGAAAGCTCAACAAAACGTGCGCATAGTGAAGCTACATTTACGTCCAGAAGCAAACCAAGGGCCATCCAACGACGTTTAAGAGACGTCTCATTTTCATTGAAAACTGATTTTTCAATAATTGTAAAAATTCAAACTTTTTCGACGTCTTACTACAACCACGAAGAAGAAAAAGATTTTCCCTTAATGAAATCTGTTTGTTACAGATAGATTTTGAAATAAAGTCGTGTACAATTTTTTGAAAATTTGAGTACTTTTCGCGTAATTTTGTGTGAAAGTACAGGCGAGAAAGTACGTGCTGTTTTAGCTCCACTAGTTTAAATCGATGTTTTGTGTTCGAATTTTTTTGTTTTCATCTTTTGTTTTTGAAGAAAATATTCATTAATCACATTGTTGTAATGGTTGAATTATGAAACAATAACTGATGGTTAATTTCTTTATGTGTTGAACCAAAAGAAATCTCTCTCCGCATGACACTTTGCTGGTGAGAGTGATTGCAACAGAAATGATGTTGGTAGCACCAGCTGCAGCTTGTAACAAAAGAAATAGTAAATTGCGTTGTTACCGCAATCATGCAGTTAGGAATATTCGTGGTATTCATAGGATAATATGTTTATTTATTTATTTTACGTCAAAAAAACAGTTAAAAACTGCGTATGACGTGCTATGTGGAAAAGTGAATTGTGTGCACATTTTCAAAATTCTGTGATCCCTACACTAAGTCATATACTACTTAAATTTTGAATTTTTGAATGGGAGAAAAAAACAAAAACTCCCATGTAATAAAATCTATTTTCAAGGATAAACAAGCAATAAATTTTGAATTTTGAAAGGGAAAAAAAAACAAAAAAACTCCCATGTAATAAAATCTATTTTCAAGGATAAATAAGCAATAAATTTTGAATTTTGAAAGGGAGAAAAAAACCAAAAATCTCCCATGTAATAAAATCTATTTTCAAAGATAAATAAGCAATAAATTTTGGCTCTTATTACTTCCTGCCGTGACAATGTAGAGTATATAGAGTTCAATGGCTAGAATCATGAAAGATGCTAAAAGTGTTGTCCCCTTCACTTGTTTCCCAGTATTCTAGTTGCTACCAACATAAATTGAAACTCAATGTCACAAAGAAAAGGAACCCCCGGATAAGATGGTAAAAATTGTCCTTCAATCAAATGACGTATGAGTCGTTCTCGTGCGGATTTTACAGAGCTGCCTCTCAATTCCACTCAAGGCCCGTCACCACGGTGGCATTATGGAACGGTTTTTCGCGTGTTTCTCGGTCGTGTCGCTAGAGTCGCTTTTTTTATTTATTTATTTATTTTACGTCAAAAAAACAGTTAAAAACTGCGTATGACGTGCTATGGGGAAAAGTGAATTGTGTGCACATTTTCACAATTCTGTGATCCCCACACTAAGTCATATACTACTTAAATTTTGAATTTTGAAAGGGAGAAAAAAAACAAAAACTCCCATGTAGTAAAATCTATTTTCAAGGATTAAAAGCAATAAATTTTGAATTTTGAAAGGGAGAAAAAAATAAAAAAACTCCCATGTAATAAAATCTATTTTCAAGGATAAACAAGCAATAAATTTTGAATTTTGAAAGGGAGAAAAACAAACAAAAATACTGCTATGTAATAAAATCTATTTTCAAGGATAAATAATCAATAAATTTTGGCTCTTATTACTTCCTGCCGCGACAACATGGAAACGATAATTTGAATAATTGTATTTCCCACTGAATTCTAGAAGACGTGCACAGAAAATGAAGTTACATTTATGTCCAGAAGCAAAACAAGGGGCCATCTCAGCATTTGCTCAATGGATCAGGGAAACTGGACGAAAAACCTGATCGAGATGGGGGTCATTGACCCGGAAGCTGTATTACAATAGTTGTTACAGGTTGTTTATACTCATTTATACAGTCCAAATGGTAAATAATGCATTATGTATCATTGTTAAAATTAATGTTATTTTTCTTGTGATGCTCAGTATAGTCTCTAATTGTATAGAAACAGTTATGCAGCAGAAACGATTTCACTTGGGATTTAAACATTTCTATTGAATTCAATCGTTTAATGTCATCTGGCAAAGTGTTGTAAATAATGTACATGTATTGTATGGTATCATCGCTTCATCTGCAGTATGTATGTATGCATGTATGTATGGTATATCGCTTCATCTGCAGCACTGCTTCATACAGTTGCGACACCTAGCGGGACGACTGAGAAAGACGCGAAAAACCGTCCCATAATGCCACCGTGCTGACGGGCCTTGAGTGGAATTGAGAGGCAGCTCTGTAACAACCGCAGCCTAAAATGTCAAGCGGCGCTACTAAGGTCAGCACTCAGCAAACTGCCAGCGATGCAGCCCAAGGCGCAGGCGTGACAAAAACAGTGAGTGAAAACAAAGAAACCGCGGACAGTTCATCAAATAGTGGTATAAGAACATTCAATGACTCTGATGAAAAGGAACATCCTCCTAAAAAAATCATTCAACAGTGCTAAAAGTGAATATTCAGTGCCAGAGAATAATCGATATGCTCCCTCTAGAGACGAGTCTGCTCGATGGTTACGAGTGCCACCACACAAGATGGCGTATCTTTCTATTGATTCTTAGCCACCTCTACATAATGTAATTATATATAATAATAATTACATTTATATATATAATATTATATATATATATATTTATTACATTTGAAAAACAATGACCGTACTGTTAGAACAACAGAAGAAAAAAGTACAATAAACTGTAAACATTAAATGTACAGTAATTAAGAAACACAATGTTACAAAAACATTAAAGATAGAATGACAAAACTTATGATAAGATACAGTTTATAAAAAGGAAAAAAAAAAAAAAGAAATTATTAAAAAAAAATTTTGTCAGTTTATTTTGGAACCCAAGGAAAATTAATATGGAAAATTTCCACCATGAGATTAATAGAAGAAACTTTAAATATAAAAACTCAGAATTAAATGAATACAGTTGTTGATTCCAATCAATTTACAAAGATTTATGATAACATTAGGGTGTACTCGTGGCTCATTGCAAAGTCGCAAGCCTTTCACCACCTTCACAAGGGCTAGTCCAACCCCTGTGAAGTGTCCTAAACCCTACCCCTATCCTTATTCCTTCCTAATTCTGGCCGCTGGGTAGTGACGCTGGAGCGCGCGGTAGGAGGCGCGTACGCGGAGATGCTACCTGGTGGTCCTCTTGACAACCGACTACGACGAGACGTGACAATGTTAACGGAGGATTACTCCATAAAACAAGCGCAGTAATGGGAGGATTACTCCTAAAAGCGCAAAGCGCTCAACGCCCCCCAAGGGGCTTGGAGACGCGTTGCGTCGAAGTAGACGCAACAAATTAAAAAAAAACATTAAACATATTTAGACAATAACACATTATTTTTGTTTTTTAAATATTAGGACCAATCATTACAAAATTGCATCTTGTCCAGGCCTAACGAAAGGGGGCAGTGACTGAATGCAGTAAATTTCATGATCTCATAAACTCGTATGTGAAAACACCGTCCGGAAGAAGATAGAGCAAGTTTTATTTGAAGTAAGGATAAACGAATGTTTATTGTGGACCAAGAGGTTTAATTATATCTTTTTCGCTCACTTCGAGAAGTAGAGCGCGTTAAACCATGGTGGAAATACAAAAAAAATAAACCTTGATACATGGTGGAAAAATAAGTCTTCACATAAACTATCGAATAATGTAATAATAATAGTTTTATTATTATTATCATATTCTTGGTAAGTACGCGTATTTCTTTAAGCACACAAAATCAATATTGTTAATAAATTCAGTTTGAGTATTCACAGTAGTTATATGTGCGTGACCGAAACAAATTTGAATTTATTCTTGACAACCCTATGTTGGCACATAGGTGGCCAAACGTAATTCCAATTAGGCGCCGTACTTCGAATTCAATCACTTGCATCAATTTTTGGCGCTAATTAACAGCAAAGAAACGTCCCGCGTAGGACTTCGTATATTTTTTCTGTAAAAAACTCGGGCGGGCTTTCAGAGAGAGGCAATACATTGTTCGTATGAAACTCTCCGCAACGGCTGAACTGCTTTGAAATGTTGAACTATTTTCTAAGAATGTCGGCAGAGCCCGCCACGGGACGCATCGTAAGAAGCGAACAGAAGGATAGCATTTCATGTTGTCTGATTTCGAGGAATCGTGGCCTCCTACTTGCGACAGGATCGCATTCTTTGAAAATCGAGAAGCCGAGTGGTTGCGCACTGCGCTCATGTAAAGAGCGAAGGAATTGAAAGTTAGAATTTTACGTTGGTAGTTCACAGGAGTGCAGTCTCCGCGAACAGCGTTTTGGCGTGGAGCCTCTTCATAACATTTGTCACGCCCGAATTACGCGAGAAAACGATTTTATTTTCGCCCAGACAAAGTAATACTGACAACTTCTTCAATACTCAATAATTTTTCCGCTGAGGTAAACTAATAGTTATTTGACTTTCGGAATATTTCCTTGTATCAAGGGAGAACAAGGCCGAAGAAATCTTGTTTTCAACATGAAAACATCCATGAAAGCTCTCCCAAAATTCTCAAGCTATTTGGTAGCCTCAACACCCCAAGAGTGTCCTTTAAATTTTTCATTGATCCACTTTATTCTTAAATCACCGGCTGCTCTGATCGGTAGTTTTCCGTGGTTTCTCCGATCAACACCAGGCGAATGCCGGAGCAGTACCCTACCAAACGGGCCACGGACCGCGCGCGATCTGTCCTTCCTCTTCTTTGTCCTATCCTCTCCTCTTACAGACACACTTACACTATTATGCACTACACTATCACATATTTCGGGAGACCGGTCGGGAACTGTCACGGCTGTGGCGGTGCCCCGTTGGTGGGAGAGTCCTGGTTAGGGGAAACCCCACTAGCTGACGGTAGGTCAGTGCCGGATCTCGCCATCCAGCGGGGGAAGATCACCGCCATCTCCCGAGAAAAAAGAAAAGAACATACACTACACTAACGGGACTAATGACCGAAGCAGTTGACGCGCCCGGAAACACGAAAAAATCAATCAATCAACTGACTGGGTGTACGTATATTCGTCCGTACACTAGACACCAACGCACTAGCGGGCTCCTATGATCTGGAGTCAAGAGAATGCGAGGCCCTCCTTGACAACACATACTTGAGAGACAATGGAGTAACAACCATGCTCAAGGTGAGACTCGAACCCGCAACCTTTCAGACTGAAGTGCTGAGTCGATATACGCTCTTAGCCACGTCAGTCATCCAGGTCGGTTCAGTACCTTTAAAACCATAAATAGCTTACTATGTTGATAATCAGATTTACAGAATACTTTGAATTTTTTATTGTCTCTCCTGTAAAAGTCATTTGGTGAGGCATCACTATTATCCAAAGCCCTTCAATTTCAGATCACTGGATATTATTGACAAAGTAATTAACACTTTATTGAAGGTCATGGTCTAACGGTAGGTGTACGGAGGAAGACAGCAGAACATATGGCAAGTCAAGTTCCCAAGCAGACATCGCATCTAAATCCAAAAAAAGTTACGGTAAGAAACATAGAAAGAAACAGATCTGTTCGAGTTGTTCTAAATCTTTCTCTTGCCCTGCTCTTTGGTAAATACACATGAGAATTCACACAGGCTACAAACCCTACTGCTGTTCAGTCTGTTCCAGGACTTTCACTCAAAAGGAAATTCCATAAGGAAATTCTGGAAGGGTACAAACCTTTAGCTGTCCTGCATGTTCCAAAACTTTCATTCATAAAAGAAATTTAAAGAGACACAACCGAATTGAAAAAGAAACATTCAGCTGTTCGGTATGTTTTAGGCATTCTCTGAAAATGGGTTTAAATTCAACGTTAAAAACATACAATTGCTCAGAGTGCTCTAAAAATTTCTCTAGAAAATCTTATTTGATAGCTCATATAAAAACTCACACAAAAAAGAAATGTATACCCTCTTAAATGTAATGTGAGTGTTTCGCTTAAAATTCGCCTTTGATAAATTACAAACAAACTCATAGAGTAATTCAAAGCTAAGTAATTCAAAGCAATTCATTGGGAGTGTTTTAAAAGTTTCTCTTCAAAATTAAAGAGTTCAAGCAGCATTGAAACATGTTTCAGCAAACATTATCTGACCTGTCATGAAGAATGGTGTGACGTAATTTGATTTACCTCAAATCAAGACTGATTTCAGTGGTTTGATTATGTTTTGCAAAGCATCCACCAACCTATACATTCCATATTACCAATGCATGAGTTTGCCCATAGCTGATGAAATTCTGTTGTAAAGTTTGTGTCCTTGTCAAAGCAAAGAGTATGTGCGCATTTATGAATTAAAGTTACATTTTGCTCTGATCATTGATGATATTTTCGTTATCTTGTATCAATATTTATCTTCAAAAACCAGTAAAAACTATATGAGCTATGAGGAAAAGGTAAAATCCCCGCAAGTTTTCTAGACTTCCAGAACCCATACACCTCTCAGTTACTACTGCATAGTTCAGTTGAAAATAAACGTACCAATGATCGTGATCGGAAACTAAAAAATTACGATCCTCAGTAATGGAAAACGTGTTTGTTCAGCAAATGAACTGCTACCGTTGTCTTCCATGCCTGGGCGTAGTTCAATTCCCATGCTTGAGGGTAAGAGCGACATGAGGCAAACAGGACGTATTCTCTTCACCGTAACTAGCAAGATCCGCATGCATGAGCTTTTCTTCGTCACACGGCTACAGAAACTGGGACGATTTTAAAGAAAAACTACAACTCTATTTTTGCTTCGACCCTGGTACCACAGCACGGGAAGCAGCCCAAGAGCCATCCAGAGGATCATAATAATAATAATAATAATAATAATAATAATAATAATAATAATAATAATAATAAAAGCAAATGAGTGTACGCTCGTTGGCTGTTTGGCAAAAAATTGGAAAAAACACAAATACAAAAATTAAAAAGAACAATGCACACAAATATAAAAAACACATTCATAACACAAATAGAAAAACAAATCTAAAAAATAGCTAACGTGTGAACTATTCAGCTATTCTTAACCACATTCCCATCACTTCACTTCACTGGATGTGCCATCGCTACCCAATAATTTCTTTATTAAATGTACTTGTACTTCTTGAACCTCTCCCTATCCTGAAAAACGCCACTGGAGACGTCTGTACTCTGCACTTCCACTCTTGAGAATATTCGAGCCCATAACTTTAGTTACTAGCACATCATCAGGTGAACTATTCAGTCAACAATGGTCATTTTTACATGCCTGAATTTTCCTATACCCCTTCTTTATTATCTGCATTTTATTTCGTGTGCGTGGTCGGTGAGTTAAATAATATGGTAGTCTTTCATTGCTAGGACCTTTTCAGCATATTTGAATTCAGAAGTTTTTATCTGCATTCAATTTAATGTTTTAATATATCCCTTTCCTATCAGGATCCCATCACGCTACTCCGTTTTCCGTTATGGGACGAACCAAGGAAGTAACAAATTTAAGAGCTTTCTAAGCCTGCATAGTACATCTAACACGATCATCCTAGCTGAAATTTTCTTCGAACTATTACGCCTAGATATTTGCTGTTGCGTACTTCCGGAATTTTATTTCAGCTTACTGTGTATTGGAGCGTTTCCTGTGTTCCAGCCTTCGTAAAACTAATTGTTTTGCTTTTATCTGGATGTATTTTCATTCCATTTTCCTGCGATCATTTTAAGAGTCCGGGAGTAAAACATGATAACCCACGTGGAAACGATTCCGAGATACAGGGCAAGTGAACATTTTTGCAGGAAAGGATTTAAATGGAGTTACAACTATGCGCCATAATTTCGAGTATTTGAGAATCACAGGGCATGGACAGCTGATGTAAACGTACCAAAATTGTTTTAGCCCAAAAACTTTTAGGGTTATCATGTTATATATTACCGAGCCCTCCATTTCGACAATCTGTCAATATTTTTGCAACTGATCACTGAAGAATTCGTCTTGAATTTTTATTTACACGTCCACGAAATGTCTGATTGTCAATCGAATGTTGGTACCGATATCACTAATATACATAAGAAAAAGGAGTGACCCTAATATTAAGATGACCAGATCTTAAAAACAAAAAAGGTAAATTGTGATTTTTTCTCGACTAAAAAACGGGTCACGTGCACAAAACAAAATTTTCGTATTCCTCATTTAATATTGCTTGCTAAATCGCACAGCAGCAGAAGGTTCGGATTATTGCATTTCTCGGTAACGATATCGATATCAAATAACGCGAAAACTAATTTTCCCTTCCTAGAACCCCCATTGAATCTCTCCCTTCTTGATTTCAATAGTCTGCCAAACACGTTTGTTACGCATTACACGAGAGTATGCTCTACTCGCGGTTACTTTTATATAAAAGTGCCTGTGAGGGCAGACCAGGCCTGAGGAAGACCACGAAAAGATGGTCGAAACGTCGGCAACACAGCCTTCGACGCGGCGTCACCCGGACAGCCAAGATCATCTGTCAAACATCCTGTCACCGTCGGGTCTCGAATCTAGGACCTAAGGACCTCCCGGGCAGAGGCACTGCAGCGACTTGAGATGCTGCCCAGAGCCACCTCTCCCGGTCAGTTGTTGGACCTTTCGCCACGTCCGTTGTCGCTCCTAGAGCCGTCCGTCTCCGCGTGGACGATGTTTCCAATGGCGTGTCCGATGAGGTCCCCGGGGTCGCAGTTGTCCCGCTGCGCCATTCCGTCCTCTCCGCCGCCGACTCCGCCATTCCGCGCTACCGCAACTCGACCATCACTGGCAATCTCTCCGACGTCGACCCTTCTGTCCGTACACTGTCAGAAATGTCATTAAATCTAATGTAGATTAATGTGTACATGACATTAATGTAACAGTGTACATTAAAAAGAGCTTAGTATATTTGCACATTTAATTTAATGAATAAGTTAAAATCAGTGTAGATTTACTGTGAAGATTCTTCCTCTTCTTATCTCTTCCCCTTTAAAGATTATTTTTCAAAATTGCATGTTTTTCATTCGGACCAGATCGATCTAGAAATATTCATTTGGTAACTAATCCTACGAATAGTTTAGACGCTAGTGTTGTTCAGACAAACTCACACAATACATAAAATATCGACGAAAGGCGGATGGACGTATTGAAAAAAAACGGACATGGAACAATCGAACATTGAACAATCAAACATCGAACATTTTCATAGTCAGGGATATCAAAACGTGTATTTCCGTTGAAAACTCCAAACAAATTTTTCGCAGCATTACGTAACTTTCTCCATTCTCCATATATTACTCCGTATATACATAGTACTTATACTGTGATGGTTTATCACAAGGGAAATATAAAATCTAGTGAAAATAATATAAATTAATATATCTAGTAAAACGATAGGCGCAACAATGGCCGAAGGAAATTGATGCAAAAATGCGATCGTTTAGGAAACACGGAAAAATATTAATACGAGTGACTGAAGGGGGAGAAGCAGAACACAAAATGTTTTTTAAGTAGGAAAGGACACGTGAGAAAATCGGGGGAGAATAAGTAATTTCGAAAGAATTAGGATAGCAAAGTCAAGGAATAAATGAGTTAACATGGACGAACGACACATGAGGAAGAAGAAGTTGAAAGCCGCATAATATGACCAAAAGAGGAGAACTGATCCGACGTTGATGGAGAACAGATCGCAGAGAGAACAGGCGGTGCTGATAGTATGCAGATCGAGAGAGAGAGAGAGAGAGAGAGAGAGAGAGAGAGTGAGAGAGAGATGCTCGCGATGTCGGTAATTTAATTTTAAAGTAGCAGAACTAAGCAACGTGTTAGGGGGAAGTATTTTATATCACGAAATTAAAATAAGTAATGAAGGAAAATTACGTGGTGGTTCATTTACGTCCAGGACTTCATGGACTTTGTCGTGACCGGCCGCACACAGTCAAAGCAGCCGCCGCCGAGTGACGTCAGCGGAGCGTTACCGCCCCTGGCGAGAGAGAGAACCGGTGCAAACCGGCCGGGTCCGTCAGCGCGCGGGCGTCACGCCCGAGCAGGCGGGTAGAGACTCGACACCGCCCCTACTCCAGTCGGCGGGCCAATAGCCCTGACGGGCTGTAAGGGCCCAGCAGCAGCAACAGGCGGAAGCGCAGATGCAGCAGCAGCAGCAGCAGCAGGTGGAAGCGCAGATGCGCAGCAGCGGCAACAGGCGGAAGCGCAGATGGCAGCATTTAAGGACGCGGTCAGGGCACGCTCCCCTCCAGTTCCCAGGTTTTCAGCCGGACGCGGAGGAATGGGCCGAATACATTCACAGGTTGGAGCAGCACCTACTGTGTTACAAGGTAGGCGACGCAAAAACGATAAAGGCGTTCTTTCTGAGTTGCATAGGCAACAAAGTGACCAACTTAGTAAAAAAGCTTTCCCGGATAGGGATATATCAAATATTAAATGGGCAAATATGCTAGAATAACTTAACAACTATTTTAACAAAGTGCCCCATGTAGTGTCGGCTAGATTTCCATTTTTCCAGTGCAGGAAAAGTACAGGTCAAACGCACAGTGAGTGGATAACAGAGCTGTCCGGGCTGGCACGACATTGTCAGTTGAAGGGCCCACCATCTGATAAAGAGATATCATACGCGGATACTTTGATAAGGGATATGGTAGTGCTTCACACACCTGAGGAAAAGATAAGATTTCAAGCTCTGCAAACTGATGACCCTTCGTTAGAGGAAGTGCGTAATTTATGTACAACGTACGAGATGACGTGCGACACAGCTCGTCAGATCGCTTCAGAGTCGCATGAGCACAAGGTAAAAAACAGTGGGCCAGTACGTAGCAGAAAGGGGTAAAAAGAATATAGGGCTGACAGTGATTCCAGTGAGTGTAGTGCCAGTAGCGTGAAGGGCTACCGCAACAAAGAAAGGGAACGCAACAATGGGTGGAGGTATGACCGCCGACACAGTAGCAGGCCAGGGTACAAGAGATTTAGTGACAGTGGCAGTGACAACGGCAGTGTGAGAGTTACTGCGCAAGTGAGTAAGTCATGTAAAAACTGTGAGAAGTTTCACTCAAGAGAGAAGTGTAGGTTTAGAAATGCGCAGTGCTATTGGTGCAAGAGGATAGGCCACATTAGAGATGTGTGCGAAAAAAGGAAACAGGCGGAACGGTGCAAGAGGCAGGCACAAGAAATGGAAGTAGAAGTGATTAATCAAGTACTCAACACCCACGAGCAAAACAAGTTGATGGTTGAGATTGAGCTTGGTAAAGTACTAGTGAGTTTCCTGTTAGATAAGGGCGCCGTTGTAACACTCATAAATTTGGAAACATATCAGCGGCTAGGGTCACCTAGATATCAGAAAGTACAGAAGGGGTTATACGCTTTCGGCAAAACTCCGATCAAAGTGTTGGGGAAGTATCTGTCAATGCAACCTACAAGAAGAAGCAGGCAGAAATCGAAGTTATTGTGGTTGACCGTTACGACGTCACAAATATTTTGGGCCTCCACTCATTCAGCAAGCTCGGATTCGGGGTAGTTCATTCAGTGAACCAAATCTCGGAGAACGAGGGTGCACGAGCCGTCAGGGAGCTAGAACAAGAATTTCCAGAGGTGTTCTCTCCCGGGCTCAGTGGGTTTCCGGGTGAGAATTCAGCTAAAAGAAGGGCACAAGCTCCGCTTCTACAAAGCGAGACCGGTCCCGTGGGCCCTTAAAGAGAAAGGGGCCGAAGAGCTTAGGCGTTTACAAGCAGATGGAGTCATCACTTCAGTATCCACAAGCCAGTGGGCCACGCCTTTAGTCGTTGTGAAAAAAGCTAACAGTACAATTAGGTTGTGTGGCGATTTCAAAAGTACGGTAGCAGCTCTACCTCAGCAGGTAGAGGTGTAACAGTACCCCATCCCGAAGCCGGACCTATTTTATAAGCTGTCCGGCGGACAACAGTTTTGAAAGATTGACTTACGAGACGCCTATCTGCAGCTGCCGCTGGACCAGGAGGCCAGGAAAGTGCTATTCATCAACACCCCACTAGGCCTTTTCAGATATAATAGGCTGCCGTTCGGCATAAATTCAGCAGCCGCACGATTTCAGCGCTGTTTGGAGCAATTGACAGCAGAGCTTAGGGGCTGCTGCAATTACCTAGACTACATCATTGTCACCGGAAGTTCAGAGAGGGAGCACAGAGAGAACTTGAAAAGTTTGTTTAAAATGCTCCAGGAGAATGTACTAAAGGTAAATACAGACAAGTGCGACTTTTTTAAAGATCAAGTAGTGTTCCTGGGACACGTACTGGACAGCACCGGCCTTTCGCCCACCAGCCAGCACGTGGAAGCCATCCTGCGACTGCCACCACCGACGGACGTAAAACAACTTATTGAAGGTAAATTATTACAAAAAATTTATCAGGAATTTCTCCACGATAGCAGCTGCGTTGAACAAGTCGAGACAAAAAGGGGTGAAGTTCACGTGGTCCAAAGACTGTGAGAGGGCACAGAGCCAGCTGAAGGAAGCCCTAGTAAAAACTGTCAAGCTGAACCATTTTGTTTCGGGCAGACTCACCACGGTGGCAGCAGACGCCTCGGATTATGGTCTGGGGGCGGTGTTATCGCAAAAAGATGATAACGGTGTAGAGAGACCTATAGCGTTAGCCTCTAAGTCACTCAACAAGCACCAGAAGAACTATTCCCAGATTGAGAAGCAGGCTTTAGTGATTATCTTCGCAGTGAGGAAGTTTAACGACTACCTGTATGGTAGCAAATTCCACATCATCACGGACCACAAGCCCTTAGTTCAGCTGTTCCATCCAGCGAAAAGGATCCCAGAGAGCACGGCGAAGAAGTTACGGAGAAGGGCGTTATTCTAACGGACTATAATTACCAAATCCATTTTAGGAGGACGACCCAAAACGCGAACGCCGATGCTTTATCAGGCTACCAGGAGGGCCGGATCCAGATTTTGACAAATCTGAAAAGGAGTGTCTTCAGATTGACGCGAAAGAATTCGAGGCGCTATCGGAGTTTCCTTTGGGGGCTAAAAGGATCGCAGAGGAGACAGACAAGGACCCAGAACTGCGAACGGTTAGGAGCTACGTCAGGGAAGGCTGGCCGCTGAGGTGCCTTAGGAGTAATGCGGCGTGGTACAGTAAGAACGTCAGGTTGACGTGTAAGGCGGGGGTGTTGCTCTTAGTTGCGGAGGAGTACACGAGAGTGGTCATCCCAAGAAGCCTGAGGAAGATAGCGCTGGAGCTCCTCCACGAAGGACACTGGGGCATAGTCCGAACTAAGCAGCTGGCACGCCGCCGCTGCTTTTGGGAAGGTTTAAACACGGACACCGTCCAAATGCTCAGAAGATGCGAGGCCTGCCAAGTTAACCAGAGTGCACCAAACAAGGACTTGGTATCCCGGCCCGAGCCCAGTGAACCATGAGAACGGGTGCATGTGGACTTCGCGGGACCGTTTTGGGATGACATGTGGATGGTGGTGGTGGACGCTAAGTCCAACTACCCGTATGTTGTTGAGATGACCAGCACAACGTCGGTGCATACAATCGACGCTCTAAAGAGGATATTCGTGACCGAGGGGCTTCCGCTCACTTTAGTCTCCGATAATGGGACCCAATTCACGTCTTAAGAATTCGCAAGGTACTGCAGGAATAACGGAATTCAGCATGTCTGCGCGCCGCCTTTCCACTCACAGACCAACGGGGAGGCAGAAAGATTCCTCAGGACATTCAAGACGGCGATTTCCAAGGCGCGCGCAGCAGGAACGCACAGGTCCCGAGTACTACTGCGGGTCCTGGCCACATTCCGCACGTTGCCAGGCGCGGACGGCAGGAACCCTTGCGAGGTACTCCACGGAAGACAGCTGCGGACATTGTTGTCCCCCCTGAGTCCAGTGGATCCATACAGGTCGGTAGGAGCATAGCCAAAGTACCAGGTGGGTGACAACGTATATTGCACCTCTTTCAAGAAATCCCCAGCATGGCTTCCGCGGGTCATTACTGCAGTAAAGGGAAGTAGGACATACTTGGTCCGTACAGAGGGTAGGGTAGTTGCACGCCATCAGCGACAGGTTAGACCCCGGGTTAACCTCAGCAGGGTAAACTCGCTCCCCAGGTATCGCCTCAAGAGTACTACCGCAAAGTGATGAGGGAAACGATTTACGCCCCACAGGAAGCAGCCGCCTCGGGCCCTCGGGACCCGGAAACAACGGAGTTCCCAGCAGCAGACGACGGCGAACCAACCGACGGAGACGCAGAGGAGAGCCGCTCAGGATGGAATTGCGTCCCAGGAGGCGCACCAGGAGGGTGCGATTTGCGCCGTATACGACGCAATTGGGCGCGAAGGGTGTCGTGACCGGCCGCACACAGTCAAAGCAGCCGCCGCCGAATGACGTCAGCGGAGCGTTACCACCCCTGCCGAGAGAGGGAGGCAACCGGTGCGAGCCGGCCGGGTCCGTCTGCGCGCGGCCGTCACGCCCGAGCAGGCGAGTAGAGACTCGACACCGCCCCTACTCCGCAGCTAGTCGGCGGCTAATAGCCTAACGGGCTATAAGAGGGCTCCGACTCGACGCCAGGGCAGAACAGCGAGCGGCAGTGTAAGCGAGTGTATACCGGCTAGTGTATTGGTGATAGAAGTGTGGCGAACTACTACTACTACGACGACTTGTGCTACGGACTTGGAACTCTCCTGCGAGTATTCGACCACTTGGCTGATTTCTTGTTGTTTTCTGGAATAAAAACCATTTTAAGAATCCTTGTCTTTTATTGGATACTACAGACTTCAATTTACAAAACTTGGAAAAATGGAATTGGAATGAACAATGCATCGGTCAAGAAGGTAGATGTTTCATAAAGGAAAGTAAAACGGAGACACTTTGGTTGAAATTTTGGAATTATTAATGTAAGAAGATCAAGTTTTGTCATAAGCATAATTAATTTTTTTATCATTCTTTTAGAAATAATTATGAGAGAAGGCCGAGCATGCAAACAAAGGGAAGGGAATTGTAATAGATTCTTTATTTAATAACATCAAATTTTTGGTCAATGAAGTGTGTTTGTTTTCTTTTTTTTGTTTGTTGTATTCATTCACAGCAAAAGTGATATTAGTTACACTGGAACTGAATCAACGGAGCAGAAAACATAATAATTCCGTATAAATACCAGGTAGTTTAAAATAATACGTAATAATTTATTGTAACTGAATTCCTGTGGAGGCAGACTATCGAACATACGATAATATAATTTACCCTGACAGCAGATAAACCTTATATATATACTAAGATTTCGTATATAATAAATATTATAGGAAAAAGACAGTGCAATCGAGAAAATAAAAACTGTTAATTACACAAAACTCTTTTGTATCACATAAAATTTAAATCAATTAAAAATTACGAAAACTTTAATTTTTTAATTTCGCCTGAACATTGCACAGATTTTAATTATATTAAAAACTAATTATTTTATTTAAACGTTGAAACTATACTTTACTCGCATACTTTACGTTGAAACTGTACTCACGTACTTAACAGTTTTTACTGTTTTTGAGAAAAATAAATATTTATGAAATATATATGAAAAATTGTGGGTGATAGAACCCGTAATATGTTTTGATTTAAGAAAATATTTTAAAAGTAACATATTGTAAGTTGATGGTATTATAATTTAAAGGAATATACCACAAAATATTAAAATTTATTTTATCACTCTTTTTAATTCAATGAACATTATCTAATATTTTCTTGAAATCTTCCGATTGAAAAGGAAAGTTAAAATTGCTCCAGTGAACATTCATTGGTTCTCTCAGTTGTTCTTCCAACTGACAGCTGAGAACTTTTTTCATGAATTTTAATGACCGACTCCACGACTTTTAATGACCGACGAATATGTCAATAAGTACGAAGTCAGGCTAGAAATCAAATCGTCATACTTCAGTCAAGAAAAAAATATCGTTTGGAAAATAATATATTTTACTGCGGTGGAGTTATGAACGAAGGTTGGCACAAGGCATGTTTTTGGAGAGCATAATGCTTATTCCGAGTATTCAAGTTTTTTGTTCTTATTACATTCGTTAACAATTTTAATAACATTTATTAAGCCCAATAAAATTCTGTGTTTGTTCATCCGTAGTAAAATTTATTTGAAAAACCACCAGACGAAAATAAATCACGACCAAGTGAAATCTGCTAGTGAAAAATTCAATTAAATAACGGGAAAATGAAAATGTTGTTAAATAATTTGTAGCAAAATGGGGATAAAGTTACCTGAAAAAGTTTGCATTGAATTTGTGTCCTTCGCATCAGTGGTTATCCCAGCTTGCTACAGAGTCGTTGTCTTTTATGATGCCGTTACGCACCTCCATTCAGGTCGTGTTTTAGTGTTAGTACCACCAAGAGAGGTTGTAACGTGAAAGAGCTGATACACTTTACGGCCCACGTTATTGGATCTAAACAATCAATAAACCTTTGCAAAAGTCTGGGGCGTCTTTTGACGTAACGAACTGTCTTGTTGTTGATGGAACTAAACTTAATTTATTAACATTTACCTTAATTTATTTTTTTAACCATTTGCACATGACATCAACCATCAAAAATGTCTGAATATTTGATAAATATTTGGTTATGTGAGAAGTTTGTCAGTTATTATGAATGTGGATATAAGATTAATGTTTTGTCGCTACAGCTGCTAGGAGTTTTACCGAAAATGATGTTTCTTGGAGTTATGGATTCAAATATTTTTCGGCCCATACACTAGAAACATACAAATAAATCTGAGTAAACGGTTATAAACAGATAATTCGAGAAAAAACACACCTAAAAATGTAACTAATGAACTAACTCCGGTCTCACAAACGCGTTAAGGACCACGCGCGATCTTTCCTCCCTCTTCCTCGATCTTTCCTCATCCTTTATTGATTGATTGACTGATTGATTTTTTTCGTGTTTCCGGGCGCGTCAACTACTTCGGTAATTAGTCCCGTTAGTGTAGTGCATGTTTTTTCTCTGGAGATGGCAGTGATTTTCCCCTCGCTGGATGGCGAGATCCGGCACCGACCTACCGTCGGCTAGTGGGGTTTCCCCCTAACTGGGACTCCCCCACCAGCGGGGCACCGCCCCAGCCGGGACAAGCTCTAAACTTCAGACCGGTCTCCCGGAATATGTGATAGTGTAGTGCATGTTAGTGTAAGTGTGTGTGTAAGGGGAGAGGATAGGACAAGGAAGAGGGACAGATCGCGAGCGGTCCGTGGCCCGTTTGTTAGGGTACTGCACCGGCATTCGCCTGGTGTTGATAGGAGGAACCACGGAAAACTACCAATCAGTGCAGCCGTCCGCTAGAATTCTCCTCCAGACAGCGACTGAATACGACCTACCTGAAAAGCTAGTGTCGAAAATCCTGCCGCCATCAGGACTCGGACCTAGGACCTCCCGGTCAGAGTCACCCTTTATTTACATACCCTTCCTCTCACATGTACAACACTACCATATACATCGGAGACCATCTGGGAGCTTAGAGCTTGTCCCGGCTGGGGCTGTGCCCCGCTGGTGGGTAATACCTGGTAGAGGAAGATCTCTGCAAGCCGACGTAGGTCGACGTCGGATCTCGCCATCGAGTTGGGAAAGATCACCACCATCTCCCGCGACAGACACGTGCACTACGCTAATGGGACGAATGACCTTAGCAATTGGCGCACAGAAATGACCAATAATCTATCAACAAATCCCAGTGAGACACCGCAGTGGCCACGTTTCAGCCACTTCCAGAGCTTCTGAAGACTTTGAGCGCCCACAAGTCTTCGCTGCACGGCTGTTTGTGCGAGGTGCCTGCGCTGAGGATGGGCTCAGCTCTTCGAGCCGGGCCAATGGCCTTGCGGCGCCGGCGAGGAAAAGGGCCCTTAATTAAGCCCTGCGGTCGCGCCCCGCGGCGCTCCCCCGAGAAAACCACGCAATAACGAGGGCAGCCCCCGGAGCGGGGCGGGGCCGGCGAATCGTAGAACGAAACACCTGAAAACCAGGCCACAATTGCCCATGTGAATGGATTTGTGAAGAAAAAGATATATTGATAAGTGATTCCGGGCGCGTCAACTGCTAAGGTCATTATATCCGTAAGTACAGTGCATGAATTTATCGCGGGAGGTGGCGGTGATCTTTCTCCGCTGTCCTCCCCAACCAGGTATCTCTCAACAGCGAGGCACCGCTCCAGCCGGAACAACCTCTAAGCTCCCGACCGGTCTCCCGGCATGTGTGTTAGTGTAATGTAAGTATGTGTAAGGGATGAGGATAGGACAAGGAAGAGAAAGGAAAAATCGCGCGTTCCGTGGCCAGTTTTCATAGGGTCTGAACTCCGGCATTCACCTGATGTTGATCAGAGAAACCACGGAAAACTATCGATTATAGAACCCGACCGGTAGAATTCTCCTCCAGACAGCGATTGAATTCGACTTTCTTGCTATTATCGAAAATCCTGCCACTGTTGAGACTCGAATCTAGAAACCCCCGATCAGAGGCACTGCAGTATGATCTTTTGATGCCTGAGCCATTTCTCCCGGTCTGTAGAAATAGAAAGCAGGGGGTTCCTAAAGGGTAAGTTCTCTAAACTCGACTATTTTATTGAAAAGACAAAATTCAATGTGTCGTAACGACTCCTTTGAAAATAAACAAATGAGTGTAGAAATATACATTTATAAAGTTCAAAATTGCTGATTTCGGAAGTTGAAATGAAATGTCAAAATTCCAAATGGCTGATCGACGCATAAATACAAGGGAATATGTGGAAAAATGTGGATACTCGGGTTCTCGATATCTCTGACTTCCAATATTATAAGAAAATTTCAAAATTAATACGGCGAACCTACCAAAAATTAGAATTGCGTAATCCAAATGGCGGGATTAATATTGAGCGCATATGTGTAGAAAGATGGGTGTAAGTATTTCGGAGGCAGTTGAATTTATATTCTTGATATTCAGCAGTAAAATGACGAAAAAACAACATAAGTTCTGATATGTGCAGCTAAACGTGCCTTATTTTCATTAAGAACATTCTACGTAATAAATAAAAGCATTGGTTGAAGTAATAACGCGTGCGATAAAAAATATAATTCAAAATATTCACGACTAATGTTGTTACAATGCAACGTTAAAATTAATTCATAACTAATTTAACATTAGACACATAGGTTTAAAAATATCTCCTCGTTACAAGTGCTTTGTATTTAGAATTACAAAAAAAAGTATTTTAAAACATATTTCTTGTTACAGAAAACGACAATTGACATAAATCAATGAATTCACGCGAATCGACCGCCGGTAATTTTGTGAGACCGTGAAGAAAACAAAACCGGATGAAATAACTTTCTGCAGATGAAGTATTGTGCTTTTATGTCTTCTAAACGAGATTTCGTAATTCAAAATTCTAATTGCGCCCTTTCAATTTTCTCATTAAGGGCGAGTTTTTGGTTATATTTTTTTCGAGTAAGCGGCGTCCAACAACCCGTTCTGTTTCCTTCAACCAACCTAGCGTCCTACAACGCGTTCTGGCTCCAACCTACCTCGCGTTCTACAACGCGTTGTTTCCAATCTATCTTGCATTGTACAACGCGTCTCGTTTCCAATCTACCTTGCATTCTACAACGCGTTCCGTTTCCAATCTATCTTGCATTCTACAACGCGTTCTGTTTCCAATCTATCTTGCATTCTACAACGCGTTCCGTTTCCAATCTATCTTGCATTCTACAAGGCGTTCTGCCTCCAGCTCCACTTCCGTCGCCATCTCCCTGAATAAATTGGCGCTCCTCGCTAATTCTAGCTATTACGGGGCCCCGGTTCTCCTTTTCCTTTACATCCTAGTGCAGGCAGTGTCAAGGTCGCGGGCAAGGTATCAAACTTCTTAGAGCTCGTGAGCACTGCGTCCAGAGAAATTGGCGCGAGATTTAAAAGTAATCGTAATACAAGAGCTACGGAATGGTGGTAAGTCAATAGATACCTCACCCACGACAGTCTTTGGAAGAAGTAACTTGACAGTTATTGTCACAAATTTGGTTATGTTAATTATTATATTTTCGTCAAGGAAAATAAATGATCCATTAAAATAAAATAATACATCAGTCCGATTCAAATTCTCAATTGAGAGTTTAAAAAATTTGAAAAAAATATCATGTTTTTGTAATTCTGTTTACTTAAGAGTGATATAAAAGCATGAACTTCCACGTTCAGGTCAGAAAGTTTAACAGACAAATGGTCATGTCTGTTAAAAGCTCTGTCGTAAGCGAGAATTGTAAACTCATAGAGACTTGTTAATTTATTTCACATTATTTCTAAATGCAATAAATAATTGAATGATTTAATAACACAACACAAAACCAAAGCAAGAAAAGAATTCTTCATTCAAACATATTCCGGTCATTTAGGAAAGGTGCTTATATAAGGGAGAATTTAGTCAGAAAATAAACATCAAATAGTAATAAGTAGTGTAGGATATAAACATAATACAAGTTTCGGTTATTTGATAGAGAAATCTGGCAAACCTATTTTCGTACAAAGTCACTATTTACCGCCTCGCGCCGCTTCAGCTTGCACATGTACATCCCTTTCTGGATTTTAAGATGAAATGAGTGCGGAGTCAGGGGAAGTTGCCCGTTTTCGTATGAGTGCCGGGTTCCCAAGGCGGGCAAGTAGCTCGCGCGGGCGCGGTTTGACCTGCCTGCCCTAGTCGTTCATATATCCAATTATGTTCGAGGTTCCTTTTCTGCGTCATAACATCGCGTTCTATTGGCTATTAGGAAAGTGTCTCTCCGGCCGTCTCAGACCGTTAAGAGTACACCCTTGGAACATCTGCGCACTTTTAGCGTTCATAATTTACCGTAGAGAAAACACATCTCTATAAACATCGAGTACATTTATGTTTATATTTGACAAGCAGAAATACGCCCCGCAGTCGTCTACCCACTCCATCAGCGCTGCTACTGGTGTTCTCACGCTGTAATCGCCCCCTCACTGTCGTCTAATGTACTTCGATTTTTATTACCTGGTGCGTGAGAGCTTGTCTTCATGGTGGAATATGGCAAGGCGTTTTGCATGATCGCGGCCGTATCAATCAAAGCTGCTAATCAAACGACATCAAGCAGCACGACCGAGAAATACGCGATAAGCAGTGCCATATTCCGTCATGAAGATATGCCCTCACGCGCCATGTCATAAAAATTGAAGTATAGCTCAGCTTTAGCTTCGTTCCGTCTACTTCCTGCATCGCCCGCTAGTCCTGCCCTCCTCAACCTCGCCCCACGCCACATCCCCAGCCAAAGCCCAGCTACAAAGAATCCCAGATGGATTGTGAATTGCATTTCACTGAAGCGCCATATTGAACTGCAATGCCTTCTAGTGGATAGTTACAATAAATTGAACAGCATAAAATCCTTTTCCATGAACAAACACTGAGGTATGGCAAGAGTCATGGAGGTCGGTCGCATGATGGCGGAGTTAATAGATCTCGGACAAACCAACACACATTTTTATACATAGAGATTATCAGGGAAATTCTTGACTCCCTCACTGCCCTTTGATGAACAGTTTCTCCGCCCCCCCTCCCAACCATACATTTGGTCTCCGTCTCTTTCTATCTTTCGTCTCATTCTATCAATATGATGTTCCGTATGTCTCATCACAGTAACAAAGAACATATCTCCATTATTGTCAATATTGTTTTTAGTTACTTGCTAAATAAACACTGTTCTGAAGATTATATGTTTTTCTCATGACCCCTGAGTGGTCAAAAATGACGTAAGCACACTTAACAATTCATGGGTGAAGCAGTTTTGTAAATTCATGTAGTGAATTAACCAAGAATGGTTAAGAAGGATTTTATTCAGTAGCATCTGGATTAGTTTGCTTCTCAGGATGTAAATTCCTACACAGTTCTGCCAGTTGGTGAATGACTCCTTAAAAATGTAAAGCTTCAGTGAGTCAGCATATCTAAGATAACACCATTGCAATTGATAAGACTCTCATTGAAGTTAATACAAACAATATTTTATTGAAAATTGTGCAAAATTCATTCAATAAGATTTTTCACAAATCCCATTTATCGGTGAGCTGTGTGGGAAGCCTGTAATCCATTGGAGGCTCGTGCTTAGGTTGCACGGTTATACAACCCCCAGAAATCTCATAATATCTTAAGGATATACAATTTCCTTTTAATGACACTCAGTTTCCAAGATATTGCAGTAATATCGATGTATATGAAATCATTTTGAAACCAAAGAGCGTCCAACTGGCGCTCTCTCCGGTGTCTGGTGCCTTGCCAGGAATTGCACCACTTGACTCTTGACTCTTGGCTGAAGTACTGTGTTTACTCTTTATTCTTTGGCAATTCGATTTAACACGGGAACTATGCGGCATTTTGGTTGGGCAACCAGGCTAGTGGCGCGCCAGCGCGGCGCGGCGACGGAAGGAATCTCAGGGTAATACCCATAATCTGCCTTCGATTGACTCACCGCAACGTCGTTTTATGATTTTCTCTTGTTATTCAAACTACACAAGTTCGGTCAATTATTGACGATATTCAGTGCATTGTTTATTATATTTGGAGAATTTGTTTTCATTTGATATTAGGTTTGTTGATTCAAAACATACAATTGATGAGTTCATTTTGTAAAGGTGGCCGTTCTGGAAGGAAGTCCCTTATAGTATCACGCGGAAGCCAGTGTGGCTGCTGCTGGTCAGCGGTGTGCGAATACGAATGGGTTCTTGTAAATATGAATGTGTGTCGAAGATACGTAAGAAGATACTAAAGAAGACATAAAACTATGTAAGTACAGTTTCAATATAAACTTTTATTTCACTTAGTTTAAATTGATTTGATTTGCTTAAATTTTTTATGAATTCGTATTTTGAATTTTGGAAATTACTTTCGGTCATTCGATGGAGGTGCAACCTCCAGTCTCTTGGGACACCAGTCGCCTTTGCTGTATTCGAGCTTTGACCCGGATGAGCACAATTCTCTTGTGTTTTCTATTACTACGCTTACATAAATGATTTGCAAAGGTTCAAAACCCAACAAATTATTTCCACGATTTCATTTTTTAAAAGGAGAAACCATGAAAAATTACCAATCAGAGCAGCCGGCTGCAAGAATTTTTCTCCAGACATGGTTGAATTCAACATAGTTATGTCAAGTCGTAGTCTTCAACATAGTCATGTTGCTAGTATCAAAATTCCGCTACCGTTTTGTGACTCAAAAAGTTGTACTACATGTGAAGATAGGTAAGCTCAGTGAAAGAATCGCCAATGTTTTGGGCATACACACACACACACACACACACACAATATATATATATATATATATATATATATATATATATATATATATATATATATTCACACACTTAACGCATCACTTCACAGCATTCCTTAAAATCCACATTCACTACATTTAATACATTACAAAGAAACGTGTAATTGTACAATAACATTTATCTTGTAAATCGTTGCAAAATAAAAGGCAATTTTCCTTACTTTGAAAGAGCACTATCACGATTTAACGAACCTATTACTCAACTAAATGATCAATTTTAAACCACTTACCTACAAACGTTCTGGTAATTGCCAATTTTTCGCGTTCACGCACAACACCGTCTCACAATCCCATGAATTGGGCCAAAGTAATGAAATTGGGCTTTCCATTATGGTAGTTCTTTGCAGAGGATACACATCTCACCTTAGTAACCGAATTTCCTCAATTTATATAATTAATAGGTTTTGAATACTAGATTGTCGAACTGTACTTAAACGCAATTACGTCGTTTCAAATGAAAAGTTCATATAATAGCCTGCATTCTGAAAGAATTGAGAGCTCACTCAAAACTAGTCCTACGAGTTTAATATATCTATAAATTCTCTTCCTTTCTGTACAATATTTTATGATGTTCTTTTCAAAGTATCGATTTTACTTGAGTTTAAAAAAATAATACCTTTAAACCTATAGGTATTAATTTTATAATTCATTATGGGCAATAATAATTACTAGAAAATCTCCTGTCCCATTCGTCCTTAAAATTTGTTTCCATTCACGGAAACTCCCCTACCGCTACTTTTCCATTCCTTCACTCTATATAATCATCCTGATAGTCTCAAAAGCTAAAATATATTCTTTCCTCCCGAGAAAGATAGAAAGTTATTCATCTCAACACCTTTAAATCTGTCTGTATCTAAACATAAATCGATATCGGAAATAAGAAGCGACAGAGAGTCTGCCGTGCCGCCAGCTTTTTTCCTCCTTCAAATCCATTTCCTTTCATGGATCTCACCTGCCTCTGTTTTCTTCATCACCGAGTGCTGTGGGCTCATCACCCAGGGCGCCTCCCCGCGTGAGGGCGGACGTTCGGCAATATGGCCCCGCGGGTGAAGGATCCGCTGAGAGAAGGGAGAGAGGATATAGCTTCCCCCAATGACTCGGGTAAACTCTATCTCCGGTCGCTGCCTCTTTCCGTGGCGCACGCGGTACACAGATGGAGCAGGCCCCGCATCTTCTGCACCCAACCTCGTTATTGTTGGCAGCCTCAGGCCCTCGCCTCTCAGAAGAAACTTTTTTGTAGAAATAATTGGTCGATATAATAGTAACTTGCTGAATGTGGTGTCGATGACACTTTAAATTGTTTTAAAAATATTTTCATGAGCTTTGATTGATTCTTTTGTTTCCGGGCGCATCAACTGCTTCGGTCATTAGTCCCATTAGTGTAGTGCATGTTTTTTTCTCGGGAGATGGCGGTGATCTTCCCCCGCTGGATGGCGAGATCAGGCGCCGAACCCGGACTCTCCCACCAACGCTCCCGACCGGTCTCCTGGAATATGTGGTAGTGTAGTGCATGTTAGTGTAAGTGTGTGCGTAAGGGGAGAGGATAGGACAAGGAAGAGGAAGGACAGATCGCGTGCGGTCCGTGGCCCGTTTGGTAGTGAACTGCTCCTACATTCGCCTGGTGTTGATCGGAGAAGCCATGGAAAACTATCGATCAGAGCAGCCGGTCGCTAGAATTCTCCTCCAGACAGCAGCTGAATTCGAACTAGCTGAAAAGTTAGTGTCGAAAATCCTGCCGCCGTCAGGACTCGAACCTAGGACCTCCCGGTTAGAGGCGCTGCAGTGACATCAGTTGATGCACTGAGCTACCGCTACCGGTTTTTCATGAGTTAAAAATGTCTTCTAGGCATGTTGGTGGCGAGAAATATTCCACTAATGAAGAGGCGGAAATGACGGAAATGAAATACACACGTCAACAAACTTTTTTTTGAGAACGTAATTATGAAGCTACAAATAATTGGAAAATGTGTAAATAATGGTTGAAGCTATGTAAATAAGTAGTCTGCCTTGTTTTTGGTTTATTTAATATTCAATAAAATGTTTTGCAAAAATTCTCGTTCATATTTGATCCACCTTCCTACATATTAAGTTGGCATAACATATTCCTACATATTAAGTATATGACATCAGCTACGAGCGTTTTTGGCAATAGTGGATGAGAAAATATTCCCGTGTATTACAAACCATTTGTAGAGACAAATCTAGTACAGATCTCAGCTGTCATCCTTTATCGTGTCGTTCGTAACGAAATTGACTTACTGTTGCTAGAACATTGAAAACGACTATTTGAATAACAACGAATATTTTCTACACTGAACTTTTAGACAGTACACATCGTATATTATTTTCACTTTTGATGATTACTATATTCTGTAATTGCATAGAAACTAGTTATGCAGCAGAAAAGATTTTACTTGGCACTTGAACGTGTATCGATTTTAATCCTTTAATGTCATCTGGTGTGTGTTGAAAATAATTTACATGTACGTGAGTGTTTTGAAGTGACTGTTGATCACAAGGTATATTTATCGCTTATGCCGGACCCTCGTCACTATTTCCGCACTTGAAAAATAAGACTTAATATTTTTATTACGTGATTTAAACTCCATTCAAAATCAAACACATTTTAGTCTGCATGGCGACCATCTTCAGTGGTACAAATCCAATGAAGATATAATTAAAACAAAAAAATACATTTAGGGAAGGCGAATTAATTGCGCATTAAATTCAAAATGGAATAAATAAAACATAATATTTCGGCTATCAGATATTGACCGGTGAAACTACGGAAAACTGCAGAATAGAATAGCCGGCCGCTAGAATTCCCCTCCAGTCTGGGACTGAATTCGACCTAGCTAGTGTCGAAATTTATGTCACCGTAGGGACTCGAACCTTAGAACTACCCGGTCGGAGGCACTGACATCAGTTGATGCCCTGAGCCACTTCTCCCGGTTATACATTGTATTGAGTTGTACAAGTAAAAATGGTTGTTCAAAAAAATTTGGTCAAAAAATGTTTCCTTAATTCCCTCTAAACTTTAATTGTCGGACTTTAAATTATACGTAAAATTGAACTTATTCGAACTATTGAAATAAGTATTTACATGAATAGTGTATCAAAAGAATGGATGAATCAAATTATGTTGGTGACATATATATATATATATATATATATATATATATATATATATATATATACTAGATAGATAGATAGATACACACACACACACACGAATGGATAAAATATGTCGCTATTGCGAAATTAGACACTGGGATAAGAGTAGTATCACAAGAAAAATCCCAAACGGTTTTTTCACCACTCCCAAGGATTGTTCACAGCTCTAAAGAGTTTTAAAATTGAAGACGAGCGGCTTCAACTCGGACTGAGAACGTTTGATGTTCGGAGAGTGGAAAAATAGCTAATTATTTCACTTTCATTATCATCCCCACAAAGAGCTGTGGAACGGCTTTGATGGTGTGCTGGTTATCATGCCGGGCTACTGGTCCCAAGTTCGCGGGTTCAAACCCGGCCAACGTTGGGAAAATTTTTGAGGTGCCAAAATTTTTGAGGTGCCAAAAATCGACGGCATGCATGCGGACCCTTGTCGGCATGTAAAACAGATCCAAGGTAAGGCACTTGGCCTATCCTGGCAAAATTAAATTATCTACAATTTAGCGCCAATCAGAGTTTCGATTTGAATTACTGGATAAGATTGCGGATGTTGTATCTGAGATTACGCTATCAGGTATTCAAATCAAACGTGAAAATTGACGGAATTCCTAGAGAAAAAATGGCTAATGGTTACTTACTCAGGATAAGTTTCACAAAGAAGTCGCTAGGGGCTTCTGGAGACTACTTATGCAGTAATCAGTGTATGGCAGTAAATGGAGAAGAAAGAGCTGTGACATTACATGCGGGGAAGGCCAGCAAAATAATTGTCCCATTCCATTATTTCCCCACAAGCAATTTTGTTTATTAAATCATCCTTTGTCATGATTATTGCTTATGATCATGGCGTATCATGCTTTTCTCACCTTCACCAAAAAATAAATAAATAACTCTTGCTTTCACAAAGTTTGTCTGTAAATTCACCCATTGTAGTAACACTGTCAAAAATTTCACAAAGTATTTCAATAGTATTCACTACTAAAATTAGTGTTGGGCTTTCAAGCATTAAAAAATTATTTCAAATATAAATTTGATCAACCATTTTTACTTACAATCCCGCAGCTCCGGGGGGGCATGGAATAATTTATCACTGTGGTCGATAAATTAATTATATTATATAATTTATTATATATGTAACTTATTGTATATATAATTTTTATATATACATTATTTTAAAATTTTAAACACTTCCCTTCGGTCAAGTCAGTATGCTTGGCCGCCGACAGGTAATAATCATTTTCCAGATTCGTCAGTACAGGCCATTTTGTAGGTCGTACTCATGTGATTTCCAGTTCCAGTCCGAATTTAAATAAAACCCGAAAGTAACGTCCCTTAGAAATCCATCGCACCATTAACTAACAAATCGAGTACTTGCTTTCTATTTCCCGATTCCTTTTCTCACAGTTAATTATCATTACTACGATTTCTTATACAACACGAACTGCGCTGCCGTCTCAACATCCTTACTCCATTTGGCTAAGCACCTTCTGTTCTGCAAGTCGTAATGGCCGCCTTTCAATTGTCTTCTTCCTGACTGATAACGTCCTAATTCTGTATTCTATTGCTTCTTGCTGCGCATCCCCTTCAATCGTTTCGTATTCAGGTTCCTTCCATTGGCTTTACTTCATTCACGTATCAAGTTATTTATTCCTTGACATCCTCCTTTTTTCTTTTGTTATTTATATTATTTATATCAAATTTCTCACAAGTCGGAAAATGAACTTAACCACTTTATTTTCCATCGCTTTGTGAGCCAGTCACTTCCTACTCCACACTCTTATACGCTGCCTGACAAAAAAGTGATGCATTCAGAAGGAGTTTTGGAAGTGAATGAAACTATGTATGCTGAAAGACAATGTGTCTTTATTAAACTGATTACGTTATGGAATGAAAGTGACAACGCTATTGGCAGCTACAAGTGGAAAGTTGGCACCATGTCAGTAGGGCGTCGCACCTCCTCTGGCTGCTATGCATGCCCTTATGGGGGTCGGAATAATGACAAACCTCCTTTGAATCCTCTCTTGAAGCAAGTTCGTGCACAATTGTTGCAGCTGTTCATCCAGATCCTGCAGATTGCAACTGCGACGGAGTCCCCTTCTATTGTCAGTCCACACGTGTTCAATGAGGGAGACGTCTGGGGAACTTGCTGGCCACGGATGAACCTCAACATGCTCTACAACATACTCTACAACAACTCTCTGTTTCGGAAATAAATTTTCCGAAACGTCGTCAAACAACCAGCTTGTAGATCCTTTTCACTTCTGGTCAATCGCCGTTAATCTGCCTTCAACAGTTCGTCAATTGGTCGTTCAATCAAGAATTCTTCGTGCTCTAGATAGTTCATCGACTTACGTGCTGTGTGTGGGTGAACATTTTGTTGGAACACGGTCCCAGGTTGCTGTGCTATAAGGGAGGGGGACATGCAGTTGCAGAATGTCTGTAACGTATTGCTGTGCCGTGAACGTCTGCCAAAGCACGATGAGAAGTGATTTCAACGCTTAGCCGATGGCTCCCTTCACCATCATCACTCCATGTGTCTCATCACAACATGGGCAGATGTACCCTGTACCATTCAAGCCCCTCCACTCGAACACGATGGTCATCGGAGGTTATGGCGAAGCGGGACCCATCACTGAACATGATGCGACGCCATTCGTCTTCTGTCCATGCCTCTCAGGCGCGGCACCAATCCAAACGTCTGTTTTCTGGTGTCAAAGGCAATCGGCGCATGGGGCGGTAGGATCTCAAACCGGCGGATATGAATCGTCGAGTCACTGTGCGGAAACTCACAGACGGTTGTATAGAACGATTTTCCTAAGGATGAGTCAAAGTGACAGTTCGCGAAAGCAAGTGAACATCACATGTATTTCAGAGAAGTATCCCTCCGCCGCGACAGCTCTTCAGCTACGCCCCTTCGTAAAACTCCTGTAAAAACATCTCTTTGAAAAAGTCTAAGAGTTTTGCTGAGGTATATGCACGTACGCGAGTCCGGGAAATTTTTAAATTTAATTACGTATGTGGAAAATCTCTGAACATGCTCTCACAATCAGTAAAAGAATACTACCACGAATGTAAATAGAAAGAAAAATGATTTTATGCCAGAAACACATTCAGCGGTACGCATCTCGCATTCAAGTCTCGGTTTTAAAATAAACATAATATTTATCACACAAAAAGTAAATTAAATGTAATATATAAAGAAAAAAAAGAATTTTTGCAGAAGAGCACACTACACTGCACTTCCTAATATCAATTATTTCTTGCAGTGCACTATATTTTTTTCGGACAAGGACACAACAAAAGGAAGTGTCGAAGCTATTTACAAGTTAGCCAACTGCAAACGAACGAATGCGAGAAAAGTAGTCTAATGGGCTCAAGGGCACAACGACCACAGAACCTTCAGTTATGTTGCCGACACTAGCTGTCACTTTGGCTCATCTTTAGGAAAATCGCTCTATAGAGTCGGCAGTACATTTTCGTGGATGGTGGATGCGAACGTCATGAGCTTCCGGACCGCTTAGTGCACTAGAGAACGGCTCTCTCCCGAGATGATGTTTCTTGGTCGACATGTACCTTAACGACGTGCTTGGGTTTCCAACATCGTTGATTGATTCATTGATTCCAACATCGGGTAGCTGTGACATCTGAATGGCCCACATGCCTGGCAATTTCACGAAACGACCAACCAGCCTCATGAAGTCTCACAATATGGCCTCTGTCAAATGCAGTCAGTAGGTGGATATGCTGTCGATCACGTCTGCGCGGCATCGCAGGGGCTTCGTATTGTAACGTTTCGTCGCTCACTGTCTGACTCACAGCAGTTCACTGATATCAACTACGCTATGACAGAGCCGTGACATCAGGAATGCACTCTGGTGTGCATTCTACACATTACAGGTATGTGTAAATCTAGTCATTTACTCAATTCTATTGTCCATCTGGATCTCTTTTGTTGCTTTCCCATATGTTTTCTTTTAAACTCTTGTGGTGGTAAAAGAAAACCCTAGATATAATTCAAAACCCTAGATAATTCATGCACTGTAGGTGAATTTTACTTATGAATACATTTCCCATGTATATTCTCTCACTCTTTGTAGAGAAATTTCAAATCTGTGTTTTGACTTACAAACAATATCGACCTGACAGCGCAAAAATAATTATATTTTTTGGTTCAACTCGCCAAAATTATCATGGCCTTGAGTCGCAGCAAATTGTGTCGTACTTCAATGAATTTCTCTCCCTAACTGTTCGTCCTCTTTGACTACACACACACACACACACAAAGTCTGAAGGATGAACAAGTAAATACTTGGTGCCTAACCTGTCATCAAGATCGCGTCCTGTTCAAAGAGCGTTGTAAACTTCAGCAGCATCCTCATCGTCCCTTGAGGTTCCGTGACCTCCGCCTCGTGCGCGTTTCCTCATGCCGCGACGCCGCCGCCGCTGCCGCCACCGCCGCCGCCGCCCCGTCGCCGGTTTTGCCTTTGGCTGTGTGACGGCGCTGCGCCTTTGTTCGCGTGATCGCATGCAGCCTCCCCTCCCCTTCCCCCTTCCTCTCCCCTCCTCCCCTCCGCTTCCCCGCGGGATGCCACCTTACGCGCTCCGTCACCTGGTGCCGGCGCTGGCAGGCGCTTGCGGGAAGGCAAAGGCTCTGCCTTGGGGCAACGCGAGGCAAAAGGACGATGTGCACAATGCGAAAGAAGGCGCAAACCAAATGTTCAACAGCGAAGGATCAATGTTGAAAAAGCAAGGGCGAATGGCCAAGAGAGAAAATATTGGTTGACGGACCAAGGGCGGAGGTCTACAGGGAAAGAGCCGAGGATCAAGAACCAAGTGACAAAATCGAAGGACAAGAGAATGAAAAGCGGGTGATGGCCAAGAAGCAAGGGAATGAAATTGTAGCGAGATGTAGGGATGGGGGGAATTGAGATGAGGGCACACGGCGAAGGATCAAGAGCGAAGTACAAAGGTTGAAAAAAGGAAAAAAGGGGGATGTGTGTGTGTGTGTGTGGGGGGGGGGGTAAATTGACAAGGATCGGATCGGGCGAATGATCAAGAGTGAAGAACCAAACATGAAAAAGGGAAAATGACCAAGGACGAGAGAGCAATGGCGAATGGCCAAGGGAGAAAATATATAGTTGACGGACCAAGGCAAAGGACTAAGGGGAGAAAGCCAAGGATAAAGAACCAACATTGTACAAAAATCGAAGGACGAAGAGTGAACAACGAAAGGTTGTAGACGATGGACAGAGACAAAATACAGAAATTTTAGCGAGATGTGCACAAAACGAAAGGCACATGGCGAACGTTTGAGAGCGAATCAAGGGTCTAAGGCCAAGGATGAAGAACCAAATTTGAAGAATCGTGGGTGAGAAACAATATGTCATGCACGAAAAGAAATGAACAGAGACAAAGTACAGAAATGGAAGTGCGATAACCATAGACGTCAGATAAAGACAATGACTAATTGTGAAGAACAAGCGTGAATGACCAATTGTGAAAATCAAGGGCGAATGACAAGTGTGAAGAATCAAGGGCAAATGACCAACTGTGAAGAACTAAGGGCGAGTGACCAATGTGAAGAATCAAGGGCGAATGACCAATACAAGGGCGAAGGAGAGAGCACTATGAAAAACCGAAATGCGAATGGCTGCTAAAGGGCAACGAAGTAAAGGGCATGAAAATATCGCGAGTCCGGGAGGGTGAAATGGGCGTGGGCGTGAAAACAACGAGGTGGAATGAGAGAGAAGGGGGAGTTGAAAAGGCTCCAAGTGCTTTCTCTAGATGAGATGTCAGCGTCACGCAGAAGCAACCTGGCAAAGGCCGGAGGCACTTTACAACGTTCCTCGGAGCTTTTTTAGTAGACGATATCAGATGTCGCACCAGAGTTTAGATAGTAATTGTTGATTTCGAAATATATCTTGCGCATCATCATTCTCTAATTTAACATAATGAATTAACTTCAAACAATATACACTTCTGTGTTTATAGTAAATTAAAATTTTAAGTGTTATAATTAATGTACTTGAGAAAATTATGTGCAACACCCGGACCACATTCTTTTTAAATCACTGAGTTCAAGAAGTAGTGAAATGCTGCATCACGTTAATTTCTAAAGTAATATTTAAAGGCGGAAGACAAATATAAAAACTATTGTTCCTGCATGTTCAGATGGCCATCGCTCGTCCTGAAGGATTTGATTGACCTTCAGTAATCAGCTTTAAAATAATGTTTTTCAGGTCATAAATGCATTCTAATGATTTTATTATGAACTATTTCATATTGCACGTGATGTACATAATAGATTTATCTAACCCCTTGCAATGTTAGGCGTAAACGCCATAGATTACGAGATAAAGTGATAGTAATCTAGTGGCGTCGTGAATCGAAACTTCCTGGTGACATACTGATTCCGTTATCGGGAACAAACTTTTTAGGAAAATAATCAAACTAAAATCTAAAGATACTTATTTATTGACTTCTTGATACTTATTTTATCACATAAAGATTTGAAAAATAAGTATTTTTTAAATCGAGAAATACAGCACATTTTGTTGGAGGAGTAACACAATTTAGTTTTGTGCTTTTCCCAAGAAATATTTACTTCTGACGTTTTCATTATTTTACCTTAATTAAAATAAATAAATGTAATGAAAAAATAATTATTGTAAGTAAAAATAAAATATACACGTACAAAGGTTAAATATTTCCTTCCAGTGTGCATTGTTTACCTATAAAAAATGTTTGTTCTGTATTTTGAAATGCGTCCTTAATTATGTTCAGTGTTTCGAGAAGTTAATACAAATTGTGAAACTACAAGACGGAAGTCTTGTCATTATAATGTTAATCTTGTTGTTGATAAAGCCTTTATTCTCATAAAAAAAAGCGATAGATGGGAAGTCGATGACGTATCTGTGACTCTGACGATTGGGACGTTACAAACTTCTACATAAATGTTATTTGTTTATACTACACATTTTGTGGTCAATACAAATAAGGAACTTGAACTAGTAATTAGTTTTTGAATATTTTAATTCCATCTTAAGAAGACATATTATTCTGAAGCTGAATAAGTGTCACATGAACTTCCTGACCGTCAAGTTTCTACAAATTCACATTTCTATTAGTTTTTTCTGATAGGTTCGACTAAAAATTCTGCTATGATCACAAAAAACCATTTACAACTTTTGGCCTTGTGAGAGTTTCTCCTTTGTTGATTTGAAAAGTTAGATCTGCCGTGAGGAAGGCAGAACGAAAAGTTCTAGATCGAAACAAAGGTGCGGGAAGGAGGTGCTGGGTGGGTGAAAGGGCCGTTGAGGTCGGCGGTGGGTGGCGTAGAAAGGCGAGAAGGGGGATTTCTTTGGGTTGAGGAAGGGGGCAGGCAAGAGAGAGAAGTACAAGATGGCGGGCGGCTGCGAAGTGCCTGGCAGAGGGTGGAGACGGAAGGTAAAAACAGAAGGTTCAGAAAGGAGGGTGGAGGCAGAGGGTCAAAGAGGAAATAAAGGATGAAAGCAGAAGATGAAACCAATGGGTTGTTTCTGGTAACGGAGAATAGAAGGTAGTTTGGTTGGTTGGTGGGATGGTTATTAGTGATTCCGGGCGCATAAACTACCGAGGCCATAAGTCCCCTAAGTGTAGTGCATTTTTCTGGTGAGTAGCGGTGATCTTTTCCACTCTGGATGGCGAGATTCGGCGCCGACCTACAATCGGCTGGCGGGGTTCCCCCAACCAGGTATCTCCCACCAGCGGGGCACCGACCCAGCCGGGTCAAGCTCTACGCTTCCGACCGGTGTCCCGGTATGTGTGGTAGTGTAGTGCATGTTAGTGTAAGTGTGTGTGTAATGTGTGAGGATAGGACAAGGATGAGGGAGGAAAGAACGCGCGCGGTCCGTGGCCCGTTTCTTAGGGTACTGCCGCGGCATTCGCCTGGTGATGATCGGAGAAACCACAGAAAACTACCGATCAGAGCAGCCGGCGCGCCGGTAGCAGTAAGCGGTAGCGCTAGCGGTAGCGCCGGCCGCCGCGGCGGTAGTTTGGAGGAGTAGGATGGAAACGGATGGTCGAGGGTGAGGGCGGTTTTTGTGGCAAGGGCGGGCAATAGAAGAAAATTTGTGGTGAATGGGTGAGGTGGAGGTTTGAAATTGATTATGAAGGTGGTGGTTTGTTGGCGAGGGGAAACAGAAGGGTAGTTTGGTTAGGGTAAAAAGCTACGTTGAAGGTAAAAATGAAAGTCGCAGGGGGAAAGGCGGGAACGGGGAATAATAGCGACTTTTGGAGAAAATGAATGACGGTGCGGAGGCGATGGTGTAATGGTTAGCGTATCGGACTGTTATACCCAAGTTTGCGGGTACGAACCCGATCAAAGTCGTGGATTTTTAAGGGCGAAAAAATCCTTCGTACGCCTTCCTTCGGAGGGGAAGTAAAGCCGGCTGCCCCATGTTAGTAGATTTACTGCATGTAAAAGATCCTCAAGCCTAAATGATGCCTCTGAGCTAAATTCAAATCGCCTGTTTCGTCGCCCAACATAATACCTTCTTTCTCCCATGGTTGGTGAAAGAAGCGTAGCGAAATTTGCGTGGTCAGAGGAAGAGCAGGCCTCATGGCCTGAGTCTCGCCACGTAAAATAAGGCAAATTCAATGCAATTTAAGGTGGATGGCGGGGTTAGCGGATAAAGGAAAAATGGGGGAGGAAAAAATTAAGAGGGTGGAGGGAGGAGAGAGATACAAGCATCTTTTGGAGACAAAGAGAGAAGCCCGATGATGGAGGACGGGCGAAGAAGTGGATTGATTGATTTGTGGTTCCAGACGCGTCAACGATTAAGGTTCATTAGTTCTGTAAGTATAGTGCGTGTGTTTTTCCCGGGAGGTGAATGTGATCTCCCGGCATATGTGGTAGTGCAAGTAAGTGTAAGTAACGGGTGACGATATGGCAACGAAGTTGAAAGCAAGATCGGGTGAGGTCCATAGCCCGTTTGTTAGGGTTACTGCTTCGACATTTGCTTGGTGTTGATCGGAGAAAACACGAAACAAAGACTACCAATCAGAGTAGCCGGCTGCTAGAATGCTCCTCCAGACCGACTGAATTCGACCTAGGTAGTTAATGTCGAAAATCCTGCCAGCGTCGGGACTCGACCACTGAGACCTCGTAGTCAGCACTACAGCATCATCAATTGAAGGGGTCACCAGCAAAAAGTGCTAACTGACAAAAACCTAATTTTACAGGAACCAAAAAAACTTTAATTATCAAAATTTTGCATCTAAAAGGTTTCTATTTGCCTCATTGTGTGTACGGCATCAACAATGCTACGTTTTAAGAAGGCTACTCCAGGTCAATTGGTCATTTTAGGAAGAATCCAGTGGCAGAAGGTGCCATATGCGCCAGTTAGCACCTTCTTACATTTGACAAGAGACAGTAAATAAAATAAAATCTGTATTGGACTATTCAATGACTTTGGAAGTAATTGATTGTTTAAATACGTGTATTGTTATACACTACATATCAATCAAGCAACTGACACAAACTTGTCGAGTCAATATAATGGAATCCAGTTCAAAGTAACTTTGCTACAAGGAACATTTTTGTAACGTGTTCACTAGTTTCGTTTAATGCTTTTGGTGTGCAGCAGGAGTGGATTCAGCCGATTTTTTTTGGTGGGAATCATCACATGTTTTTGTTAATTAATAAACATATTATTTATATAGTATATTGTTTTTGTAGCGTATATATGGTAGTATACAATATGATTGTTTAAATAATTATTTAATAAATTTCATTCCAGGTTCCATAAATAAATATTTAAATCAATTTTGTTAAATAAAACAAGGTAACGAATGAAAACTCTAGGCCTTGGTCGAAACGCTTCCCCCCCTCCCCAATGAATCCAACACTTCCTGCAGTACCCACCGCACATACCACGTTTTGCATCTTACCGTATTTAGAGGTGTTTTCGCTTGAACTACGTCCCCCTTTTAGTTTTTATGCTATTTTCCGGCATCTTTGAAATTCTATTCTTCACCCTTTGCCAATCATCATAATTTACCTGCCTTATTTACCTTTAATCAGGAGTTTTACGACGTTCGTTGCGGGTGGCGCGAGCGCCTTGTCCGCCATTTCTACGCAGAGAGCACCTTCTGCATCTAATGCCATCTTTCGAATATCGAAAATAATGCTTTGTAGTAAGTGCAGTCACAGATGCACCAGTGCTAATTCCCTCTCATTCAACCGTTCTACATTGAAATGTAACGTTCGGCGAAAGTGTCAGTTAGCAACTTTTCCTGGTGACCCCTTCAATTGGTTTTGTTTTGTTTTGTTTTTTCGTGTTTCCGGGCGCGTCAACTGCTTTGGTCATTAGGTCCCTTTAGTGTAGTGCATGTTTTTTCTCGGGAGATGGCAGTGATCAACCTCCGCTGGATGGCGAGATTCGGCGCCGACCTACCGTCGGCTAGTGAGGTTTCCCCCTAACCAGGCTCTCCCACCAGCGGGGCACCACCTCAGCCGGGACTAGCTCTAAGTTCCCGACCGGTCTCCCGGAACATGTGGTAGTGTAGTCCATGTTAGTGTAAGCGTGTGTGTAAGGGTAGAGGATAGGACAAGGATGAGGAAGGACAGATCGCGCGCGGTCCGTGGCCCGTTTTGTAATATACTGCTCCGGCATTCGCCTGGTGTTGATCGGAGAAACCACGGAAAACTATCGGTCAGAGCAGCCGGCCGCTAGAATTCTCCTCCAGGCAGCGACTGAATTCGACCTAGCTGAAAAGCTAGTTTCGCAAGTCCTGTCGCCGTCAGGACTCGAACGTAGGACCTTCCGGTCAGAGGTGCTGCAGTGGCATCAGTTGATGCACTGAGCTACCGCTCCCGATCCTTCAATTGGTGCACTGAACCAGCTCAGCCGGTGAGAAGAGGATGAGCGCGGGAGAGGAATTGGAGGCGGGGCCGGAGGCGACGCGGGGGCGGGGCAGGAGGGGGCATCGGCACGAAGTGCGCGTCGGGTGGTGGCAGCCTTCGACCGCTCGGAGCGCTGCCTTCGCCTTCGCTCTCCTCCCTCGAGGGCAAACCACTCCCTTGGCCTCTCGCAAGTGGAAGCGAAAAAGCCAGGAGCTGGAAAAGTAGACCCATAAAGAGCTTTAACCTGCGACGCAAGGGTCGCCTCCAGTAAACTAAGTGCCCTTCCACATTTAAGGGAGTCTGCGGATTATTTCAAATTACAAGTTAGGTTTCATTCAGTTTAATTGGGATTGGGTCCCGTTTCACCACTATTCTTCCTTTCTATAAAAAATTAAACACTTTTCCTTGTAAGTTAATTTAGGTGCTTATTTCGCTAATCTGTTCGTTCATTTGACTTCTTTGGGCAATTATGTCCTGATAGTGATATTGAATAACGTCACTGCGTAGTTATATTATGTAACGTAACGTGGGGTCAAGACTGGTTTTGCAAATTATTCTATCAAAGTGTATACGGTGGAAATATCTCTTTAAGAGGTATTTGGCAGTCAAATTTTAATTTTCGAAGCGTAACTTCTATAGATATCTCCGTGGATTGGGTAAATCCGCCAGAACCGCCAGAAGAAAAGTGAAACGTGTAGTTCTCCCTGTGGCATGATTTGGCGACGGCTGCCCTGCTACATGAGCGAATGGAGAACACACTGATGACCGCTGGAGGACAGACTTAAGTGGCTCACGTTATCAACTGATGTCACTGCAGTGCCTCTGACTGGGAAGTACTTGACTTCATGTCTCAATGGTGGCACGATTTTCGACACTAGCTACGTCGAATTCAGCCGCTGTCAGGAGGAGAATTTTAGCTGCCGGCTGCTCAGATCGGTAATTTTCTTTGGTTTTTTCGACCAACATCATGCGAATTCCGGAGCAGTACCCTAACAAATGGGCCACGAACAGCGCACGATCTTTCCTTCCCTTCATGGTCTGCTCCCCACCACTTATTTACACACCTTGCACTAACATGCACCACACTATTATACTTTTCGGGAGATCATTCGGGAGTTGAGAGCTTGTCCCGGCTGGGTCGGTGCCCAGCTGGTGGGAGATACCTCGTTAGGAAAACATCCCCTGCCGACGAGTAGGTCGCCGTCAAATCAAATCATTCAGCCGCGAAGATGAATGAATGAATGAATGCCTTTATTTTACGTGGCGAGACTCAGGATATGAGGCCGACCCTTCCGTCTGATCACGTAAATTTCGTTACGCTCCTTTTACCTACTAGGGGAGAAGGAAGGTATTACTTGGGCGACGAAACAGGCTATTTGAATTTAGCTCAGAGGCTTCATTTAGGCTTGAGAATCTTTTACATGCAGTAAATCTACTAACATGGGACAGCCGGCTTTACTTCCCCTCTGAAGGAAGGCGTACGAAGGATTTTTCGCCCTTAACAATCCACGGTTTCGATCGGGTTTGAATCCGCGAACTTGGGTATAACAGCCTTATACGCTTTTATACCGTTACACTATCACCGTTACATCGCCGTTACGAAAACCTTACACCATCGCCGCTGCCTCCTGAGGAAGATCACCGCTACCTCCTGAGGAAAACGCACACACTACACTCACGGAACTAATCACCTAAGCAAATGACGCGCCTGGAATAATCAATCAATCAATTTTCAGTGCTCAGTGCTTAAAATGTTTCACGTCCGGTCTCATGAACTATGAAAGGCCAATTTATTGGTGTGAAAATGCACTGGTCGTAAAATTGGCTCTATGTAAAATGGCGCAGGTAGTAAAATGGCGTTAGTTGTAAAATCACGTTAGTTATAAAATGGCGCTGTTGTAAAATTACGCAATCAAAAATACATTTGACAGGAAAATTTTGACAAAACACGACGCCATTTTGAGCTCATGGGCGGTGGGATTCGCCATGTTCTCGCGAAAGTGAACCAGTCCCTTTACGTTCGGTAAGGGATAAGAGCCGAGCGTAAAGTGTCATGGGGTAAGGAATAAAAGCACTGTAAATTGCGCAACAACACTGCGAAGTAACTGTCGTAGTTGTAGTCTGACCTTAGTTCAATTTCAAATTATGTTTTTATCCAAAAATGTTATTAACGTTTGAGTTTCGTGTAAGTAATTATTGATTTTGAAATCACTGTAAAACATAGACTTTTTTTCAAAATCCGATTTCGACATTGCTGCACTTTCAATAGTGTAGGCCGTGAATGAATTCAGTAATATTCGTTTTAACTTTTGTATTGATTGAAATTAAAGAAAGCCATCATCATAATCACTTGCCCATTTTCCAATTGGCATTTGGTGCATAAATGTAACCTATTCATGAACAGTGAAAGGGCAGTTCATTGGCTAGTTGTGTTCGTGTAAAGAGTAAAGTTTATGTTCGTGTAAAGAGTCACGATGTTCGCCCTACCATTCGCGATGCGTAGATAGCCACCCCGCTCTGTCGTTTGAACTCTTAAAGGGAATAGTCTACTGTTCTAAACTGCACTTTCATTGCCATGCGTATTATACGCGCACGTTGTCTTGAACCCTGTCATTCCTACCAACCCTCCTTTACTAACATTAGTTTAATTTAGTGTAATAATTATTTATAAGTGCCGTAAAGCATCTGATTACAATACGAGATGGAAATTTGCCAAACGAGGCCGTTAGGCCGAGTTTGGTACCAATTGAGTATTGTAATCAAATTTACGACAGGGATATCGGAACGTTTTATCCACTTTGTAAAAATTTGTTACATTTAATGTGAAATTTCGTTCTACGCCTTCAATTAGTATTCACATTTTTTTCTCCCAAAGTAGCGACACTGTTCTCAACAAGGAGAACAATTGAACTACTTGGAGTATACTTTTCGACATGAGTGAATATAGTTCTGATTTGGAAATAGCAGCGAATGTTGCTTTGGAAACATTGTTATCCAACAAATCAAGAAAGAAATATGAGGTGAAGTTTTAATTTTTAAAGATTGGTGTGAAAAAAATGTTATTTCCTTATCGGTAAAAGTTTTCATTGCTTACTTTTCAGGCAAGTCAGAGAAGGAGAAACCAAATAGTCTTTGGTAGTACTTTAAATAGAATAATATCACTTAATAACAACATTGATGTCAAATGTGATCGTAAGCTTCTGTGGCTCGAGTTTATATCTTCCTGGCTGTCCGGGAGACGCCGCGTCGTTGGCTGAGAGGCCGACGTTTCCCCTGTCATGTCGTTGGCTTCCTCAGGTCAGTGACACCGCGGTGCTGCATGACTGGCATTATATATCGGTCAGACAAGGAAACATTCATATCCATAAGTTGATTCAGTTATTAGCGTTTTTAAAGGAGAAAATTGTAGGGTACAAGACGAAGAAGTCCCAAATATTTTCAAAAGGAAGTGAAAAAGTACACCATTACCGTGCTAGTCTGGTAATGAAGTACATTACCACACTAGGACGGTAAAGTACTTCACTACGAAACTGATTATAATGGCATAATTTTTTATTTTACCTAACCAAAGTGGATAAATGTTATCAACGAGCTTCGTTGACAAAATCTGATAATACAATATTCGCTCCCCTGTAATAGAAACTATTTTGCATCGAAAAATGAGCTGCATATTTAATATAATAGGCCTGTGGATCTAAGACACAACCTCCCATTTCTCTTGCATCTAGCAAGTTGAGAGCTCAAGAAAGTGTGCGCGCGGATGATACAACAATTGTGCACATGCATCACACGTCACCATGAACAATTGCAAACTCAAATAGTATACATTTCCTTAGTAACGCATCTCTTATCCATATTTACTGGGGGACCGTGGTGCCCAATGTATAGGGGCGCGTAGTTAGAAAAAAATTAATTAATTAAATTATTAAAAGGCGAATTTAAATTTTCTGTCAAGCTAAATAAATTTAGAACCCTCTTTCCCCCGACATTGCCTTTTGAATCACCGCCATATCCAACAAACCTACACTACACTTACGGGTCTAATAACTGAAACTGTTGACGCGCTCAGAATCACTAATCCAGGAATCCTCAACCTTTTACATCTTTAGGAACCCTTCGAGCCCATGGTTTCTTCCAGGAACCTCATGTTTAAGTAACTAATGAAATTGTTTATCAAAAATTATTTAAACAGTAAAAAAATGAAAAAATGGAGTGTTTGTCACGTAATATTAATAATTTAACACTCAGGTATTATTTTTCTATTTAGACAAAGTACATAATTTTCAAAAAATGTTTCATTTTACACATATTCTATACACATTCTTTCAGGTAATAAAGTTTTACGCATCATCAGATTTGAATAAAAATCTTATAAATTCTTTTATATTTCAAAATAAAAATAAATAATGAAAAAGAAAAACACTTATTTTAGTGTTTTGTTTATTTTTGTTCTGTTAAATGTTATATTTTTTCCAATTATTTGATCATCTTGCATGTTTGTACAATCCTCTGATTTTATATCCAATTTATATTAAATTTGTAATTTTTACTCAAATATTTTATTAATCTAATATTTTAATAAGACGATCAACTACCCCGTTGCATGAAAAATTCCTTGTATAGATGACTTACATTTACGTGTATTTTGGCTGAGCAAATAGTGATCACTTGGGGAATCCTTCACGAGGGGACAGTAGGGTTCCGCGGAAACCAGGTTAAAGATTTCTACACTAATCAGTCAATCACTTACAGAAGATTTGTGATCCGTCTGCAGGAAAATGAGGATTGAGGATTTTGCACCTCCAGAACAAAATTAAGTGGGGAATGTACTTTGTGTAATAATTATTTACTGTTAAAATAACACTACTTTAATTTTTGATCTGAAAACTTTGTAATTTTATGTGCTAATCTTAATAGATGCTCACTGTCAAAGTTTAAATTCCAACTCATCAAAAAAGTTTTAACCTTGATGTTTTGTTAGGTGATACAATTGTCGGTGAAGGACATGAACCAGGTGTACCAGAATTTTCCATTCATTTATACATGGAAATTAAAAATTACCAACACTTTATATTTGAAAACATTTTTAATGAAACGCGTATTTGGAGAACGTTTGCTCCACGTTTCGTTTAAAGAGTCTCAATCCATTCGGCAACCATGGTAACCTTCATTTATGTAGCGGGAATGATGACAAAGATGAAAGAGAAACCAAGTTGTAATTTATTAGATGATTTATACAAGAGCTGGAGTACCAGTTGCGGGGTAAGAGGTAAAATCGGAAAACCGTACAACTGTCAAGGACTTTTGAAAGTCATCTGTCAAGGACAGTTGAAAAGGTTTGAAAATCATCTGTCCAGCACAAATTCCCAACTGTTAAGTAATGTTAAGTCAACTGTTAAGTAAAAAGTACATAAATAAGCCAATAAAATAAAATGAAACGGTCAAATTAATAAGCACGTTAGGGGGCAAAGGGGAGTGGGTGTTGGAAATATAATTGCAGATGGCACGGACTATCTTCTGTGGCGCTGTTTGATTTCAGATGCTGAGCAGACGAAACATTGGAAGGAGAATGCGTAACGTCCGCACCAGAAAATAAATAAATAAATAAATAGTTTTTAAAAGTCGGATAGATTAGCATGTACTCGGCTTCTGACGGCAGGTTTTTCCCCCTTCAGAGACTTTTCCTCAACCGTACTGTAATGTATCCTCCTCAATCTATTATCCCCGCTTATCCTCGCCCCACGTTGGGCGCCATATGTAATGTATCTCTTATCCCCGCATTTTCCTCGCCCCGCGTTGGGCAACCATATGTAATATATATCTTTATCTCGGTTAACCTCTCTACGCTATCTTTGCCCGCGCTTTGAACAGCCATATATAATGAATCCCTTTTCCCTTTTCTTTTTCGACTATCTAATACCGTGGATAAGCTGGTGGTCCTATACAGGAATCCAAGCGAGGTGACTGGATTGTGCGTGCTAGGGTCAATGACGACGAATATTTTCAATCGATAAAAACGAACCACATTTTGGTTCGATCGTTTGTTAATATTTTCTAGCTTTCCCTCTTTTCATTGTATACGGCGACAATTCACCGTCTTTCCTTCTACACTAGTACATAGTGCCCTATAACATAAACATTCCAAACAAAAAACAAAATAACACACAACAACGAAAATCATTCACACACAATAACACAAAACAATATAAAAATCCCATTCATACATCGAATGCGCATTCCCTACTTTTCTGTTGACCATTTCTTACTTTAATTCTATTAACAAAACTTGATCTTCGATAATTCTCTTTAATTACGGAATGCGTCTTCAGATGAAGCATCTGCAAGGAATTCAGGCACACACACACACACACATATATACGCGTGTCACTTCCCTGTTTTGCGGCTCAGCTCTCGTAACAAGGACGTCTGGTGGCCGCCGTCCAATGCCCTTCGATGTGCGGTCGCCGTCCACTCCTGCTCGCGGTCGCCTTCGGAAACCACTTCTCGCAAACCGCTATTATTCGCATAAATGTTATCATTCAGCTGCCAGTCCGTCACCGACTAATAAAATTATATCTGTTCGTTGCGTACTGTTCGGCAAAACAGACAAAACGAAAAACAACTATTTTTCGCGTGTCGTCAAACATGTCACTTCTTGAAATTACTATTGCTCGCATCCATTTACATTGAAAATAATCGTTCAATTGTACTGATCCGGGTATCTATTCTTTTATATTCCATAACGAAATGTTCGTCGCGTTAAATTTTCTTACACTAAAATAAAATACATCTGAATATCCGTAATCACATGAAGTCCTACTTAAAAAAAATAAATTCAAATTACTCCCGAATTTTGTTCCTTTTCCTAATATTTCAAAGTTCCAACAAACATCACAACGTTATTTTCTATTTAAATTCCTACACTTTTAAAAAACTTAACACGCCAATTTCGCGCACATGAAGCGTTCATCCCGGTATCCACGACACATCTGACTTCACATCGGAATTTTTTCTCCCCCGCAACTTACATTGTTACAGAAGATTTCTGTAACAAAATAAATGCCACTCGCTTGCTTTTTTCCTCTGTTGCTTCCAAAAGACTTTCTTCGCTTCTTAACATGGCGTCATTTGTTTATCCTTTTGGGTTCATTGTAACTTCCAAATATTTTATCATTACTCTGCTTCCGAACATGCGACAAAGTTGACACTAATTTTGTCGTCTTCCCCGTATTTTAGTCTATTATTTCCCAATGTTTCAGCTAAATCGGTCCGTGCGTTTTGTCATATTTCTTAAAAAACCCTGTTTATAATTTTTATTTTCTAACTCAACTATGGCCATATTCCGTTCATGTTATAAAAAAATTCCAATTATATTTCAATTTATATCTTCCGAATGCGTTGACCGAATTTGATGCCATTTGTTTTATTTCATTTCATAATTTCTGCTCTACCGGACGATTATGTTCAATTTTCCCCAAATCTCACGCGCTACAATTCCTTATTTTAATTTGGACTTACAAAAATGTTTTCTATCGGCACCGTTGCACTCCATATACAAGTTTATTCTTTGTCACCTTTTTGGCAACGTTGCATCTGGGGTTTTGGTCTCGAAACGATGGATCATTACAGTACTTTATGGTCTGTTTTCCGCGGCTTTGATGCAATGGAGAACCATTTGGGGTGAACACCAATAGTTGACAAGTTAGAACGCGGTCCGATGTATGTTTTGCAAATGCTTAAAGGCCTTCGGCCTAGCCACATAGTATCAAGTTATCTAATTTGTCTATGTAATAATAACCTATTAAGTAAATACAACTAATTTCCTCGGAGGTCTGCAACCACTGAGGGCAGCAACCAGCCCTGGTGCAAGTGGAGAGTCGAGCCACTGTGCCAGCAGTGTCCGAGAGCCCGTCATAAGCTTCTGCAGCTAAGTGCGCACTTTCCTCCTAAAACAGCGCTTGAAAATGCGGCGTTTCTTCTGCCCTAGCGTTAAACCCTGTTTTTTCGTGAAAATAAAAAGTGTTTGAAAGTTGAAGAGAAAGTATCTCGTAGTTGATTTATGAAACCATGTTTCTTAGTATTTTACACTTAAAATAAAAGTTGTGATGTGATGATAACTATCAGGTTTGTGCAAAATACTTCAAATTTAGTATTTAAATACCTCTCCCAAATGCTTTGTAAATAATATTAATTACATACTCAATATTGTGACATCCAGACTGTCACACAATATTTTGATGGGAATTGGGGACAAGAATTTATTAAATTCTTCGTAAAAGTGTAAATGTTGAGGGCATAGGCATGCAGGCAGGGCGTTCCTAGGAACCAGGGAGGCGGAAGTAAATAAACATAACGCGGCCAAGTAACGGACAGAAGATTGTGATATAAGGGCATGTAGGATTGGTGGTAAACCAGTAATGGGGTATGACGTAGAAGGAAACTCGAGATTGTTTTGTAAAACAAGAGACAAGAAGATATGAAAGTTATCGAGGGTTGAACTTTTTGTGATATTTGAGGAGAGGAGCTTTAGACCGCGTACCGTGCACATCGTAGAAGTCATTGTAAATGATAGATGCGGGTCTTAGTGGAATTTTGCGGGAAATAATTGAGCAGTGAGGACTTATATTTTGTGTGCGTAATTGTATTTGTAACTTTGAATAATTCTGGCAACGGCAGTAGTAAGTGAAACAACTAACAAGTTGAGGAGGACATTGATGCGACGGCGGATAGAGAAGATACAAGAGAGAAGATTGGTCGGAGCGGTGGATTCTTCCTGGCCTCATCGTCCAAGAGCGTATGGATATATAAATACTAAGAATAATAGCGCTATTTACAATCGGTCATGATCAGGGTGACATTGCATGTTTAAAAGAATTAATAGATAAATAAACTTACAACGTTCTAATTCTGAAAAAGTAAAGCAGATTATCATTTCTTTGGCATCTTGTGCTATCCACAGTTAAATAATTTCTTCCAGAAACAAATTTCAGATTCCTCGCTTCTTCCGTATGGAGAGCGGATCGAATGATCATTTGCTAGGAAGAAAGTAAGTACCGGCGACGATTATTTTCGTAAGAACCCAACCGGCAGAGCTAGTAGGATAATTATTTCCCTTTAGATGTGTTTGCGGGAAATTTAAAATTGCAACCCTTTCCTGGCGCCCAAAAATGACATAAATTCGGAAACGGTTGCAGAAATAATTGACAGAAACGGAGAGGTTTCAATATGCATTAGCTTTTTTTCTAAATACATACGTATTTAAAATATTAAATACTGAAAAAACATACAATTGGACTTTTTTATTACAACAATATATTGTAATTGTCAATTACAATAAATTAACAATTGTGATTATAAATTTAAAATTAACAAAAAAAAAATAGAAACAAAACAGTTCAGGCATATCTGAGTTAACTGTTCCACAAAGTTTGGAATGAAAGTAAAAAAAATGTCAATGGCTTTTATTTTATTAAATTAGTATGTAAATTAAAGTTTTAAAATATATATATTTTAAATACAAGTATTTAAATACTGCCAATTCTGATAACTATAAGTGTATTAATTTAGTTAGATGGTGAAGCTCCCAGGGAATGGCCAGAAGAGAAAACTTCACTGACCATAACCCCTTAAAACACATCAAATGGGATATTTCTAGTGTCCAGCAAGCGTTCTGGATGAGGGTTCTTTGCAAATAATGTTTAAATAACAGGGAAATAAATCAAAAAACTAATTGGGGAAAGTATGTTAAGAAATCTCTCGCCAACCTGGGTGGCCGAGGTGGTTAGCCAATTGCCGACTCAGCGCCTCGGTCCGAAGGGCAGCGAGTTCCGATCCCTCTGGGGGCATGAATGTCAGTCCCTTGTTTTTCATGTACGTAATTTGTCGCGGAAGGTCTTGTGACCGATTGACCGAGGAGCCCACATGTGTGTCTAGTGTAAAAGGTTAATATGTGTCCCCATGAGGGACATAGCGGATGACCGAAATTGGCATCCCCTGAAGCTCTAGAAAGTCCCAGGAAGAAAGAAAAGAAAAACAAGAAAGTTCTCAGTAAGAAGCGTTTACGGTCAATACCATTCACAATTGAGTTTGATCATTTTTCTTACAGGTTTCTGTATTCAATTTTTTTATATTTTTTTTTGAAACACCGCTCTTTCTGAAATTGGTAACTTTATGATAACTTTCTGGAAACGGTAACTACAGCAAAGTGATTATGCTAATTCCTATTCCCTTGTAACAAATAAATTAAAGACATGGAATCGTAAACTTCTGCGGCAGGAATCAATAGATATTTCCCAGTTTACGGCATTTCGCTCTGGGGAAGGACGCAGTATGATGACCAAAATGAAGACAATGTGAGTTCGACTCGGTGTCTCCTGGACAGACAAGAAACCAGTGAATAACCTGTTTTCAATTCAGATTATGCGGAGCATAGCATAAAAATCGTAGCTGCATGTACTGCTACATGCATGTTTACCTCCTACAGACACCAAAATTTCCCCAGTTAAAATGATTACGTCGGGTTTTCAGAAGTTGACTAAAAATTTCCATACGATCGTTTTATATTGGCTTTATCATCTTCCAATAATTAAAATAATTTTATCTTCATTTATTTGCAATATAACCGCGACTGATTTCAGTGGAAAACTCTCAGTTTCTGTGAATCATAAATAAACATACCGCAGGCAAAAATTGGTGATATTAAATCTATTACCAATTTGATATTCATATACGTATGTAGGTATGTATCTTTATTGCAAGTTCTATCTAGTTAAAAGTTTATATTACACATAATATATTTTATAAATAAGATATGCCCTGTACTACATTCAAGATCAAGAAAGTAAGAAAAATGTTATTTTTATTTTTAAAAATTCAATATTATACACACTTATGCTTTAAGGCATAAACAAAACAACACATTAGTTTGCTCCAAATAGATTAATAATAATAATAATAATAATAATAACAATAATAATAATAATAATATCCTTTAATTTTTCACGTAGTTGAGCAATCCTTCACACAGGAATTTTATTTTCGATAGTTGGCTTTTTACGCGAGTGCAAAAACGATCATTGCAGCGCTTTTTGGAACAAAAATTTGGACAAAAACATTTCTCAGACGGCCCAGACTAGCAATTCTCGATGTTATATGTATCTTTCAAAAACTAGGGCTGAAACTGCTTCCAGTGGGAGGGAATTTGTAATGGAAAAAAATCGTGACAGTAACCGTCCGCCTCGCCTGTTCTGTTTTATCCTCACACTCATCAACTAGTTCATTTTCGAGCTTAACCAAAGCAGAGCTAGAATGTTAAAGCCTTTCCCGTACATTATTTCGGGAGAGGTTTTAACATTCTAGCTCTGCTTTAATAGGTTGTCACGTCATTACGTCGATAAAGAGCAAATAACCAAAAGAGACTTAATTGCTTCCGACCGTGTGTCGTTCAATACATGTCGTAATGCCATCATTTAAGAATAAAACATACAAGCAGAAGCAACATTTGTTAGTTTATTTTCGCTACAACTCATACTTGTCTCCCATTTCTAACTAACAACGATTTGTTATATTTCGATTCTTGAAGGACGCTGAACTGTTAATTGTTGACGGACCCGTTCGTTCAGAGTTGTTTTTCGTTCTCTGCGGTAAGGCGATTTAACAGAACAATATTATAAAAATATTAAAGTTATACAATCTGTTCTACATTTCGTAAGTTTGCAAATTTTAAGTGAACAAATTTTGCATTTACTTACTTAACTTACTTTACTTAAAAATGCTGAGATGCATATTACTTTCACATTTCGCTAAAACTGTAGGATTTTCCTCATTGCTGTCCCAAAATCATTTACATTCTTACTATTATTTGAGGAAGATTCGAGTAAAGATTTCGTTTCAAATTGTTCATTTCAAGAAACAAACTATTCTTTGCTACTCCGGCTCTCAATTAAAATTTCTGCGCTGTACCAAGTTATACCTTCACGGCACTTTATTACGAACCTCAATCTTTGGAGTTTCCACCATATTTCGAACGAATGATTTGATCGATTCGTGATGGTTGATAATAATGTTGGAAAGGGGGTGGGGGGCTCTTGCGCATGGTATCCAACTTCAGGCAATGAGCTTTGGTGTCTAACCAGTGCGTCACAATATTGGCGGGAATTTTAAATGCAGACAGATACCAAAATTATCACCTCGTTACAAGACATTGAAATAGATTTTTGAAGCATTTCTTTTGAATATTTCATCTTGTTATTTCATTCATCGGGTTATTTATAGTTGGTTACCTTTGAAAATTGTCACTTTGTACCACTTTCAAAAATGTTTCTCAATACTTCTCGCTCTCCATGCAACATGGCGGCCGTCTGGGCTGGCTTTTCAAACGAAGTGCCCGAGATGTGGTCACGTAGTTCATGACGTAAACTGGTGATGCGTAGAACCAGCTAAAATCGGTGCACCGGAGGAACCACCCATGTGTTTCCACTACATGTTGGAGAAGATATTGTCATTATTTGAATGATAAATAAATGGTTGAAATGGACGCCGAGAAAACGGGAAAAAACTGCCGAGAATTCCCTTTCTCCACCACAATTCGGCCTAGACCGAGCGGGAGATGAACAAGGCTCCTGAAGATGGAATGCGAGCGGTCTAATCACTAGGAGAGCGCCAACAGCGCGCCGACTCAAGTGCCAAATTAAACCCCCGTGAAGTTGGCCCAAAATATTGTTGCTCTAATTTTTGAACGGAAGCTGGTAAACATTTTCTAAAGATTGGGCAAACGTGGTTCAAACGATGGGAAACGTATACACATGTAAATTGGAATTTTTAATTTATTTCGGGCCAACTTCACAGGGGATTAAATTAAGTGTCAGCTGAAGCAGCCAGCTCAGCTTATTGTATCTGCTAGTGGTTCGTTCGCTGTGTGTCAGTGTTTTCCGGCGTACATGTTTCGATGAGTGATTTATTGATTATTTCGTTTTTTCGAAAGAGCCAACTGCTAATGTCATTTGTTCCGAAAGTATTGAGTGTGTCCTGCACTCGAAGTGATATCCGGCTCGGAATGCTTGATTTAGTGATTCCGGGTACGTCACAGTAGCTGTCGCTGGTCCCGTAAAAGCAGTGCATGTGTTTTCTAGGGAGACCGCGTTTACCTTCCTCCACTGGACGGTGATAACAAGAGCCAACCTACACATCTGTTAGAGGAGGTTTCCCCGACCAGATATCTCCCACCAGCAGGGCATCGCCTCAGCTGGGTAAAGCTCTAAGCTCCCAACTGATCTCAGTGGGGTTGTATAGTGCATGGCAATGTAAGTGACGGGAGAGGAGAGGAAAACGAAGAGGAAGAAAAATAATTGCGCGGTCCGTGTCCTGGCTGTATTGCTCCGGCATTCACTTGGTGTTTTGAGAAATCACGGAAAAATGCCGATTAGGGCAGCCGGTCACTAGAATTCTCCTCCAGACAGCGACTGAATTCCACCTAACTATGTGTAATGACGAAAATTCACCGCAGTCAGGGCTTGAATTCTAGGACCCCCGACCATAGACGTCGTTGATCCAACAGTAATGTTGGCTCGGAGCTAAACTCAGCCGGTAATTTCACGTAGAATAACAGAGATTTGAAACCCGATACTCAGACGGAACACCACACCACTAGTCACCCTGGCGGCAGAGGAGAAGTATAGTGCCTTCGACTGCCTGACGTGGTGGTACGAAATTGAAAACTCCCTGTATATTTGTTAGCATATTTAGTTTTAAACGAATCGATGGTCGACTTCATTCCAAGCAACAATTTTGAATTTTGAGATTTCACTGAAATATTCGAGTTTAGCGACCCCTTAAGCGCTCCTCGAAAACCTCGAAACCCCTTAAGCGACTCAGGTGGCTCAGCCAGTGCGAGCTAACCACAGCTCATATCACTGCAGTTCCCTTTCAGCGGAAGATCCTATGGCCCACCGCACTCTTTCTTTGCTTCCTCTTCCTTGTCCTGTCCTCACCTCTCACTTATACACATGCACTACACTACCACATATGCCGGAAAACTAGTAGGGAGCTTAGAGTCTGTCTCGGGCGAAGCGGTGCCTCGGTGGTGGGAGATACCTGGTGAGGAAAACCCCGCAAGCCGACAGGTAAATTGGCACCGGATCTTGCCATACAGGAAGATCACCGCCACCTCTCGCGATAAAAAACATGCGGACTTAATGAAACCTTAGCAGTAGGCGCGTCCGGATTCACTAATCAATCTACCGGTAGCGGTAGCTCAGTGCATCAACTGATGTCACTGCAGCGCCTCTGGCCGGGAGGTCCTAGGTTCGAGTCCTGATGGCAGCAGGATTTCGACACTAGCTTTTCAGCTAGGTCGAATTCAGTCGCTGTCTGGAGGAGAATTCTAGCGGCCGGCTGCTCTGATCGGTAGTTTTCCATGGTTTCTCCGATAACACCAGGCGAATGCCGAAGCAGTACCCACCAAACGGGCCACGGACCGCGCGCGATCTGTCCTTCCTCTTCCTTGTCCTATCCTCTCCCTTTACACACACACTTCCACTAACATGCACTACACTATCACATATTCCGGGAGACCGGTCGGGAGCTTAGAGCTTGTCCCGGCTGATGCGGTGCCACGCTGGTGGGAGAGTCCTGGTTAGGGGTAAACCCCACTAGCCGACGGTAAGTCGGCGCCAGATCTCGCCATCCAGCGGGGGAAGATCACTGCCATCTCCCGAGAAAAAAACATGCACTACGGTAAAGGGACTAATGACCAAATCAGTTGACGCGCCCGGAAACACGAAAAAATCAATCAATCAAACTAATCAATCTCACAACCATTTGTCCACCACACATTCCACGTAAATCGAGTGGGAGATGCTCTTGGAACCTACAGCTGGATTGCGAGCGGTGTGCCCGTAGTGAAACCGCCAACAGCGCCGATCAAATGGAGTGTCAGCTGAAGCGGCCACCTCGGCTAATCGTCTCTGCAGGTGGTTCTATGACTATTTCGGATAATGAATGTTTATTTCGTTGGTTGGTTGACTTTTCGTGTTTCCGGGCGCGTCAACTGCTTCGATCATTAGTCCCGTTAGTGTTGTGCATGTTTTTCTCGGGAGTTTTTCTCTTTCCCCGCTGGATGACGAATTCCGGCGCCGACCTACCGTCGGCTTCCCTCGTCGTCGGGTTTCCCCCTAACCAGGACTCTTCCACCAACAGAGCACCGCCCCAGCCGGGACAAGCTCTAAGCTCCCGACCGGAGTATGTGGTAGTGTAGTGCATGTTAGTGTAGGTGTGTGTGTAAGGGCAGAGGAGATGACAGGGACGAGGAAGGAAAGATCGCGCGCGGTCCGTGGCCCGTTTGGTAGGGTACTGCTCTGGCATTCGCCTGGTGTTGATCGGAGAAACCACGGAAAACTACCGATCAGAGCAGCCGGTCGCTAGAAATCTCCCCCAGACAGGGACTGAATTCGACCTCGCTGAGAAGCTATTGTCGAAAATCCTGCCTCCGTGAGAAGTGTAACCTAGGACCTCCCGGTCAGAGGCGCTGCAGTGACATCAGTTGATGCACTGAGCTGCCGCTCCCGGTGATTATTTCGTGCCTCCCTCAGCTCTATATTTCTACAATTCCTCTCACATTTGCAATTGTATATCCACGTGTTGGGGCGTTTCGTCTCACGGCACGGCGCGACCCAGCTGGCGCCGCCGGGCGTTCCTCTTTAAGGCAGTGCGGGGCGGGGGCGGGGGCGGGCCTGTGGCGTAGGGGGCGGGGCCGGTGGCGGGAGGGGCGGGGCTGGTGGCCTCCGTCAGCCGCCCGCGCGCGCGCGTGGACGCGAATGAAATAGTAGGCGAGGGGCCGTCAAGGCGCCGACTGGGGCGCTGTAATCAGACCCTCCTTCCCGGTTGCTGGGCGCTCCGTCACATCGCACGCAGCGCTTGATGCCGCCGCTCCGCTGGAAGGGATTGTTCCACCGATACGTGTGCAAAAATTCTCATTTGTTGGCGCTCGCTCCTCCTTTGTATGGTTTTGTAAGAAAACGTGTCTCTCACACTGTGATACCTCGTAGTATAGAAAAAACTGAACCATGTACAAATGAAAGAAAATAATCTGCTCACCATAGGTATTTTTTTTTAGGACTTTTCGTGTTTTTGATAGGTGTTTTGATTCATTGATGTTCCTGGGTTCGTCAACAGCTATGTTCCTTAGTCCCATAGTCAATGTATTTTATCTCAACAAATGATGATTTTTCTCCCCCATTAGATGGTGAAATTCGACTCCGATCAGCTTGCGAGAGATTTCCCTCCCTGATTTGGCGATTTGATATAGCAACACCGCTAGTGTCGAAAACCGTCCACCGTCGGGACTCGAAGCCAGAACCTTCCGGTCAGAATCGCTGGAGAGTCAACGGCAATGTTGGTTCCCAGCTTACTCAGTCGTAACTTTTCGTGTCTATTCTATCTCTATCTTCTTCTACACATGGAACGAGACCCTTGATTTTGGACTGTGCAAACACTACTCTCGCACACTTTCGTAATAAAGAGGCTAACCTCATACCCTTAATTTCGTGCACATTTTCTTTGAATATATTAAATATGTTTTACGAAGTATTTTTTAGGCATTATGGGGTTTGTGTAGCGAATTATTCGTTTCCTTCACTTCATAACAAGTACTCCACGTTTCGGGTGCTGTACGCGTCCTATATGAAGTGCTGGGTCCAGAATACGCGATATGTGTGAACCGATAATGACAATGTCAAAGATTAAAAAAATTGCTGTTAATGAAGATTACACATTTAAGACACAAATAATGCACCACACTTTCAAAAAGTTAACATTTGATGAAAATTTGAGATAAAACAATAGCTGGGGGTAAAACATACCCAACATGTCGAACTAAATCATAAAAACGTCATACAAGGTTCGAGAATGGCACGTAAGTATAGAGCAGCGAGGGTCATAGAATTTGCTTTTATGAACTGAAGGGATAAACTATCAGAGCAACTCAGTAACTGAACGATCAAGTTGTTTGGGGTTAAGTGAACAGATATTTAAAAAACACTTGTAAATTTTTTACATGACTCACTTCATTGAAATAATCCCTAAATACTTTCCTTCCCTCTGAAAAGTAACACACTCACGTTTGAGTTTAATGTAACAAAGTATCATTGAAAAAGCAGTGCCTAAATTTGACATGCTTTTCACATTTGGAAGAAGCGCTCCTTGCAGAAACGGTAAATTCACATTCAAAGTTACGTTCAGAGTGAATCACCTCCATTCACGATCAGGCAATAAGTCTTATAGAAAAATATTTTAATCACTAGAACATTGTCCAGTTCGCAATTCTACGAAAACATCTGGCAAACACCACTGAAGTACAAGTTGCTGAACTCTATCAAATGAAGTGGAATGTTCGGCAAAACTGAAGCATTTCATTAATTTATGAACAAGAAGCCCCGAGGAAGATCCCAATTCAAGATAGCATAACAAACATTGTCACAAGAAATTTAGAACAAAAAAATATGACACGAGATAGTTCATCGAGCCTTATGTCTAACCACATTAATTCATGGGAGTGAGAAGTTTATTTAGCAACACGTCGTTCATCTTGTATCAAACAACCTTAGAGATTAACAGAAATATTTTAGTGTTATCGCTCCTGATACGTTACCGTTTTGAAACAAAATCTCATGAAAATTAGTTTTACAAAACAAAAATTGTTTTTACAAGAACGAGAACTTCTTTAACTATTTTTATACACATTTGTCACCATTGTTCAGATACTTATCACAACAGGAAACCAAATTTTCTATCAATCTTAAGATCAGACAAGATTAAGATAACTAATCAAAGATCTTAAATCACTGATATATATATATATATATATATATATATATATATATATATATATATATGAAAATATTCACACAACTAGACTTATTAGGAATACTAAATTAAAATTTATTTTACATTATTTTCCAAATAGACGTACGAACGTATGACAGAATTGGAATCGAATTTAATGTATCTGATTTTCACAATTGTACTAGTTAATGATTTCTAATGAGAAACCATTATGAAAATTTTGCTTTTCTATCAAAAAAACTTGCATACATGAATAGTAGTTTTCCAACTTGCTTCATTGCCGGTGCAGTGTGGCGATGAGCATGGAGGACGGCGACTTTAATCGCACGCGTGCGTCGTTCACTTCGAGAGGCAAGGGGCAAGGGGAGCCACGTCGCTGCGCGCGTGGCAGGATGCGTGGAGGACGGATGGCGGCGGCGAAGGCTGTTGAATGCGGAGCGCTCGTGCGCGTTCACGTGCGCGTGGCGATGGAGGCGAAAGGCGGGCGGCGAAGGCGGACGCGCGTGCGCGTGGCGATGGAGGCGGGCGGCGAAGCTGTAGAATGCGAGTTGCACGCGCGTGGCGATGAGGCGGAGGCGGCGGCGAAGGCTGTTGAAGCCTGCGCAGTGCGCGTGGCGATGGAGGCGAGCGGCGGCGAAGGCTGGATGCGGGCGCGTGCGGTGGCGATGGAGGCGGGCGGCGAAGGCTGTTGAATGCGGAGCGCGTGTGCGCGTTCACGTGCGCGTGGCGATGGAGGCGGAAGGCGGGCGGCGAAGGCGGGCGGCGGCGCGTGGCGATGGAGGCGGGCGGCGAAGGCTGTAGAATGCGGAGCGCGTGTGCGCGTTCCGTGCGCGTGGCGATAGAGGCGGAAGGCGGGCGGCGAAGGCTGTTGATGACGCGCATGTGCGCGTGGCGATGGAGGCGGAAGCGGGCGGCGAAGGCTGTTGAGCGGGCGCGTGCGGGGCGATGGAGGCGGGCGGCGAAGGCTGTAGAATGCGAGCGCTGTGCGCGTTCACGTGCGCGTGGCGATGAGGCGGAAGGCGGCGGCGAAGGCTGTTGAATGCAAGCGCATGTCGCGTGGCGATGGAGGCGAAGGCGGGGGGCGAAGGCTGTTGAATGCGGAGCGCGCGTGCGTGTGGCGATGGAGGCGGGCGGCGGGCGGCGAAGGCTGTTGAATGCGGAGCGCGTGCGTGGCGATGGAGGCGGAAGGCGGGCGGCAAGGCTGTTGAATGCAGGGCGCGCGTGGCGATGGAGGGGGAAGGCGGGCGGCGAAGCTGTTGAATGCAGCGCGTCGGTGGCGATGGAGGCGGAAGGCGGGCGGCGAAGGCTGTTGAATGCGGGCGCGCGTGCGGTGGCGATGGAGGCGGAGGCTGGCGGCGAGGCTGTTGAATGCGGACGCTGCGTTTGTGGCGATGGAGGCGGAAGGCGGGCGGCGAGGCTGTTGAATGCAGGAGCGCGCGAGGCGTGTGCGCGTGGATGGAGCGCGGCGGGCGAGGAAGGCTGTTGAATGCGGAGCGCGGTGCGCGTTCTCGTGCGCGTGGCGATGGAGGCGGAAGGCGGGCGGCGAAGGCTGTTGAATGCGGAGCGCGCGTGCGCGTGGCGATGGAGGCGGAGGCGGGCGGCGAAGGCTGTAGAATGCGAGCGCGGTGCGCGTCCGTGCGCGTGGCGATGGAGGCGGAAGGCGGGCGGCGAGGCTGTTGATGCGGAGCGTCGCGTGGCGTGGATGGGGGAGGGGCGGCGAAGGCTGTTGAATGCGGAGCGCGCGTGCGCGTTCCGTGCGCGTGGCGATGGAGGCGGGAAGGCGGGCGGCGAAGGCTGTTGAATGGCCGGCAGGCGGCGGCGCAGCGCGTTCACGTGCGCGTGGCGATGAGGCGGAGGCGGGCGGCGAAGGCTGTTGAATGCGGAGCGCGTGCGCGTTCTCGTGCGCGTGGCGATGGAGGCGGAAGGCGGGCGGCGATGGCTGTTGAATGCGGAGCGCGCGTGCGCCTGGCGATGGAGGCGGAAGGCGGGCGGCGAAGGCTGTTGAATGCACAGCGCATGTGCGCGTGGCGATGGAGGCGGACGGCGGGCGGCGAAGGCTGTTGAATGCGGAGCGCGCGTGCGCGTTCACGTGCGCGTGGCGATGGAGGCGGGAAGGCGGGCGGCGAAGGCTGTTGAATGCGGAGCGCGCGTGCGCGTTCACGTGCGCGTGGCGTGAGGGGAGGCCCCGGGGCGAACTAATTGTGCGCGGAACGGGCGTGCGGTCGGCGCCGTGCGCGAGCGTCCAGACATAACCGCACAAAAAACGCCCTACCCCGGTAGCATCTCGCGGTGGTGTGAGCATTCGGGTTTCTGGCGGCGACAACTTCTTTGGTCGTACCGGGAGAGGTAGCTCAGTGCATCAACTGATGTCACAGCAGTGCCTCTGACTAGGAGGTCATAGGATTCCACTGCCGACGGTGGCCGAATGGTCGACACTAGTTAGAGAGCTGGGTCAAATTCAGTCACCATCTCGAGGAGAATTCTAGAGGCCGGTTGCTTTGATCGGTGGTTTCCCGTGGTTTCTCTGATCAACACCAGGTGAATGCCGGAGGAGTTCCCTAATAAACGGGCCACAGACCGCGTGCAATCTTTCCTTCCTCTTCTTTGTTCTATCCTCGCCCCTTACTTGTACACACTTACATGTACACACTTACTTGTACACACACTTACACTTATGCATGTATGTGCACTTCACTACCACACATGTCGGGAGACTAGTCAGGACCTTAGAGGATGTTCCGGCTAGGGTCGTGCCACCACCTGCTACAGTCTATAAACCCTGCTCATAAGTACGTGACGTCACTAAGATGGGGTCGTAGTAAGATGTAGTCATGAGGCTGGATTGGGCGCAACCATGTTGTTTTTCAGTTTAATTATGTTGGTGCGGTCCGTGTGTATGGTGCATTTCGGAGTATATTTACGTACGTGTATTCTACTGCCTCTGCCATATGCCTCTTAGATATGTAGTTTCGAGGTGTTGAGGAAACTACATTGAATCTCGACATGGTAAATGGTACAAGTTTGGTTTTCCAAAAGATCTTGCTAGGGAGAAGAAATCGACTGCTCTTATTCACAGAGAAGATTTTCTTTTTTTGGAATCCTCGAACATAAGGCTATATTTCATGTGCACGTATATTTATTACACTGATGCAGAGCAGAAATTGTATGTAAGTTGGTAAAGGTTTTCGAATTATTTACTAATACTGCTAATGTTTTAACATGAAACTAGAAATTTTTTAAATTTTCTATATCTGTTATTGAATACGATAAAAATTAAGGAACACTTCAGTTATAGCACTCTAATTATTATGTGTAAGAAATTCATGACCTCAAAATTTATCTTAAAAAGATTTTCTGTAACTTTATGAATAAGTAACAATACAATAATTTACGTCAAAAGAATTACCTTAGTTAAGAATCGAAACAAAAGTCTCAGTAGTGCATGAACCAATTTCAAATTAAAAACAAATTATCTTTGTTCTTTGGTAAAATTGGTTTAAATGTGAAAATTAAATTCTATGTTTGAATTCTACGTATATTATAGAATAAACACTGTTCAATTTTACTTTACCTCTAATACAACCTCATTATTATTATTATTATTATTATTATTATTATTATTATTATTATTATTATTATATTATTATTATTATTATTATTATATATTATATTAAATAAAGTATATTAATATTTTTCTTGATTCAGATATGCCATCGTCATTTCCATGAAAATGACTTTATCTGGGACATTATTTATCTTAAACATTTTTGAAAAAACGAAAATGATAGGTTATCAAACAAATTACAGAAAATTGAATATTTTACAGTAAATTCATCAGTGTCGTATTGTAAATAAATAGGTTTAATGTTAGAATTTTAAAAAAAGTAAAAATTTAGTTTCCTGCATATGCATTGAATAAAATGGAGGGAGTGGAAGGGTGACTGCTTCCAATGACTTCTTGTAATAAGGAATTCTTCAAAAGTCACCAATCGGAGAATGTTTGTTGGGCCACTATCTTAGTGTTTGAGAGGGATCTAGTTGATTGCGCGTGGTGTTCATTCAGCAAATGATTTAGTCAAATATTTAAGCTGGAAAGCTATAAAGATTTTTTTAGTTTTGTAAAAAGAAAATTATAGATTATCAAACAAATCGCATAAAATTGAATATTTTCTAGTAAAAGCTTGCTGACGAAACAGTGAGGCTCCCAGCCGGTGGGGTGATTTCGGGAAACCATCACCTACATTGATTAGTGTTTCCAGGCGCGTCAATTGTCAAGGTTTCGCCGCTTTTCTTCAAAATTGATATTCCCCAATCGATCTGGCTGATGATGCGGTCCTTTAAATTTGAAACCGATATTTTAATTTTGGGTGGTACTTTATATGAAGCCCTGGGACATTTTCAAACTTTTCAAAAAATGTCTCCATCGTTTATGACTAAATTGTGTTGTTGGATAGTGTTAAAGACGTTTAAGAGAATGGTCTCGGTCAAAATTTTTGCGGCGTTTTCCTAAGACTACAAATATGAAGGTAAATATTTTTCCCCTTAATGAAATCCGACCCTAAAAGATATACTTTGAAATAAGTTCATGAACAATTTTTTTAAAATTTAAGTATTTTTCGTGTAATTTTGCTTGAATAGATGGGCGAGGACGTTCGTACTATTTTAGCACAACCACTTTTGAAATAAAGTAGGTCAAGTCAGTGAGTGTGAGTCATTGCACCTTAAACTCACGTGACCTCAGCTTGAACTAGTGATTCTACTCCCAAAAGGTCGAACCGAGAGTAAAATTTTGTAAAGCGTGATAAACATTGTTTCAATGCATGTATAGACTATAGTTGATTAAAATTAATGGGAAGTACAACATGCAGTTTAACACAGGCTTTTGGTTACATGTACACCAGATGTTTCATGAGATTTATACAATGTCGAAATGTAAACGAATTTTTTTTCGCTTTTCAATACATACGTTAAAAATGAAAAAAACTAGTAGTGCTACAGAATAGCATAGACTTTCTCATAGTAATGTTTTCTAACTTCCTTGGTGTGGAATGACTTTACGGTCTTGCTCCATCCTCTTACAAGCTGTCATCTACCGCCGCCCAAAATATATTTTCTTAAATTTTCGCTATGTTTTGTTTCCTTATAACTTCTCGAAATATTAGTTTAAGAATATTAAAGAAGAGAAAAACCTCGTCATAAATGGCAATTTTCATTGAGAAATTTGGAGACGTTTCTAAGAACATGGGATTTAAGCGTTACTTAAAAGAAATTGGAAGCCTTTTTCACAGGAATCTATTGAGTTTTAAAAAACTTTATTTGAAGTCATGGAAGCACCCCAAATGCAATATTATACAATCGATGGAAATGTTATATTAAGTGAGAGATATTAAAAAAATGTTTGTGTATTTTTTGAAAAACAAAAGAATACACCCAAACGAACTTTACGTCATATTACACAGGTCAATAAGCACTATCCGTTGGAAGATTTTGACGAAAATATTTGGAGCCATTTTCGAGAAAATGACGTTTGAGCGTTTTGAAAATACGGAATTTGAACCTCATTTTAAAAGAAACTATTGACCTTAATAAAACCACTATTTATGGATAACAAATTTCATTTGAGGAAAATCTCTGTCTTCTATTTTATACTTGTACGATGACGCCGAGAAAACTTCAAGCTCTTACAATTTTCAAAAACTCAGAGTGTAAATCGGACCTATGCCACATTTATAAGTGTATTTTACTCCATTCTTACAAGAAAGGGTACCTCCGGATAAGGTAGTAAAAAGTTACCCAAATCAAATGACGTATGAGTGGTTGCATTATAATTCTAACATGAAAATAATATTTTTGAAAGGTTTCATAGCCACCGCCCCACCACCCACACCCCTCTACAGCCAAAAACGTGTAAAACTATCATCTTTCCTTAGCGTATGATATACGTATGCAAAGGATTAGAAAGATTAAAAAAATAATAATTTGTAACTAAATTCCAAAATCAAAATATTATTGGGTGCTAAACAATGTATACAAATGTATAATAGACACTAAAATAAATGCACAGAACTGTTGCAATCATTTTCAAAGTATATTTAAAGTCAAGGTGATCTAAAGGCGGGAAAATTGTTCTTAATTTTTAACTGCAGCCCAGAGCTCAAAAAAATTCAAAAACATTCATAGCAATTTGTGTTTTAAGAGCAACGTTTGAGACTTTTTCCGAGCGTGTTCCATGATTCTTAGATAAAATAAAACATATTTTTTGTTATTTTTTTCAAAAATATATTTTGTGTTGAATTTGGATCTGAGAAAATATCAAAAAATATTTTCCGATAGTATAAATTGTTTTCTTATTTATTTATTTTTCAGTCAGATGAAGTTGCCGAAAAAATTTAAAAAAAGATTTTGACTGTAGAGAGGCGTGGGTGGAGGGACGGGGGCTAAGACACCTTTCAAATACATTATTTTTATGTTAGAATAATAATGTTATATGTCATTTGGTTTAAGGGAACTTTTTACCATCTTATCCGGGGGTATCTTTTAAAGAAAACATTTGAAGCAGTTCTTGAGAAAATTTTGAAAATGTCTCAGAGGCTTCATGTAAAGTACCCCAAATTTTAAAGAATTATTTTCAAATTTTCAAAGCTCCAACTAAAGCCAGATGGACATGGGTTTCTTCAATCCGAAAAAAACTACGCATGGTTAGGGCGCTAGTTGTGTGCACAGATGGGCAGCCAAAGAGGCAGATAGACAGGCAGACAGAAAGAAAGACAGACAGACTGACAGACAGACAGAAAACGGACAGACAGATACAAAGACAGACATCGACAAACAGGAAGACAAGAAAGACAGACAGACTGTCTTTTGAAGAAAAAACATTTTTTTGGTATCATGGGACCCCAAACAGACAGACAGAAAAAAACGGACAGACAGACAAAGATAAACAGGAAACAGATAGAAAGACAGACTGTCATTTTGAAGAAAAAACTTTTTTCAAGACTTTATTGTTAAAAAACCTAATTGTAACAGGAAACGTGTATTTCGGTTTAAATCTCGAAATCGATTTTCGCAGCATTACGTGACTTTCTCTATACTACATATATTACTCCGTATAAACGTATGTATATGAGAAAGTAAAAAACACGCACGTAAATGCTAACGTTAGTAGCTTTTCCTCCGTGATGGACTCGTTGGGGCTGTCTGTCTAAGTGGACTGGATGCAGTGTGCTTGTTCAGCAAGCGCGCGGCGCCCTAGGGGGTTGGCGGCGGACGGAGGGTGGTGGAGGCGGCGCGGCCGAAGCCGCAGCAGCAGAACCAGCAACAGAGTGGCTGTGATGTTTGCTTAATGCATACGCTGATACATGCTCTCAGGTTTCCGGCCCACTTGTCCACCCGCCCACCCGCTCGCCTATCCACCCGAACATTTCCCATTTCCTACGCGGAGAAAAGTGCTTAGTTCAAACTCGTACAATTAATCATGTAGTAGACTGAACTATAGCCGACCTGGATGGCCGAGGTGGCTAAGAGCGAGTACCGACTCAGCGCTTCAGTCCGAAGGGTCGCGGGTTCGAGTCCCGCCTTGGGCATGGTTGTTTGTCCCTTGTCTTTGTATGTATGTGTTGTCGCGGAGGGCCTCGCGTTCTACTGACCCCAGATCAGAGGAGCCCGCAAGTGTGTTGGTGTCTAGTGTATGGTCGAATATGCCTCCCATCGGGACGCAAAGGATAACCGGCTGGATAAAAACCCTAGAAGATTGAACTATATGCTATACATTTTGGAAGAACAAAGTGCTTAGTCGCCGGCTTGGATAGTCGAGGTCTCTAACACTGTAGGACCTCAGCTGCCTCAGCTCGAGGGGTCGTCGACCGGTAGAAGTGGCTCAGTGCATCAACTGATTTCACTGCAGTCCCTCTGACCGGGAGGTTCAAGATTAGAGTCCCGCCGGTGGCAGGATTTCCGACACTAGCTTCACAGTTATATCGAATTCAGTCGCTGTCTGGAGAATTCTAGCAGCCGTCTGCTCCCGGCATTTGTGTTAGTGTAGTGCATGTGTGTGTGTGTATAATGGGTAAGGATAGGACAAGGAAGAGGAAGGAAAGATTGTGCGCGGTCCATGGCCCGTTTGTTAGGATACTGCTCCGGCATTCGCCTGGTGGTGATCGGAGGAATCACGGAAAACTATCGATCAGAGCAGCCGGTCGCTAGAATTCTCCTCCAGTCAGCGAGAGAACTCGACGTAGCTATCTACTTAGTGTCGAAAATTCTGCCACGGTCGGGACTTGAACCCTAGGACCTCCCGGCCAGAGGGTCTGCAGTGACATCAGTCAATAGAATAGAAAATAATATCTATTTTGTTACTTAGGAATACATGGAATACTTCCGGTGGTAGCGTTTTCAAAGGAATTACTACAAATACACAAAACTAACATCAAACAACATAAAAATATTTACATGTTCATAAATACAATTTTACAAAACTAATGTATTAACCCTATTTATTTACTCTAATTTTAAAATTTTTGACATTCTGAGAGAACGTCTCCAGCACTGCTGCAGGTAATTCGTTTCAATTTTTAATCGTTCGGTTCACAAATGAGAATTTACCTACATCTGTTCTCTGTTTTCTTTGCCGAATTTTGAAGCCATGATCCTTCCGCGCGACGTAAGTTCGTTTTGATAGTCTTGCCCGTACTTCACCCCACGGACGATCCCCTCTTATTGATTTGAATAATGTATGAGAACATTTCCCATTTCCTACACGGCAACTTCTCTCTGCGTTTTTTCACAGGTTCCCACGATATAAATTCAGAATTTGAACATCTTCTCCTAACAAATTTTCCGGTATATTTTTGTACTTTTTCGAGAGATTGTTGTTACCCTAAACGATAAGGATCCCAATATATGGAGCCAAATTCTAATATCGGACATACTAGAGACGTGTATCTAATTTCCTTGAATTTTCACTTCATTTCCTAAGTACTCTACTTACACAGTGTAATGCCTGCCACGCCTTTTCACTACATAATTTACGTGTTCTGCCCAACCCAGATCCTCATTTAGTACAATTCCCAAATATTTACAGCATTTAGCCCTCGGAATATCCTGATTTCCTAATTTATATTTGTTGTCGTCTGTCTTTCTAGAAGGCGAATCGGTAAACTTGCATTTATTGGGATTTAATTTCATTTCATTGTGGTAGCCCATGATTCTAGCTTATCTAAATCAGCCAGCAATATTTCTTAATTTCCCGATAAATTTACAATCATTTGCAAAAGACGTATTTTTTATTCAATTTCCTGCCAAATATCATTATAACAGACATTATAATTTAATATCATAACAACGGACCTAGAACACTTCCCTGTGGCACTACGGACGTTACTTCTGCCCTCGAAGAGAAATTTGACCCGATTCGCACCCGTTGAGAACGCGAGCTGAGAAATTCTCAAATCCAGAGATCAATTCTTCTATGTTAAGCTTACTAATTTTTTGTATCAATTTATCATGGGGAACGAGTCCAAACGCTTTGGTGAAATCTATAATAATTGCATGAACAATGGAACCTTCATCGAGAGAATCAGCAATGTCCTGACTGACAGTGACTACCTGACTCTCGCATGAATATCCTTTTCTAAAACCGTGTTGCCCTTCGTAAATGATATTATTCTTATCCCAAATTCTGCGTAAGTATTCTCCACTAAATGTTTCACTTGCTTACACACTACAGACGTTCGATTTACTGGACGATAATTTTCGACATTTTGACGCGAGCCTCCTTTGAAAATTGGAATCACTATGGCATCTTTCCATTCCCAAGGTTACATGAATTGTTCAGTGATATCTCAAAAAGCCGTAATAGGTACGATAACATAGTTTCTCCTCCTAATTTGAGAATTACCCCTGAAATTCCGTCCGGTCCTGTTGATTTATTATTACCTATTTTGGCAATTCTTTTCCTAAGTGCTCTCGGATTTAGTACAAAATTTTCTCCTTCGCATTCGTTTACGGTGATCTTCATTTTATCTGTAAAAACTGACGCTAAAAATTGGTTAAATATATTTACTTTTTGTTTATCGTCTACCACTAAGTTATTACTACCGTTTCTTAACGACGGGATGTCTTCGTAATTTCCCTTGCGCCTTCGTAGTACGTATTTAAAAAAATTGCTCCAACTTTTATTTTCATCAGTAAGGATCGTTTCCAAATACCATTCCTGTGCTAATACATTCGCCTCCAATAGTTTTCTCGTTAGTATCTTAAATATCTTGTAATGTTGATCACTGATTTTTCTTCTCCCATATGCCCGCCTTGCTTTGCTTTTTAACTTTCGTATCCTATTACTATAATATTCCATATCGGGATTTCTTGTTATGATTTTATACGGTACGTAGAGATCCATACACTTATTCATGGTGTTCTTAAAATTATTCCAAACTTCCTCTACAAAACTACCAATTCCCGCCAATGTGGAATAATTATGGACTAAATACTTTTGTAAATTGGCCACGTCCGCTTTACTGTACAATTAAATCTTCTTACGCTCAGTTCTATGCGATGTACAGGTCTCTTTCATTTTTAGACACACAGCCGAGTGGTTGCTTATACCTGGAACTACGTCACAACTCGTAACGGATCTCTCCGGATGTGATAAAAATATCCAAAATGGCATTATCTCTTGTTGGCTGCTTTAATAACTGCACTAGGTTATTTGTTCAAACTAGCTCACGTACTATCGTCTGCACCCCTCTCCCCTGCGTCACTTCACCTTCCCGCTGAATTTGGGATAAATTTAGATCCCCGCCGATAATTAACTGTCTGTCCTCCTTGATACCAACGCGCATTCTTTCTACGAGTTGCTGCAAGATATTCATATTTTCCTCTGGAGGTCGATACATCCCTATTATTTCCCATGTATCTCGATTGTTTTTACTCTGAACTTTCACTGCAATCATTTCACACTCTAGATCAAACCACAATTCTACGGACTTAAAGCATTTTTTACGCAAATAAACACCCCCCCACCGCGACTACCCCGATCTCTTCTAAACACTTCGTAATCTCCCAAAATATCTCCGTATTTGAGATATCCACACTAAGCCATGATTGCAATCCTATAATAATATCGGCGTTGTATATTTTCCACAAGATTTCAAAAGTTTAAACTTTTATTAACAATGCTTCTACAGTTTACCTGCAGCAATATCAGAGACTTACCCTCATCTGTGTCCATCGCTTTTCATGCCCTGAGCCACCTTGCCCGGTCCCTCAGACCATCTGTCTGCCCTTCCCCCCCCCCCTCCCATCTCTACTCTTCTCCCACCCATTCATTCCCACTTTCCCCCCCCCCCCCCGCCTGTCCATTCTCACGCCAACTCGCCCGGTGTTCATTTCGGGCGACTGCCATTATTCCGGAAACATTGCAGCGTTGGGCTGATTGAGGGGCCGTGTAATGCACATCGGCAGGCGAGCCCGGCGCGCGGCCGCTCAACCGGAAAGGAAGCACGTGGTGGATGTGCCCTATCCCACTCTCACTGCCAAAGAAAGCTTTTGAACTCACAGGACATATCCCGATTGCATCCCGCCGCCAAGGTTGGTTGGTTGGTTGGTGATTTCCGGCGCGTCAACAGCTGAGGACATTAGTCCCGTAAGTGTAGTGCAGGTTTTTCCCTGGGGTGGCGGTGATCTACCCCCGCTGGATGGCGAGATTATTTTGATCTCTCAAAAGCTGTTGACGTCATTGATCATGACATTTTACTTTCAAAATGACCTTCATATGGAATCCGTGGTATTGCCCTAGATTGGTTATGTTTGTACCTTAAACAACGATGTCAGAGAGTGGAAATACCTTACTGCAATGATGGAACATTATGTACACACCGACTCTCCGACTTTCCGACTATTTGCCAATTGAACGTGGAGTTCCTCAAGGACCGATTCTAGGCCATATTCTCTTCTTACTATGCGTAAACGATATGCCCACGACGATTCGAAACGGAAGAACGGTTCTCTTTGCGGATGATACGAACGTTCTTTGCAATAAAGAAACTATAAATAGTACAATATCAGATGTTTCAAATTGGTTCCGAAATAACAAATTAATAGTAAATGAAAAGAAAACTGTTTTAATGCAGTTTTCTATTTCAAATAAACAATTCTATACTCAAAAGAACGGTACCATTGACTGATTTAAGAAACAACATTTTTAGGTTTCTCAATTCAGACAAACCTTAAATGGAACGTCCATTTAAATGAATTGAACACAAAATTACGTTCATTATGCTACGCGTTCAGAATTCTTGCAAATTCAGTCAGCCTTCATATTGCTCGTTGTGCACATGAAATGAACATTTCCGCCTGAGATATGGCATAATATTCTGGGGAAATACATCTTATAGTTCCCAGACTTTTAGATCACAAAAACGAATTGTACGAATAATTACCAAATCCCACCCACGTGATTCATGTAAGCCTCTCTTCGTTAATCTAGGAATTTTACTATTGCCTTGTCTGTTGATTTACGAATCAGTGGTTTTTGTCAAAAATGATTTGCTTAAGGGTGGGAATATATTTTCCGAAAACGCCGATGTCTATTATTGTAACACTTGACGTAGAAATCATATTCATCAGGTGACAGTATCAACAGCTCATTACAAAAAAATCACATACAATACATGTACCTCATTTTACAACACTTTGCCAGATGACATTAAACAAAAATTCGATAAAAAAATGTAAATCCCAAGTTAAATCGTTTCTGCTGCATGTTTCTATACAACTAGAAACTCTACAGAGCATCACAAGGAAAGTAACAATAATTTTATTATTATTTATAGTGATATTTAACGCATTATTTACCATTTGGACTGTATAATTGCCAACAAGCTGTAAGCTGCAGCTTCTGGGTCAATGACCCCCACCTCGAACAGGTTTTTCGTCCAGTTTCCCTGATCCATTGAGCAAATGCTGAGATGGCCGCTTGTTTTGCTTCTAGACATAAATGTAACTTCATTATCTGTGCACGTTTTCTAGAATTCAGTGGGAAATATAGTTATTCAAATTATCATTTCCATCTTTTTGAGGAAGGAAGTATTATTTCTTGTCGAAGGACATTATGGATAAGAGCCCACAATTTATTACCGATTTATCCTTGGGAAATAGATTTTATTACATCCGGCTTTTTTCTGTATTCAAAATTCAAGTAGTATATGGCTTAGTGCATGGATCACAGAATTTTGAAAACGTGCACAGTATTCACTTCTCCTCATAGCATGTCATACACAGTTTTTAACTGAACTTAAAGAAAGAAAGAAAGAAAGAAAGAAAGAAAGAAAGAAAGAAAAAAGAAAGAAAGAATGAAAGAAAGAAAGAAAGAAAGAAATGTATCAAAGTGTCAATATATCGATGTTTTGCTAAACTTTGTCATGACTAGTGAGGGAATCCCGATCGTAGGATGCAATCGGTATATTCCTGGACTTGCCAACGCCTTCCAGTTTCAATTATTTCTTTGGGATAGTTTCCAACATTCTAAGATAGAAAGTTGGGCCTTTTGCCACAAAACTCATTATTTTTAAATATTTCAATTTTTTAAAATACCGATTCATTAACAATTATTATCAGCTTTCAACCATCGTTATATACAAATATATTACCACACAATTAGAGAGAGGAGTCAACGAAACTTTGCATTCACTTCTACTCACTCAACTAGCACTCACGATTGCATAGTAACACGTCTACATAATCTCCATAAATTTCTTAATTCTTAAAATAGTGTCCAAGGTAATATCATGAGTGCAATGGAGTGTTTCTAATTTCCAAAGAGTGTGTGGTATTGAGTGGATTTTTTCACGAATGACAATCAATTTAGAGCTATTCTTAGAGTCAACAGAACTTTAATTAATATTAGAATCAACAGCGACTACCACGAGTTACCAACTATCAGTCATGTATTTAAAACAGCTGCACGTTCCGACAATGAAACAAAGGAATAACCATGGAGCTAAGAATATAGGGAGATGGCATGACGTCACGATCTTGATGCGACCTTCACCATATTAGCTGCATAAACAATCTGCGTGTGAGTGCTCTGTGGCTTGTAGCTGTTCTCGTGTTCAGTTGCTTTGTTTGGCATCGTTTTTAATATTTAAAAGCCGTGTTCAGAAAAGCTAGGTTTTGTAACAGTTCGCTGTGGTACTTGTGTAGGTAACGCCCGTACAATTCTTACGGGAAAAATATAAATTACTTTCCACAAGTAAATAGCCATTCCATGTAATTTGGAATATTTAGTAACTTTTTAATCTATTCGTTAATTTTTCTTAAAGATATCCTGCAGATCCAAATAGGAGAGTATTGTGTATTAGAGCTGTACGAAGAGACAATTGGCAGTCTAGCAATTACAGCAGGTTATGTTCGGCTCATTTCCAAAACACGATTTGATAGAACTTCTTAATCGTGTGTACGCTTGCGTTGAAGGTTTCGCAGTTCCAGCAAAATTTCCAGCTTTTCCACCACACCTAAGATAATTAAGAAGAAGTAAGAGAAGAATTTGGTTTTACATACGTGTTTTGGACCCACCAATATGGCGGACTGGCGTCACTTCCTGAACGAGGTTGGTAACGGCAACTCCCTGTATCCATAGCTCCAAGAGGATAACACTACGCGAGTAAAATATCTCTGATTCGTCGAGACGGATGAATTTCTTACACCTCGTTAGTAGATAATTCATGTACGAAATAATCTGAGCAAATATAAAACAATTTAGAAGTGCTCCTTTAAAAACCTTCTCATTGCGAGCGGTTTCCGCGTGGTTAAGAGTAAGGTCAATTGTGAGGCGGTCGAAACTGGGTTACTCCACTTCCTCTTTTCCATTTATAGCACGCACTTGTAAGGGGAAGGGTATTGAGCGGTGCGTGAGGCTAAGGAAAGACTGCGTCTGAGGGGTGGGGTACTTCCGGTTCGAGACCGAGCGAGCAGCCCCACCCCTCTATTTTCCGCTGCCCCTCTCAGGACATGCGTCGGCCTCTTCCGATCCAACCGACAAATGAATTCAAAAGGTGACGCCTGTATTTGGGTTTGGTTTGGTTTTCTCGTGTTTCCGTCCGCGTCAACTGCTTTGGTCATTAGTCCCGTTAGTGTACTGCATGTTTGTTTCTCGGAAGATGGCGGTGGTCTTCCCCAGGTGGATGGCTAGAATCGGCGCCGACCAACCGTCGGCTAGTGGGGGCGTGTCCCGCCCCAGCCGGGACAAGCTCTACGCTCCCGACCGGTCTCCCGGCATATGTGGTAGTGTAATGCATGTTAGTGTAAGTGTGTGTGTGTGTGTAAGGGGAGGAGATAGGACAAGGAAGAGGAAGGACATCGCGCGTGGTCCGTGGCCCGTTTGATAGGGTACTGCTCCGTTTCGCGTCTTTCTCGGTCGTGTCACTTGATCGCCCTACTTAATACGGTCGCGATCATGCGACATCTGGCGGCACGACCGAGAAAGACGGAATAAGCTGCGCCATATCCCATCGTTAAGACAAGTCCCTCACGCCCACGTTACGAAAACCCAAGTAACCTTGTTAACACATGGAAATGTCGCTATCCCAAAGGGAAAGGGAGGAAGAAAAAAAAATTACTAAATATAATATGTGAATTTGAAATATAACTATTCAAAGATGATCTACCACGTGTTGTAAACGTTAGAAATAGAAGTATAGGAAACTGTGGTACTTAGAGATAGATGTATCTAGGGAGAAAAGGAGAAATATTGTTCTCTAAGAGTCTGTGAGAGAAATTGCCATTTGTTTTTATTGCCATTTGTGTTTATTCAAGAAAACAATTTTATATGTGAGCTGCTACCGTGACTGTATGAGAGTTTAATGTATTTCACAAGTGAAGAGTTAAAAATTCTGCATTTCTCTTCCCTCAATTTCGTAATTTTACGTTACGAAAATTGAAGTAGACCTACACTTATACTTGGGTTGGGTCTAACGTGGCGGCTGAGGTAGTATCTCCAAGATGGAATTTGGCACTACTTTTTGAGTCATTCTCAGTTCTGCCGCAAGATGTCGCATAATCGCGACCGCATCAAGCAGTGCTGCAGATCAAGCGACTCTAGCGCAGGACTGAGAATGACTAAAAAAGTCGTGCAGAGTTCCATCTTCGAGATACTACCCTCAGCCGGCACTTTAGAAAGACCCAAGTATACTAGCATATAATCTAGTTAATTCAAAGTGCATACTTCTTTCGTAATCTACAATTAACGGAAGCGATGTTCATTCATCATTGTAGATTGTTGTACGTAGGGAGAGTGACTGTTAATGTACCCTGGGTGAATAAGTGTAGTATTAAATTGAATTCAATTGGTTTCGGATGTTATCTGGCCATGTGATGAAGCAAAGGATACAACAAAAGGCCTCAACCATCAGCAGAAACAACTAATAGTGCGGGTTTGACTGTTGTTAAAGATCGTACATTACTTCTTTGTTCAGTAATAGTTCAGATATAGAAAAGGACGAATCTGAAAACTTATTGTGCAATATTAAAATAAAAGAGCACATATAACGATGCGCTCATTGAAAATTTATGAAGGTTCTGCAACAAGAGGTTGTCGTGGAGGACGATTCACTCATTGAAAATTTATGAAGGTTCTGCAACAAGAGGTTGTCGTGGAGGACGATTCACTCATTGAAAATTTATGAAGGTTCTGCAACAAGAGGTTGACGTGGAGGACATAAAAGTTAAGCAGACGCGAATGACATAAAACATCACCAAAATGATCAATTAAATGCTCTAAAATCGTTTTTAAAATGCTATAAAAATAAAGAAAAATGATGTAAAAAATTGATAAAAACAGTCCAGATGAACAACTCAAGCCGCTAGATGTGTTACTGATGTAATCGAAACTTCTTCCCTTCGTTCCAGTGACTCAGCTTGCTAACTTTGGGTTTGGTCTGTTCTTTACCACGATTTCTTTGTCTCGACAGACATTGGCGATGATAGGCGTCACATGAACCTTAGATTACATACAACGTCTGACATGATAATCGAATAGGCTACACAGAACAAAGACATCGAATAGGTTACACAGAAATTGTGTGGATAACATTTGTTGCATCTCGTAAATATTATTTGAATCGGTGCAATTAAAGTAGTGCCATTAAAGTAATATTAAATCGATGAAATCAGGAAAAATGCTTAAAATGACGGAAAATGTAAAAAATAAGTTATTAGAAGAAATGACGAAAAATGAAAAAAAAAAATTTAAAATGAGTATTTGTCTTTTGTGACAACATGAAATTAATGTATAATAAAAGGCATTGTTTAAAGGAAAAGAGAAAAAAATGACATTTCATTACTTTCTGGCCATTAGTCATAACACAATTAGCACACTAATGTATAATAAATACGAGAGTTACACTATTGTTTATATTTCCCTTTCAAGGGATCTAGGCGTGAAACAATAGAGATTATATTACTAAGATTGTTGACTCCCAGCAGTAAAATTCTGCTTGATCGAGAGTGTTGTTCATGTCATGTTCTTAGTGGCAGTCTTTGCTTTAAGGTTAATACTCTTGAAAATTGTTAGCTTTCAATATGTGTTTGTAAATTGATATTATTCGCTTATGTGAGTAGTCCATAAGGCGTCTCGTAAGCGTGTAGATGGTAAAAATAACCGCATAAATACTCCGTAAAATAGGTATGAATGGCGAGTCAATGATTAATGAAAGAGTAGTTGTACGTGTACTGAAGGCCAAGTGCTCTGGTAGAAGGTTGGGATCACCATGACTATAAGAAGACAGCGATTCCAGAGACGTAAATAGCAATCATGTCGCAACCAGTGGTATTATTACCACGGAAAGAAAAGAATCACCCCGACTTTCTAGCCCTCATACCTTAAAAAGGAAAAGTATAGTAAACGTGCAACCTAAAACGGTGGGAAAAATTACGTGGGGCTTATTTTTGTAGATATCTTTGATTTCTTGAATATTGCAAAAGTTCAAAATTTTTTTCGGCGACTTCCTACAACTACAATATCGACGTAAATAGATATTTTTAAAGAAAGTGTTTATAAAAAAATCATCTTCATACTAGGTGAAATTCAAATTTTCAATAATATAAGGAATTTTAGAGTTCTTTTGGGAGAACAAGCAATTTAAATTATTTTAAAAAATATTCCAAAACATCCAAATTTTCATCAATAATTTTCTCGTGTGTAGGAAACAACGAAAAAGAAAATGCTGTTGCTCTCATTTCGAAGTTCCATATCTCCATTTCCTACTCACACATTTATCATATTAAAGTAATCAAGCCACGGCACGGCAGTTTAAACCTGAGAAATACTTCATATTGTTGGGAGATCTACCTACGAAATGCAGTGCTGTTACGTCAATTCCAAACAGCAGCGCTCTCTGGCCGGGAAAGAAAGAAAGACGCCCAGCTGCAGAGGAGCGGGACTACACGGTTCTGCTCCGATTCTTCGGAGGAATTCCTCGCCGAAGATTCCCTTCGCCGGCGCCAATCTCCACAGCAAGCGCAATAGCCGTGATCGTCTAGTGGTTAGGACATTGCGTTGTGGCCACAATAACCCAGGTTCATATCCTGGTCACGGCAAGAGCTTTCGTATTTTAATCAACAGTATTTTATCTCATACACAGTGTCCATTTCGAAAAAGCGCTGCTGAGAAGTCTGTGGATGGGCGAAGAGTAGCCGTGATCGTCTAGTGGTTAGGACATTGCGTTGTGGCCGCAATAACCCAGGTTCGAATCCTGGTCACGGCAAGAGGCTTCACTTTTAATCAACAGTTTTATCTCCTACACAGTGTCCATTTCGAAAAAACCTGCTGAAAGATGTGGATGGGCGAAGAGTAGCCATGATCGTCTAGTGGTTAGGACATTGCGTTGTAGTTGCAATAACCCAGGTTCGAATCCTGGTCACGGCAAGAGCTTTCGTATTTTAATCAACAGTATTTTATCTCCTACACAGTGTCCATTTCGAAAAAAGCGCTGCTGAGAAGGCTGCGGATGGGCGAAGAGTAGCCGTGATCGTCTAGTGGTTAGGACATTGCGTTGTGGGCAATAACCCAGTTCGAATCCTGGTCACGGCAAGAGCTTCTTTTAATCAACAGTATTTTATCTCCTACACAGTATCCATTTCGAAAAAAGCGCTGCTGAGAAGGTTGTGGATGGGCGAAGAGTAGCCGTGATCGTCTAGTGGTTAGGACATTGCGTTGTGGCCGCAATACCCAGGTTCGAATCCTGGTCACGGAGAGAGGGTTTCCTTTTAATCAAAAGTTTTATCTCCTACACAGTGTCCATTTCGAAAAACGCGCTGCTGAGAAGGCGGTCGATGGACGAAGAGTAGCCGTGATCGTCTAGTGGTTAGGACATTGCGTTGTGGCCGCAATAACCCAGGTTCGAATCCTGGTCACGGCAAGATGCCTCTACTTTTAATCAACAGTTTCTTATCTCCTACACAGTGTCCATTTCGAAAAAAGCGCTGCTGAGAAGGTTGTGAATGGGCGAAGAGTAGCCGTGATCGTCTAGTGGTTAGGACATTGCGTTGTGGCCGCAATAACCCAGGTTCGAATCCTGGTCACGGCAAGAGGCTCCCCCTTTTAATCAACAGTTTCTTATCTCCTACACAGTGTCCATTTCGAAAAGCGCTGCTGAGAAGGTTGTGGATGGGCGAAGAGTAGCCGTGATCGTCTAGTGGTTAGGACATTGCGTTGTGGCCGCAATAACCCAGGTTCGAATCCTGGTCACGGCAAGATGCTTCTACCTTTTAATCAACAGTATCTTATCTCCTACACACTATCCATTTCGACATAAGAGCTTCTGAGAAGGTTGTGGACGGACAAAGAACTTCATCAAAAATAATTTGAAGCACTTGTGTTCCCAAATGCAATAATCTGTAAAAATACCCGTACTGAAAATATTAACGATGTGAGGGATATTAAGAAAAAGCCATTTGCGAATTAAATGATAATTGAAGGTGGGGTTAATGACATTTTATTGATTGGATACTGAACGTTTAAAGAGAAATTTTGAGAATTTGAGTCATCTTTGAGAGGAACGTCAAGCGTTTCTAAAATGTTAAATGTGAGCTATTTTGACAGAAAGATATTGAGTTTTAGGTAAGTTTTCGAGAAACTTTAAAGACATCATTTGAAGGATTGTAATTATAAATGCATATTGTTTACATATTGCATGACAAGTATTTTTTCACGTGAAAAGTATTTTTTTAAGTATCTTTGTGTAGTTTTTATAAATCAAAAAAATATAGCACAATGGCGTATATGTCATCTGATTCAATGTAAGTAGCATTATTCGTATAGTAAGTTTGAAGAAAAATTGGTGATTTTTCAAAAATCTTCTTATAAAATTGCTTTTATTTCACGTAAAATACTCAGAACTAAGCATTTTCGAAAAAAATTATATTCCTCGTTTAAAGATTTATTTTGAAGAATAATTTTATTCTGAGTAAAATCTCTTATTTTTAATTCTGTTGTTGGAACTTGTAGTCGTAGGAAGACAAAGTAATCTCAGTTGTAGGAAGCGTCCGAAAAAAATGGAAGGTTTGCAATTTTCGAAAATTTGTATATATCAACGAAAATGACACCTAACCTATTTTTCATGTGTCCTTTACGCAATCTGAGAATTTAATAAAAAATGATTTAATAAAAAGTTTGGAGCCGTTTTATAAAAATTAGTATGTACTTGAAGCTTCGTGTAAGTACCACTAAAAATGAAAATATGGTTTAAATTTAAGCACCGTGACATCAAGTTGAATTGAAAAATATAAATTTTGGCGGAATTACTGCATATGGCTTTGTCGTTAGCTTTCTCCACAGACAGACGGTTCGATGTTTTGCGAATTTTTTTAGTATCAAGGACTCGCAAAACGAGGTGTACAGAATGTTTTAGAGGAAGAAAGTCGCTACGTTTAGGAACAGAAATTATCCACTTTTTCGGTATCAGCCTGCTGAAAAATTTGCTGATGCTTTTTCGGAATTATTTTCCTGCGGAAAAATCACGTTTTTCGCCCAGCTGTAAATCACTTTCTCTACACTACATATATAGTATGCAGTGCATGATATTTTTAATTTGAAATTCTGGTTCAATGTGCGAAGATTCGGTTCCAATAATCAGCATAACGTTCACATTCATTACCACATTTCTCATATTACGGGCTGAATTTGTGGAATTATTAACGAATTAACTTAATTTTTGCGCTTTTGAAGCAAATTAATTTTCCTCATTATCATCACACGGATGGCGGGCATTAGGATGGCCGATAGCAACGAGCGATTTGGATGAGTGTTGCGAATGAAGAGGAAGTCATTGCAGAACGCCAGCAAATAATCACAAGGGCAATGGGAAGATGCATCAGTGAGGCATTTAGTTGCAAAATAAATTATGGAAACGAAGAAGTAGAGAAGCTTTCAAATGCGGAGAATACGGCAATAAATAGGAGGATGAAGTAATGGAGATCCCCAGTGAAAATGAAATGGGAGAGGTTGACTTACTATTGTCTCACCAAACATAATTGAGGCGCTTGGGATTAAAAACTATAAGCCATTCAACAAAAATATTGAAATAGTTCCCTTTTTCGTTTGTGCTAGACATTGGCAAGCCACTGTTAAATTAGTAATGGAATTCAGGGATGTACACCGAATGTTAAAACCAATGAATATTTTTTTATGTTGATCATCTGTAAATTATGATCAAGTAAATTACACACAAAATACTTCTTATGAGCTCAGGTGGTTCAAGGCATCAACAGATTTCACTGCAGTGGCCCTGACCGAAGGTCGTGGTTCGAGTCCCGACGGTGCACCGCGGTGCAAGATTTTACACACTAGTTTCTAGTCGGGTTCTACCGCTGTCAGGAGGAGGATTCTAAGTGCCGGCTGTTCTCATCGATAGTTTCCCCTGGTTTCTCCAATCAATACCTGACTAATGCTAGAGTAGTACCCTAATAAAGGAACCATGGACGGCGCGCGATCTTTCCTTCCTCTTCCTAGGCCCTCAACTCTTATTTACACACACACTTACATGCACTACACTCTCGTACTACATGTCGGGAGACCTGTCGGTATCTTAGAGCTCGTCCTCACTGGCGGTGCCCGCTGGTGGGAGATACCTGATTGAGGAAAGCCCCGCAAGCCGACGTCAAGTCGGCACCGGATCTCGGCATCCAGCAAGGAATAAACATTGCCACTTCCCGTAATAAAAACATTATTTTAAAACCATACACTACACTCAAGGGACACGTGCTTTTAGCAATTGACCCGCCCGGAAACATGAGATAAACAATAAATCATTAAACGTTTCTACATACTTATCAATTAAACTCGTTTGCTTGAGTTCTTCTCTTTCTCATTCACTGTTTCGTAGAAACTTGTTCCTTCTCCAGGATAAATGAGTTGATTGTCAACGTGAATTAAAACAATGCATTGCCACAGTCCAGAAGTGAAGATGCAGTGAGACGAAATCAGAGGGAAACACTGAACAGAACTGTGCACGATGCCCTTTGAAGTTCAATGGCGAATGGCCCCAGCCGTACCCGTGATTGCGGTGGCAGCTGCTTCGTGGGAGAGGAGTCAAAGGCCAAGAGGCGTCAGTGAGGTCGGATGTGTTGCAGTGGTGGCAGGTATGGTTCGAACGGCAACGAGCATCGTGGATAGTGGTATTGTTTGAGAACTGCGCTGCGTGCAGAAATTAAGTTTGTGACATTTCCCAGCAATGTTATTTTTATCCCCAAACATGTTTTAGATTAGCATTGAAATTTAAAGAACGAAATATTCTACGAATGTATGAATTAATGATTGAGAAAACATAAATTAACATTAATAAAAAATGAATGAAATAATTAATATGGAATGAAAAGATAAATGAAAGGTTGAAAACATGAATTATTTATTGAATAAAGACATCAATGAACACGCGAACGGATGACTGATTACATTTTTCAAAAAAAAAATATCCCAAGCAATTTCGCGTACAATTTCAAATAGAAACAAAAGTTACGGTAAAATTTGCAATGATGAAAAAGCCGTTTGTATACAATGTTGATTCAACAATGTTCTTATGAAAAAATTAGTATTTGTTTATGACAGCTCAATGCTGAATTTTTTATTTAAAAATGAAGTTTACGAGTATTAAAACGAATATTTCAATACTCCAATTCATTTCATTGTTTTCGCCTTCAGGCTCAAACAAAGAACTGGGAAGATTGCTAATGCTTGTATATTAGAGGTGATTTAAGTGCATTTTGTTCAACAAATTCGGTTCGAGATAATTGTATTTGTGTTTCATAATTTAGACTGTCACAACTTCTAAGTACACATTTGTATGAAAACTAGCGGATAGGAAATATAGAATTAACAAGTGTTGTTAATAAATAGCGAATGAATAGGTGTTTTTTCAATAGATAACTGTCATAAGAGGTAAATAGGTTTCTTGCATGTAGATTTACCAGAATGCTTTTTTAAACAGGTCAGTAGGGATCGAAATGTTTGTGAATGAATTTAAGGAATATAATGTAAATGGTAGAATGAATTAATAAATGAATATATAGTTATTTATAATACAGGGTGAGTCACGTAATTTTCACCCCACCTTTTTAGAACCGTTGAATTAAATGCAGTTTAACTGAAGTACATGAGGAATGGGGCTAATTAATACACGTATTCATTTCTATTTTATCACATGTATTTTACAAGTACTGAGGTAACTTTTCTAAAAATGGAACTATAGATATTTTTAGTCTATCATGACAAGCCTAAAACGACGAATCCAATGATATACATATTTTCATACTAAGATATGCATTTTTTGAGTAATTTTGATTTGTTGCGACACGTGTTTAACGGATATTTGAACGGATAGCAGTCCACCACACAAGGTCACGCAGCGCTCCCGCTGCTAGCGCGCGCTGGGGCAAGAAAAGTTGAGCATCAAAAATTCAAAATTACTAAAAAAAATTATTACCTAACATACAATGTTTATATCATTCGATCGTCTTTTTACGCTCATCATAATAGATTGAAAATGTATAATTTCCATTTTAAAAAAAGTAGTCACCTCAATATCTCGTAAAATGCAAGTGGTAAAATGCAAACGAATACATAGATCAATTAGCCCCATTGCCTCTCGCACTTCCGGAAAATTGCATCGCAATAACATCTACCGGGATTTTCGACACTAACTTTTCGGCTAGGTCGAATTCAGTCGCTGCCTGGAGGACAATTCTAGCGGCCGGCTACTCTGATCGGTAGTTTTCCGTGGTTTCTCCGATCAACACCAGGCGAATGCCGGAGCAGTACCCTACCAAACGGGCAACGGACCGCGCGCGATCTTTCCTTCCTCTTCCTAGTCCTTTCCTCTACCCCTTACACGCACTTACACTAACAGACACTACACTACCACATATTCCGGGAGACCGGTCGGGAGCTTAGAGCTTGCACGGGCTGGGGCGGTGCCCCGCTGGTGGGAGAGTCCTGGTTAGGGGGAAACCCCACTAGCCGACGGTAGGTCGGCGCCCGTTCTCGCTACCCAGCGGGGAAAGATCACCGCCGTCTCCCGAGAAAAAAGAACATGCCCTACACTAACGGGACTAATGACCGAAGCAGTTGACGCACCCGGAACCACGAAAAAACCAAACCAAACATCTACCGTTCGAAAACTGCAGGAGGTGCTAAAGTTACGTGATTCATCCTGTAAAAGAATGGACGAAAGCATAAAAACGAGGACCCTGTCCATCGCCAGTGCCCCTCATTGATTGAGCCCGCGTTGTCAGAAGTGGCCTGCTGGTGGTGGCCCACTCCTTGCGCCGTGGCCGGGAGGGGGCGGGGCGGCCGCAGGGAGATGGTAGGGGCGCGGCGGTCGATGCGTGCGGGCGCACGCTTCCTCCCGCGTCGATACCCACCCACGCCCGCGGCAGGTGGGCGCTCGAGAGGCGGCGGGGGCGGGGGCGGGGGCAACCGGCGACGTTGGCGGTGGAACACCCGATTTGCAGCTGTGGCGGCGTTAACTGCTGCGGCAGTTGGCTCTCATACTTACATGCATCACACTACACCACACGTGCCTGAAGACCGGTCGGGAGCTTAGAGCTTGTCCTAGCTGAGGCGGTGCCTGGCTAGTGGGAGATACCTAGTTGTGGAAAAACCCTGTAGCCGACGGTAGGTCGGCACCGGATTTCACCAACCAGCGAGGGAAGACCACCGCGATCAAATATGCACTTCATTGACGGGACCAATGATCTTGATAGTTGAAGCGCCCTGAATTACTAATCAACCAGCCAACTAAGCGGCAGTTGCAATGTTGGATGTTGGAGGCATTTGGTAAGGTGGGATAACGGTGGTGGTGGTGGTGGAGACGAAGGCGTTAGCGTTGGCGGTGATGCAGATGGCAGCAGGGGGAGGGGTTTGGGGTGGGGGGAAGCGAAGTCGTAAACGTAAATGTAAAATAAACCCCCCATTTTTGTGTATTGTTCACAGTTGAGGCATGTCGGGTAATGACAACTGACATTTCGGGCGAATTTTGTATTATTGATTCTAAGTGGAATAAGTGGGAGCTCTTGTTTATCTTATTTTTTTAAGAATGTTCCTTTCATAATGTCTTTCCATTTTACAAAACTTCAAGAATAAACAAAAAAATGACAATAAATTCATTTGGCTCATACTGATAAATTGATGTAGATGGTAGTCACAAATTGATTTTTTTCTTCTGCGACATGAAAAGTCACTTAATATTAATCCAAACGCTTCAACTGTAATTTTTAAGATTGTAAATTAATTAAAGTGATTAGGCGGAAGAGCAAGCCTTAAAGCCTGAGCCTCGCCACAAATAAAGACAATTTTATTATTATTATTATTATTATTATTATTATTATTATTATTATTATTATTGTTGTTGTTATTATTATTATTGTTGTTTTATTATTATTATTGTTGTTGTTATTATTATTATTAAGTCGGTTTCGGTGGCCACGGCGGCGGCAGGGGCAAGAGTGGTGGATAAGGCGGTAAAGCAAGCAGGCAGAACTTTCGGGCAACTTCGTAGCCTTTACCCGCTTGAGAAGTACCTGAATAAGATCAAAGGTACGTTGTTATCTACATCCAAAATTCATGATGAAGAGCTACTCTAACAGAATTGTTTTATATGGCTTCTGTACCTACTACTGGATACGCGAATGTCACCAAATCAGAAATCATTTGTGCGTTTTGAAAGTGCTACTTGCAAACGAGTACCAATTTACTAATACCAGATTCTTCCCTGCAGTTTTCCTGCATAAACTTGTCTTCATAACTTTTGTTAAAAATGTTTTACGTTAACATTTGAGTTGTAAATTCCCTCTTTGTTTCTGACGATCGCTCAAAAGCACTCGTAGAAAATTTGTTAGGAATCGCTGTTGAGATTCAAAAGTTTGTGGGCCTTATTTGTAATATTGCGTCAAAGCAATCATCTTATTTGCGCATCTGCCACATATCACGGACACATCATCCGTTAATATTGTAATTGTGCCGAAAGGAATCACAAAGAACATTTTTCAATTAAGTTGGCATTGTGTGCAATCGTCTTCTTTCTAAGATCTAGTTTTCAAGGAACAAGAACTTGTGGTGAGCGAAAGCGTCAAAAAGGTAATAGGTTGGCTGAGAAAGAAGTGAAGAAATGGCCTTTAGAGAACAAAGTTTGACGTGAAAGCGAAAGCAAAAGTAGAGCATGCACTTGAGCGGAATCCCCAAAAGAGCAAAACCCCACATTGCCCGCCTGCTCCTATCAGAAGTCGGACGCAATGACCATCGCAAACTGAGCGTTCGATGGTTAGTGGCAGCTGGTGAGGAAAAATATGTGACCCGCATCCCTTTAATTAAATCTAAGCTCATTAACAAGACTATAAGAATGCTTAACAATCATATAAAAATCCACGCTCAATATCGGGGTACATTCTTGCTTTGTTAAGGCAGAAGATTTCATTACAGATGGTATATCCCAGAACAAAAGCAGTACTTTTAAGGACAGCAGAAGCGATGGTAACATACTGACAACGATAATAAATTTGATCTTATCACAAAAATAATTGAGGCTCGAGTTTTCACACGAATAGTATATGTTTATGAAAAATCTGTGGAATATTCCAATAAAATGGTGAGTAGTGGATCCTGGAGCTCAATTCGAACGCAGATAATACTTTTCCCCATACGACACCCAGTTTACATTTATTTGACGAAAATAAATAAAATTATAATCACACGTACGCTTAATGAAAGTATTACGCTATGAGTAATAAACGCAGAAAACTCACGCACAGAACACTCAACTGTGAAATTCAACACTCAACAAGGTGGTCAACTTTTCCATAAAGGACCCTAGTCATAAAATTCACATTTTCAAACACGAAAGGTTTTGTCGGAAGGCTCGGGTTTCTCAATACTCAACTCCCATAAAACTGATTGTTCCTAATTTCCGACCGCGTCAACTTCTAATGATATTAGTCCTGTAACTGTAGTACATGTTTTAACACAGGAAGTGGCAGTGTTTTTTCGCGCTGGATGGTGAGATTCGGCACGAATCTAATCATCGGCTTTCCGAGATTTCGTATTCTCCCTTCGGAGGGGCAGACCTCAGCTGGGACAATTTCTAAGCTCCCGACGCGTGTAAAAAGCAGTGCCTGTAAGAGTTTTTTGATTAATTGATTTTTTCATGTTTCCGCGCGTCAACTGCTTCGGTCATTAGTCCAGATAGTGTAGTGCATGTTTTTTTTCTCGGAAGGTGGTGGTGATCTTCCCCCGCTGGATGGCGAGATCCGGCACCGACCTACTGTCGGCAAGTGGGGTTTCCCCCTAACTAGGACTCTCTCACCAGCGGGGCACCGCCCCAGCCGGGACAAGCTCTAAGCTCCCGACCGGTCTCCCGGAACGTGTGTGTAAGTGTAGAGCATGTTCGTGTGAGTGTGTGTGTGTAAGGGGAGAGGATAGGATAAGGAAGAGGAAGGACAGATCGCCTGCAGTCCGTGGCCCGTTTGTTAGGGTAGTACCGCGCGCGATCTATCCTTCTTCTGCCTGGTCTCTTATTCTTATCCCTCACTTACGTACACTCTTGCAGGCACCGGTAGTGGTAGCTCAGTGCATCAACTGATGTCACTGCAGCGCCTCTGACCGGGAGGTCCTAGGTTCGATTCCTGACGGCGGCAGGATTTTCGACACTAGCTTTTCAGCTAGGTCGAATTCAGTCGCTGCCTGAAGGAAAATTATAGCGGCCGGCTGCTCTGATCGGTAGTTTTCCGTGGTTTCTCCAATCAACACCAGGCGAATACCGGAGCAGTACCCTAACTAATGGGCCACGAATCGCCCGCGATCTTACCTTCCTCTCCCTTGTCCTATCCTCTTCCCTTGCACTAACATGCAATACACTACCACACATACCGGGAGACCGGTCGGGATCTCTGAGTTTGTCCCGGCTTGAGGCGGTGCCCCACTGGTGGGAGATACCTGGTTGTGGAAATTTCCCTGCATGTCGACGTAGATCGGCACCGGATTTCACTATCCATCGGGGAAGAACACCGCCACCTCCCGAGAACGAACATGTACTACACAACTAACCAAAGCATTTAACTCGCCCGGAATCACTAACAATCAATCAATCAACGGATAACAGAACCCCCCTCCAGCGCATGAGGGGGAGAATTTCCAAATTAATTAATAAATCGATATTGCTGCGGTTTATTCTTAATTTAATTAAATCAAAAAGTATACATATTCCTAACCCATAATAAATATTTTTTTTCTATTATCTGATTGATGTGCGACCATACGACCTAACCACGAGGCTATTGCTACCGACCATCATTGTCAGCGAATCTAAGCGAGCGTCAAGCAAGTACGGCGTGAAAACGCGCTCTGAATCTTCTCTTTGCCCCGAACATTGCTGGTGATGCGCTCAGTTCGCAATGGGCAGATTGCCCAACTACTCGAACCGGCGTACAGTGGGGCCACACAGGGGAAAAGTTGGCAAAAAATATTTTTAAGCGTTTTTCGGAATTTTTGGTTTTAAAAAACACATTTTATAATTAAATAATGACATATTTAATTGTTTGGCCTTTAAATATTTATTTACATAATCTCAAAGTCAGAAATTTTATCATGTGACTCTTCTTCAAAAACTGAATTTGTACTTGAAGCTATTAACATTTCTGTAAATTCTCGATCCAGTGCCTTTGGATATTTTTTCTCTTTCCATTTGTAAATCAGACGTTAGATGCAATTAACAGCCTAAAGCACTTCTTTTTTCTTCCAGGTTGCACTTTCAGGTTTTTTTCCTTTTCAGTGTGTTTAATAACATACAGATCTCTCCTTGTTCCTAAAGAGCTATCAGTAGCAGATCATGAAGGACAAATTTTATAAAATTAATATAGTAGGTAGAAATGCCAACAAAACTAGATGTGCATCATCATAAACAAGACCTTAACACAAAATAGAGCAAACATGGGCAAACTTTGATTAATGTTTTGAAAATTAGATGAATTTCTGAATCAGATTCAGTTAATATCACACCCCGGACACTCCCTGAAAGGAATTAAAAGACAATACGAAAAACCGGATTTAAAAATGTAATTCCATTGTGACACGTGAAGTTTCTACTTAGATACTAGCAGATTATTATTCAAGGAATATGTTTTTTAGAAGTATAGATTTCAAGTACATATCTCCAAGTATCGTATCCAAAACACGTATGATTATGCTAGTCGAGAGAGCAAAAATATTTACATCGAAACCATATATCTCTTCTTACTGGGACCGGGAGCGGTAGCTCAGTGCATCAACTGATGTCGCTGCAGCGCCTCTGACCGGGAGGTTCTAGGTTCGAGTCCTGACGCCGGCAGAATTTTCGACACTAGATTTTCAGCTAGGGCGAATTCAGTCGCTGTCTGGAGGAGAATTCTAGCGGCCGGCTGCTCTGATCGGTAGTTTTCCATGGTTTCTCCGATCAGCACCAGGCGAATGCCGGAGCAGTACCCTACCAAACGGGTCACGGACCGCGCGCGATCTTTCCTTCCTCTTCCTTGTCCTATTCTCTCCTCTTACACACACACTTACATTAACATGCACTACACTACCACATATTCCGGGAGACAGGTCGGGAGCTTAGAGCTTGTCCCGGCTGGGGCTGTGCCTCGCTGCTGGTGGGAGAGTCCTGGTTTGGGGGAAACCCCACTTGCCGACGCCAGATCTCGCCATCCAGCGGGGAAAGATCATGCGCATATCCCGAGAAAAAACATGCAATACACTAACGGGACTAATGACCAAAGCAGTTGACGTGCCTGGGAACACGAAAAAATCAAATCAATCTTCTTAGTGGGAGAGCGAAGAACTGCGCCGCACATCACTTGTGCAAGTTCAAACTTGCACTGAATGGAGTGGCGTGATTCCCCTTCCTTTCCTGATCGGGGAACGATGAAGGAGCCATTTTGCTACGCCTTTCACGTGAAATGGAGCTTCTGAAGTATATTTTGATTTGGGACTTGTTGCCAACTTTCCCCTCCTCTGGCGCGTCTGTGCGGCGCGGCGGTCGCGGGTCGGGAGGGCGTTTGCTCGGCCGGGGCCGAGCGCTCAAGTGTGTGCCCAGCCGAAAAACGGCCGGTCCGCGAATCGCAAGGGCCGGGGTCGCACTCGTTAGCAGCAAGCGCTCGGGCGAAAGAGCGCGTGCTCCGAGGAGGCGCCCCAAAGCAAAGAGCCCACCGGGGCCTCCGCGCGGGTGGGGTGGGGGGAAGGAAACGGCGAAGCATCGGACGAAAGCAGGAGGGCAAGGGTACGAAAACACTGGTCGTCTACCAGGAGGAGAAACGGGAAAGCGGATGCTTGAACAAGGGTCAAGGGTCGGACGGCGCGTCAACGGTTGGGGGAAAGGAGGTTGGAAGAGAGGGGATAGCAGAGAGGTGGCTTTGCGAAGGTACGATGAGTTGAGTACGCAAAGGGCAAGATTGGCGTAAAGATGGATGGACAAGATCCGCAAAGGAGTAGCCTGCGAAGAGCAGATTAACGAAGAGATTAGCGAAAAGGCAGTTTGGAGAAGGGGGGATTGGCGAAGGAGTAGATGGGCGAAGATAAGAGATTGGCGAAGAGCAGATTGGAAAAGGCAGTTGAAGGGGTTGGCGAAGGGTAGTTGGCAAGGATAGTTGGGGGGGGAATAGGCGAGGGAGAAGAGAAAGGGTATAACGACGAAGGGTAGATTGGTGAATGGGCAGATTGGCAAACGTGTGTATTGGCTAAGAGAGTATATGAAGAAGGGAAATTGGAAAAGAGGTAGATTCAAAAGGTGAGGGGCGAAAGCTTGTAAGATTTTGCGAAAGATGAGCGTCCAAAAGTTGAGTCGGGAAGGATATTTGAAGAACGGTCAGGTTGACACGCAGATTGACGAAGTTAGGTGTAGGAAGAGTTACGATGAAGAACAGGTGATGAGACTTAATAAAGGTTTGGATACACGTAATGGAGATTGTTGTGACTCCACTTGAGCCAAGGGTTGAGTGGGCGAATGCACAGGTCAGAGTGGATGGGCGACGGGGCGGGTGGGCGGTGTCCACAAAGGCGGCCTCACGGATGGGCGGATCGTCGAAAGAGATGGGTAACCGAAGTGGGTAGTGGGCCATAGAGCGGGAGAGCAGGTATCATGTTGAGCCAATGATCGGGAGGATGATACAACACGCAATGAGAGAGAGAGTGAGAGAGAGAGAGAGGGAGAGAAAGAGAAAGAAAGAAAGAGAGAGACAAAACAGAGAGACAAAGAATGATAATTGATTGATTGATTGATTTTTCGTGTTTCCGGGCGCGTCAACTACTGTGGTCGTTAGTCCCGTTAGTGTAATGCATGTTTTTTCTCCGAAGATGGCGGTGTTCCCCATCCCCGCTGGATGGCGAGATCCGGCGCCGACCTACCGTCGGCTAACGGGTTTCCCCCAAACCAGGAATATCCCACCATCGGGGTACCGCCCCAGCCGCGACAAGCTCTAAGCTCCCGACAGGTATCTCGGAATATGTGGTAGTGTAGTGCATGTTGGTGTAAGTGTGTGTGTAAGGTGAGAGGATAGGACAAGGAAGAGGAATGACAGATCGCGCGCGGTCCGTGGTCCGTTTGTTAGGGCACTGCTCCGGAATTCGCCTCGTGTTGATCGGAGAAACCACGGAAAACTACCGATCAGAGCAGCCGGCCGCTAGAATTCTCCTCGAAACAGCGATTGAATTCGACCTAGCTGGAAAGCTAGTGTCGAAAATGCTGCCGCCGTGGGGAGTGGGAACCTAGGACCTCCCGGTCAGAGGCGCTGCAGTGACATCAGTTGATGCACTGAGCTACCGCTCCCGGTTCGGGTTGATAGTTTCTCCGATTAAGGGGCAGGGATGGGGAAATGCCGGAGACGTACCATAAGAAAGAATCACGGACCGAGCATAATCTTTCCTTCCTTTTCCTTGCCCGATCCTCATCTCTTACTTACACATTCTTACACGTACATACATTACATTATCACACTTGTCGGGACATCTGTTGGGAGTTTAGAGCTTGTTTCTGATGGGGCGGCGCCCCGCTGGTGGGAAATACCTAGTTAGGGAAAAATCCCCACAAGCCGACGTAGATCGGCGTCGGATCTCGCCAGTCAGCGGAGGAAGATACCGCCATCTCCCGCGAAGAAAAACATTAACAACACTTACGGGACTAATGACCTTAGCAGTTGACAACCCGGAATCACTAATCATTCAATCAATTGAGCCTAGGTTGGGCTGCCAATCTTTCCAGGTTGGAACAGGAATCGATTAGCACCACTCACCATGTACCGGGAGTTCCTACTCAATTTGCTGGGTGTAACGGGCTTCTGCCACGACAAATCTAAGAGGTCAACTGGGGGACACCCGGACTATGGTCCGGCCTGCTCGAAACCCCCAATCCGTCTCGTTACACTCACCTCACGATACTCACGATGTGGGTTTCGCCGGAAATCTGGGCACTAGAGCAGATTTTGATTCATCCCACAACACAGAGTATACATGTACCCTTCAGCGGCTCGTCCCTGACACAGCTCACTACATTTTTGCTTTCTCTCTACCGCGTACACGGTAGAGATAAAATTATGTAGTTGTGCGGGAAAAACGGCGAATTTTCGGCAGAAAAACTCTTATTACAGAGCCCTGGTAATGGAAAAGTAGATAATCCAGTTGTTAAATTTAGAAAAAATCCTCTAACACATGATCTAGCCAGAATCTGTGTTTTGTGGGTTCCTGATACCGAAATTGAATGACGGCCAAACGTCTGTTCGTCTGCTTGTTTGTCTGTGAACAACGCTAGCGCCTACACCGTTCTGCCGATTTTCTCCAACATTGATATTCCGCAATCGATCTTGCTAATATTGTAGTCCCTTGAATTTGAAACCGAAATTTTAATTTTTGGGCGCATATTACATAAATCCCTTAGATATTTTTCTTTTAATGAAATCTGTTCCTTGATAGATTTTGAAATTAGGTCGTGTACAACTTTTTCGAAAATTTAGTTTTACAAAAATATGTTGACTGAAATGTGTTAACTCGGAGGACATTGCAATATAAATATTTTACGTAAGCATTCTAAGGGCGACAAAGTATGTGCTATTAAAGCACCACTAATGTTCTACTTCCGAGTCTGCTAATCAGCAAGCCTGTGATCTTCGCTTCAGCAATGATCGTAGTTGCTCTTCTTTTGCACTTCGTTGTAGTGAGGGGAAGTCTTATAGCCGGAGAAGAAACTCAACAATTATTTATATTTGTGGTGTGATTTATGCTTCAGGTTCATTTTGCAACTTATTTGTGACGATAGGCGATAGATCTTCTGAAATTTTTAAAAAAAAATACGATATCTTTTGCCCTTAAAAAAACACGACTTCGACTAAAACGAGATCCATTAACTTGGTTTCAACAGTTTGATACACTAACCTGATCACTCTGGAAGCTTCACACGACTTATGATTGAGCTCAAATTGGGTTTTTACTGTGCTATCAAGGACCTGCTATTAATATTATGGTTGTTATCGCTTGGTGGAACCAGGGCACCGACTCGCGTTGTTCCTTCCCCTGGGCAGACTCAAAATTACTTTAATTTCGGACCCTCCCGTAGCAATATAAATGCAAATATTCCGACCACGCGGAAAGAATTTAATCTGGGTGTCCTAAATAATCAGGTCCCGTCGAGATAGTGCGTTCGCGGACCTGCCTTGCGCAGTGGAGCGAGCAAGGAAAGATGGACAACACGGCGCCTGCCTGTGCACACAAGGATCCGTACATCACCCACTTTCTCACTCGCATCGCAAGAGCTCACTAAACGTTCCCCTGTCTCTTAATATTTAACCCCGGGAGAAGTCATTTTACCAGTCAAGTTTCTGCCAAATAATCAAAATAACCTTATCGTAAATCTAGTACAAGTGCTCCAATCGATATTATTTAATTCCTTGCAACTTGTTTACATGAATTGAATGGTTTTATGTCGCACGTGGCCTGCAAGGTAGTCGAAGCCCTTGCCCGATCTACCTCGAGTATTAAGGTTGACTTGTTTTCTAATGTTCTTATGATTTGTTTTCGATTTATTTTATCCTTATTGCTCATACTTTTAGCCATTAATTCATTTGGTGTACTATTAATATTTCAACTCAATATTTCTAACAAATTATTCAAATGTAATGTTGTCTAGTTTCAATAGGTAAAATTAACAATAATGACATTATCTGTAAGTATTTCTTTGTAAAATTGTTTTATATAATTTTTATAGACTCATACAGCAAACCTGACTTTATTTCTCGCCAAAATTTCCACTGATCTCAAATTTGATATATCGTATATTGATGAATTTGTATAAAATCTGTAACGTTGGTCTCTGTTAACATTCATCATGTTTGTTTCCTGTTTCAATGGAGTACTGTTCCGAAGTTCACGCAAATAATCTCATTAAAAAATCTGAACTTTAATTACTCGAATTTTCCGAAACCTTATGAAACGAAAAAAATTCTAGAACAGCGTTGTTGCAGCTCCAAAGATTTCTACACAACGCGCAATTTGCTAACGCGCAGATTAATTGTATCAATATATTCCAGTAAAGCACAACATGGTTCTAACACTGCGGGTAGGTGAAGACCCTAAAGATCCTTCGGAGGAATAACATAATTTTAAACAGAATTATTACACGGTGGAATCGCCACGATGTTACATCTCTTCAACTTTCTTTGTAATTTGCCACTGTCGTTTTAGTACAGAATTTTGAGAATTACGTTCTTGCTATGAAGACGTCCGTGAGCACAAGTTTACGACTTTTTTGCCCATTTGCATGCAGAATTTCAGCGTAACAAGCCTACATTATGAGTCGTCGCTGGCAGTGTCCGTTTCGAGCCCTCTCAGCCAACGAGAATGAAGCCGCGTGAGCGATGTAGTTGAGTGATGAGATTAATGATGCAATGAGAAATGAAACCACGACTCAGATTATGGGCAGTACATAGTTACATTTTGCGGCTTTCACACCCAACCAACCTTCACAAACGAGAAAGCGATGAAAGACAGTTTCACAGAGAGATGACGAATCCCACATTCACTTTAAAATAATTGATATTTATTGAAACAATTCTCTAAATAGGCAAGCCCAAATTTCATCCTTCAACAACGCCCGTTAAGGGAGTGATTCATGACATCGACCGTGCGTAACCCAAAACCTGTGGGTCCTATGACCTTGGAACCTGTTTTTTTCGATACTAAAGACTTCGAGTTATGTTTCTTACACAATAATCTACAAGATGATACCTTTTAATACGTATTTGAAAGTTTCCCTCTTCTGAAAAGACCTAATTCGTGCGGGTAGGTGGACACACCGGGAGAGAATGAAATTATATTAAAATAACTTTCGCTGACATATTTTTTAACGCAAAGATATTTGCGATGTTATTACCTAGCGAGCTCTTAAAATGATCTTCACAAATGCACTATCAAAGTCCATATTGCATAGTACTGTCCACACCTTGTACATCCTTTTGATTTCTAGGTCTTTCGATGAGGCCCGCATCCAGTGAAGATAATATTTCCACTCTATTGGCACTCCAATAGCACATACTTTCGCGGATTATTTGCAACTTCCGCAATTTTCGAGAATTCGGAAAGTGTAATGAAAATTAGACCTGCGTCGTTTATTAGCGTTCTACACTCCATACGAGAAAAAAGTTAAAGAAAAAATTGATACTTTTTTTATAAATTCTTCTATAAATATCTTATTTTTATAATTTTTAAATAAAAACTTCAATACAAATTACCTGAAAAATACTTTTTTTTTTCAAAATGCTGTACATGAACTTTTTTAAAAGACCTAATATTTCAGAATAGACTTCGGTTAAGAAAAACTCTCTATCAAAAATATTGTTCTTTTCCAATTTTTGAAAGTACAGAGTATCGCAGAAAATTAAATTATCATTTTTACCGTCCTTTGAGAGAGTGAGTGAGTTCTGGTTGTCATGGAAGATTATTTCCCAGAAAGTGGCGGTGATCCTAGCTGAAAATTGAGATGTGACGACCTATACGTTGGCTTGCGGAGTTTCTCACCTCCAGGTATTTCTCTCAATGGACCATCTGCAACGCCCCAATGACAACATTCGTTGTCGCCACCGCGTCATTGAACAGGATGGTATAGGGTTCGAGCCCCGAAAGACCCTAGTGCCTCAGATTTTTAACAGCTATGTAGCCATTTGAATTCAGCCACTGCCAAACGAGATCGGTCGAGTCCTAACTTTGCGTGCAGTTTCGGTATCAGAAGCCTCGGTGGGGCAGGAATTTGGAGCAGTGATCAAGCGAGTGCACCAGACCATCACGTATTGCACCTGAGTTATTATCTCATTCCAAATTATTTTTGAACCATCATTTCGTCCTCATTATCACTCCTACCATTTTACAACCAGGGAAAGCAATGACAAATCACCATTGTGTTTATCTAAAGAGGAAATAAGAAGTTATAAAATAGCAACATTTCCTGTGAACTCCACTTAGTGGTCTAATACATGACTCCATCAATATCATCCTCATTATCATCATCTTTGTCATCGTCATCTTCACCAACAGTAGCAGAAGCAGCAGATACATTGACAAGTTGGGCGATCCCAGGGACACAACATGGGTTTTAATATGGGTTACTTGACTTCACGATGAAAATAGAGATCAGCATTGTCCACAAGAATGCGTAACATACAGGCCGTCAATCAATGTTTATTAATAATTTTCCCTAGTTTTCGTTTTCCTGCGCTCCCTACAAATAGAATATACATTACCCGTTCAAAATGTGACGAAACCGAATAAAAATTCTTTTGGAGATAAGACTAGGAATGTCACCTAAATGAATCAGTTTTAATGAGTTAAAGAGGCGATAGTACGTCTCAGCTCTTTCTATTAAAATTAATAAAAGTACTTGTAGTTTCAAATGGGTCAACAGACTAATAAAACTATTACAACTTTGTACAACTGTTTACAACAATTACAATCAAAATACTTTACAAATACTTTTGCATAAAAACTCAATGTTCGGACTAATTTTTGGAGTCTTCTCAGGGATAAAGAATTATATTCCTTAATAAAAAGTCTCATATTTCAGATTCTTATTGTTTGAGGAAGTGATGGACGAAACTTGGAATTTTTATGTAAAATAACGTGTAATATGGAATTATTCTAACTGAAATGTAAGGTTTAAGTTTCAAAAGTTTATTAGTACTCTATAATAATTTAGATGCTTTTATCAAGAAATAGTTTTGTCGTTTAGGTAAATAGTTTAGTACAACTTTGAAACGTTCAATTCAATTCACTGATGCCTTATTTTATGTAGCAAGATATGAATTTATGAAGATTCAGGCCATCAGGCCTGCTCTTCCGTCTGACCACGTCAATTTCGCTACGCTCCTTTGGTCCTGTAGCAGGAGAAAGAGAAGGTATCACTCGGCGACGAATCACGCGATTTAGATTTACCTCAGAGGCTTCTTTTAGGCTTGAGGATCTTTTAAATGCAGTAAATCTATAACAAGAAGCTGCCGGCTTTACTTCCCTTCCGAAGGAAAGCGAAAGAAGGATTCTTGCCCTTCAAAATACACGACTTCGATCGGCATTGAATCCACAAACCTGGGTATAACAGCCCGATACGATCACTGTTATACCACCCAAGCTGCCGAAACGGTATCATCGATGCTTTTCCCAGACTTTCGCCTCCCAGTGATTCTCAACAGGCGATATTTCTCCAATCTGGCGGCGCGCTGCCGCCCCTCCCCATCCGCCTGCCTAGCCGCGCAGCTGAACGAGCGCAGCGCTCGAGGCGGCCGCCTCGTAAAGCGGCGCTCGCCGGTCGCAGGGCGCAGAATGGGGTGGAGTGAGGGACGGCTGCCTGGAGCCAAGAGAAAACACGGACGAGGAAGGCCGGGCAACAGGGGACGAAGACAAATGCGACGCGACGGCGGCGCGGAACGAATTCAGACAAGGCAGGATAACATTTTAGGAGGCCGTGATAAAAAAGCGAAATTACTTTTATCAAAGGAAATTACATGAGTGTTTGACAATATACATGGAGTCTCAGAATAAATGTTGTAAACTTCTAGGGCATATACGTGATTCGAAGATGATTACATCTTTCCTCTGCATATGTGGTGGACATTTTCATATATCGAAGTAATATTTGCTAATTGGTTGTTAGGCAACTCCCCACGCAAAAGGTGTTCGGCGACACATCTACGAGTGAACCAGAACTTGTCCGGCCAAATTCCATTGCATAATGAGCCACTTATCAGTGTAAATGTCACATGAGTAACTTTATGAAATTTCCCACGACATAGTCTTTGGATTGATTGATTCATTCATTACTGATTCTAGGTGCATCAACTATTAAGGTCATTAATCCTGAATGTTTTTCTTCGGAGTTAGCGGCGATCTTCCCCCGTTGGATGGTGAGATCCGGCGCCGACCTACATGTTGGCTAGCTCGGTTTTCCCACTCAGGTATCTCCCATCAGCATGGCACCGTGCCAACCGGGACAACCTATAAGCCCCCAACCTGTTTCCTGCAATATGTGGTTGTGTAGCGCATGCGCGTGAGCGTAAGTAAATGATAATAGGACAAGGAATAGGAAGGAAATATCGCGCGCGGTCTGTTAAGGCCCGTCTGTTAGGGTACTTCTCCGGCATCCGCCTGGTATTTATTGGAGAAAGCATGGAAAACTACCGACATATTCATTGAAAAAGTTATTATCATCGACCCCCCCTATAATGTGTTCATGTGTAATGTTTATAAGTTAAGTTCATGTGTAAGTTCTTTAATATGTTTTGTAAGTGTTATATGTAGGTTTTGCTTACTGTAAATAATGTAAATAATGTTCGTTGTTAGATTAAGTCAGGATGTTGAAGAAGAATATTTTGTCGCTTTTCCGCAGTACTGTTCTAACAAAAAAAATCGGTTTTGTATAGGAGAGAACGATTTAATTTCCCGCAAATTCATTTGCTTCCCATTAATCGACAATATTCAAGTTATATAAAAATGCGTAGGTTTCTTTTTTTAATTTTTGAAAATGGAATTTATAAAACTGAACATTATTATTCGATAAAAATAAATGATGAAAACCATCCATGAAATAGGGATGCATCTGCTACCAAGTAATCATTGAAATAATGGTAGAGATAAAAACGTATTCCACATAAAAATAACTTAACAGTATTGTGGAAAGGGACGATCTATTTTGTGACACTTATTTGTAGACGGAGAAATTCTTTGAACTCGTGTATTCATATTTTAAGCGAACAAATGTCATTATCAAACACCGTGTGACATTGTCATTCTTCTACAAAGAGAGTGACGTCGGGTGTAAAAAGGAATATTTTATGGCACATAGAGCTGAGAAACGCTTCCATTGTGCGCAGCAGTGTGTCCACGATTTCTGTTGTCCCGTAATGACCAGAATCCACTATGTCATGTGTTTACGGTGAGTCGTATGAATAAACATACTTCTTTGCTACACCGGATACGAAATCTACTCGTACTTGAAATAAAAGCTATGAATAGTGCAAGTTTGAGATTTAGCAATATTAGGGTGATCCTCTATCGTCATATGACTCTTCTCTTTGATTCTGACTCATTCTCATAGATTCTCGCGAGAGTATATGTTTGTCAATAAAGACTCGAACTGTGCTACAGCAGCATCGAAAAGTAACAGTCCTTCAAGTGCTGAAAGGGGTGTTAAACATTCGACAGTTTTTGACACTTCACAGATACTCACTAATTGTATTAAAGAATCAAGGAAAAAGTACGGTACAGAGGGCTTCACATGAATTCTCCTCGTCAATTACTCTATTAAATTTAACAGCAGTAAAATATTTTACTTTGATTTATACTATACTATTATACCATGAAATTATACCACGCAATAATAGTAATTTATTTCACAAGTCAATGAAATGATTCTTTATCTCTCAGAAGAAGGTAAGACCTTACGAGCCATAAAGGAGCGCGAGGTTTCTTTCTCCAGTAGATAAAGTAACTTCATCGTCGTGTGTTATAACTGATTTGATTTCATTGCATTTGTTTTAGTGAAGTACAAAATAAATAGTAGTCACGTTAGAATACGTCACACTCAACATTCTTCTGCGGCGCCGCTGGGAGAGTAGTTAATAGTAATTAACAAAATGAATGGATAAAAAGGGGTATAATTGCATTGAGCGGTATTTTCATGAAATCGAGCGACGGTAGGAGCAAATTGTCTTATTTACCACGAATGCAATTACACCCCTTTATGCACGCTCAATATTGTTTTCCATTTAAGAATAATTTATGTTTTCATTCAAGCATGTCTTTTGCACTCGACACATTGGTATTGCTGATTTGATGACATCGTTATTGCTTCTGAAAAAGATCTAATTTAATGGCTCTTGTGTTGGTGTACATATGATCTGCATTGTAATTTAGAGTATAAAGAAATGTTTGCAAGGGGAAAATATTGAAAAATTTCCGGATGAAATTAGAAGACGCTGACAAAATGAAAATATTACTTCTCATGGAAAGTGTATGAGAGAAAATACATGTTTAAATGTTATAAAGTAAAAAATAATAAACAAAAATTATAATAAAGTAAAAAATTAGTCACTTCTGATTCAGACGTTTGGCTGCCATACTCTTTAGAACGGGTGGATGCAACTGACGTTTAAATTGTTTAGATTTCGAATATTCTAAGACTAAATGTTTTGCATGCAAAATTTTGTTAAATATTTTGTTGTCCCAATAGTAGTATCCAGCAAACGATTATTTCACCAATTTTCTTATATTTATTCATTGTTTGTACGTAGTTGATGTAGGTAAAGAATCTATGATGTACATTTTTGTCCATGCATCATGGCCGAATGGAAACATCTTGGCCACGTCCGTGTGGTAGTGAATTAAACGATATCGGTCCTTTTTTTTCGCATTCGGATTGGTAGTTGTGGAGTTTTAATTGCACGACGATTTTAATTGCACGCGTACAGTTAAAATAATTACTGTTAATCAATTAATTTTTATGGAATTAATGAGTATATTTAATTCACTAAGCGAAAAAATATTTTAATCTCATATGAAAAAACCTGTTTTTATGCAGTGGAAATATTTTAGATACGCAAGACTTTTATTTTACACACCATGATAAGCCATTCATTTCACACAACATCGCCTGCTATATTATTTCAGTAGTATACATACCTTTTGTGGCTCTCATACGTAACCAATTTTTATAAATGAGATCTCTAAAAAAATATAATTCCATGAAGACATGACGAATTACACTTTGACGTGAAAAATATGAAGGATTTGTTTAAAATACCCATCTAAATATTCATGTGAAATTCAACCTGCAGCACTCGGTGAGATTTTTATTCTCACACTGTATTCTACAGGATGAGATCTTCTTGAGCATTCTATTACATTTTCGCTGGTTCGACGCTTCTCGATTCTACCTCTCCTATTCTCAGCCTACAGAATCTGCAACTTCAAGTGAAATTAAACCATTGATATTGATTCAGTTGTGAGGTGTAGTTGACATTTACATAATTGAAATGATTGAAGGCGTTGTCATTGTCAACAATAGTACTGTATACTATTGTTGTAATACTATTGTTGTTGTTGTAATACTGTTGTATACTATTGTAGTAATACTTTTGTTGACAATGACAACGCCTTAAATCATTTCAATTCGAAATTAAACCAATTACTTGATCTTCCACACAACTGAATTACAGCGGTGTAACTTTCTGCTCGGTAATAACGTTAAATAAGAATAGTTTGTATTGACAAGGGTGTATACTGTATTGTATTGTTATCAATTACAAGGAGACGGACACAAGTGACGGAGGATAACTGGGTCTTGAAGAAAAAAGACATATTACATGCTTAATGTGGAAATGGAAAAATAGGGAAGAGGGTGGGGTTTAACATGCGGGAGTTCTCGCATGTTAGTATACTATAAAAGACCTTCGAAAATGAATGTATTTCAAAATGAATGCCGTAAATGAATGGATCTTGTCCGTGGCGAAGCCAGTAAGTGGGGCAGCCAAACAGGTGCGTGGGGAGAAGCCTCCAGGCGTTGGCTGGCAACCCGAGCGAGCGGGCGGCGCATTCGTCAGGTCGGGAAGAGGGAAGTGTGGGCCGGCGCCACTGCACGCGCAACTTGTCTTGAACGATGACCTTGCTTCCCCCTCCCTTGAGCAATAAACAGTTGAAGGCAAAAGCTCGCAGGGAGCAATGATGACAACATTCCAAGCATTAAAATATCGTTGGCGCGAAACAGAAGCTAGTCAACGCTAGTTGCTTTCATAGTCGAGAACTTCTGTTCAGCTTTAGCACCACTATCTAAACAAATGGCAGAGGCAGGTTCAGGTCCTTCAAAGGAAGAACCTAAAACTCCTATCTAGTGATCCTGCTGTTGCCTACCCAGAGCGATGACATGGCCGCACACGTAGCAGGTTTGACTTTGATTTTGCAGAGGTTGGCATTGCTGTAAATACTCTAGCGGCCGACTTTGTAACTAATGCCCCACTCCGCCCGCACTTCTTCAATCCATCGTTCAAGAAAAGTTGCGCGAGTGGTACACGGACGCGCTCTGGGTGAGACGCCCTGCAGGTCTCTTCGTCCGCTATTCCACCCGCACCATGCCATCATGCTCGTCACCTACGTTGCATGTACTGCGCCTACACGTTGCGTGTAAATAAGTCAATAAAAATAAATAAATTAACTTAAATTAATTAAAATAAGTTAAATAAATTAAAATTAAATTAATTAAAATAAGTTAAATAAATTAAAATTAAATTAAATTAAAATAAAATAAAACGAAACGGTTAAAATAATCACATTAGGGGGCGAAGGGAAGTGGGAATCGGAAATGTTAGGGCAGAGGCGTTGGTGCGGACGATTTTCTGTGGTGCTGTTTGTTTTCAGGTGCGGAGGAGGCCAAACACTGGAAGGAGAATGCCTGACGCCCGCGCCAAATAAATAAATAGTTTAAAAACCGGATAGATTAGCATGTACTGACGGCAGTTTTTCCCCCTTCAGGGGTTTTTTCCTCAGCCGTACCTTATGGTCTCGTTTCCGCGGCTTTGATGCGATGGAGAGACCATTTGGGGTGAATACCAGAATTCGAAAGGTTAGAACGCGGTAGAATAAAGGTATTGTAATGGCTTAAAGGCCTTCGGCCTAGCCACATTGTATCAAGTTTTTTCATTTGTCTGTAATAATTACCTATTAAATAATAAAATAAATGTACTGCCCCCGAAGGCTGGCGGGATCCTGCTGTTCTCATGTTACCTGTATTGACAAGGCTGTATACTGTTTTGTATTGTTATCAATTACAAGGAGACGGACACAAGTGACGGGGGATAACTGGTTCTTGAAGAAAAAAGATATATTACAGGCTTAATATGGAAATGGAAAAATAGGCAAATTGGCGACGTTCTCAACTCAACAAACAGAGCACCAGGTCACGAAACTCTCGTTTACTTTTAAAATCATAGCTCTTGTGGAATTTTCTAAAAATTACAGAAAACTGAGTATGTAATGTAAAAGGCAATCCTGGATCCCCTCACCATTTGGAATGGCCAATACGAAATTAGATGTTGGAATACATCCTGGGGTTAATACGTCTAAACTGAAAATACATTTCCTAATACGAGAAATATTTTGGTTTCAGTTTGACTAAATTACTTGGGTTCTTAACAATTTTATCATTACTTTTTAGAATGCATTTAATATGAATTAATAAAAAGTATTTTTTTGTGAAAAACTAATTTCAGAAATTTTTAACTTAATAATTTCAACAAATCCTCGATACGATTAGCTGATCTGAAGAACGTCTTGTCCGCGTTGCTTGTAAAACATATCGTGTACTTTACATATGTTTTATGAGAAGGATAAACATTGATTAGTATTTTTTCTGTCAAATATTTCGGTTTTTTGCCAACAATACTTCTCTTGACTCAACTATAGGTGTCAAGCAATAACGCAGTAAAGTATGGATTTGTATGAAATTTATAAGAATTGTATTTAGTGCCGTGGAATATTTTTGTAAATACATTTCAACAAATGACCCTTTCACCATTATTGATGAACATGCAAGAGAAACCACATTGTCAGATAATTAACTGTTGTTCACGCACCACGAATAAAAATTATCAATCAAATCAACTGATGCCCTGAACCACGAAAAATGAAACATGGATTCGAATCGGAGGATAGTTCTAGCTCAGACATTTCAAGAGTTAAAATCTAAATTTTCGAGGTGATACTATCAACGTGATCAATGTCTTTTTCGTATTTTATTACACTACACGAAACATTAAAAGATGCTTGTAACACGGCTAATGTAAACTTCGTACTTAAATAGTTGTCTCCAACGTAAGAGGTCGTTTCGCAGAGATCTCATTTACAATGTCATATTACAGAAGTTTAATGGAACTAAGCAACCAAAAGTATTTGTTTAAGAGATGAAACATTTAAAAAATTATAGAAGAAGCGATATTTGAAAGCACCAACATAAAGTATATCAATTTCAAACAACTTTTAGGAATGCCCTTGTTTTTTAGACATTCTTTCTGCTTCCTCCTATGTGTCCCTCTATTCCAAGCAGATAATTTAGCTTTGGGAAATTAAATATTTTAAATTTTATTGGAACACTGCCGCGTTACTTCGAAAAACGAAAAAAAATCCTTTTGTTCTACGTAACCCTTTACTGCATAATGAAACCTTTTATTAGGTGAACTCTTTAGTATGGAAACCCACACAAATGGCCGTTCTGGTAGGTTATCAGCTTCCCGGGTGGAGAGATTCCGATATGGAGATGTTATCTCTGAGGGGTTGTGGAAGAGTAGGAGTGAAGGCACGGCGTGTTAACAAGCGCTTTTTTGTGTCAATATGAGTCCCACTCAACTGAAGATCTCGACATATGACGATAAAAGCAGGCCTGACAAAATTTCGGAGAAAAGGAAAGAGATACAGTTGCACATCACACCGGCGCGAAAAAATTCGCATGTCAGGTTTGGTTGGTTTCTTCGTGTTTCCGGGCGCGTCAACGGCTTCGATCATTAGTCTCGTAAGTGTAGTGCATGTTGGTTCTCGGGAGATGGCAGTGATCTTCCCCCGCTGGATGGCGAGATCTGGCGCCGACCTCCCGTCGGCTAGTGGGGTTTCTCCCTAACCAGGACTCTCCCACCAGCGGGGCACCGCCCAGCCGGGACAAGCTCTAAACTCCCGACTGGTCTCCCGGAATATGTGGTAGTGTAGTGCATGTTAGTGTAAGTGTGTATGTAATGGGAGAGGAGAGGACAAGGAAAAGGAAGGAAAGATCCTGCGTCCCGAGGAAAGGTCCGTGGCCCGTTTGGTAGGGTACTGCTCCAGCATTCGCCTGGTGTTGATCGGAGAAACCACGGAAAATTACCGATCAGAGAAGCCGGCCGCTAGAATTCTCCTCCAGACAGCGAATGATTTCGACCTAGCTGAGAAGCCAGTGTCGAAAATCCTGCCGCCATCAGGACTCGAACCTAGAACTAACCGGTCAGAGGCGCTGCAGTGACATCAGTTGATGCTCTGAGCTACTGCTTCCGGTTTGGAGGTGGAGGGAATCATTCTCCGCTTGACGATAAAATCCGCCGCCAACCTACGTCGGCTTGCGGGGTTTTTCCGCAACCAGGTATCTCCCACCAGCGTGGCACCACCCCAGCCGAAACAAGGTCTACGATCCCGACTGGTCTCCCAGCAACTGTAGTACATGTCAGTGGGAGTGTGTGGAAGTGAGTGGTGAGGATAGGAAAAGGAAGAGGAAGGAAAGATCGCGAACGATCCGTGTCCCTTTTGTTAAGGTACTGCTCCGACTGATGTTGTCAGGAGAAACCAAGGAAAACTACCGGTGAGTGCAGCCGGCTGCTAGAATTTTCCTCCAGACAACGGCTGAATTCGACCTATTGCTAGTGGGACCTAGTGCGACATACGCTTAGTGTTGAAAATCCTGCCACCGTCGACATTCGAAACCTTGAACTTCCCGGTCAATGGCGTCGCAGTGTCATCAGTTGATGTCCTGAGCTAACTTTGCGGGTTTATTCTTTGGAGGGAACTGTGACTTGCGTGTAAATTGGAACATCTGGTATATTGGTAGCTGGTGTTTGCACATAGCTTTCTCTCCTGGTTATACAATATATTGACAAAGTGTTTGGTACAGATTTGGATACGAAATATTGTAAACATTAGTTCAATATTCTTTTTTGTTGTTTCTATTTGTGACTCTAGTATTTGGATCATTTCACTAACAAATTTTATTTCAATTTTTCGAATAATTTTCTTTAACCAGAAATGAAGACAATTTAATTGTTTTTCGTCATTTATTCCCCGTCCTCTTCCCCTCCTTCTCCCTCCTCCCGAACATCTCAGGAGCATGCTTTATTACATGAAACTTCCAGGTCTCATAGTCGTTAACATTCATCATTTAACATTATATCAGAGGTTTAGTGGGAATATGTGGCCCACATCTCAACTAAATCATGTTTCTCTATCCAACTTACATGCTTCTAACAGTAAAGTGCCGAAATCGATGCTTAATAGTTTGCCTTCTTTAAGAAATTGCTTTACAAGCCAAATGGCTTTACGACTTAATGGTTACTCTTTTATAGTGGGCAACTTTACGTAAGTCAGAAAAAAGACGAGTTTGGTTTCAACGCTTCAAGTATATGCTCATCCTCAAATATTTTATTAAATTTGAAGGCCTTTAGGGAACGAAACATAGAATAGCCAACATATGAATTATTTTTATCATTAACAATTTTGTTTTCTCAAAATACATGAAATAATTACTGATTATTTCAATGTTCAATCAAATCTGTCTCGAATGTTGATAGTCGAATCGTTATCGAAGTTATTTTGAAGGTTTCATCAAAATGGTCCTCACTTAATGCACTTCTGCTACCGCCCTCCTGCTAAATGTGAATACAAATAATGGAATTTTTGCAAACACGTAGGTACCGCTTCTAGATTTCACCGCAGGTGCGTAAGATGTATTTGCATTGCAGAATGTGCTTTTCAAGCATGACTCAATATAACATGATTTCAGTAGGTTAATTCGCTTAGTGTTTCATGTTAATATTTTCTTTCCCAATACTTTTTCTGCTTTCGTTCGATACTTTGTATTTCTTTAACTGTTTTTGTTTTACCATAGGACTGTTTTATCGTAGAATCTTTTTGTGTTAATTAACTTGAGTTTCTGAAACGTAGCTTCCCAAGGAGTGGTTTCGGGTTCAATTCCTGGTCGAAGCAAAAATAGAGTTGTATCTTTTCTTTAAAACGGTCCCAGTTTCTGAAGCTTTGTGAGAAAGCAGGCGGATCTTGCTAGTTATGGTGGAGGGAATATATCTCGCTCTTACCCCCAAGCATGGGAATTTAACTATGCCCAGGTATGTGGGACACCGTCAGTTGGCCATCAAAGTCGATCTATCTACTCAAAATGCCAAACATAAAGATTTCTGAAAAAGTGGGAACTAATGTATATTTTCCTCTCTTCATGTCACGAGTTTCTCTGTAATATTTGAAAACTGTAGGCCATCGAACAGACTCGACATTGAGATTACAAACTCACTAACTGCCGGCCCGGTGGCCGAGATCGCTAAGGCAGTAGTGTAGCGATGTAGGACCGAAGGGTCGCGGGTTCGAGTTCCGCCTCGGGCATGGTTGTATTTGTGTTCGACCTTTCACCCCTTATAATTGTAATTTCGTTTCATCTACATAGTTACCATACTGTTAACTCCAATAGTGGTCACTAATGACCTAGATGTTATGCGACTTTTTTCATAAATTATTTGGCGATTTTGTTCAAGCAAAACACATTTATCCCGAATCGTTTGTTTACACAAATCAAGAAAGCCAGCAATTTAGAAACAAAAAAACTCGTCTTTTTTTATCACGGGGTTTATGTAGAGTAAGCTTCCTTGATCGCTCATCAAAAATTGTATTTTCTGATAGGTCACTTTAAATTAAAAGGATAAAATATTTCCTTGCAATATTTCCTTGTAGTCCTTGCAACTGTCGCCTTTTGGAAAGGTGGACTTCAAGGCGCCGAGCATTATGGGGAGGAAGGGAGGCAGAGGGGTGACAGTGAGAAATAGAGGGGTAACTACAGCAATTCATGGTCTCGTCAAGAAGACGCACGAACAAACATTAATGTTAACCAGTGGCGTAGCGTGACTTTCTTAACAAAGGAAAGCTGTCGGTTTAAAGCTGTTAGTCTCGTAAGTGTAATGATCTACAGGTCTGTTACATAATTCAGGATATATATTGTTTAGTCACTAGGTGTGAGAAATTGACTTTCATTAAATTTTTAGCTTCACACGTTCTTAGGCGAAGCAAAACTATATCGCTCGTTGGCTGCAATAGTGGTACAAATAAAAAAATCCAATTATGAGTTAACGCACTATCCAGAATTGTAGATTGGACTAGCCTACCTTCCAGCAACACCAGCATATCTTACAATACAGTATTCCATTAAAAAATGGCGGAACTGTGAATGAAAGAATGTTACATTTTAAAACAAGGTAAAACTTTAAACTCATTTATCTCAACTCCTGATTTTTAGATGTCCCACTATTGCAGCCAACGAGCAATACAAAATCTCTCCGAGAATTCGTCTCTTTTCTGCTTTGGATTTCATTGATTGGTTAGTGATTGCTGGCGAGTCAACGCTAAGGTCATTAGTTCCATAGGTAAAATGTGTTTTATCACGGGAGGTGGCGTTGATCTTCCTCTGCTTGATGGCGAGATCTGGTACCGGTAGCGGTAGCTCAGTGCATCAACTGATGTCACTGCAACGCCTCTAACCGGGAGATCCCAGGTTCGAGTCCTGGCGGCAGCAGGATTTTCGACACTAGCTTTTCAGCTAGGTCGAATTCAGTCGCTATCTGGAGGAGAATTCTAGCGGCCGGCTGCTCTGATCGGTAGTTTTCCGTGGTTTCTCCGATCAACACCAGGCGAATGCCGGAGCAGTACCCTACCAAACGGGCCACGGACCGCGCGCGATCTGTCCTTCCTCTTCCTTGTCCTATCCTCTCCCCGTACACACACACACACACTTACACTAACATGCACTACACTACCACATGTTCAGGGAGACCGGTCGGGAGCTTAGAGCTTGTCCCGACTGGGGCAGTGCCCCGCTGGTGGGAGAGTCCTGGTTAGGGGGAAACCCCACTAGCCGACGGTAGGTCGGCGCCGGATCTCGCCATCCAGCGGGGAAAGATCACCGTCATCTCCCGAAAAAAAATGCACTACACTAACGGGACTAATGACCGAAGCTGTTGTCGCGCCCGGAAACACATAAAAATCAATCAATCAAAAAGCGAGATCTGGTGTCGACCTACGTCCGCTTGCGGGAATTTTTCCTAACCAGATACCCTTGCTTCCTTCCTGGAATACCGCCCCAGCACGGACAAGCACCCGTCTGGTCTTCCGCAGAGTGCGGTAGTGTAGAGCACGTCGTAAATGTAAGGGATGGTGATGGGACAAGGAAGAGGAAGGAAAGATCGCGCGCGGTCCGTGGCCCGTTGTTAGAATAGTACTCCGGCTTTCGCCAGGTGTTGATCGGAGAAAGTACAGATCAGAACAGCCAGCTACTCGAATTCTCCTTCAGACTGTCTGAAATCGACCTAGCTGTTTAGCTAGTGTCGAAACTCCTGCCACCGTCGGGACTCGAACCCAGGACCTGCCGGTCAGAGGTACTGCAGTGTTATCAGTTGATGCCCTGAGCGACCTTTGCTGATCCTCTCTGTTTTACGCCCTATTAGTTCTGTGTTAAGATCTTTGCGGGTTCAGTGGTGCAACGGTTATACCCAAGTTCGCAGGTTCATACACGATCAATGCCGTGGATTTTTAAGGGCGAAAAACTCCTTCGTATGCCTTCCTTCGCAAGGGAAGTAAAGCCGGCTCTCTCATGTTGTAGAATTCCTGCATGTAAAAGATCCTCAAGACTAAATGAAGCCTTTGAGCAAAATTCAAAACGCCTGTTTCATCGCCCGAGTAATACCTCCTTTAACCTGAGTCTCGCCACGGAAAATAAGGCATCACTGAAATTGAAACTGTTCAATTTCGCGATCAAATTTGCTACCAGAGCGCAGCCCCTAATTGCCTTCTAGGCCGTTCAAAACATGCTTTCGCCAACTCTCACAGATCCCGCTCCAGGGCATTAAGCAGCAGCCGTGTACTGAAAGAAAGCTCAAGATACAAATGGGAAATAAAATCACTATTAGCAATTTAACTATCTGTAAATATACATAGAGCCATATTCAAAATAATCTAACAAACATAGTTATCAGTATTGTGTACTCAAATTCAATAACAAAACTTCGCTTCCCCATGTTTTTGAGACTATACTCTGTAATTCACGAACTACATCAGGCTTAACAAAATGAATCACTTAGGTGGTAAACGCACAAAAAAATACAGAGCAATAGGGGATATACACTATAAAATATAGAGCAATACAGTTTCGCACTACTTCGCACCGTTGCCTGTTATTCAGATTCGACTTCCCGACGCTCGGCAATATTTGGGAAGAGCGCCCGCGGTCGACCTTGACCTGAGCTTCTGGGATTGGGTCGTTCCCTTAATGTGCTGCGGTATGCGTTACAATGTTTAAGTTTCTAAGCTGTGAACCAACAGTAAGCGCCCAGAGAATACAGACCAACTTGGGATGAAAGTGCAACGAAAATAAAATATGTTTACAATTTCCAAACATAAATATTGTGCTCGCAAATTGAAAGGAAAGTAACGTTTCTATATTACATCGGTGGAGGTTTCACCTCAAATATTAACGATCAGATTGAAAGTTTTTCCATTGTTTCATCAAAATTGAACTTTCCTTTTACGGATTGAAATTCTAAAATATTGATCATCGAAAAGAACGATATACAAAATAGGAAACATAAGGAAAATAATAATAATAATAATAACAATAAATGTCATTTTCAAACGGAACAAGAATCAAAGTGGATGTGTAATGGCTGTAGGAACAAGCCAGCATTTTAAAACATTTCACGTAGAAGGGAAGAGAATGAATGGTTGAATATAAATCACTATACTCGTAATAAATCATCATATCATAGTCGAATAGAAATGTTCTATTATTATTTATTAATACTCAACTTCTTACTTGGTACATCAGTGTACCAAAGGATCAAAAACTTCGAAATACACTTAAAAAAGCACTATGTTTATTGCACGACAAGAATGATTTCACTTTTACTGTAATAACATCATTACAACATTAGTGCTTTGAAGAACTACGACAATTAACATCAACATGTTTTTAAGCTGTCCGGAATTTAGTTTCTTGATTGAACGCTGATGGTCTGGTTTTTATCTCATAATTATGCAAGTGGGTTGCAATAGCTCCAGCAAAAGTAGACAAATTTGTTTCTTAATAGACTGCCACTTTTATAATTGCTTCGTTCGGATCATAGTCGCAAGTAATATCCCGTGTAGTCTAATTATTGATAAATTCTCGGGTTGAGTAGCAACAAGGGGATTTACCTGAGAATTCCCCATGTACAAGTATTATTTAGTAAGAATATTTCGCTAATGATATTATAATTACACTCAATTTCAATCCTTTACTTTCGATATACTTTTATCATTTTAAAAGTTCTTGCGAAAGGAAGCATACAACAACGAAATATTTAAAAAAAAAAAAACCTATGCGAATGTTAAGTTTATTAATTTTATAATATAAAAATACGTGATCAAACACATAAACCTCAACATAATTTTTTTGAAAAGCATGAAACACTATGAAACTATTTATCTTTTTTGCGTGAAAAGTATTGTAGTGCTTGTAGTTTCGTTAGTCATTACGAATATTGTTTAGAACGTGAGTATGGTGCGCCTCATTTAATAGTAGGTATGGTATTGAATAAACTTTTGCATGTAACATGAAGCATTTGTGCTCTTGTATTTGTCCTAGTATTTTAATATTATTCAACGGTCGTTTTCTCTTATATTCTGCCTAGTCGTTTAAAACGTTTGCACTCTGCTGGACGAGAGTATCGCTCAAAAATGTGCCACACTGAGCATTACAAAGCTCCAAAAATTGCTTCCAGATACATTTGTGGTTGCCTTGAGAATTTATTGGATTGCCGACTTAATAATTTCGTGAATTTAACCGAAAAACGTTTTACCGAACCTCTTGTTGGGAAATATTGCTAATTTTTTTCTATGAACATTACATTCGTTTAAAAATCAATCATAAATCGTTGTCCAATGCTATATGGGTTACCCAGCTTTGATTGTTATATTGCAATGAAAACAACTGTACATCGCGGCGACAAAACGCGATAAAACGAAAGGACTATAAATTAAAATGATAAAAGCGCATGGATCATATGCATACGATTGGACAAGAAAGATTGATGCCTTATATTTTAATTAAATGATTGTCACTTCATGAGTGTCATAATCGTCCACGAATACATTTATTTTTAGGGGGAGGTCAATACATTTTTACCTGCAAACCGCTGCAAAAACACTAGCACCAACTTTCACTACAAACAAGTTATTTGAAAAAAAATTACGGATTTTACGAGCTTTATTAATGTAGAACCTTAAATAATAATAAAGAAATAAAATAAGTCTCCTCCATCAACTAAATACTTATTTTATTATATACTTACGTATTATAAGTATATACTTAAACTTATTAAGTTGACTTTTTTTAAATTAATTAAAAAAAAAGAAACTAAGTACATATTATTTATTTTACATTTGATAACATTTTTTATTTTAAATAAATTGGACTAACATTGTTTTTTAAATGAAATACTGCTTAAATGTCTAGCGCATGTGGTGACCTCTAAACGACAATCGACACCACCGTACACAAGTATAAATGAGGCAGTTTAGAAATCGCGAAAGATAATTTTGCAGCATGTAGAGAGAATGAAGTACAGAGTGCATAGAAGTACCTGTGACACCATGGCCCGTCATTTCTGCGAACAGTTGGCGTAAAAGCTTTCAGAATTTGGTGACCCATTTGTGTAGTTATCAACGACGTAATAACAGAAAACAATAACTCGTTTTATTTGTGGTTTAAGGCAAAGGCACGTGGACATACTGGAGAAAATTGTATAGTTTCATTTCAAAATATATATTTAGTGTCAATATGTCTATAACCGAGTACCTCCTTGGGCATGGCTGTTTGTCCCTTGTCTCTTATGTATGTGTTGTCGCGGACGGCCTAGCTGACTCCAGATCAGAAGAGTCCGCAAGTATGTTTGTATCTAGTGTACTGTCAAATTTGCGTCCCTTCGGGACGTAAAGGGTAACCGGTTGTCGGCTGCATAAAAGCCCTAAAAAATGTCTATTACTGAAGAAGTTGCAACTCAGTTGAATACGCCCCTTCCCAGGAATAGCGGGATTTCTACAGTGAAGCAGATAAAAGTACTTCTAGTATACTTTTGCCGAATCGTTTGGTGAAATTCTTTCTGAGAGGCTTTTAGCCGCAGACATTTCGAGCGTTCTCTGAAGAAATGTTGAAGTCAGAATATCAGCAGTTATTTTCCAAGTCTATTGAATTTGTTTTCATTGACACCAACAAATTGCAAGCTGCAATAAATTGCCAAATGCGACCCGCGAGTTGTGCAAAACTGGCAAAAAGAAATATTGATACAATAAAATTCCCACGACATATTATCAAAAACTTTGAACAGACTATTATGTTTAATTGACGCAGTTATTTGATCATTCCACCATTCAATCGTAACACGTAAAAAACGCAGCAATTTGAAATGAACTATGACCTTCTAACATATAATACCTGCCCTTATATCACTCTATCAAATAAAAGCTAAAAATCTATTTAAAAAAAGTAAAATAGCTGTTTAGATAACATAAAAAATTCAGGGCGCTAATAATAAACCGTTTTAATAACCTTCAAAATAACGAATGCTTTCCGAAGTAAACACTACCCCGCGAACGAGAGGCCGTGTCCTACCTGTGGCCGCGGCGACAGCGAGTCCCAACGACGCAACAGTTGCCGAGGCAGCGACGAAGAGAAGCGAAGCGAAGAGAAGAGAAGGAAGGCGGCAGGCGAAGTACGCGGCAACGGAGGGCGACGCGGCCGCTACGACGCACAGAGCGCGTGTGCGGGCGGACGGGCGCGCGCCCTCGCCGCCGCCGCCGCCGCCGCCGCCGCCGCCGCCGCCGCCGCCGCCGCCGCCTGCCGCCGCTCGCGACCTGCGCTCTGCGTCCGGCCACCCCGCCGCCCCCACCGCCCCCACGCGCTGCGCGAAACTCCCCTCTGCCCGGACAAGGACTGCGTCAAGTCGCCCGCCGCGGGGGAACTTGACAAAAAAAAAAAAATTCTTGCGTTGGCTCATCCACGTGTAGAAGTTTCGGTATGCCGTTCTGTTGTGAGTGAGTATTGATTCCGGGGGTATGAACAACAGTAAACCCTCATTAACACGAATTCCAAGGCACCGAAATTATCGGTGTTTGTGTTGTAAAAATTAGTGTTATCCGAATAATATAAATGTCCGTATTATCGTAATCAATTAGAAGGACCGAAGGTGTGTTCGTGTTACGGCGAAATTTGTGTTAAGCGAGTTCGTGCTAACGAGGGTTTACTGTACTTAGATCATCAGACGCGTAAATGTGCTACGCGTTATTTCCCTAAAGATGACGGTATTCCTTTCCTGATGGAAGATGAGATTCGACGCCAACTTACACCTCACCATTCAGGATTCGTTATCCTCGGAATTCCTCTTTTACTATACGGGTGGCACATTATCTATGGGAAATACCCATAACTTCTAAATGGTTAATGACATCAAAATGCAGTTTTCACTCGACAATGAGAAATCATCGGGCAAATGATATTCTGTAGAGATATTGAATGAAGTATTTTTAGTTTTAGAGGAAATTTAATCATCCTCGATTTTATAAATTCAATGTGTATATTTTTCTCGCCAGCAATTGATAGATCATAAAAAGAGGAATACAATGATGTATCATGTGTTAATATTTTGATAGTAATAGGAGTATAGAATAAAACTTTCTTACGTATATTTTTCAGTTAAACAGAGAATATTTCCTTTAGCAGCCCTTGCAACTCTCGCCTTTCGGGGAAGGTGGCCTTCGCGGCGCACTTTTGCGAGAGAGGGGAGAAGCCGTCAAGGCCATCGTCTCGAAAAGCGACAGCCGCAAGGGCCAAGGGCTGCTACAAGAAATATTATACATTTAATTTTAAAATCACATGACAGAAAGTATAATTATGTACTCAAAATATTATCAAAACATTAATATATGTTACATCATTACATTCCTCTTTTTATGACCTACCTATTTCAAGTGAGAAAAATATACGGTTCCATTTAAAAAATCAAAGGTGATTAAATTTCTCAAAAATTAAACATTTCAAACTATAAACATACGCAAATTACTTGCCCCATGACTCCGCTTTTTTAAAACTGTATTTCGATATCTTGAACCGTTTAAAATTTAAAACGATGACCCATAGTTGGTGGGATTGGAGGGTGAATAATTATTATATTGAAGATAGCAACGAGTTTTGTTACCAACGTTTCATATCAAGAATCATTTTTAATGTGTAATATAAACTATGTATTTGCATAGGCAAACGAGAGACAGAACTGTTTTGATGTTACGTTGACGAAATATCTGAACGAAGTTCCTCGAACATCCAGCAAAATGAGAGCGTAAGAAAAAGTACATAGATAATAAACTTACATTTAGTAGTTTGCTAGCAAACGGCGCTGGCGAGCAAGCGTGCTTAAGCCATTATGCATTACTTTTTTCCTAGTATGTGATCCCAGTGATAATTCGACTTGGGTTTTTATTGCATGAAGTGACTAGTCTAGAAAAGAGAATGATGATTAGAGATTAATAATTGAGGGGTTTACAAGCAAAAGAAATTCATGTGCCATGACTTTGAGAAATAGAGCTTCAAAGTTTTCAACAGATAATCAATTCCGGTGGAGTAATAAGATAAAAACAAACGCTCTATACCATTGTTGTAACAACTTCGTTTACAGTGATAAGGAACAGAACATTTTGTCTTTTTCATATAATCACATTATTACTACAATTTTCTGTAAAAGTGGACTGAGTTTGTAATGGATATAAACCCCGCTTTGCATGCACGCGTACTGTAGATAATTAAGATGTGATTCATGGTCTTCCGAGAAGCCAACCACATGACACGATTCACTTGGTTTTTGATTGATTGAAGAATCTGAGAGCGTCAACTGCAAACGTCATTGGAGCATCCTTGCATGCATCCAAGGAGGGTGGGAGCTCATGGGTCCTCAGACCCCCCACTATCAGAAGCCAATTATACATATTCAAAAATACTGCTTTCACTAATTTTCTTCACCAACGAAAATCGTTTGATATATCAAGTTTTAACGTTATAAATATTAACTAAAAGTCAACAAATAAAGATACGTATTAGTATATTAAGCGAAAATGTAATTTTTTAATGAAAAAAAATCCAATTGGCTGGAAACTGTACTTGTCCCCGCTCCCGCCCCCTTTCAAGAAAATTCCTACGTGTCCCTCTGGACATATACCACCGTGAATGTAAAAAATTCCTCATTCCAAGTTTCATTCAGACAACCTCAGGCAACATGAGGGTCGGAGTTCGTACTGTCTGTTCAGATTGCACACCGTTCCAGTGTTTTGATTAACCTTCTCATTGGCTTTCACTATAGGACTAGGCCGACTTGTATGCACGTACTCGTATTTCATTTTCATCTTTTAACTTCTGCAATAATTATTTGAGACTGGTGTAACCCGCAGTTAATGCATTTGTTTTAAGTTCTTAAGGGATTTTCACATTAAGGTAATATCTGGAACAGTATGCATTCTGCTTCGTAAGTAAAATTTAATTGATTTGATTTGATTTTTTCGTTTCCGGGCACGTCAACTGCTTTGGTCATTAGTCCCGTTAGTGTAGTGCATGTTTTTTCTCGGGAGATGCGCGGTGATCATTCCCCGCTGGATGACGAGATCCGGCGCCGACCTACCGTCGGCTAGTGGGGTTTCCTCCTAACCAGGACTCTCCCACCAGCGGGCACCACCCCAGCCGGGACAAGCTCTAAGCTCCTGAGCGGCCTCCCGGAATGAGTGGTAGTGTAGTGCATGTTAGTGTAAGTGTGTGTGTGTGTGTGTGTGTGTGTGTGTGTGTGTGTGTGAGGGTAGAGAATAGGACAAGGAAGAGGAAGGACAGATCGCACGCGGTCCGTGGCTCGTTTGGTAGGCACTGCTCCGGCATTCGCCTGGTGTAGATAAGAGAAACAACGGAAAACTACCGATCAGAGCAGCCGGCCGCTAGAATTCCCCTCCAGACAGCGACTGAATTCGACCTAGCTGAAAAGCTAGTGTCGATAATCCTGCCACCATCAGGACTCGAACCTAGGACCTCCCGGTCAGAGGCGCTGCAGTGACATAATAAAATTTAAGAAACTATTTTCATGAACTATCCTATTTTTCTGAACTATACTAGAGCGCGTACCTCTACGCAAACTGGGTGGCGAACGTTTTAGCAACCATATCGGCTGTGCACAAACACGTCACGCAAGTGACACGCGACGAAAATAATCATATATGCTAAAGAAATGTTTGGTATTGATCGTAGCATCGCCTGGTATTGATCGGATAAATGACAGAAAAAATTACCGATTAGAGCAGCCGACTTCTAGAATTTTCCTTCAGACAGTGAGTGAATTCGTCCTAGCTACGGATGTAAGCTAGTTTAGAAATTCCGGCATCGTTGCTACTTTCATCGTAGGACGTCGAAATGCAAATTGTTTTATTCCAAATACAGATTGTCTCGTGAAATGTTTTTATGAATTTTTACTCTAATAATATACTGTTTCTAGATATATTTCGGCGTTTAACTAAAAAGGTGAATTTTCAGAAACCTTTTTCTATGCGAGTAATGTTTAGAATGTATTGTCGGCGTCTTTCACAATACCACAACGTTCTGCAAAGCTGAAGTGAACCCGAATAATCGTCGGTCCGAGCTGTCACATGATTCCGGTCGTAGTAGCCAACGGCTGCACTTAAATGAACGCTTCCCTCACCCTCGAAAACAAAGTATATCGATTATAGAAAGTCGATACGAAGACCACGTATCACCTTCCTGAGACTTCTAGTAAGCAGTTACATGCAATTGACTCGAGAATCTTCAAGAGATGTTACTTTTGGGCAAAGAACAATTATGAAATTAAACTATCTGAGTAAAAATCTTTATTGCGATCCTCAGTACATAAGCTTTTTCGGCAATACTTGAGGTGGTTGGTTTGATGATGAAATTATTTGAATGATGAAGCAACTGTAGATTAACAGGGAGGGTCATAGGATAAACCCCAAAAACCCTGACAAAAAGCCGCTTTATCCACTAGTTTCACATGATCACCCTTTAACAAAATAACCTGTCTATATCGTAGACCTAAAAAAATTAACCCGTCTTCTCATTTCCAAAGCATTGCCTATCCATTTACGCTTCCCATACATCATTCTCTCCTATCACCAGGTCCTCTGGGGGATGGAGAGATAGTAAAGATCGTTTTTCTCCACCATGTTTACATCACACACAGGCTGCGGAGTACAGTATTTATAGATGCAGCAGTTCTAAACACACACATACGCAGAGCTACTGTCTTTTAACAGAAACAGGCACCAGACCTACTATCCTGGTGTTCATAATATGGTGATGATGATGATGATGAATTTCATCTCGAAAAATACACTTATTCATGTCCTCCTATAAACGTTTTTTTCGGTTTCTGTCTATATGTGATCATAAAAGTGTAGAATACCGATTATATTCGTTTACATTATGCGCCAGCCAATTAGACATGCTAATTTGGCTTCAATAGGCTAAGATCTATTGCGTGTCTAGAATGTGATCCTTAAAAATTCCTTTAACAATACGAAGTTTCCAAATTGTTATGAAAACAATTTACCATGCGAAAGATATCAAATGTTTTATGAAGTTTAACTTACCTTGTACGGAGAAAACTCTCCCTAGTCATTCTGAATTTTACCAGAGACATATCAATTTGGTTGCTGCTATCACTATTATTATGAATGTTTCTTCTACAAGTTTTCTCATTTGGGACTAACAAGTTGTGGCGTAGTACAAAAGCTCATATACGTTCGGAATATGAAATGGATTCAAGCCTACTGTGTTATTCCTCTGGGTAAACATGAGCGTCTATGGTCAGAACCCCACTGGCAAAAGTGTTATGAACGAACTAAAATTCATAATTCAACGTAATATGTACAGGAGTGAAAACGGACATGCCAGAGCTCAAGAAACCAAGCACATATTACACTTCTCCCTTTAGCACGTCACAAAATTTTTAACTTTAAATAATAAATAAATCACTTTTCCCCATAGCACGTCATACGCAGTTTTTAACTGTTTTTTTGACGTAAAATAAATAAATAAAAAAAAGTGATCCTGATTTTCTACAGAGAATGGGGTCTTCATGGGCCGCATCCCGAGCTACAGCGCGACAATACTTGGGTTTTTCAAACATGGCGGCTGAGGGTAGTATCTCCAAAATGGAATTCGGTACGACATTTTGCTTTCTTTTGTCTTTCTTGGACCTGCCGCAAGATGACGCATGATCGCGACCGCATCAAGCAGTGGTGCAGATCAAGCGACTCTAGCGGCAGGACTAAGAATGACTCAAAAAGTCTTGCCGAATTCCATCTTGGAGATTCTACCCTCAGCCGCCACGTTAGTAAAACCCAAATATAAAGCTGAACCAGAACACATTTGCTAAATCTGTTAAGACATAGTTCTGTTAAGCGCGAGGCGCGATACACCCGCACTGGTAAAAACAGATTTTTATAAAAAAAGACTGTTTTGACAGCTAGTGCTGGTAACATAACTGAAGGTTCTGTGGCCGTTTTTTCCTTAAGCCCATTAGACTCTCTCCCTGCATTCGTTCGTTTGCAATTGGCTAACTTTAAATGGCTTCGACGCTTTCTTTTGTGGTGTCCTCGTCCGACGAAAATATAGTGCGCCATGAGAAATAATTGAAATTAGAAAGTGCAGTGCTATATGCTCTTCGGTAAAAATTATTTTTATAAACATTACATTGAATTTATTTTTTGTGTAATAAGTATTTTTTTTATTTTAAAACCTAGTCTTGAATGTGAGGTGCATACTGGTTCACGTGTTTCCGGCGCCTGTGTTGTAAGGTGGCGAGCTGTATTTACATTCGTGACAGTTTTTTTAACGAATATGAGAGCATGTTAAGAGGTTTTTCCACAGACGTAATTAAACTTCAATATTTCTAGATCTCGTGTACGTGCATATACCTCAGCGAAACTCTTAAGACTTCTGCATAGTGATGTCTCACGGGAGCCATAACCAAACACTTTTCGAAGAGGCATGGCAGAACAGCTTTCGTGGCGGAGGGATACTTCTGTGAATTACTTGTGATGTTCACTTGCTTAGCGAACTGTTATTTTGGCTCATTTTAGACTATTCTTCTATAGAATCGGACGTCTGTAATTACTTGAACGTCCTTGGGATTACTGAACACACGCGCAAACCCGGAAGGGTAAAACAGTCGCTATCGAAACGTGTATGAAATTACTTGAATGGAATTATAACCGCATTGTTTTTTGTTATTGTGTGTTGTAAACATTCTTGCAAATTATTTACATGCGTGATATAAGGGTATTACATAAGTCACTTTTAATTGATTCATATTTTTTCTTGTTAAAAATCTAGCCGCTGAAAAGAAAAGCTTTACTGTGTTACATGATTCCTGAGCATTTGACTCGTTGCAGAAATATTACTTTTGCGAATTAATTAAATTACATTTTTGGTACTAACAAATATTTATTTTATAAATACAAAAATCTATTTCTTTACTTACAAATAACAAGTTGGAAGATTATAAATACAACATAAAATGTGTTTTTAGAAATTATATTCCGTGTAAATTACAAGTACATAAACATAACTTTTTACTAATAAACTTAACAGAACATTTCTGTAATATTAACGCATATTCACATAACAAGTGACCTTAATATTACATTTTAGTACTTGGAATATTAGATAAAAATTTTAATTTTAAACATTTGACACTTTCATCAAATTACGCTGAAATTAAATTGTAGGAGATATTTTAATTTTGATGTTCTTTTCTCAATGTTCATCACTCATAGAAATTATTACTACGTGATGTAATGGTAAGTCTTATCATCACAAATGCCTCATCTGAGCTTGACAACTGATGTAACTGCTGAACAAGGAATAATGTGGGGAATCTGTTTCTCCAATAAAATTTCAAAAGTTAACTTGTCAATACCTCTGATGTGTAATGAGAGAATATTTTAACATTATTGAATAGAAATTCGAAGCGTGAAATGCGCATATTATGTGATCAAACACACCTCTCATAACAGTTCTAATTGAGCTTACAATTCTCATTTGTTTTCGTGTATCTTCAAAATTTCAGGTAATTAACTCCCTATGTCATCAAAGAAAAAATAAAATGCCAAAACTGGAATTTACAATCAATCAGACGTTTACTTTAGCCAATAGTATACGAATGAAACGAGTGTGACATACCAATGTGTGAGTCATTTTATTAAATGTTATTTGTCGTAAATGGGTGGAAATGCTAGGGTAATTAAATAGGAATATGGCGCTTTAGCAACGGCGCCCAAGTCGTTGTCAAGATAAATAAATATTCATCTGGCATTGAAAGTGACGGCGTGGCTAGTCAGATTTGAAAACGATTTGGGGATTGGTTGAAGAGAGCAACGATAGTCTACTACTGCGGAAGTATGTCTGATTTTTGGAGAATAAAACAGTAGAAAGGGGGAATCCGAGGTTTGGAGGGCTGAGCAGCAATAAGAAAACAGACATTGTCATATGTGGTGACGCTGTGCGGGTCGCTCGCGAATAGATAATTTGTGTAATTGGAACTTGGAATTTTTCATGAGATTGAGGAACGTCGGACTCCGAATAATTTACAGTGTGTTAGAAGTATTATTTTTGCAAGTTTAATCGAACTAGAACTACGAACATTTGAAGTAGTGCGGATCAGTGGCTCGGAAACGTTCGCGTGGAAGAACAGGAAAGAAGAACGCGGTACGTCGGCTCTGGAATTCGTATCACCGGGGAGAAGAGAAGATGGTCCTTCGTGGCGATGTCGATCAAGAGCGCGCGAAGTATAGTGCAGTATAAAGGTTGGAACAGGGTCATGACCAAAGGACAGTCTTTCTGTTGCAATAAGTAATAAATCTTATATTTCTTTATGAAAGAAAAAAAACTATTTTCATTGGCCAATTCGAGCTAATACGTAGCTAGATAAAATATTTGTTTTCAGATTCCTCGCCACTCTGTAGGATGGCAGATCGGGTAATCGGCTATCAATAGTAATAGCAATTATTTCAGAGCAACCCATCGACACAGCTTGAAAAATTATCGTAAACTTTTCCTGGCGCCCATGTTAACATAAATTCGAAACGGGTTACGACGAAACGCCCAATAATTGTGAGCAGTTTGTGGGCATGTTTCACTTTAGCTCTTTACGTGAGGTTTGAAATTATCCTTCTTATCCTTTTCATGTTTTGTTTCTATTTCAAATCTCACTAGTTGTTTTGGTATTGGCTGTATTTGGTTTAAGTTACAAACTGTACAATGCAGAAGATCGGCATTTATAAAGTCCCTGAGAAATTCGGATTTTATTTAATTTTATTCCCAGCCCTTCATGGAGAAAAAACACCGCCTCTTCACGAACACACTTCTATGTCATTTTTGGTGTCAGACACTTGTAACACGGCAAAAGCATACTCTCTTAGGAAAAGATGAAACATTGTAAAATATAAATAAAATTATTATATTCATCCCTTTCATTATGTCTACAAAAGCATGTAAAGTGGAACAAGTTCAATAATCTACCCTATTTTCTCCTTTCAGTCTATGTTCCCGTAGATTATGGGCTGTCAGTTGGAAACTACATTGTTCAACTTGGCAGGGGTTTCAACATTTCGGTCGCCACATTGCGTCTTTTCATCGGACTTTCTTCAGTAGTGGTACGACTGCAACGTGCACACCTCTTACGTCGCGTCTCTGGGACAGCCAACATTCTATTTATTCCTGCCGTGGAAGCCTACCTCTTTAAACGTCCGCATTCGTGTTGTTCATTGCGACAACTGAATCACTCGTTACGCCCGCTTCGTTCTTCTGACAGGCCGCAGGGGAACCCCCAAGGGCCCAAAGCTCGGCTGGTCGATTTTCACCCAGTTCAGGGGGTATGGGGACGGTGTAACTGCAGCGACGGCCTGGTGGATTTGCGGCGTTGGCTGCCGCACCACCGCTTGTGGTGGGTGCTGCTGCACATTATGCGTTGCCTCGTCATGGGGCTCAACAGGCTGTTCTAGCGGGTGGTGACCAGGTTTTTGTTTCTCTTGATGGACCAAGTAGTAAAACATTTTATCGGGCTTTTTCTGCTGCGATTGAGATGCAGCTTGGTGTAATTGCAGCACTTGTTGAAACGTTTTCTTGGGACCTGTTAAATGCTGGTCAGCTTCCGGATGCCGTTGGTGTACAATTTCTTCGTGTAGTTGTTCGTGAAAATTGAAGTTTCCAGGAGTAGATGTCTGATGTAGAATATTGCCTGTGAATTGGTGAGTCTCGTGTTGATTGAGTTGTTGTTGATTGACCGGGGGATGACGGTCTGCGGCATTGGAAGGAAGCTGCTGAAGTGACTGAGGAGGAGTGGGATTTGTTTGATGTAGAATATTGCCTGTGAATTGGTGAGTCTCGTGTTGATTGAGTTGTGTTGATTGACCGGTTCCGTAATTGGTGAGTCTCGTGTTGATTGAGTTGCTGTGATTGACCGGCGGGAGGCGCTCTCCGGGCGATTGGAAGGTCGGGTAATGGGGGGGAGTGTCTTGATTGGCGGGCCTGAGCGGGTGCCGAGGCGGCAGAGGCCTTCGCTGCTCCTCTGACGTCACCAGCGCCAGCTCCAGTGAGTTGGTGCTCAGCGCCGCGAGCGTGAAGGGGGTGGTGGGGGCGGTGGGTGCTGTGGTAGGGGTGACTTGCTTCTTCGGGGAGTTCCTCTTCGACGCCTGGTGTCCAGCTTCTTCGCTCGGAGAGTCTCGCACCACCTGCAACGGAGTTTGAAATGCATCGCACCAGACATTGAATCAGAAACTAGCTTACGAGTACAACGTTCACGAACAACAGGTTTGAAGTGGTAATCATTTAAATCATACTTTTTAAAATCATTCATTTAAACCAACTTAACATTTTCCTAGCTTTTATCACTTTTAATTGCAATCTTTTTACGACCTGCAATCATTTTAATGGATCAAATGAACACATTAATTCATTATAAAAGTGCACAGGGGAACATTATAAGACTAATTCAACATTTTAACAATTCAGTAGCTTTGAATCATTATAACTTTTAATAAGGCAAAACGAGACACCTATACAATCTTGTAAAATGGTAGGTTACTATATCTACTCAAGGGCGTGTCAATTATGCTGCATTTTTTTTTCAAAGATGAACATTTACATTAAGAATATTTTATCATAAATAAGTATAAATTAACAAAATTTAAATTCAGTGTAATTAAGTGAAATAACTACAAGTTTATAAATAAAAGCAAAGATTTATAAATGAAAAATTAATAATTTTCATTTTAAAGATATTGCTTCTTTAAATAATACCTAAATATTAAATAATTACCTTTACTATAGATCTTTAAAAAATAGCTGAGAAGTGTTGAGAATCTAACAGAATCTTATGGATTACGAAGAAAAATTAAATATAATATTAAAAATTTAATATAAGTATAATTTAATCGAACGGTCGGACTTCAAATTTAAACAATCTTTTTTAAACAAATTTTTTTAAAATTTTTGTAAAAATATTATTTCCCTTTGAACATTACTTTCTAAGGAAATCGTGTTATTAATAATTTTTAATTTTTTTGTATATTTGAACAATTTGAAAATATACACATCAACCTACATTGCCCTGTGCTGCAATCTCGATGCATTATGAGTAACTCTGAGGAGACTCCGGACCCTGAGGAAATGATAAGGCTAGAACACGTTCTTTCCAAGGTTACTTGGTTTCCATAGAACCCATCATACGACCTCGCTTAGAAAGCAAAGCTATGATGCAAGAATTGAGTGATTGATTGATTGATTATTTCGTATTTCCAAGGAGCCTCAACTGCAATGTTAATTAGTCCCGTAAGTGTAATGCATGGCCGGGAGCGGTAGCTCAGTGCATCAACTGATGTCACTGCAGCGCCTCTGACCGGGAGGTCCTAGGTTTGAGTCCAGATGGCGGCAGGATTTTCGACACTAGCTTTTCAGCTAGGTCGAATTCAGTCGCTGTCTGGAGGAGAATTCTAGCGGCCCGCTGCTCTGATCGATAGTTTTCCGTGGTTTCTCCGATCAACACCAGGCGAATGCCGGAGCAGTACCCTACCAAAACGGGCCACGGACCGCGCGCGATCTGTCCTTCCTCTTCCTTGTCCTATCCTCTCCCCTCACACACACTTACACTAACATGCACTACACTACCAGTTACTGCATTACTACCGGGAGACCGGTCGGGAGCTTAGAGCTTGTCCCGGCTGGGGCGGTACCCCGCTGGTGGGAGAATCCTGGTTAGGGGGAAATTCCGCTAGCCAACGGTAGGTCGGCGCCGGATCTCGCCATCCAGCGGGGGAAGATCACCGCCATCTCCCAAGAAAAAACATGCACTACACTAACGGGACTAATGACCGAAGCAGTTGACGCGCCCGGAAACACGAAAAAATCATTCGCGTGATGTGACGGAAATCGTCCCCCACTGGATGATGAAATCTCGCACCGACCTACACGTCGTCTTGAGGATTTTTCCCCAACCAGGTATCTCCCACCAGCGGGGAACCGCTCCAGCCGTGACAAGTTCTAAGCTCCCAACTGGTCTTCCTATATGTGTGGTGATGTAGTGCGTGTTAGTGTAAGTGTGTGAGTAAGAGGAGAGGAGAGGATAATGAAGAGGAAGGAAAGATCGCGCGCGGTCCGTGGCCCGTTTGTTAGGGTACTGCTCCGGCATTCGCCTAGTGTTGATCGGAGATACCACGGAAAACTACCGATCAGAGCAGTCGGCTCTCCAGATAGCGACTGGTCTCGGCCTTGTTATGTACTTAGTGTCGAAAAAACCCTTCCACCGTCGGAAATCGAACCCTAGAACCTCCCACGCAATAAGAGACGGCAGTCAGCGCATATCTTGAAACGCTTCACCTCGCGTCGCAGAACAATAAGATGCGGAACGATTGTTGCCATGCCGCTGAGAAAGAAAGAATTTTATCAAGCCAACGCCTATTGACATGGCCTGACCGTGACCATGACTGTTCACGGAAAATCTAAATAGATTTATTTTGTACCATTATGAATTATAAGAACCAATTGTTAACACACAATTTATTCACCTTGAAATTTTTACGTTTCGAATTCTTTATATATGAATGCTTCTTCAGGTATATATTTGTCATGAGTTTTTCCTCACCTGTCAAGATTAACAAATGGATACGTTGGATAACAATTCATCCAATATTTTTCACGAAGTTCACTGAAGTTGCTATTGGATGGACACAACGGATGTCTGTGTAATTCACCACATGCGTTCTTTGCTTTCCTGTTCCCATTCATCGGCCTATTCCTATTCCTAATATATTGCCATTCACCATCCTTAGGAAAGAGCGAAGGACTTAAGCCAGAAAAACACAATGTAATGGGACTAAAAAGTGCAGGAGTTGACGTCCCGGAATCACATAATAATCAATCAGAAGTCCCAATGAATCCGCGTTGTTGAAGTTATACTGTAATACTAAAAATTATCGAGCTCTTGTAGGAGGTGCCCTCAAGGATAGGTCATAGGTCAGCGCGCTCGCTTGCCAACACCGTGCGTTTTCCTTGCAATGTCCCAGTATCTGTTGTTGGATGACGATGAGAAAACTCACCTCGCAGGTCGAGAAGACCAGAATATAAGGTAGGAAGGTCTACATACTAACCACACCGTAACCCCTGACCGTAAGGTCGGGACCCCGCTGGTCGACCCAGACTGAGTTAGAGGTTATTACGCCAAAGTATTGATTGATTGTTAGTGATTCCAGGTGCGTCAACTACAAAGGTAATTAGTCCCGTAAGTGTAGTGTATTTTTCTCGGAAGATGACGGTGTTCTTCCCCCAACCACCAACTCAGCAACTACTTCCCCTCCTGGATCCCGGCGAGATCCGGCGCCCACCTACCGCCGGCTAGCGGGTTTTCTCCAACCAGGTATCTCCCACCAGCGGGGTACCGTCTCAGCCGGGACAACTTCTAAGCCCCCACCCGGTCTCCCGGTATGTGTGGTAGTGTAGTGCATGTGAGAGTAAGTGTGTGTAAGGGGAGAGGATATAACAAGGAAGAGGAAGGAAAGATCACGCGCGGTCCGTGGCCCGTTTGTTACGGTACTGCTCCGGCATTCGCCTGGTGTTGATCGGAGAAACCACGGAAAACTAGTAATCGAAACAGCCGGCCGCTAGAATTCTCCTCCAGACAGAGACTGAATTCCACCTAGCTGGAAAGCTAGTGTCGAAAATCCTGCCACCGTCGGAACTCGAACCTATGACTTTTCGGTCAGAGGGACTGCAGTGGGGCCACCTAAGCCGGTGAAAAAAATGGAAAATGAATCACAAGTCACTTTCTACCGATTCTTATGTTCTGTGCCTCAGAGATTGAATTGATATACTCGTACAAAACATGTTTCGGCTAATTAAACGAACGTGATGGAATTGACTATTCAGATCTGAAATAATCAATTCCCTTCTAGTCGATCTCTTTCTCTTCTCTCTCTTATATCTCTACTTCTAACACACACACATACTCACTTTCCTTTCCCTCGTCTGGTCCCAATCTGTGGTCAAAGCACTTATACTAATACCTGCAGGAGGTGGTGTGCGAGCGCCTGGTCTTGCTGTGACTGCAGCGGCGGTCGCCGCCTCCACACGAGCACGCGCTTGGGCGGCTGCGGTGGCGTCGACGACGCGTGCTGCCCCACGCTGCGGTGCTCAGCGCTGGCCACGCCCCCAGTCAGGTCGCCACCCACTCTGCCAGCCACTCCGCCGGCGGCCACGCTGGGACCAAGAGGCTCCAAGGCGGACGCCGCGGTTGCGATCGTTCTGCCAGCGACATCGCCGCTAGCCACGATACTGGTCACCGTGGGGCGACGTGGCACCGCCGCCGAGCTGGACGGCCCAGCTGCGGTTGCTCTCCCAGATGCACCTTGAAGTGGCTCCGGTTGCTGGAAAAACCGCCCTGCACCACGCCAAGCGGATTAGCATCAGCCGGATACAAGTGTTTTTGATTGATTTATTTTTTCGTGTTTCCGGGCGCGTCAACTGTTTCCGTCATTAGTCCCGTTAGTGTAGTGCATGTTTTTTCTCGGGAGATGGCGGTGATCTACCCCCGCTGGATGGCGAGATCCGGCGCCAACCTACCGTCGGCTAGTGGGGTTTTCCCCTAACCAGGACTCTACCACCAGGGGGAACCGTCCCAGCCGGGACAAGCTGTAAGCTCCCAACTGGTCTCCCAGAATATGTGGTAGTGTAGTGCATGTTAGTGTAAGTCTGTGTGTAAGGGGAGAGGATAGGACAAGAAAGAGGAAGGAAAGATCGCGCGCGGTCCGTGACCCGTTTGGTAGGGTACTGCTCCGGCATTCGCCTGGTGCTGATCGGAGAAACCACGGAAAACTACCGATCAGAGCAGCCGGCCACTAGAATTCTCCCCCAGATAGCGACTGAATTCGACCTAGCTGAAAAGCTAGTGTCGAAAATCCTACCGCCGTCAGGACTCGAACCCTTTTTTGACAAGCATATCACGTTTAAGAAGTGAAACACGTGTGATGTCCCCCTATTCATGCAGGTAGAGCTACTTTACCCTCTCGGTGGCCGTTTGTTAGCGTGCTCGCTTTCAACCGTGCAACCCTGGGTTCGATTTCAGGCCGAGGCAAATTATGCCTGTGCGCTTTCCTTACAAATGTTCCAATATCTATTGCTGTGTGACGATGAGAAAGCCACTCCTAAGTTTACGAAGTCCAGTATATATTCGGTGAAGGCATGCCTTTGTGCTAATCAAGCGAACCCCTTATCCCATGGCCGAGACGCTGGGTCATCGCTGGTCGGTCAAGGCCTCGGTAGTGGGCTGATGAGTCAAATAACGGGATCACAAATACTTTAATGGTAGTTATTCTGCGATTAAAATGACAGTAGCTTTCTCAGATGATCAAATGGGACACATAAATCTCAATTGGATAATCACGTCCCAACTGATCGTTTCTTTCGGTCTCTGTTTTAATCAGAGTATACACAAGGCAGTGAAGATAGTCATATCTGAATTTTCATGCGTTCAATACGTTGCAGTAGGTGAGCTCAAGGATTATGTTGATGGTGGTGGCCATAGGTCAGAGCCTTGCCGCGCATACACCTCCAAAGATGCATTTTCTAAATCACGTTTATAAAGCGAATTTCTATTTACCCGTTTGCATTACCTGTTTGTCAAAAAATACTAGCTGCCCGGGCAAAATCAATATCGCTAACTACCGGTGGCGGTAGCTTAGTGCATCAACTGATATCACTGCAGCGCCTCTGACCGGGAGGTCCTAGGTTCCCACTCCCCACGGCGGCAGGATTTTCGACACTAGCTTTTCAGCTAGGTCGAATTCAATCGCACTCTGGAGGAGAATTCTAGGGACCGGCTGCTCTGATCGGTAGTTTTCCGTGGTTTCTCCGATCAACGCCAGGCGAATGCTGGAGCAGTACCCTATCAAACGGGCCACGGACCGCGCGCGATCTGTCCTTGCTCTTCCTTGTCCTATCCTCTCCTCTTACACGCACACTTACACTAACATGCACTACACTACCACATATTCCGGGAGACCGGTCGGGAGCGTAGAGCATGTCCCGACTGGGGCGGTGCCCCGCTGGTGGGAGAGTCCTGATTAGGGGGAAACCCCACTAGCCGACGGTAGGTCGGCGCCGGATCTCGCCATCCGGTGGGGGAAGATCACCGCCATCTCCCGAAAAAAAAACATGCGCTACACTAACGGGACTAATGACCGATACAGTTGACGCGCCCGGAAACACGAAAAAATAAATCAATCAATATCGCCAACTGCAAAGACACTACCTGCGATCCGTCACGCGAGTCAACGCTGGACACGCGGCCATCGACGGCACCAGCCCCTCTGCCACTCATGCGCCCAGTCGGGTCCGGCCGCTGAGGTGGCGCTGCAGCATTGTGCGTTCTGCTCGCTGCCACGCTGCCCGTCGCACCCGGACCGCGCGCCGGAGACTGCAAAACGCGCCCGGAACACAACAGTCACCATCGGCCCTCTGACGGGGTGTGGGCGAATCGACACTGGTTGGTTAGTGATTCCGGGAGCGTCAACTACAGAGGTCATTGGTCCAGTAATTATAGTGCATGATTTATTTTATCAGGTGGTGGCTGTAAAATTCTCCCGCTGGATGGCTAGTTCCAGCGCCGACCTACCGTCAGCTAATGGGGTGTCCTTTTTAGGGTATTGCTCCGGCATTCACCTAGTGTTGATCGGAGAAACTACGGAAAACTATCGATAAGAGCAGCCGATCGCCAGAATTCCATTCCAGACAGCGACTGAATTCGACCTAGCTGACAAGCTAGTGTCGAAAATCTTCTCACTGTCGGAACTCGAACCTAGGACCTCCCGGTCAGAGGCACTGCAGTGACATCAGTTGATGACCTGAGCCATCTCTCCCGGTGGAATCGACACTGCTGTCGGTGTAAACTGTACCTGTGCCGCGTTTTAAGATCTACATTGGTCACAGATCCAGCCACGCCAGGACGAAGGGGTACCGGTGATGCCGAAAGCACACCCTGCAACAAGTCAACGAGGTCAATACCGCCCACGCTAATCGTCACCCCGCCTCACAGCCACCTGCGGGTTACGGGTGGGCTGAGAATATTTTCTGGCATTGCTGGGGTAGGATCTAAATTTCGAGTCCCAATGGTGGCAAGATTTTCGACACTGTCTTGTCAGCTTGGTGGAATTCAGTCACTATCTAGAGTAGAATTCTGGCAACTCGTTTTTCTCGCTCGACCAGTTTTCCTTGGTTTTTACTCACATGCACTACACTACCATATATGCCGGAAGATCAGTCGAGAGCTTCGAACTTGTCCCGGTTGCGACAGTGCCCCAATGCTGGTTGGGGAACATAGGCTAGCAGGCGTGTAAGTTTGGGCGAGATCTCACCATCCAGTGGAAAAAATCTCGGCTACTTCCCAAGGAAAAACATGCATTACACTAACAGGACCAAGGTTCTTAACAGTTGACGCATCCGGAATTAATTATCAATCATTCTCAATGCTCAAACAGTACCTGTGCCACACCACGGTGTTTGGCGTCGACGATGCTGTGAGCGACAGAGCCAGCCAGGCCCGGGCGAAGTGGCACTGCGGCCTCGCCGTCGGCCGAGCCGCTCTTGCTACCGCTCTTCACGCCAGGGTGAAGTGGCGCCGGTGACTGCGAAAACGCCCCCTGAAACACGCCAACCGCGTCACCATCCAGCACGCTACTCGTCACCACGTTTCATAGCCAGCCGCGCTGCCGGTGTGTGGGCGAACCGGCTACGCTCAATATGCAAACAGTACCTGTGCCACACCACGCGGTTGGGCGTCGAGTCACAATATTTCACAGAAACATCGATGATTTTATAAAAGTTTTGTTATCTTTTTCGATGATTTTGTTCGTGATCATATCGTTAAATTGCATTTTGAACTTTGTCTGCATAGAATAGTCATTAGAAAATTAAGAAGAATGAGTGGTTTAAGGAAAAAATACTTTTTACGTATTATGTATAATAGAGACAGGAGTTTCACTTTATGATTTGTGAATGAAAGTGAATAAATGAAATAATAGCAAAACATGTTTTCCTAATCTTTTTACATTGAATAAACATGATTATTAACATATAACTTACACGTGACCAACAATCAAATATACCGGAATTTCATTTAAGTACTGTTATTAAAAATGGAAACAGAATTGGAAAATACTACCTGTTTTGTCATATTTTAAACATCGATATTTTTAATCATCTACGTTCTTTGTCGATGTTTTTTCATCGGTAACAAAAACTGGGTATATGGAGACTGGGTTATGCGCTGTGCGTTGTTCATTTGTCTGTCACCGCAGTGATGTAATGTATGTTACTGAACTTAACCATTAAAGTGCTTTCTTATAAAAGTGAATTGGTAATTATGAGGTGGATAGAATCAAGGACGATCAATGCGAGAAAACGTCCTTTGAAAGTAATTTGGCATTATAATGTGCCGGGAACAAAGTGTTTGCGAATATGGGGCATGGGCGAGGATGGGCTCTATCTGTCCCTGTTTCATATTTCTTCCGCTTAGGTTGGGAGTGTGATTACAACTAGTGGTGGGGATGACGTTACCGAACAAATGCACATCGCATTCAGCTGATAACAGTCTGCGCTAGTATCCTCAAAAACCTTTTTGTATCGAAGTATCAATGTTTTAATAAAATGTGCCATCATTACCTGTGCAGGGGGCGCGCGCTGGCCGTGGAGCGGTTGGGTGTCGCCCACGCCAGCAGCCACGTTGCCATTCAGGCTCGGGCGAAGCGCTGTCGCCGCCTCACCGTCTGCCACAACCAAGCCGCTCTTCAGGCCGGGCCGAAGTGGCACCGCCGCCTGAGAAAACACTTCCCGCGTCACGCCCCTCTGGTCAGTGTTGCCAACCTCCCCGACGTCACCCGAGCGAAGCGGCAGCTTCTCCGGGGTCGGCAAACGCGGAGGGGGTGCGTGAGGGGGCGCTGACGGAGCATGCTGATTGGCCGGGGAGGGAGTCCGCGTTGTCAGCGGTGGCGTGGAAGTAGCTGTTCGTGCGCGCGGCGGCGCATGCGGCGAGGGCGAGAGCGGGGGTGACGGTGGATGTGGAGTCGCCCCTGCAGTTGTTGATGTTTCAGGGGCAGCGGTCGAGGCGGCTTCCGGTGACGATACATCCTGCAACAACCCCCACTCTCATCCAACATATTTTTCTTGAACCTTCAACGCAGGAGCGCTTTCTCGCCACTGGGCTTGCTGATGCACGGCGATTGTTATAACCACATTGTTACTAACGTATTGCGCTTTTGTTTTCAACAACCTGTTCATCTAAAATGGTATTATTGTGTCAGTATCCTACATTATAGATATATTCTGTGGGAATCATTTCGTGAATTCTGGAATGTTCATTATTTTCAACAAAGCTTCATGAAACGTAATATTTATTATTGAAATATTATAGTTCATTGTAATGAAGCATGAGTTTCGAGGTAGAATATTACACCTCACAATTCAATGAATTATAAATTTTCTCCAAAAGAAGTGCAATTTCTTAAGCAGATCCTCCTCGTTACAGAACACTATTTGCAAGCTCAGTAGAATGTTATGATTTGTATATCGATAGATCATAAATATACTATAAATTGATTGTCGTAATGATTACGCATACAAAAGTAAAGCCTTATTCATTGTATAAAAGTCTGAGAAAACAGATTTCATATATTTCTCAATTCGAGTAAGAAAATAACAAACCAGAGCCGGCGGCGCTAGCCGAATTCGTTTACTACGTTCCGTGAAGTCATGAAGGTTAAGTGAATTCGAGACTCGCGGGTTCTTGGTTGGGTGACCGGCCAGGAACCCCGGGATCTAACGTCGTCGAGTCCCTGGCCGAAGGGATAAAAGGCACTGACTGACTGCGACGTGACGAGACTTGACTTAGTAATTAACGGAGGATTACTCCAAAGAATGCGCTCAACGCCCCTTAAGGGGCTTGGAGACGCGTTGCGTCAAGATGTAGAGCCTGTTCCGACCGTACCAAGATCGCCACGCGCGCAAATGGAAACGCTCCGCATCCAGAGAACGTCACTTTGCGTTGAAGGGTTGATTTGACACGTAATACAAGACAGACATCTGTAGAGAACCTGGTATATAATATTTATGAAATGTCCATCTAGTGAGAATGAATTCCGACTGAACACCAAAAATAGCTTTTGTGTGGAGCAAGGAAGACTGAGAAAAATCTTAAAAACTACCATAGATATGGCAATGAAGAAGAGAATAATGAAAGAGAAAAAATCTACGTCTGCCAGAAAAATACCCAGTGGCGAGTAATGTGCCAGAAGTGATCATTAGAGCTGAAAAACTCTCGCTAAATAATGAAATAGCAACAGATGCTACATTCTAATACTTTTAAACAGTGGCTGGCGTGAACTAAAAATTGCTTTTATATTAAGTATGAACATAACAAATAAATATGTTAATAAGGAAAACGGGACCATTTGCGATTTCTGTCTCCAAGAGCCTTGAACATGAAAATACCAGTTTCGAATTGATGCACATTTGGATTTGGAGACAATTCGTAAGAGGTGAAACTGTTTCATAGGCTAGTGTGTTATTGAATATCAATATTAACTACCTTGTTACTTACTTTCAGTATGTAAGTTTTACTAAGAATACAATAATAATATAATAGTCATTAATGAAAACATGTTTCACTGTTTTTCTCCTTTACTGTAATTTGTGGCTTAAAACACTTAAGCTCCAGAGCAGCCTACTGTCCCATGACAGTTGAATATATCATCCCGTGTTACTTAGTTCTCTTTTCTAGAAAAAAGCAGAATTAGTATTTAATTAAAGAACTTTCAGTGAGAGACCTGCATGAGGAGACCTAAAAGAACAAATAAGGCAGCTAGTTGTGGAGAGTATCCATTAGCTAGATTACTAAGCAAACGAATGTAGAAAATGTAGATAATGAATCCGTTTTAATTCAATTTCCGTCACAAGGTCTCGTGAATGTTTTTTACATTGAGCTATTCAATTATTACCTGAAACACATTTAACTCATGGAAATAATTCGTAAATGGTTTCTATTAATTAAATTTATTCAGATTTTTGTACTTTAAATATATCTAAAGCATAGATGCAATAGAATGTATGAAGCTCTGAAGCTCAGAAGGTAGTAGTTCAATAGTTAAGTATGCAGTCCCGGTTGGTAGAGGAATGCAAAAACAATATCATGAGAGTTCCGTTAGTGAGGGCCTGGTATGAAAAGACCTAAAAGAATAAATAAGGCAGCTAATCAGGAAGAATATCCATTAGATAATTAATAAACAAATGCATCTGTCTATATAGGTAGTAAATGGATCTATTGTTAATTCAATTTCCGTCATAGGTAATCTTGTCCTTCCTCAACAAACAATAAAACTGTAAAATTCAGTTGCAAATACTAGCTTGAATTATATCGTTACATATTTGTCACAGTGTCAAATATTCAAATTCCTCCCTCACAGCATATAAACCCTATTACTATCTCTTCATGCCTCTATTTCCTCAGAAGTGGACCTAATAGGCTTTCTGAGAAAACTGTCCCCAGCCGTCCCCCCTCCCCCACCCCTCCCATCAACCCTTGCCACTCCTAGAACGCATCAAACCCAGGAACATTCTTGTCAGTACTCTCTCCGTAGTAGGAGTTTCACAGTCGACATTAGTAACTCTCGTATATCTTTTGTGATTCTCTTCTACGTCTTTCAAGTGAGTATGTTTTTTCTATATCTGGGCACTTGCTTTGCTTCTCATAATTAATAATTTAATGTTATAATTTAGAAGTAAGACGTGTAAACTTTTATCTTAATTTCTAGGCTAAAACAATCTGGATTTGCTTTAGCCACAATCATAATTGTTGTTTGAATTTTATAGGTATTTTAGTTCACCATGTTCTCAAGAACTATTGACAAACAAGTTTATTGTTATATCGAGATTTCTAATTGTGATTGTTAATTTTTAGGAAATATTTTTTCAACATGATACCATCTATTAAGGTCAATTTTATCCTGTTATCTCATTCAATTCCTTGTAAAGTATGTATTCATCTAAAAAATTATTAAATTTTCTATTTTAGTTGACATATTGTTAAAGGCCTGATGATCGAGGCACAACTCGATCTCTGAAACGTTGCCACGCTGTTCGTGTTGAAAATACCAAATTGAATGTATTAACCATTTATGTTTTAATAAATGTAGTTTGTGACTGTCTATAAAAAGAAATTATTGGAACTTTTATTAAGAAAAAAAGTTAGTTGCAGACAGCCTATGTTTCATATTAAAAACATGATATCCTAATGTTTTTACATTCTATAAATATTATTTTTAACAAGTCACTTATACATGACCAAACAATAAAATATATCGGAATTTCATTTAAGTACTCTACTTAAAAATGGAAACAGGATTGGAAAGTATTATCCGTTTGATCATCATTTAAAGATCGATGTTCTTTGTCCATGTTTTCATCGATAACAAAAACCTTTTGGAGATGAATCGAAGTGTCGATGTTTTAACATGATTGTGATCTGTGATCTACATGTGGTTCACAAACTAAAACACTCGATGGTTTTACGTCTGTGAACCACAAGTAGGTCAGTCACAGACGTTTACAACTTCTATGGCAACTGCAAATATTTCGGCGTGGACTTGTTAGGACAGTCGTAGAATTTCGAAATATACCGGGAAGTGCGAATTCATTCATTCATTCATTCGTTCATTCGTTCGTTCGTTTATTTATTTATTTATTTATTTATTTATTTATTTATTTATTTATTTATTTATTTATTTATTTATTTATTTATTTATTTATTTATTTATTTATTTATTTATTTATTTATTTATTTATTTATTTATTTATTTATTATTTGTTTGTTTGTTTGTTTGTTCGTTCGTTTGTTTGTTTGTTCATTTAATAATTTGTTTATTTATTTAGAATTTTACAATAAAGCTTTCTGTCCAGGATCGTTTAGACGTGGGGAGATATTTTAAGGTATTTGTATGGACAGGGAACGAGTGAATAAAAGGCGCCGTCATTACCTGCGCGTGCTGCGCGTGGGGCGGGCGCGTGCGCAGGCGGAGGGCGGCGCGCAGCTGCGGCGGCGGCGGCCGGAAGCGGTGGCGCGGGCGCTGTGCAGTCGGGGTGGGCGTGGCGCCCGGAGGCTGCTCGTGGGCGACGAGGTGGAGGCCTCTGTGCTGCTTTCTGTGCTGCCTGCAAATCAAAGTAGGCCTTAAACACGTGCTGATAGACTGTGATGAACGTTATTTTGGGAAAGTTGGAAATTTTCGTTGAGACCTTCGCGTTTTATTAAACAAATTTGAAAAAAGAAGGTACTTATTTGAGTGGGATTAAAGGTAGCAGAAAGCATTTAATTTTTTAAACTTAAACTTTATGGATTTTTCATAGACACAAAAGCTTGAAAACATATAAATGGTCATTAAAAGGCTCACTGTGGAATATAATTGAATTTTTCGCAGACAAATAATATTTTCCAAACATAAAAGTTGTCGTTAAAATTGAAGCTGTTTTGCAATGTTTCTTAAATAAACCTAGCCGTCTACCGAAATCGTTCAAAATGTAGAACACCCATGATACCACAACGATTCATCACTGAAATACTCGTAAATATTTAATAGAGGTGAAGAAGCAAAGAGGATTAACGCGGGCAGAAGAAATCAGTTATTCCCTCTTCAGTAACTTTATCGGCAGAATGTCGTCGGCCGAGTGGTAGTGGGCTCGTAAGGGCAAGACTGGTACACATTAATTGAAATGATTGAAGGCGTTGTCATTGTCAACAATATTATTTATTTCAATAAGTCCAGCTTTCGATGGCATTTAGATATTTGACTTTAGATAATTGAAATGATTGAGGCGTTGTCATTGTCAACAATATTATTTATTTCAATAAGTCCAGCTTTCGATGGCATTTAGATATTTGACTTTAGATAATTGAAATGATTGAAGGCGTTGTCATTGTCAACAATATTATTTATTTCAATAAGTCCAGCTTTCGATGGCATTTAGATATTTGACATTTAGATAATTGAAATGATTGAAGGCGTTGTCATTGTCAACAATATTATTTATTTCAATAAGATCAGCTTTCGATGGCTTAGCCATCATCATCAGTTTTCTGCTGTCTGGGAGTCACAAAAACGACTACTATGTACTATATACTCTTATATACCATATACTACTACTATTATATACTAGTCGTTTTTGTAGTTGTAGTCGTTTTTGTGACTCCCAGACAGCAGAAAACTGATGAGAATGGCGAAGCCATCGAAAGCTGCTCTTATTGAAATAAATAATATTGTTGACAATGACAACGACTTCAATCATTTCAATTACCTAAATGTCAACTACAACTCACCACTAAACCAATGGTACAAATTAGGCAATAAATTGGGAAGGATTGAGGCACAGAAACATGTACAAAAATCTTATTTTAACCAAAATACTTACTCTATTAAACTAATACATTGTTTTAAACAGAAAACTTTATTTAAAGAACTTATTGTAACCTGAAATTCATATTTTCATCAAATTACTTATTTTAGTGTACAACCTTATTTTAACCAAGAACTTACCTAACTTAGGTAAGTTTAAACCTAATTTAAACTACCCGAACTTCTATTGAAAAATCTGTTTTAACCCGCCGTTACTCGCGGTGTTAGAAAAACCTAACAATTCTGGATTTATTTCAATAACATTGACATCTTTTAACACACGGAGATAAAGCTTGAGAAATGACCTCACGATTCAACTCTGCATCCGTTCTTCGTTCTTATTAATTCTGCGAAGGGAAACAATCATGTTACATACTATTTTGTCACGCACGAGCAATCGCGTTATATTTGGATAAGATTATCGCTTCGTCTCTCCTCCCAGTTACTCTGTTTTGTAACTTGAGTGCTTGCGTGAAGATCAGAAAAGCTTAGGGTCTCAACTTGATGGTTTTTTACACCTTATATTAAAGGTAAGATTCATTAATTTAGCAAGAACATGTCCACCATTTCTTCGCTGTAGTTTCTTACTTAGTTATGTTTTCTTTTTAAAGTAAGAAGTTATGTCAGGAAGCAAATAAAAGAGAAAAGGAGATTCCCTTATTGCCGAAGAGGTAAACCAGGTTGTCGCAGCATTGTTGTAATATTTGCTCCAAACCCATCTATAGACAACACACAAGAAACACTATTTGTTTGCAATGAATGTAATTCTGAGAAACTTTATTTTAGTTCATAAATGTCCCTGCATGTTTTAATGTGGTGAAATTATATTGTTTATTACATTAATTGTATTTTATCATTTGCCTTTCTTAAATAAATTTGCTTTATATATTATTTAATTTCATGACTGTCATTTTGATACGAGTGCTTATTATAAACAAAAAAATATGAGTCAGCAGGTCATCTTTAAGCATTATTACATCTATACAAGTTTTAGAACCCAGTAGTAACAAATATTTCGGAATATTAAAGTACGAATTTGATTCATACACAGTAACAAAGTAATCGCGTAACAAATAAATGGGCGAGTAAGGCGGGTTAAAAACACACATTCGCTTCGTCTTTATTTTAAAATAAACACACTAAAAGGAAGGGGGGCTTGGTTGGGTCGGGGAACGTAGATTAAAGGACTCGAATGGTAATGGCATCTGTGTGCTTTGCGGTGATAGGGAAGACTGGATCCATATCCTTTTAATTTGCAGTGCGACCGAAACTTGGAGAGGAAAATGGATGGGAATGGGAAATTACTACTTCCAACATAGGAACGTAACGCTCGCCCAAAACATTCTAGGGGATAAAAGACCTAACTTCATGAAAGAATTAGGAACATTTCTAGGAAAGGTTCGGACCACTAGAGAAACTGAAATTAAGGAGTGGGAAAACAGTAGTGGTTAGTACGAGCAGAGCCTAGACTGGAGAGAAATATGTAATAAATCAATAAACTAACAATAATTAAGTTAGTAAGTTATGTTAGGTTAGTAAACAGTACAAAAAAAAAAAAAATAAAAGTTATAAATTGTAGTCAATTGTTAAGTAAATAAGTAGATAAAATTAAATAAAATAAGTTAAATAAATTAAAATTAAATTAATCAAAATAAGTTAAATAAATTAAAATTAAATTAATTAAAATAAGTTAAATAAATTAAAAATAAATTAAATTAAAATAAAATAAAAGGAAACGGTTAAAATAAAGCACATTAGGGGGCGAAGGGAAGTGGGAATCGGAAATGTTAGGGCAGAGGCGTTGGTGCGGACGATTTTCTGTGGTGCTGTTTGTTTTCAGGTGCGGTGGAGGCCAAACACTGGAAGGAGAATGCCTGACGCCCGCGCCAAATAAATAAATAGTCTAAAAACGGATAGAGTAGCATGTACTCGGCTTCTGACGGCAGGTTTTCCCCCTTCAGGGGTTTTCCCTCAGCCGTACCTTATGGTCTCGTTTCCGCGGCTTTGAGGCGATGGAGAGACCATTTGGGGTGAATACCAGAAGGCGAAAGGTTAGAACGCGGTAGAATGTAGGTATTGTAATGGCTTAAAGGCCTTCGGCCTAGCCACATTGGATCAAGTTTCTAATTTGGCTGTAATAATTACCTATTAAATAAAAAAAAAAAAATAAAAATCGTGTTCTTCCCACGCTGGCGGAGCGGGAGGGACTCACCGTTGGCGGGGGCGGGGCCGGGGGCGGGGCGGAGGGCGAAGTGGCGAAAGGGGCGTGGCGCGGGGCGCGCTGCCTGCAGCGGGGCGCGCTGCGTCGTTGTTGCCGCCGTGGTGGCGGAGGCGGCGGATTCCGTAGCGTCCGCTGTGCTGCTGTTGTTCCTGCGCTCAGACGAACACCGGTGCAGTGCACACGAAAATCACATTTAAACATTAGCGGCTCATGGCTTTATGCAAATGGGATGCCAAGAACATGCACTGGCAAAACTTTCCTGTACAACATATACATGAAATGTTATTTTCCGTTAAGCATCCCAGGTCTTTTGTTTTCATGTTCTTTCAAATTCGTTGTTCCTCAATATACGCTAATGCTTATTATTGAGTCATCTTTTTTGCTTGGAGAGTTCACGTGATTTTTATTTGCGAAAAACAAAACAAGCCACATTGCGATTGCAAAGAAAGAAGACATAACTTTTCATGTGTAAAATCTCTTCGTGAAGATAACAGATGTAACATTATGAAATGATGTGTGGTACCCTGCTATGATTTACGAGTAAAACAAAATTTTGTACAATCAGAATCATCGTAACTTATTGCAATACATATATGTCTAAAACTAGTTTGTTGCTTATCCTGTTCTTGTTCCAAAAATTATTTTATTCTTTAAGGCAGAATCAAAGGAGTTTAAAATTTTGAATGATAATAAAACATAGACTCAAGAACAGTTTTTACCCTAACTTGTAGGCTACGAAAAATCTTCGTTAGCTTTGGAGAAAGCGAATTCCTTTACGACATTGAAGAAATAAAAAGTAGAAAACAAAGGAGAAATGGTAGAAAGAAACGAAACAAAACAATAAAAAAATAATTCTTTCTCACAAAAAGAACGTGAATAACAGTTGAAAAGTAAAAGGATAAAGAATTCCATATTACCTCGAGAAAAATATATGAAATTGTGAATAATATAATACAATTTTCAACATTTTAATGAAATTTATAATTACGAAACTTTAAAACAAGAAATGACTATAACTCCAATTTGTTTGTGAAAAGTTTCAATGTTTGTGGAAACTTTGATGAAATAATTGTTACTGCCCAAATCCTCTCAATAAATTTCGAGAACATATATCAAAACAATATTGGCAATTAATATTTAGGTCAGCACTTATACAATTATTTATTTTATTAACGACCATCTTTACATACATACAGATACATAAAAATTGACGATAAATTATTTCGATTTCGTCTATTGTCCATTGTATTAAGACAAAACGTAAAAAATCGATTTTTTTAATTTCAGAAGAATAACATAATAGTAGCTAGTGAAAATGGCGTCATAATGATTTAATGTCAATATGGGATGGCATGTATTATGTTAAGTTCAATTAAATTTAGAATCACCGACATACAATTATTGGATATCATGACAGAGTTGAAATATTTGTTATAATACTTATATTAGTGATGTATGATTATTGCATGTTCGGCTTGTACTGTACTAATTTATTATTTTATTGTTATTATTATTGTTATTCATATTAATATTGTTATTATTATTGTAATTATTGTTATTTAACTGCCACCGGGTCATACCCAATTGCAGTTCAAATAAATGTATGTATGTATGTATGTATGTATTTGTAAGACACGTTAAGATGGATTTATAACCATTTTTGCAACTGTCTGTACAACATTGATCGTAAATAAAATAATAACATATGTCCTCTTTCTTTCTTTCTAGGGATTTTATCCAGCCGACAACCGATTACCCTTTACGTCCCAATGGGACGCACATTCGACCATACACTAGACACCAACACTTGCGAGCTTCTCTGATCTGGGTCAACAGAAAGCGATGCCCTCCGCGACAACAGACATAACAGAGAAGTGACAAATAACCATAACCAAGGTGGAACCCGCGACCTTTCGAGCCGAAGCGCTGAATCGGTACACGCTCTTAGCCACCTCGGCCATCCAGGCCCATAGAAAATATCTTTATCTATTCACAGACTAGGTGGATTAGTGGAATATCAAAATCAACTAGAGTAAAACACAAGCAAAACATTTTTCACTACGACAAATTAAACCTCACAGAATTGAAAATAAATAATACTCCTATCGAATGGGTGGACAATTCCCAATCTGCCAAAGCAATAGCTTTAGTTTTTGGCAAAAGCAAGCAACTTTATTCACTAATTTAAAGCAACAAGTTTAAAACACCTTTATCCTCTAATCATTAAAAAATCTAATCTAAATTTAGATTCTGGAAAATTAATTTACAATACATTATACGACCAATCTTAGTTATGCCTCTCCAATTTGGAGAAATACTGTCAAAATAACCTGAATAATTTACAAATTACACAAAATAAAATATAACAAAAATAGTTAAAGCGCTATGGCGCATTGCAAACACGCAAATACATTATGAATTACAAATCCCGAACATAATAGACTTTATTACAAATCAAGTCCAAAAATGCTTCGATCTTCTTCCATGTGCAATTTGTGCAAAAGATTTCAATCTAGCTGAAAACAGAGAGTTAGGCCTCCGAATAAAATCAAAATTTCCAAGATACTGGTTTCGTCCCTTATAATTGAATATTATGGAAATAGATTAAATTTATAATTACTTATACCAAAACTCCTAAAATAATCTCATGTTATCTGTCTTTATAGTATATTAAAACAAAAGTTCTTAGTTATCCGATGGGAACCCCACAGTTGGGTTAATAGCCAAATGTGAATGAACTGGCAAAAATTAACTTCTCTGAAAAACATGTATTAGTTAGAAACATGAATTGTAAAGTTAGAAATAAATAAAAAAAAAATTTTAAAAATATTGTTAAAAAAAGTTAGAAAATAAATTTAAAAAGAAATATATTTGCCAAAAATCCGAGTGTAATATTGGTGTAACAGTTAGAAATAAATTAAAAAGAAAATATCCTTCCTAGGTGTAACAGTTAGAAATAAATTTAAAAAAGAATAATATGTTACCTAAAAATCCGAAGTGTAATATTGGTGTAACAGTTAGAAATTAAATTAAAAAAGGTAATATCTTAACCTAAAAATCCGAAGTGTAATATTGGTGTAACAGAAAATAAATTTAAAAAAGAAAATATCTTAGCCTAAAACTCCGAAGTGTAATATTGGCGTGTCGTACCTTCGCGTCTGGAGGAGGTCGGGGCGCGTTCGGCGCGGGAAGAGAGTGAGCCGGTCGCGCGGACGCAGTGGGCGGGGCGCGGGCGAGGGGGCGGGGGCGGGTTCCGTCTCTCCTCTTGCGGATCCCACCGTTGAAGACGCCTCCGTCGTACTCGAAGTTACCGACGACTCTAAAGCTTCTCGCGTGATATTTCTTGCCGTAGAAAGCCCCCCACTGGCTGCGGAAGTTTCCGGCGTTGTCACTCCAAGGGTGGAGATCAATCCTGGAATCGTCGCTGTAGCCGAGGTAAACCCTCATAGAAGCGAAATGCGTGTGCGTCTTTGCGTCAGGGGAGATTTCAGTAGAAACTGCCGGCTTAATTGTTGTCGAAGGAGACGCTGTGGCATGTGAGTTGGTTGATGTCGTGACATCTTCCTGCAGATCAGGGGTGCCTGCGATCGCAGCAACACCCGCTGTGGATGTGGTCTCAGCATCTCGTTCGGTCGTGGTAGATGGTGATGGCGAACTAGTGGTGGAATCTGTCTTTGCACGATTTCGGGTTGGAAAAAGTGGTCGGGATGGTCTGAATACTCCTCTGTGCCCCGTTGACGGGGTTCTCTCGAAAATCTCCTTCCCTATGACAACTCTCGGCTTTGTTGTGGGTTTTCGGAGTCGGAATGGCCTATGGGTTGAAAAAATGGGTTGGTGTGTAGTGGTTATTATGTGCTTTGTGTCGGTTGTTGCGTTCTTTTCGATTTCTGGAGCAATATCCTTTATTGTTTCTGGCTCAGATTCCAGAGTAAAGATGTGATGGACTTTTTCGCTGGGGGATAGAATGGTTAATTCTTCAAAAGGATCATTTTCATGCTCTGCCTGGTTCTTATCAACCTGTACACTGCTTTCTATTTTTTCTTCTTGCGTAATTGTTGCTGTTGTTTTGGATGACTTTATGTCTTCCGAAATTTCTGTGTTTGAACTTTGTTCAGACGGTACTTCTGTCGACGAAGAAATGTTATTTTTCAGTTGCTGATTTATCGTTTTCTCATTAACTTTCTTCATTTCAAGTACCTCAGCTTTAGCGGGCAGTGTTTTTAACTCCTTGTTAGTACCTGTGCTAGAATTTTGCCCAGATGTATCTTCTTTCGTCGAAGATATGACATCGTCAACTTGTTTTTCCAATGGTTTGACCTCGGCGTCTTTGTGAGTTTCTGTGGTTAAAGTTTGGACTGACGGAACCTCGGTTGTCTTCACAATGATGTTTAATTGTTGGTTCGTTGTATTCTTCTGAGCTTCTTTCGCCTCAGATATTTCAGTGTTCACAGGCATAATTTTTACATCTTTGATAGTTTCTTCGGTTGGTGTTTGCAGAGGTGGAATTTCTGTCGTCGTAGAAAGAACGGTCTGACCTTTTGTCTCAGGTCGTTCAGCGTCCGCAGGCATTATCATTGGTCTTCAATAATTTTTTGGTTTTTGTGTATAAGGAACATCTGTCGTCATAGAAGATTTTTTTTCGTCGTAGTTTTCAAGGTTGTGTGTAATAGAAAGAATAGACTGAACTTCTTTTGCCTGAAGTTTTACGGGCAAAATCTTTCATCTATACTTTCTTCTGTTTTGTAGAGAAGATTTCTGTCGTCATGGAAAGAACATCCTGACTTTCCCTTGGGGTTTGTAAAGAAGAAATTTCCGTCGTCATAGAAGGAATGGCAGCACTTTCGTCTCTGGTAGCTTTGCGTTCACAGGCAGCATCTTCGCCTCATCAATGGTTTCTTCAGTTGGTGTTTGCGTAGAAAAAAATTCTGTCGTCATAGAAAGAACGTCCTGAACTTCTTTCGTCTCAAGCAGATCAGCCTCTACAGGGAGTATCTTTGTGTCATTTAAACGAACGTTCGTGCTCGTTCACAGCAGCATCTTCTCTTGGTTTCTTCGTGGTGTTGCGGAAAAATCGTCGTCATAGAAAGATCAGCATTTTCCACCTGAGGATCCGTACGTTCCTCCTGAGTATCATCCGTCGTCATTGGTGAAGCGCCGATGGAAAACGCGGGGGCCTGCAGCTCCTGAGAGTCTACACTGCTGGCCAGCACCACCATTGTCTTCTCCGTGGTGGCGTCGCCGCTCCTCTTTGGCGCCGCGCAGGGATACACCAGCAGGACGTCGGATGCATCGGCGTCCGCGGGGGGCATGGTGGACGGAAGGACGACGACGATGCCGTCCTTGTCGCCCGGCGCGGGCGCGTGGACGACGGCGGCGATGACGTCGGGCGACGAGCCACTCGCAGCACTGACGGCAGGCAGTCGACGGGGAGCTTCGCCTTCGTTGTAAACTTTGTCTTCTCCTTGGTCGATTTCGTCGTCGTCGTTTTCACCGCGGTCGACTTCGTCGACGTGTCCTTCGACGGTGACGATGAATTTGGTGGCTTTGATACCAGCTGGACAAACTGCCCTAGCGGACCCACGCTGTTGTCTAGATGCTCCAAGTCGTTGGTAACATTCACTTCCCCCAGATCGTCTTCAATGAGCACAAATGGGTGCAACCGACGAGGTTTTTTCTCTCGAATGATTGCATCACTTGTATTCTCCTTGAAATTTCGTGGCTCGTTATCGCTTCCTGTGGTCATCAATTCAAGTTTCGGGTGATGGATGAGTAAAGAGAGAGGATTGTTTTGTGTTTTAATTTCTTGTGTGAGGGCAACAATCGGAGATTTCTCTGTTATTTCAGCTGATTCAGTCATGATTGAGACGTTTGTACTTTTCTGTGTCAACTCTTCCCTGTTCTCACGAATTTCAATGACAACGGTGTCATTAGAAGATGAAATTCCTTCTGATGGAGAAGTAGTAACTGTAGAATCAGTTTGAGAAGTAGAAAGAACGATTTCTTCTTGCTCCTTGGTCGCTCCTAAACTTGGTAATACAATACGTGGCAAATTGCTACCTGGTTTCAAATCAGAATCAATTCGCCTTGCCTTAACAGTTGGTGCGAAAGATCAGTTCCTTCTTCTTTGTAGTCAACTAGCAGATTGTTTATTACAGATTCCTTCTCGACACTTGCTGTAGTGCTACTGGATTCCTCAACACTAGGCACAGGTATATCTACAACGGAAAGCTTTTCATTGTTTGAGTTCTCTTGCGGCGTGTGCATTTTCGCCAGTAGGGTGTGATGATTTTTTTAACATGTTCAACATATCCAGTCCTTTTTCATTAGTTCTTCATCGGTTTTGTTGCTCTCGTTTTCAAATTCAGGGCTGAAGTTGAATTCTGTCTCTAATTGTTTTTCTGTTGTTGTTAAATGAGAATTATTATCAGCAGTTTCAATCATAGAACTTTGCTCGATATTCACTTGTGTTGATTCTTTATTGTCAGTGATTTGCTCAGAAGTTGTTACCTCATCACCATTTGCCAAAGTGTTTGTATGCTCTTCCTGTTTTTGAGACGATGAATTTTTAGAATTCATTTCATTCGCTTCCTCATTTAAAAGCATCGAGCTCTCGGTAAAAGACGATGTCATGATCGGCGTTGTTGTGTTATCAGTGGTTCTCTGTGTATTGGCTGTGTTATTCTGCATTTCATCTGAAGTATGGGTAGTAATTATTTCTTTTCCGCCAAGTGTTTCGCTATTGTCAGCAGTTGTATATTCAATTTCCTCTCTCTGAGTTGTAGATGCGTTGGGATATTCTTCCTCAAAAGAAGACGATGAATTGTTTGGTATTATGGTAGGAGAACTACCATCAGATAATGCAGTAAATGTATCAGACGAAACATTAGGATTGGTGGTTACATCCAAAATCGGAGGAAATTGTAGTGGAGATCGGATACGTGCTAATTTCATAAATAGAAGTACTGTCCACGATATTGGGGGTTGTTTCATCGGAAGATATATCGTTTGTAATTAGTAAAGTTGTGCCTGCAACTTCTGCGTTTGTGGTTGTAGCAATTGCCAACGTGATAGATTCGTCTGGCAGAGGTCGGTTAGTGACATCCACAGACTCCGGTTGGCTTGTTGTAACATTTTCTTCGTCCATCAGATCAACCGGAGTCTGCATTGTTGCTTCCGTCACACCGTCGTTAAGAGAAGTGACTTCTGAACCAAGGGGCACTACTGTAGTTTCTAACGAAGAAGGTGTAACGGTACCCACTGCCTCGGGCAGGGAGGTTTCGTGATCCGCGGGCGATTCTGTACTGTTATCAGACGTTAAAGGAGGGGGTTCTGTTGCAATATTTGAGAGTACGTTTCTACCGGAAGTCTGCTCAACATGTTCTGGATGCATCAGGTCACCTGCTTCAGTAGTTGAGTTTTCCGGGCCTGGAAGATTCTGCATCAACGGCGACAACTCCTCATCATGTGACGCGTTCGAATGTAACTCGCTGGTCTCTGTGGAACTCTGAAGTTCTGACTCATCGGACGAAGTAGCTGGTTGTGGAGTTACATCAACAACGACTGATGATGAAGTGTTCTCATGGGGCAATGAATTGATGTCTCTTCCATCCGGCTGGGCGATGTCCTCAGTAGGTGGAGCAGATACTTCAGTAGAGGGCGGGAGATCATTGGCGGGGTGCGTGGTGTTCTCAATGGATCGCTGGGCATCTGTGTTAGATGATGTAGCGTCCTCAGAAGACTGTCTACCCTCAGTGGGTAGCTGAACGTTCTCAACGGGTTTAGAGGCATCCTCATTTGGATTTTCCTCTGGAGGGTTCACAGTTACTCGCGGGGCGTCTTCAGGAAGTGGTGTCGTCTCCTTAGGTAGCGGAGAGTCCTCAACGAGTCCACGTGCATCCTCTGTTTTCTCCATGGATCGTGGGGCACTGGTTGTCGGTTGGTCCGGTGACGGGGAAATCGTCGTCGGGTCTGGCGCGTCTGGTACATAGGCGAGCAGAGGTGACAGGTGCAACTTCTCGTCCGGGAGTGGAGCACTGAAAGCAGAGGAAGTATTTTTACAAAATTTAATTAAATGCAACTGTAGGTGATATTGTGGCCGAGTCTAGCAGGAATACATGAGTTTCTTACGCCCAGGCGTGGATAATAAAATAAAAAGAGGACCCAGGGCTACTGCTATTACTATTACCACCACCACTGCTACAATTACTATTACCAATACCACTACTACTATCACTCTCTATCACCACTACCATACTACTATCACACTACCACTACATGCATTCCCCCCCTCACTACTACCACCACTACCACACCTTCTACTACCACTACTATTACTATTTCTAACACTATTACTACTACTACCACCACGGCAGCAAAGTAGCAGAACGGCAGTGGCAGTAGCAGTGCTGTTGAGTGCAGCAGCAGCAGGCAGAGCAGTGCAGGCAGCAGCAGTAGCTAGTAGCTAGACCAGCAGTAGCACCAGGCAGAGCAGCAGCAGCAGCAGCAGCAGCAGTAGTAGTAGCCACTACACCAGTAAGAGAGCAGTAGTAGCAGTGCAGCAGAGTAGCAGTAGTAGTACTACTACTACTAGTAATAGTAGTAGTAGTAGTAGTAGAGTAGTAGTAGTAGTAGTAGTAGTAGTAGTAGTAGTAGTAGTAGTAGTAGTAGTAGTACTAGTACCACTACTAGTACTACTACTACTAGTACTACAACGAAAGAACAACTCAGGAGCTGTGTTCAGAGACGTACGGAAACCCAAGGAGCGAAAGGAGAAGTCTCGGCTGACGAAGCGGAGACAGCGACACGAGAGGAATGAGAGGATGGAAGGAAAGGAGCAGTTATAGGCCAGCGCGGCCGCGCAGAAGCTGACCTGTCGGCTGCGCCGGGCGCGTAGATGGGGTCGGACTGCTCGACGACGAGCCGCCTGGAGGCGCCGCAGCAGCGCACGGCGCGCTGGGCGGCGTCGGGCGGCGCGGGCAGGGCGGCAGGCGGCCCAGCAGGCGTCAGCAGCACCCACCCGGGCCACGCCCACGCCCACGCGCACGGCGACCACGCGCACGCCCACGCACACGCCCACACCAGCGCGGGCACGCGCACGCGCCGGCGCCTACGGCACACGGGAACACATTCAGCGATGAGCGGGCGCGTCAACTACTAAGGCCATTAGTCTCGTTAGTGTAGTGCATTCTTTCTGGTGGGGATCTTCCCCCGCTGGATGGCGAGATCCGGCGCCGACCTACCGTCGGCTAGCGGGATTTCCCCTAACCACGACTCCCCCACCAGCGGGGCACCGCCCCAGCTGATACAAACTCTAAGCTTCCGACCGGTCTCCCGGAATATGTGGTAGTGTAATGCATGTTAGTGTAAGTGTGCGTGTGTAAGAGGCGAGGATAGGACAAGGAAGAGGAAGGAAAGATTGCGCGCGGTCCGTGGCCCGTTTGGTAGGGTACTGCTTCAGCATTCGCCTAGTGCTGATCTGAGAAACCACGGAAAACTACCGATCAGAGCAGCCGGCCGGTAGAATTCTCCGGACAGCGCCTGAATTCGAGCTAGCTGAAAAGCTAGTGTCGACAATTCTACCGCCGCCAGGAGTTGAACCTAGGACCTCCCAGTCAGAGGCGCTGCAGTGACATCAGTTGATACCCTGAGCTACCACAAGATATAATAACAAGAATTAACGTATCAGCAAAAAATAAAATATTTATTAATCCTTGTTTGATAAAAAATTGTATTTCAAGGGTATGAACAATTACAATAACTTGATCGAATATGAGGCGCAACTTAAAGAGTAACCTCTAAAGATGCTACTGACACGCATAAGTAGTATTTTAATTTAATGTTTGAAAGCCATTATGATATATAAAACTATACAACAGTTATGGATAGAAAAAACATGCAAATTTATACTATATATAAACAGATTCAGACAGAAAAGATAATTATGGAGGATGTAAGAGATCTTTTCAGTAACGTCATTTAATTCCTGCAAAGGATTGACTATTTCGCCAAGTTGAAAAGTAGCATATGCCGGAGATGAAGGAAGAAGGGAGCACGGGATGAAACACCACACACTCTCGATTTTAATTTATTGAGTGATTAGTGATTCCTGGTGCGTCAACTCCTAAAGTTTCTAGCTTTTCAGCTAGGTCGAATTCAGTCGCTGTCTGGAGAAGAATTCTAACAGCCGGATGCTCTGATCGGTAGTTTTCCGTGGTTTCTCCGATCAACACCAGGCGAATGCCCTACCAAAAGGGCCACGGACCGCGCGCGATCTGTCCTTCTTCTTTGTCCTATCCTCTCCCCTTACACACACACTTACACAAACATGCACTACACTACCACGTATTCCGGGAGACCGGTCGGGAACTTAGAGCTTGTCCCGGCTGGGGCGGTGCCCCGCTGGTGGGAGAGTCCTGCTTAGGGGAAACCCCACGAGCCGACAGTAGGACGGCGCCGGATCTCGCCATCCAGAGTGTGAAGATCATAGCCATCTCCCGAGAGAAAAACATGCACTACACTAACGGGACTAATGACCAAAGCAGTTGACGCGCCCGGAAACACGAAAAAATTAATCAATCAATCAAAAGCGTTGTGTCGATCGAAGAAACCACGGAAAACTATGCATCAGAGTACCAGCTGGTAGAATTCTCCTCCAGCCGCGGTTGAATTCAATCAGATGACAAGCTAGTGTCGGAAACCCTGCTATCATCGAAATTCGAACCCTAGGATCTCTCGGTCAAAGGCACTGCAGTGACATCAGTTGATGCCCTGAGCCTCCTTTGCCGGTACGCCGCGTACGTTCTCGGTTTATTAATATAATGGTAACGAATCAAAGATACAGCTGTGTCCGTTTGCGGGAGCAACGAAACTACAATAAATTACACACAATTCATAACATATGTCACTGAACATTCTTAACCAGAGCCCTGATGGTGGCCAAATAAATGGCCGAAACGTGGACACTATAAAAAACCGACATTTTAGTTACTTATCAAGATTCTCTACATTATACATTTAAAATGCATGTGTGTTATAAACTTGCAAAGCACAAATAAGTATTATCATGAAAAAAGCGCAAGAGTCGCCATGCTTATCTACGAGTGTTATCATGTACGTAAGTAAAAGCGAGAGCAGCTTCCGATGAACGCGGTTAGTGACGTCGTCGAGTGGTGAAGGAGGGGGGTTACAGCAATGACGTTGGGGAAAGTGGTCTGGTTTCCTGCTACGTCCGCTGTCACGGTGGATAGTGGCGTGAGGCAGCTGGCACGTGGCAACAACAAATTCCTCGCGTTGTTTACCATTCACCTGTGATATTGACCCTCTCATCTCCCTTCTTTTCATCGCATCCAACGCACCCTACAAGACGTCGTTACCATGAGACACGATGACAAAAATTATGCGCCCAGCGTGGGGCTCGAACCCACGACCCTGAGATTAAGAGTCTCATGCTCTACCGACTGAGCTAGCCGGGCTTGTGAAGATAGTAATCTTTTAAACTATATAATGATGCTTGAAATTGGCACGCCGTAAAATAAATAACTTATTTTTAATTTTTTTGAAACCAGGTGGCTGTTGTTTGTTGTTGTTTTTTTGTGGCATCACCATAGTCGTTTTGTCTTGGTAATTTATGCCCAGATGAATTTTAGGAAAACATTTTCATGTGTGAAAAATGGAGTGCAATGGCATTTTCTGCAATACTGTCATGAAAAGAATGAACAACTTTGAAGGTAGAAGATATGTCGTATATATCGTAAAATAGAAGGAGTGTCTGGCGAGTATTATCATGTTGAAAGAGTTTTTTGTGTTTTGTAATTTAATAATTTATTTCTTCAGTAATACAGTGTCATTAATTTCCTTAGAAATGGCAGACTGCATGGAAAATTGTCGAGAGAAATATTTTTTTAATTGCAAGTTTCATTATGAAAATAGACGTTGAATAACAACTAATTTGACAGAATGTGGGATAGAAAGATGTCTGAATGTAATATGATACCAGACATAGGAAAAAACACGGACACACTCGCAGGTTAGTCGATTATCGAATTCATAGGAATAATTATCAGGTTTAGCAAGAAATCTAGAACATTACTTTAATTAAATAGGCCAACAATGACATTGCTTGGATAATTTTATTAGTCGCACGGGTATTCAATACGCCCTCTCAGACAAATACAGAAGGCAATAGCTGCTACCTTAGTGACGAAGCTTCAAACGTCCGTACCATTGCATTTCTGCGACTCTTTCTGGCACAACGTTTGCACGTGAGTCCACAATGTCAGCGACGCAAGTGCTCCCTATTAAACAATCGCATTTCTTTAAAAACTGTATAAACATTGATACGAACTTTAAGAAAATCTCAATTAAAGAAAGACGCAAAATGTACTGATATTGCATCGACCCCCACATGCAATCAGCTCTGTGATAGACGCACACGAAATTATAATAACACGAATAATTGCACACAAAAAAAAACGAACAAATGTTTTGAAAAAATGATATAATTAACCACTACCTCCCGTTATAAAAACGTTCACTTCACTAATGGACTAATGTTGAATCCAAAACACGAAATAATTACTGGGAGAGTGGTCAGGGCATCAACTGATGTCACTGCAATGCCTCTCATCGGGCGTCCTAGGTTCGAGTCCCGACGTTGGGAGGATTTTCGACACTATCTCGATAGCTAGGTGGAATTCAGCCGCTGTCCGGAAAAGTCTAGCGGCCGGCTGCGCTGATTGTTATTTTTCCGTGTTTTCTCCGATCAACACCAGGCGAATGCCGAAGCAATACCCTAACAAAGCAATACCCTAGCAATTCGAGGAGACGCCACGCGTCACACAGCGTTCTTTACTTATCTGAAAGCGAAGCCCTTAGAGTCAACACAAAAAGGAGGCAAAGGCGGCTGAGACTCCCCCCCCACACACACACACTCACTACTGTGCCCACTTCCCCCTTCCCCCTCTCAACCAAGTCTCGCCCTCGGACGCCAAAGGGCTCTCCGGCCTCCTGCGGCTTCGCCTGCGGTTCCCACTGAACCTCTCCCCACAATTGGGAGCGGCCATTACAGGATGAAATTGGATACTCCGAAATGCTGCAGGTGATGCCGTTCATGAGTAGTGGCGTTAGATACGGTAATGGACGCGTACGTTAGTTGAAAATGGGAAGTGATCGGCTGCGATAGGCCTGCAGATCCTGTGCGTTGTGTGAGGTCACTCTTAATCAACTACCACATCCTTAATAGGAATTCAAATAACCAAATATCTTTAGATATCTTAATATATAAGAGAAACGTTATACATTAACAGTCGCTAAATATTGTTCTGAAACAACATATTATTCTTCATATGAACTTTGAACTTGTCAGACGGTGTATCATAATGACTATATTGTAACTTTGAAGACAAAACAAACGCCTATTTGAAAGAAACTAATAATATACTCAGTCATGTAGATTTTCATGTAAAATAATTAGAAATAAATCTCAAGTACATTACATTATTAAATCGTCGTAGACACATGTTTGAATGACATACGTTTGATAAATCATTATAACAAACCAATTCTACTGATAATTTCAACAAATGTTGACGACTACGAGTCGTGCCCCATCCTTTTGTAAGGTGTGTTGCACCAAGTAGCGCGCGTCTCTACGAAAGGGGCGCCAGGGGGATAGAAAGAGAACAACAACCATCTTTATTTTGATTCCCAGTACCTAAGTATTTTCTGTTACGAATTGTATGAATTGGTGATAAAACGGTTCGACGATGGAGTAAGCGTGAAATGAGAGGCGATCGCAATGAAAGAACTACAAGAGAAACTCGTTATCCCAGACGTTCGGGTATTCCGGACCAGTTTTTGAAAAAAAATGTATTTAAAGTAGTGAATGAAGATTTGTTTTACGTACGATATATCGCTATTCTCAATAGGTATAGTTATAACATTTCGTACACAATTAACGAATATTAATCCTCATATGTTTATTATCGTTTCATATACACTTAACGAATATTGTTCCTCATATGTTTTATTACGATAGCAACTTTAATGTTGATGATGACGAGAGACAGAGAATTTGTTGTGAGACAACGATTTGTAAAGAACATTGTGAAATGTTACATGAAAAACAGTAGTTAGATCTTGTTTAATGAATATTGAAGTAGCACAATTATAAAAAATTTAAAGAATCTGCATGTTGTTTGAATAATTTAAGAACTATAAGAATTGAACTGCAACGTTACATATTACTGGAATTCACTTCCAGCGGGTAATTCATTACCCTCACCCCTCCTGCCAACCCTTACCATCCCCTCCTCCAGCCTCCAGCGACTGACCACCCGCAGAGGGGAAATGGGGAGGGGCGATCTCAGGTCCACCGACTAGTTTGTACCATGTATATTGTATACAGTGTACGTATTACAATGTGTTTTTAGGTGACAGTGAGTCAATAATAATATTTAAACATCATGAAAAATTTGTTTGGTAAGTCCACGTTCTTTTTTACCGTTTATCTCTCATCCTCTGGATAAGCCGGATTTCCGTTACTGCGGATCAGCCCCGGCCCCAGTTAATTCGGGTTAACGAGGTTCTGCTGCTCTAGAAAACCTACCGCAAACCTGCTATACCCAAAGTAAATAAGACAGATGTTGTCTGGTATCAATTTTTTTATATATATTTCTGCTTAAGATCTTTGATCTTGAGCGATGATCTTGAAAGATCATCGTCAGAGCTAAAAATTACAAATTAAACATTAAACAAATTATCTACAAATTAATATATACAAAATAAGTATGCAGATGCGTAAGCAAACTGAATCGGTCGTACCTTGTAGCTGCTGGGCGGAAAACGAAGTTCTGCGGTTTTTTAGAGTGGCGGTTCGCTTAAGAAGGCAGGGCGGCGGTCGGACGTGTGTGGGGGCGGGGCAACGGAGGTCGCGGCCGAAGGGTCGAGATATCCACCTTATCCGCTATATCCACCTTATATTTCACATGGATCGGCCGGGATTTGAACCTAGGTACAAACGTATTGGCAGCGTGAACTTTGAGCGCGACTGCACAGCACCGGGCTTTCAGGGACAAAGGGTGCCTGTTGCGTGGGAGCTGTTTCTGAATCTCGAGATCACGCCCCAGCTCCCGAGGCAGAAACACAAGGTAGACCCCCGCGTCGTCCCGAGCTTTGATCTCAGCCTTGGCGACCTCCCCTTGCCAATGGCAGCGTCCAACCCCTAGAGCAGGCCCGCGCGTCGCCTGCTCCCGCGGACATTCTGTACTCAAGAGCCGGACGTCTGCGCGCGAGGGAGGCGAAAGTGCAAGTAGTGGGGGTAGCCACCATTGCGGGGACGGGAGCAGCTTGCCATTGCACATTGGGGAAGATGCGGCGCGTAAATTGAATGCCTGGGCCTCCCTTTATTTTACCTTTCGAATTCCTCGAAAATCTGTTTTGTGACAAAATATATGTACTACTTACGTAATGAGAGCAATCTCTCACATGTAAATTGACGTAAAAGTGAAATACAGGTAATTCCAAGAAGTTAATGTTTAGCTACACGTATATTTGAGGCCATTTTTCTCTATTATGAATCGGAATAACAGATGCAAACGAGCAATCTCTCTGACAATATGTTATGGGCAACCATGAGAAACAGTAAATAGTACAATAACAGATGTTTCAAATTGGTTCCGAAATAACAAATTAATAGTGAACGAAAAGAAAACGGTTTTAATGCAGTTTTCCATTTCAAATAAACAATTCTGTGCTCCATTGAAAATGAACAATGTACCATGGACTGATGTTAAGGCAACAAAATTTTTAGGTCTCTCAATTCAGTCAAACCTTAAATGGAACGTCCATTTAAATGAATTGAACACAAAATTAAGTTCCTTGTGCTACGCGTTCAGAATTCTTGCAAATTCAGTCAGCCTTCATACTGCTCGTTGGTATACTTCGCGAATGTTCATTCCCGCCTGAGATATGGCATAATATTCTGGGGAAATACATCTTATAGCTCCCAAACTTTTAGATTACAAAAACGAATTGTACGAATAATAACCAAATCCCACCCACGTGATTCATGTAAGCCTCTCTTCATTAATCTACGAATTCTACCATTACCGTGTCTTCTTATTTACGAATCAGTGGTTTTTGTAAAAAATGACTTGCTCAAGGGCGGGAATATATTTTCAGAAAATGCCGAAGTCTATTACTATAACACTCGACGTAGAAATCATATTCATCAGGTGACAGTATCAACAGCTCATTACAAAAAATTCACATACAATACATGCACATTATTTTACAACACTTTGCCAGATGACATTAAACGATTAAATTCAATAGAAAAGTTTAAATCCCAAGTGAAATCGTTTCTGCTGCATAACTGTTTCTATACAATTAGAGACTATACTGAGCATCACAAGAAAAGTAACATAAATTTTAACAATGATACATAATGCTTTATTTACCATTTGAACTGTGTAAATGAGTATAAACAACCTGTAACAACTATTGTACTACAGCTTCCGGGTCAATGACCCCCATCTCGATCAGGTTTTTCGTCCGGTTTCCCTGATCCATTGAGCAAATGCTGAGATGGCCCCTTGTTTTGCTTCTGGACATAAATGTAACTTCATTTCCTGTGCACGTCTTCTAGAATTCAGTGGGAAATACATTTATTTAAAATATCGTTTCCATGTTGTCGCGGCAGGAAGTAATAAGAGCCAAAATTTATTGCTTAATTATCTTTGAAAATAATTTTATTCTGGGAGTTTTTTTGATTGTTTTTTCTCCCTTTCAAAATTCAAAATTTATTGCTTATTTATCTTTGAAAATAGATTTTATTACATGGGAGTTTTTTTGTTTTTTTTTCTCCCTTTCAAAATTCAAAATTTTTCTTATTTATTTTGAAAATAATTTTATACATGGGAGTTTTTTTCCCTTTTTCAAAATTAAATTATGATTTATTTTTAAAATAATTTTATACATGGGAGTTTTTTTTTTTTCTAAATTTCATAAAAATTTTTTTGAAAATGTGCACACAATTCACATTTCCCCATAGCACGTCATACGCAGTTTTTAACTGTTTTTTGACGTAAAATAAATAAACTAAACTAATTAGAGATTTGTTAAATAAAATGCAAAGGGTTTAATCTTTTTATACGTCTTAAAACGATTACTCAGACACAAAAAAAGGTTTTCACATCCAAGACCTTGATACATGTTTCTCTATGTATTTCGACGTGCTAAATCTGAACCCAGAATTGTGCCACTACCCTCCAATTTTTTTTAAAACGCAAAACTAACATCCTGACATTGTATTTTTTGTTTTCGGGGGTTGTTGTCAGACCCAAAGACTTGATACACGTTTCCCTGTGCATTCCGACGCGCTGAATTGAATTGCACCATCACCCTCCATTTTTTAAACCGCGAAATTGATTAGTGATTCCAGGCGGGTCAAATACTAAGATCATTAGTCCGATCATTCCCTCCTCTTCCTTGTCTTATCCTCACCCATTACTTACACTCACACACACACACACACACACACGCGCGCGCGCGCAATTACATCTCTTACTATCTCGCTTGTCGTGAAAACATTCGGGATCTCAGAGCTTGTCCCGACTGGGGCGGTACTGGCTAATGGGAGATAACTGGTTGAGGAAAATCCCCGACCCAGGTCAACGCTTTATTCGACATCATCTTATTTTTCGTCAGTTGTCGTGACCGGCCGCACACAGTCAAAGCAGTCGCCACCGACTGACGTCAGCGGAGCGTTACCGCCCCTGGCGACAGAGGGAGGCAACCGGTGCGAGCCGGCCGGGCCCGTCTGCGCGCGGTCGTCACGCCCGAGCAGGCGGGTAGAGACTCGGCACCGCCCCTACTCCGCAGCTAGTCGGCGGGCCAATAGCCCTACCGGGCTATAAGATGGCTCCGACTCGACGGCAGGGTAGACAGCGAGCGGCAGTGTAAGCGAGTGTATACTGGTTAGTGTATTGGGGATAGGAGTGTGGAGTGCTACTACGACGACTTGTGTTACGGACTCTCCTGCGGATATTCGACTACTTGGCTGATTTCTTTTTGTTTTCTGGAATAAAAAAAAACATTTTAAGAATCCTTGTCTTTTATTGGATACTACATCAGCATTTCGGGGCCAAACGTTTAATGTACGCATGCGTATGTTGTTCCATTACTTATTAAAACAATAGATAAGATTAGAAGCAATCATTGAAAACGGGCTTCTTGCTTCCGATTCCTTCGGTGTGAAAATAATTACAATCGTTTTTCTGCTGCACATAAAAGCACGTTGGCTTCCTAAACGTCTTCGTCTGAATCGTTGTTTTTTTTCGACTCGGTACTGGGCTTTCTTGACGACAAACAAAAAATGTGCGAAAACCTGATAAGTTCCAAAAATAAAGCTCTTATTTGACGTACCTGTTTAAAATATTTAATGGAATTAATTTACAACTGCAATGTGGAGTTGAATTTAAGTTTTTAAAAAGTCATAACTGCTTTTGCTTTTCTTCTATTCAGACGAAATCTATGTACAAATGAATACAAACCCTTCTCCTTATAATCAATAAGCTCTGAAAAAGAGGAAGATTTACTTACTGCACACACTTGGATGACCTTAATGTTGATTTTATGGAGAATTTCCAAGCTATTTTAATCATTTTACCGAGTTGGGTTTCAAATCCTTTCGCAAATACTGTAGTGAAGATTCATTGAATTTGGAAGAGAAATTCTTAGAACTAACTCCTAATACTTAAAAATTCATTATTAATTTCAAGTGTATACCAAGAGTTTTCGTTTCAAAAATCAATACCAGTTCTCTACTCTGGATTGTGGACAATAGTACCGAAATGTTAAATTGCAGTTTCCTTCATCCTTCGCTGAGCGTGCGTTTAGTACAGTAGCTTATTTACTGTCAAAGAAGAGAAACACGCTACACATCACTGAACGCTGCGATCTGCGATTGATGACAACGAAGATGCAACCTGACATTAACAAGTTGTTAATATTCCATCAGTCAAACCGGGAGAGCTGGCTCCGGGCATCAACTGATGTCACTGCAGTGCCTCTGACTGGGCGTCCTAGGTTCCAGTCCCGACGGTGGCAGGCTTTTCGACTCTAGCGCTAGCTAGGTGGAACTCGGCTGTCTGGAGGAGAGTTCTAGCGGTCGGCTGCTCTGATGGGTAGTTTTCCGTGGTTCCTCCGATACACACCAGGCGAATGCCGGAGCAGTACCTTACCAAACGGGCCACGGATTTCAGGCGAATACCGAAACAATGACCGGTAGCGGTAGCTCAATGCATCAACTGATGTCACTGCTGCGCCTCTGACCGGGAGGTCCTAGGTTCGAGTCCTGACGGCGGCAGGATTTTCGACACTAGCTTTTCAGCTAGGTCGAATTCAGTCGCTGTCTGGAGGAGAATTCTAGCGGCCGGCTGCTCTGATCGGTAGTTTTCCGTGGTTTCTCCAACAAACACTAGCTTTTCGCGGTCGAATTCAGTGTAGGAGAATTCTAGCGCCGGCCGACGCTCGTGCGGGAGACCGGTCGGAAGGTTAGAGGTTGTCCCGGCTGGGGCGGTACCACGCTGGTGGGAGATACCTGGTTAAGGAAAACCCCGCTAGCCGACGCTATCGGTCCACATCCAACGGAGGAAGACCACAGTCACCTCCCGAAGAAAAGGCATGCACTACACTTTCGGGACTAATGACCTTAGCAGTTGATTGGAATAACTAACAATCAATTAATTCACTAGCCAATATTTTGATATATGTTATAAAATTATGGATAACCGGTCGGTGGACGTTTTCTATAGGAGGCGGTGATCCAGAGAAGGTTGAGCACCTCTGAATTAGGATCCGCCAGTATTCGCCTCGTATAATCTGGGGAAATACGGAAAACTAGCAATCAGAATAGAAGTTCACTGTAATTCTTCAGGAAGAGGTTGAATTCGACTTGGCTATCTTGCTAGCGTTGAAAATCGGCCACAGTCCTAGAACCTCATGGTCAACGATTCGCTAAGCTATCGCAGCCAGTACGAAAGGTTGATATCACATTTGTCTTATATGATATGAATTTCACTTTGCATGTTCAACGTTCTATTTAATACTAGGCAATAACAAATTTAGTGTGGTTATCCATCGAATTTGTTCTCTGAGCTTGGCCACATACTTGTTAATCATTGTTCTTGTGTTTTATTTAATAGTAAGGAGAACGTTAGTTTCAATCGATGAAATGAATCTTCAAATGGAAGATAATTTGCAAATAATGGGAAATCCGCCCGACAAAGTAGAAGGTAAGAGGCGCAACTTTCGACATGCTTTCATTAAAATCAAAACGAAGTGCATTATTTAAATGTATTGAAAGCTTACTCAGAATATTTTGGCATGGAATCTTTGCTATGCCGATAGAAATTTATATCTTGTTACTCTAAACGTTGACAAACGAGATCTAATACGGGTTAACCAATATAACGTCACAAAATTTTAATATAATGCAAAGTTCCTCTGTCCTTCGTGAGCACTTTTTTCAGGGTGAAGATTTTTGCCGTAAAAGAGTAAAAAAATGTACTACTTACCAGACACTCATAAATTTTATTTACATCCTCATCCAAACTCTGCTATCCTGCACCACGCACCACCCCTCTCCGCCCCCGCGCCCCCCCCCTCCACGCCCCCTCCGCCCCCTCCGCCCCCTCCGCCCCCTCCGCCCTCTCCGCCCCTCTCCGCCCCTCTTCACCCCCTCCGCCCCTCTCCCCCCTGCGCCCCTCACCACCCCTCCGCCCCTCACCATCCCTCAGCCCCACACCACCCCTCAGCCCCCTCTGCCCGTCTCCGCCCCCTCCGCCTCCCTCCACCCCTTTTGTGATATTTTGGAAAATATCTAGATTTACAATAATCTAAGAAGCTTCCACTTCGGGGTAGCTGCGCTTTTAATATTCGTTGTTGTGCAATGGTTACAAAACGTTTAACGTTGTTTCTTCCTGCCCATAACATTTCTCCAGTGCATAATGCAGGAAGTATTTTGTTCGCCATAGAATATCTTTGTCAATACTGACTAAATTTACAGTTTGTCGAGTTTGCTAAACATCCTAAGCAGATGCGTAGTTAGGTTCCGATGCAAAAAATCGAAATAGGGCCCCCTATCTGCAATTAAATTAAAATTAAAATTTTAAATGTAATTGATACAATAATATGGCTGGTGCGATAGAGAAAGCCGGCATGGAGTATCATTTATTTTATTTTTTGTCGATATCCGTCCGCGGGGATTTTTATTAAGAACCTCTTACTATTGGATATCACACCAGGGAATTTGTAATTTGTTATCATATATATTGTTGCTCTAAAAGAGAAAGTAATTATCAACTTCAAATTTTCCAACTTCAACTTTACCAACTTGAACTTTTTTTTGGGGGGGGTAGTCACTGGGATCACGAGTATATCTATCAATCGTCGATTCGAATTCAGCTGCAGACTTCCAATCAACCCACTGATCCTCATTGCTACCCTTCAAATTTCACCCACCCCAAGGGAGTGGATGTTGTTCCCGTTGGGAATCCCTCGCCTAGATGTTTGTCCTTGCCGGTGGCTGTGTCGAATGAATTCTGGATTCCCATTTGATATACTTGATGAATTTTCGTTCCTTTTGATATAGCAAAGAACTGATGTAGGCAAGTTCTCCTTTGTGAATCGTACTATAGTAGATTGGAACAAACTACCTGCAAAAGCACTAGAGACTCTTCCTTCTAATGTAGTGAAATTTAAAAATATACTTAATTCTATGTAGGTCATCATTAATAATACTGGGACTTTTATCATTATTATTATTATTATTATTATTATTATTATTATTAGTTACATTATTATAATCGTTAGTATTATTAATAATATGGTCATGTCCCTTATACAGTGAAGTGAAGTGTAGTGTGGTGGGGGCACGGGAGGGGAGGGAAGTGCAGTGTAGTGCAGCGCAGTGAAATGAAGTGAAGTGAAGTGGAGTGAAGTGTTAGAAAAGCTATAAGTCAACTTACAGATAACTCAAAATTAATTATAACTAGGATATAAATCTCTCATTCTAATTGTAATTATATTTGTAAATATTCGTAATAGTTTTGTAATTGTCGTATATTTAGTTGTAATAATGTTTGCCACAGAGCATTAGCTCAAAGCGAACTTTAATAAATCTATCTATCTATCTACTTGATTTTATTTATGATGAATTTTATATTAGTTGCTACAAAAAGCAATAAATATTACTCTCACGGATACTTGAATGCTTATAAATAATTTTCACACTTTGTTGGTCTTAGTTTGATGTATTTAAGAGCTTGTATTCGCATTCGCTTGGCACGCATTGGAGATGTCTTTGTATATAAACAAAATAATCATCTGAGATAGAATGTTGTATAACGTTGCACAGTTGTGATTTATTGGCCGTTTAAATAACTTGACAATTAGTTAAACATATAATTGACCGTTGCAATGTTCTCACAAAGGTAGTTTATTTTAGTAACTTCGTATCATATTGAAAATGATCGTCGTTATAAAACTTTCGGAACAACACTCGCAGTACAATTAAAAACTGAACCCTTTTAGCATTGTAAGTAACTAAATGTGAATCTAATATATTCCAAGCTACTTATAGGAATAATTCGTACAAAATATAATTGCATCGAAAAATTCACTTAGAAACATACTTTCAGCAACTTAAAGCATCTGCATTTTGCCCATTGGAAATAATCAAACCGTTATTATCTCGTAAACAACCCGAATCGGAGAATTGCTTTTTTTTCAAGATAGAGTATACACAATCACAACCAAGGCACAACTTGAAAACAGACTCTACCTCACAAGGTGTTAACTCTTGGAAACTTTTCTTTGAAAACCTTTTCAAAGTAAGAAACAAGCGCACCTCGCGAATGCAAGTTGTTACTTAGGACTCGAGCGGTAGATGGGGAAGGAGTTTAGTAATTGGAAATATCGAACGAGCTTTTCAGTATAGCGCAGGTTGTCTCTGATTGCAATTTCAGCGAATACGTAATTCTGCCGCTGGCACTCCATCAGCGGCCAAAGAGCAGGGAACCGCTGCCCTCACCCCGAGGGCGCGGTGGTATTAAAACATCGCAATGCCAATGAAGGGCACGCACGCGCGCGGATATCAAACTGCAAAGAGAACGTTTCAAAAAGAGAGGAGGCAGAACTCATGAGATGCAATATGTGACATGCAACTTTGCGTATCACAGTGCTCAACATTTATTGGTTGTTTGTTGAACCGTTCATGATCTTTAGACCACCTCATTAGGAATATAACAGTGAAATCCTACCACACACGTATGAATTGATGAAAACAGTAAGTTTTCAAACTTATCAAAATTATTTTCTTGTAAGAATAATCCGTACAAAATACAATTGAATCAAAAATTACTTAGAAATACACTTTTGGCAACTACAAACATCTGCATTTGGTTCATTGGAAATAATCAATCCGTTACTATCTCGTAAACAAAGATTGTTTTCAAAGATAATACTGAAGAAAATAATTGCCATTAATTCATGAACAATTACGCGAAAACAAGTCATATTTAGAACACATTGTTCGTGACCTTATTTAAAGTTTAAATTTGAGGAACAGATTTATTAATGATAAAAACCTAGTTCATAGGTTGTAAGAAGACCCGAAAACATTTTTTGCTTTCTAGTTTTTCGAAAATTGAAAGAACTGAACGAAAATTCAACGACCATCATTTTCACAAGCGCACAATTTTTACATTTCTCGATAATAATGAAGGAATAAAGAAAAGATTTGGAACGGGAGCGGTAGCTGAGTGCATCAACTGATGTCACTGCAGCGCCTCAGACCAGGAGGTCCTAGGTTCCCACTCCCGACGGCGGCAGGATTTTCGACACTAGCTTTTCAACTAGGTCGAATTCAGTTGCTGTCTGGAGGAGAATTCTAGCGACCGGCTGCTCTGATCGGTAGTTTTCCGTGGTTTCTCCCATCAACACCAGGTGAATGCCGGAGCAGTACCCTACCAAAAGGGTTACGGACCGCACGCGATCTTTCCTTCCTCTTCCTTGTCCTACCCTCTCCTCTTTCACATACACCCTTACACTAACATCCACTACACTACCACATATTCCGGGAGACCAATCGGGAGCTTAGAGCTTGTCCGGTCTGGGGCGGTGCCCCGCTGGCGGGTTACGGGAAGCCTCACTAGCCGACGGTAGGTCGGCGACGAATCTCGTCATCCAGCGGGGGAAGATCACCGCCATCTCCCGTAAAACGTGCACTACACCTACGGGACTAATGACCAAAGCAGTTGACGCGCCCGGAAACACGAAAAAATCAATCAAAGAAAAAGTTTGGAGCCATTTTTGAGAATATTTTGAAAAGTTCTTGAAGATTTAATGAAAAGTTTCCCCCCAAAACAAATATTCTTTTCAAATTCAAGGGGCCACGACTTTATTCAGATCGATCAGAGAATATCCTTTTTGGTTTACTGTAGCTCTTCACTGTAAAAAGAATCACCCACACTTGTCTCTTTCTTTTTCTTCGCTTCTTCAAAATTATTATAGCGGCACAGGCATCTGCAAGATCTGTCACATTCTAACCTCAAACTGCTCTCCGCTGCTTATTCAACATGGCGGCTCCAAAGAACATCTAGAGACATTTGAATCAAGTGTAAACAGCAAGGAGATACTTTTCCGGAGAGATCTCAGGAAACTTCTCTCCCGGGAGTTAGGAGACTCGCGTTTCGGGAGATATTTTCATTCGTGTAAAGGCATCGAAGAGAGTTTATCTCCTAACTTCAGAAAAGTTAGGAGACTTTGTCTCTACGTGTAAACGCCCCTTAAGTGTGTGTGTGTGTGTGTGTGTGTAAGGGGAGAGGATAGGACAAGGAAGAGGAAGGATAGATCGCGCGCGGTCCGTGTCTCGTTTCGTAGGGTACTGCTCCGGCATTCGCCTGGTGTTGATCGGAGAAACCACGGAAAACTACCGATCAGAGCAGCCGGCCTCTAGAATTCTCATCCAGACAGCGACTGAATTCGACCTAGCTGAAAAGCTAATGTCGAAAATCCTGCCGCCGTCAAGAGTCGAACCTAGGACCTCCCTGTCAGAAGCGCTGCAGTGGCATTAGTTGATGCACTGACCCCTTAAAACCAACAGTGCATCAGTTGATTCCCTGGTACCGAGGCGGTAACCCGACGGGAATCAAAACCGGATCTCCTATTAATTTTTTCAACTTCAGCTACGGCTATTCAACTATAGCTATTCAATTCTCCGAACAGCGACTTAGGATCGTAACCTTAAAAATCGTATCATTAATAATAATGATAATAATAATAATAATAATAATAATAACAACAACAACCTTGTCACTGTTGTTGACCTCAGAATTAATTAGGAATATATTTCGTAGCTACATCCATAGCTACAACATAGTCCACATCCATAGCTACTAAGTAGATGTACTCTTGTTTGCAAATGAAACTTGAGCTCTTAATGGGAGATTTCTTTCGAAGTGGCCCAACAGAGCAGCCGTCTTCTAGATATTCCATTAGTTGAGTTGGCTTTGACCAAACTAACAATTACTTAGTGGATATTGAAAACCTTTCACCCTCCAAAGTCGCATTGGGAGCTTACATATTGCGAAACTTCAGTAATGGAGGAGGGAAATACATACGCAAATGCTCTCAGTAATTATAATGCTTGATACATTAGTAACAAAATGTTAATGAATCCCTTCTAATTATAATACGCCATTAACACGAAATGCGGTATATGTCCAGTTGCTGGAAATAACCCCTCTCGGATGCATCAAACTGATTGAAAACGAGAAATACAGAATCCTGTGGATTATGCCACGAAGAAATCAAAAGTCACATTTAATTCGTATCACTCGTTACGGTGTTTGGTCCGTTCAGGCCAATAGGCGGTGTTTCTGACCGGCTCGAAAACAGTTGTGCATCGCTTTGGTGTGCGAAATGTGTATTTCGCCACACCGGGGAGCGCTAGCAGTTCATGCTTCAAAATGTCAGTTCAGAGGTGTGGTTGGATATATTGATTGCTACTGATTCCGGGCGTCAACTTATCATGTCATCAATCCCGTAAGTATTGTGCACGTTTAATATCGCGTCAGGTGGCGGTGATCTTCCTACGTTGTATTGCGAAATTCGGCGTCATTTTATGTCGGCTTATGGGCATTTCCCTCAACCAGGTATCTTCCATCAGCGTGGCACCGCCCCAACCGAGAATTGCTCTAAATTGGTCTCCCGGTAAGTGTGGTGGTGTAGTGCATGTAAGTGTGTGTGTAAGTAAGGTAAGTGAGGTTAGGACGGAAGGAACGATCGCGCGCGGTCCGTGGCCCGTTTGTTAGGGTACTACTCCTGCATTCGCCTAGTGTTGATTGTAGAAATCGCATGTAGTTGGAGGTTAGGGACGGTTTTCACCAGTGATTTTCATTGTTCTTATATTCTCACAAATAATAACAGTGTAAATATGTTCCACAGTCCTGATGAGGGAACGATGAAGTTCCGAAACGTTGGCAAACTCCGAGGTTTTTCGACGAAACAAACATTGATCATTCCCAGAACTGACCAACAACCATTAATCATTCCTAGAACTTCGTAATAATAACATTGTGAGAATTTATACAAATCATGAAGAAAAGCAAATGGCAAGATGTATGCGTATGAATTAAATTATCAAACGAATGTAGACTGACTGGTCATAAATAGCGCATTTCAAAAAGCCCGTGTTGTTAACTTTTATCACGTTTTTAAATAAAACTCGCAATGTACTAATTTTAATCAGAGAATTGGCATTAAATAATATTCTTAAAAAGGAAGCTTTAGAGAGTACATTGATAACACGTGAATCATTCTCTAGAAGACGGAATGACAAGAACAACAGCAAGTATAACGGCTCTAACCAAGTTAGCCGTGTCATATTTGTGACATAAATGTGAATCACTTCTGCTTATTAATCACCGACCAGACCCCCATTGTGCTTTGATATCAACGAGTGTACAAAAAATAGTTCATATATCTGAACACACGTTAATCCTGCATAACTTAAAAAGGATGCGTTCTAGGCCTTTAAAATCCGGATTCTATTTGTATTTCTTAGATCGTAATCGTTTGTCTTGAGTCCAAATTGGACCTCCTCTATTAAATGTTCAAAGGTTAGTTCTTCTGAAGTCCTCACTCCACAGCGAGGATTAATAGATGAGTACATAATTTCGAAAACCATTTACTACATTTAAAGCAACTATTTGATCCTGTGAAATTTAATCGAGCGGGTGTATGTCTTTCTGTTTGTTTGTAATATTCGAGCATTTATCCACGCTAATACCTCATGCTAACGTAAATTTCAGGGTCAGTTCATAATTCAGAATGAATAAACGAATATTTTTACTTTTCAAACAATGATTTACAAATTTTGAAATTATCGCACTGGTTTAACTAATAGATCAACATGTAAGCGTGAAATCATTTCACAATACGCTCCATAAAAGGTACTATAATACCAAATTTAATTTAAATTTTTAATGTAATAGTATAAATTATTAAGCAAAGTTCCAGGTTATACGTTCCAATTTGTATTGTCTTTATTTATTAAATGGTTTAGGCTGGTAGTATCTCTCAAAGACGACGAGAATTCCCACTAAAAGGGGTTGAAATGCAAGGGATGATGGCAAACAGACACATCAAAGGCTGATAATGTGAAGAGGCGTATTAGTATGCACAAGGGCAACGCAAGAGCGCGAAAGGAATTAATGAGGGCGTGCAGCTTCGCAGCTGTTTACGCGAGTAGACGACAGCAGCGCAGCCCCGCGGAGGGTATGGAAGCGTCCAGGTCGACGCCCTAGTCTAGTGCAACACTCACTGTCCTGGAAAGATCACCTCGAGGCAGAGGATTTCTATGCCCTAAAAATATCTAGAAATGTTTTTAAAATAGTACATTATGAAACGATGATGTCATGATGGGTATTAATACACGAGTGTGATATTACGATACGAGCGAGTATCGTAAACTTCACACGAGTGTATTAATACCCATTACATTGAGTTTAATACAGTAGTTTTTCTACGACTTATGCTAACTTTTATAAGTTTAACTTATACATTCAATCGTTTCGTAGCAGTTGGCATGCAGGATTCAGCCAAGGCCACCCAACGGACAGCTCGCTACCCTTGCCTCAGATGGCTTTGGTGTTCCAATCAGCATGCGAGAGAGTACAAAAGTCGCAGTAATTATTCCGACTCACTATTTTGTCTTTTTCTCTTATTTTTGGAGGAGTCAATTCCACTTCTCACTTCACTAGACATTTTAAACTAAAGAATTGGCCGGCTTTTAAAGATAACCACACGGCAGCCACATATAACACAAAATCACTTGCGTTCAGATCTTAACGTCAAATGTTCCCTCCAATAACTGTCACTGCGCTAGTCAAATAGAATCAAATTAAAATTACGGTACTATTTACTTTAAATAATACTCCACGTAAAAATGACTAACAATAAAAGAAATTAAAACTGACAACCATAATACAATATTAAATGCAATTTTAATGTACACAATCGAACGAAACATTTACTAGGAAGATTCTCAATGATTAATTAAGTGTATATACTTTGTTGGTTTGTAACGTTCTCTGTGATTGATCAAGAACCTGTATCGTAATGAAATCTGTATGAGTATCATTATGCAACGGGTTGCAGCCATCAAATGACAGAATTATACAATGGAAGTAGAAAATATGCATTTACGACTTAAAACTTACGAAATATACACATTAATATGAAATTAAAATTAACAATATTTCTCCTATATAAACCTTTCCTGATAAAATTCAGGAGAAGCGTGTTTGAAATGAAAATATATATTTTTGTGCAAACATAATATGATCCACCTCCTCAGAGTCTGGTATTTAAGAGACAAAAGTACAAATTTACTGAATGTGAGGCACTTCTGATGCATAATATTTAAATGCGTGTAGACAAGCCTATATCGATCCGATTTTTGTCCAGTTTCCCTCATCCATTGAATAAGTGCTGATAAGTCTCATCCTTTTTTCCTTCTGGCATAAATGTAGCTACGTGCAGTTTTTTTGAGCTCTCCTTTTGCTAGTTGTGATAGGAATATGGTCAGGTGTCCGCAATACTATTATGTTAGAAACACTACAAAGTCAAATTTAGTGTTTGTACCAATTTGGGGAAGGAATGTCCCCCCTCCCAGGTCTAGAGTTTTCGTTTCTACCTTCCTTTATTTGACAAAATTTATTTAAATGTTTATTTTATAGTTATGTAATTAAAAAAATTATAATGTGTAGTATCATATAAGAAAAAGGGAAAAGGTAAAGTTATCTCCGTGCAATTACACACAGACCGATGAGGTCCACAGGGGAGATGAAGGTAGATCGTGGTGCCTATTCGTCGTAGTCGGCACAAGGAGGAAGCTATATTGAATTTTTTAAAATAAACTTTGTCTTCAGAAAGCGTAAAGGACACTTAAGAAAATGGTATCATTTTCGTTGATATCCTCGATATTTCAAAAATTGCGGTAGTTTAATTTTTTTCGGCGTCTCCTACAATTACAATATTGAAGATACAGATCTTTTACTTAACTAAATCTGTTTTTTAAAGACAGATCTTGAAATTAGGTCTTTTAAAATTTTTCGAAAATGTGAGTTGTTTTCGCATAAGTTTGCAAGAAATAGAGGCAAATTTTTATTTTGGCGCAGGTCTCGTTTTCGTCGAACTTTCTGAATTTTGGAAAACTGGAATTTTTAAAAATTGCGAGAATGAATGTGCTTTTGTTGCACCTCAAGTTTACTTTTTCGGACTTCTTCGTAAAAGAATGTAGAATAATTATTGCCGGAAAACGGCGAATAAGCGAACCAAGGACCTTCTCAATCACATCTTCCCTGAACAGTTGGCATTGAGAACAATGAAGTTAACTCATCAGCGCGTACGCCGGTACGCCCCAGCAAACAGCACATCGCTTGGCACTCACATCCCCAGCGCCGTGCAGCCCTGGATGAACGCTTCGCCAAATACACTGCATAGCGTGTTGGCGCGAGCGGCGCCGGTCCAGCTCGCGTGAATGCAATCGCGAGATCCGGCTAGCGGGAAGGGACGGGGGGGGCGGGCGAGCGGGGGGCGAGGTTGGGCGAGAGGAGGCGGGCGAGGCGGCGGGCGTGGACGGTCGCATAGGGGCGGGCTGAGGTGCAAATGCGATAGAAAAGTAATCAAGGAAAACATATTACAGTGAATCTGAGAAAACTAGCAAAAGTATGAGGTTCTTCATTTTATTAATTCTCTCTGTAAGTATTGTATTGAAGCGAAGACTATTTAATTCGTGAGGCATCTAGCAAGTAAATAAATTCTAACTATAAAAAATAAAAAAGAAATTATTCATTTTTCAAACACACTACAAAAGCGATGCATGCTTCATAGCATATAATTAAAGAAAACTACTCAAAAACCGCGTTTAAAATTGTATTCGACACAGGGAAATAGATTCAATGAGGGAGAGAGAATTGCCGTATGATGGTGAACGAGGAAGAAGGGCTGTGCGTGGGTTGACGGCGGCGGTGGGGAGGCGGGGATGCAGGGAGGGCGTTTGGCAGGGAGGTTATGATGCAATGATACATCGTGGTACCGGCTTGGTCCTTCAATCATGGTAACCGCCTTAGGTAGCTCAGGACACCGACTGATGTCACTGACGTGCCTCTGACACGGAGGTCCTAGGGTTCGTGTTCCGACGGAGGTAGGATTTTCGACACTATATAGGTGGGATTCAGTCCCTATCTGGAGGAAATTTCTAGTAGCCGGCTGCTCTGATCGGTAGTTTTCCTGGTTTCTCTGAAAATACCAGGTGAATGCGGGAGCAGTACACTGGCAAATGTGCAGGTTCTTTCCTTCCCATTCCTTGTGCTATCCTATCCTTACTTACACACAGGAGAGGGGGCTCTTGCGCATTGTATCCGTCTTCAGCCAATGAGCTTCGGACACCAGTTTGCGTCACAATATCTGTGGGAATTTTAAATGCAGCCATGTACCAAAATTATGACATCGATACAAGACATTGAAACACATTTATGAAGCATTTCATTTAAATATTGCATCTTGTACACCTTCATCACTTTATTTTTGGTTGGTTTCCGTTGAAAATTGTCATTTCGTACCACTTTCAAAATCTTCCTCAACACTTCTCGCTCTCCATGCAACATGGCGGTCAGTGACTGAGCTGGCTTTTCAAACGAAGTGCCCGAGCTGTGGTCACGTGGTTCGTGACGCAAACTGGTGATGCGCAGAACGAGCAAAAGTCGGTGCGCCGGAGGCACTCGCCCACGTATTTCCACCATGCTTACACACCCGCTTATTACCGGGAGCGGTAGCTCAGTGCATCAACTGATGCCACTGCAGCGCCTCTGACCGGGAGGTCCTAGGTTCGAGTCCTGACGGCGGCTGGATTTTCGACACTAGCTCTTCAGCTAGGTCGAATTCTGTCTGGAGGAGAATTCTAGCGGTCGGCTGCTCTTATCGGTAGTTTTCCATGGTTTCTCCTATCAACACCAGGTGAATGCCGGAGCAGTACCGTACCAAACGGGCCACGGACCACGCGCTATTTGTCCTTCCCCTTCCTTGTCATATCCTCTCCCTTTACACACACACACTTACTATAACAGGCACTACACTACCACATATTCAGGAGGGCGGTCGGGAGCTTAGAGCTTGTCCCGACTGGGGCGGTGCCCCGCTGGTGGGAGAGTCCTGGTAAGGGGAATCCCCACTAGCCGACGGTAGGTCGTCGCCGGATCTCGCCATCCAGCGGGGAAAGACCACCGCCATTTCCCGAGAAAAAACACGCACTACACTAACGGGACTAATGACCAAAGCAGTTGACGTGCCCGGAAACACGAAAAAAAAACAAATCAAATCACACCCGCTTACATGAACTATAGTACACTGGTACACAAGTCAGATGCTTAGTGTTTGTCCGGGCTGGGGCGGTGCCCCGCTGGTGGGAGATACCTGGAGGAGTCTCCCCCAGCCAGTGTGTAGGTCGGCACCTGATCTGACCATTCAGCGGGGAAGGAACCCCGCCACCTCGCGTTATAAATACATTTACAGTAGAGTTATAGTGAACTTCTGGGGACTCACATTTTTGGTTCACTATATGTGTATCCGATGATGTCAAAATTAAATGGAATTTTTCCACAATTATTAATTTTTATAATATTCAGCAAAATACATGAACAGCACGATATAAAAATTTCAATGTTTCAATTTGTCCTTAAAAAATCGATTTTCAATTGTTTGCTTCGATCATTTTTATAAGTAATTTCTCTATATCCTTCTCCAGAGTTTGTGCACTCTCTATACTTGATTCTGCATTGTCCACTGTCTCTAAGTATTGTAATGCAGTTTGGCACTCTACAATGTCTCTTCCACTGTTGGAACACTGACGAAGGCCCTTTTACTCGCCTAATAACATACGAGATGATCTGGGCGGTCCTTGTGACGCCGCGTTGAAGGCTGGGGTGCCGACGTTTCGACCGACATAACGCGGTCGTCTTCAGGACTGTACTGCCAAAGGCCAAAGGCAGTACAGCCCTGAAGAGGCCCGCGATATGACGGTCGAAACGTCGGCACCCCAGCCTTCGACGCGACGTCACCCGGACAGCCCAGAGCATGACTGGCCGCGGAAGCCTACGATACCATTTAACATACGAGATGTTTGCGGTAGCGGGAGGGCGCAAACGGCTAACGCCGCTGATCGCTTTTCCGCGCAGCGCGGGGGTGTCGCTGTGGCAGACTCGCGCTTCCTGTCGCCTATGTAGAAACAACACGTTTGGTCCCGTGAAATATAACACTTACACTTGGGTTTCCGTAACGTGGCGGATGACATTAGGTCATTTTTACACCTTCCGCCTTATAAAATGAATCTTTTCAATTAATTCGCAAACGTCCTTCTCAACGGGGCTCATGACCTCAAACATGTGCTTATCACTATTACAAACATTCATTTTATAAGGCAGGAGGTGTAAAAATGGCCTAATGTCATCGGTCAAGTTACGAAAACCCAAGTATAGCTTGAAACTGAAGCAAGCAATCGTGCGTCGCCGCCGCCAGTTGCAGCCCGCGCAGGACACGGACTTTGTTTCCGCATTGAAACTGAGTGGCATAAGTTCAACAGAAAGGTTGCAACACAAATTCCACGTCCGCTACCTTCCCTTCTTCGAGTATTACCTTTGACCGACGATATTATCAAGCTGCCTGGTGTTGGAATTTGTGGCACTGAGGCACTATGTTCTTTTCCAGGAGGGAATTAATTTCCCGGACATTGTATTTCCTACGTTCACTATAGCCGGCGTTCAGGTTCACTCTAACCGAATCTTATGCTTATTTGTAATGTAAGGGAAATGGGACCTGTGAACTTAAGTTCACTGTAACGGAGGATTCACTATATGCGAGTTCACTAAAACCGAAGTTGACTGTAGTTCCTTATGGCACCAATGACCATAGCAGTGGTCGAGAAACCCGAAAGAATCAATCATTGGCTTTGAAGAAGCGCTAGCGATTGATGTATGTACTACAAGATTCACCGACCGAGACTGCCGAGAAAGCAGCGTTGGAATAACTGTACGAGTAGATTTGCTAAGGTGTTCATGATTGATTCATTTTTTCGTGTTTCCGGGAGCGTCAACTGCTTTGGTCATTAGTCTCGTTAGTGTAGTGCATGTTTTCTTTCATCGGGAGATGGCGGTGATATTCCCCCGCTGGATGGCGAGATCCGGCCCCGACCTACCGTCAGCTAGTGGGGTTTCCCCCAAACCAGGACTCTCCCACCAGCCGGAACCGCCCCAGCCGGAACAATCTCTAAGCTCCCGACCGGTCTCCCGAAATATGTTGTTGTGTAGTGCATGTTAGTGAAAGTGTGTGTGTAATGGGAGAGGATAGGACAAGGAAGAGGAAGGACAGATCGCGCGCGGTCCGTGGCCCGTTTGGTAGGGTACTGCTCCGGCATTCGCCTGGTGTTCATGGGAGAAACCACGGAAAACTACGGATCAGAGCAGCCGGCCGCTAGTATTCTCCTCCAGACAGCGACTGAATTCGATCTAGCTGGAAAGCCAGTATCAAAAAACCTGCCACCGTCCGGACTCGAACCTATGACCTCCCAGTCACAGGCGCTGCAGTGACACCAGTTGATGCACTGAGCTACAGCTCCCGGTAATAAGCGGGGGTGTAAGCATGGTGGAAATAAGGTGTTCATGATTCAGCTAGATTTACTAAGGTGTTCATTATTCCGCTAGATTTGCTAAGGTGTTCATGATTCAGCAATGAGTTGTTGGTAAATAAAAAAAATCATTTTTGTAGCTGACTACGTAAAAAAAGAAAATGTTAGAAAGTAAAAATGAAATGCAATCATAAAATATATTTCGTAGGAGATTTAAGAGAAAACATCAACTTACTTCTCATTATTAGTTATTATTTAAATATAAAACTTCGCATTTATGGCATCTCTTTATCTGTACTATCACAAGGTTCTAAATTTGTTATAAGGAAAATTGTTAAACAGAACATTTATTTCAACAATAGCGCTAAATAAATGTGGCTTTCCATCGTGAACACTTCTTCTATTCTGCTACTACAACTATTCTTACACTATACTCTTGTATGTTTTTTTACTATTTTTATTACTTTATTACTACACACTACACTGCTTCATTCTTATATTACAATAAACTTTTAGAGTATGGTAATTGTTAAAACAAACCTATACATATTTCATCATATTATTTTCAACCTTATAAAATATTTTTGAATATATTCAATTTTTACTATACGTACGTACTTCATATTGTATATACGGATTACAATCCGTATGGTATATACGGAGTAATATACGTACAATAGAGATAGTTATGTAATGCTGCGCGAAAAAAACGACGGATTTTCGGCGAAAAAAAATTCATTGCTGGGCTCCCGTGACGAAAAAGTGCATTACACCAGTTGCTAAATTAAGAGAAAAAATCCTCTAACACGTGGTGCTGCCAGAATCCCCGTTTTGTAGGTCCTTGATGCCGAAAAAAACATTGGAAGCAAAACGTCCGTCCGTTCGTCCGTCCGTCCGTCCGTCCGCCCGTCCGCCTGTCCGTCCGCCTGTCCGTCCGCCTGTCCGTCCGCCTGTCCGTCTGTTCGGCCGTCTGTCTGTCTGTCCATCTGTCTGTCTGTCCATCTGTCTGTCCGTCTGTCTGTCCGTCTGTCTGTCCGTTTGTCTGTCCGTCCGCCCGTCTATGAACACTACTAGCGCCTAAACCACCCTTACTATCTTTTCCAAATTGAAGAAACCTACGTCGATCTGCTTCTAGTTAAGCTTTGAAATTTTGAAAAACATTCTTTAAAATTTGAGGGTACTTTGCATGATGTCCCCTGGACATTTTCAGAATTTTTTTCAAAAACGGCTCCACATTTTTTCTTTACATTTCATGTAAGATAAGAGCAAAATACACGTCAGAATTTCACGGTTAACTCTGAATTTTCGAAAATTGCAAAAGTTTGGATTTTTCCGGCGTCTTCCTACAACTACAAAATTGAAGGCATGGATTTTGTCTTCAAATGAAATATGTTGTGCATAAATAGTTCTTTCAATTAGGTCGTGTCGACATTTTTGGAAATTTTAGTAGTTTTCTTTCAAAAGTGCGCGCAATATCTGCAATTTTAAAAAAATAGAAAAACAAGATTTTCTCAAAAACAGCTCCAAATTTTGTCTTTAATTTTTTTGTAATGTTAGTGCCAAACAAACCCTATGCCGTGACATAAACGCCATATTGCTGTATTCTTTTGTTTTTTCAAAAATTTCAACATTTTTTTGACTGTCTCTCACGTCTGTTAAATTTATATTAAAGGCGATTTCTTCACATTATTATATTTATAAGCACATTTGAATTAAATAATTTTAAATAAAGTTTCTGGAGAACTCAACAGTTTTCTGTAAAAATGAACACAAAATTCCGCATTCTCAGAAACGCTGAAACGCCATTTTCTCCAAAATGGATCCCATTTTTTTCTTCAAATTTTTCCAATATTTGCTGTTTATTATGCTGTCCAAATTGCTGTTTATTATGACGTAACGTTCATTTCGGTGTATACATTTGTTTTTTCAAATATTCACAAAAGTAATTTTCTGGAAATACCCACGCGTTAATATAGACATTTCCATCAATTTGTATGCTTTATTAAATTTGTCAGTGGAAGCGCTTCAAATGACTTCAAAAGAAGTTTTTTGAAGACTCAATAGATTCCGGTGGAAAAGAGCTTAAATTTCTCATTTACAGTAATGCTTAATCGCCATTTGTCAAAAACAACTGAATTTTTCAATAAAAACTTTTATTTTGGACGAGATTTTACTCATCTTTAATATTCTTGAAGTAATAATTCGATTGTACTACTAGGAAAGCAAAATGTTCAGAATTGTCAAAAAAATGTACTATGGGGGCGATACATGACAGATGGCCAGAGAATTGAGCACAAATTCATAGTCAGACTACACCAAGGAAATTAGAAAACTTTACTACGAGAGTGTCTATGTCATTCTGTAGCACCTCTAGTTAAAATACTTTTAACAAGCAAAATTGAATGGCACAACTTTCTGCAGATATCAATATCTTCACGGTAGTACGTCCTGTTCTGGCGTCAAATGTGTACTGTGAACAGTGTCACGTCCTCTTTCGATAGCTGAGGACATTTCGAAAGGAGAGGGAAAGTTTGTCCGCGCATAACGGCCCCTCCAGTGTGTGCTCAATCGTTTCCTGTCATATCCGTCACGAGATATTAATATTGGGGGGAGAAGTAACTTCCTTCAATAAAATGCATGACAGATTTCATTTGGTTTCTTTATGAAAAGGAAATAAATAACAAATGACCAACCAAATTACAAAATCTTTTCTCCTCTAACAATATCGATACCCTTTATTTTTACCTATTTCCGTTATTGATTTTAAACATTGTGCATACGATTTATATATTTTCTTGCCGATCAATCAGTAAAGAATCATTTTTGCATTGCTTTTCAAGTGTTTTTTTTTTCCTTCCACGAAAAAAAAATCGCCGAGACGTTTAGCGACTTACCAATGCGGAAACGGATAAGAGGAACCTTAATAGCAGTTTAACGTAATTTAGCTACTTCAGAAACAAAATATCCTGTGAGGTTTCTCGATTAAGTTATTGTATGACATTCCTTGTCATTGTACAATCAGTAATTTTAAAACGTCTTATTTATTGTAGCACGGATCGTGGTCGAAATACGAACAGAAAAGCTTTTTGTGGAAATAAATAATAATTATGATTACAACGACGCCAGATGTGGCATTTGCAAATGTCAAGTATACCACGTGTCCTACACCATGTGATATAAATGCGTTCGTGGAACATAATTGTGCTTTCTTCCCTTTCTTTTTGCAAACGGTCGTATTTGTTTTCGTAATTGAGCAATTATTTTAATTCTTGAAATTAAGAAAATAAACACCTTTTAACAAAATAATATTTACATCATTCGAAATTTCTTGAGAGATTGTGTCATAGAAATTTCAAGATTCGCCACGATTCAGTCAGTGTTGTTCATACTATTCAGTTGCGAATGTAGTGAACAAACGAGATAGGCAATGTAATTATTGGAATTCCACACGACAAATGCACTGCCGACGTGCCATTATGTCGTGCAAATGGCTGTCCGCACTGACCTGATTTAATTGCTTCATCGCCCGTGGTCTATTCAGAACTGTCTCGTGGCGTGATTCAGCATGTGTGGGTCAGTTAATTGGTCTCTTGCGATCTGTTGTGTCCATTGTATTTCTCTTAAATTTAAAGGTGTCTTAAATTTGTTTATTTAAATAATATTTTATTCATGGTATTATATTGTTGTGATGACCATAACGAGCAAAAGGCAACTTTTTCCTCTCTATTTTTTCATAAAAACTTTTTTATTAGTAAAAATGGTTGAGGCTAAATTTATAAGTAGATTGCGATAGGTAAAAACTTATTTTTTCCTGGGTTTATTTTATTTTAGGATTATTTTTTTTCACTAAAATCCGTCAATTTATAGCGCCTAAAATGTCTATTTGAACATTAATGCCTATTTGTGCCTATTTTACTTTTAAAAAACTAAAAAGAGACTAATTTGCTTAAATTTCTTTTGACTGTGGCTCTTTTTTTTTTTTTTTTTTTTTTTAATTCTGTGTCGACCCAACAGGCAAGGATGATATTAATTTAAACTTGCGTTAATATGTAAGATAGCAAGAAATAATTATGCAGGTCAATGACGTTGCAATATAATTCTCCATGCCACTACTTCCTGACTGGAAAAGCCTGCTTCCGCTTCTAAGATAAAGCGATTGAATTTCCGCAAAAGAAAAGTAATCTTGTCCAATAAGAGCCATTCATTTTCTCTTGAAAACATGTAGAAAGTATTAGTAGTTAATTGTAAGGCAAAATACGGTACGAATAATTCTAACTAGAAGATAAACAATTAAACTTTTTCATTAATATGTTATCGCAAAATATGCAATACTGGTTTTATATAATATTGATGTATGTTTTTATCTTTCAAATATACAAAATAAACTGTAATTTTTTTTCCTGATTTATTGTGCTATTCTACGATTTAAAAAACCTAACTGAAATACTGAAAAACTTATTTTATGCACCAAAAATGCATATTTTAAGACCTAAATATCCATGGTTAATTTTTAAGCTTCATTTTAATTCTCCGAGATTAAGTTCTTGAGTTTATTCAAGTAACGTAGCCATCACAGCCCGGCTAGCTCAGTCGGTAGAGCATGAGACTCTTAATCTCAGGGTCGTGGGTTCGAGCCCCACGTTGGGCGCTAAATTTTTGATATTATTTCTTGTGTTGTCAATGTTCTGTTTTGTGACCTTATGATGAAATGAAGCGAGTTGAGTCGGTCAAGGTCACTGGTGAATGGTAAACGGCGCGAACGCCGTTTCGTTCGCCGTTTCGATGTCGCCACGTGCCAGCTGCCTGACCGACCGCCGGCTTCCAGCGTGATAGCCGGAGTAGCAGGACACGAAAGCGCTTTCCCCAGAGCCTTTGCACGCACCCCCTCTTCCTCCACATCATGACGTCGCTAATCGCATTTATATGAAGGTGTTCTGGCTGTTATTTACTTACAAGAGCTTTTATTCTCATTTTGAAATCTAATCTATGTTTTACCTAATGCAGAAGAACAATGCTTCCCCACTAGCATACGATTATTATTATTATTATTATTATTATTATTATTATTATTATTATTATTATTATTATTATTATTATTATTATTATTATTATTATTATTATTATTATTATTATTATTATTATTATTATTATTATTATTATTATTATTATTATTATTATTATTATTATTATTATTATTATTACTATTTTTTGTGCTTTCACACTTGATCGCACACACAAGTTGGTGTTACTGCTATACGTACACCAATTACGAACATTAATGCACACACCTATGAGTCCTATTGGTCCTCAATTTACTATGAACTTTACACTTGTCGGTCTCTACGCTTCCAGTGCTGAAAAAACGAAGATATATTCGTTTTAGTTGTCAACGCGGCATTAAACTTTTTCACATCTACTTGAGTTTTTGAACAACCTCCTGGGAAAAATGGTTAACTTGCACCTTGCGTGCGCTGTTAGTTGTGTTGTTAGGAAAATAGCCTTAATTAGTACGAGCAGAGCCTATAGGCTGGAGATGGCTGGAGGATTAGGATGAGCTGGAGATGGATTATAGGCTGGAGAGGAAATAAACATGTTAATAAGTAAACAATGAATAATTGAATCGGTAATTCAAGTTAGTAAACTGATAAGTAATAATTAAAAACAAATAAATAAACATTAAATAATTAAATAAGCACATATGGAATGGCGTATGGCTCCATAAAAACGTTTCTGCAACAGCTCTTAGAGAATTAGTACACGGAGTGCCGGGCTAGGTATGGACAAACCCCAGGGCCCGCAAGTCAATGGTCCCGATGATGGGAATAATGTGAAAAAATTAGCAAAAAATTAAAACTCGAGAGAATCGTTATCGTAATTTCATAAGTCGCGTTTATGTTATGTTCAATTTCATAAGTCGCGTTATGTTTATGTGCAATTTCATAAGTCGCGTTTATGTTCAATAATAAAATGTTCAATTAATTGCTAACCTTAAAAGTTATTTATAGTCATTACTTATAAGGTAAGACTTCATGAAATGAAAAATGTCAGATAACCCTTAAAATTTTGCAGAAAAATTCTGTCGATGAAAGCTTTTTAAGGCTTCAAATTCTCTTCTTTTAACATCCAAGATATTTTAACACACATTTTTGCAACATTATTCAGATATTGGCCATGTATTTTCATTGAAGTTTAGGACTGAATATACCGAATTGAAATAAAATAACCCATACAGTTTCTTGATACAACTTTCACATTTTTAATTTTCCCGGGGGTACTTTTCAGCATTTAGTATTCAGCATTCAGTACTTTTCAGCATACCGAAAATTGTATATCTCCTGCACTGGGTACACGAGAGGAGGAAACGCTGAAAAATTCTCCTCATAGCCATTTCGCTCGTTTTCGTATCGCTTAAAACACTCGTAACTTCAAAGTCGCTCGAAATCAATTCTACATTGCTTTCAACTCAAAAATTAAACCATTTTCCTCAATTTTTTTTCATTATCATTTTCATTTATTCATTATCATTCATTTCATTTAGAATTATCAAAGCAATTGATTACATTTGAAAGACGACAATGCACGAGGACGACTTTCTTCCCTTCTCTTCCCTGAGAAATCTACTTCAATCTGAGCCGACCCCGCTTGCCCAATTGCGTGGCGGCGGTCACCGCAGAACTGCGAACAGACGCCATTAATTAATAAAAAAGCGCGCGCAATTGGGTGCGGCGTTGGCAGCGCGCCCTACGGCGTCGTGCGGCGGCTGTTGAATATGCATGGCGCCGCCAGAGCGCTCTGGGGCGCGGTGGCGCGACCGCAGCTTCCCCCACCCCGCGTCATTCCCCCTCCACTCCCGCCCAACGACCGCACGCGGCAACGCACCGGCATCCCGCGCTGTAGATTATGGCCCGCGACAGATGTAACGCAGTGGCGACTCGTGGGCGAACAAGTGGGCGACGTGCTTCCGTATCGCCGTGAATAGCATAATCTCAGCCACTCAAAAATAAAAGTTCTGCTTGCAAGTTATGACAAAAATCTTCCAGGACCGACGGTGGAAGGATTTTCGACACTAGCTTCTATCCGTTTAATGAACACATATCATTAAGAAAATAAATGTATCTTCACAATTGTAGTTGAAGGAAGATGCCGATTTTTTTTTTAATTTTCGGAAACTAAAGCATTTCAACGAACTTGAGACCTTCACCATTCTCTTTAGCGTCCTTTGCATTATGTAATGCCCAAATTTATTAAAAAAAAGTGTCATTTTCAAGAAAAAATTATTAAAATTGTCAATGACAAAATTTCGCCCAAAATACTTATGATTTCGAAAAATTGAACTTACATTATTTAAGGTTTTTTTAAACATTTATTAGAAAAAAATGTTTATCTTCATATTGTATTTTAGGAAGACCCGAAAAAATGTTGGTCTTTTGCAATTTTCGAAAAACTATGATTTTCAACTATTATGACACCTGCGTCAAAAATGTTTGAGCAATTATTTTTTGAAAATATTGAAAATGTTCCAGGGGCTCATTTAAAGTACCTCAAAATTAAAATATCATTTCAAATTCAAGGGTCCGCGACATCAGTCAGATCGATTGGAATATCATTTTGAAGAAAATCGGCTGAACAGTTTAGCCGCTAGCGTTGAAGACGGGCAGACAGACAGACGTTTTGCCGTCAATTGTTTTTCGATATCAAGGACCCACAAAACATGGATTCTGTTTGTACCACTTGTTAAATATTTTTTCTAATTTTAGCAACTGTATATATGCACTCTTCGTTACCAGGGTCCGGCAAAAAGTTTTCGCCGGAAATTTCGCCGCTTATCCCTGCAGCATTACATAACTTTCTCTTTTTAAGAAGTACCTTCGTAAGAGCGAGAAAGTAATAATTGGTAGAGAATTTTAGCAGCCAGTTTCTTTGATCGGTAGTTTTCCGTGGATTCTTCAATCACCACCAAGGAAATGTGAGGGGCCGTGACAAATGGCCCTCGGACCGCACGCGATCTTTCCCTTCCTCTTCCCTGTCATATCCTCAACCTCTTACTACAGTGCATGTCGGGACACAGCTGCTGAACTCGTTCTTGTTACGCAACTAGGGTTGAAAATCCTACCATCGTCGAGACTCTTATAGCGTTTTCCATTCGTTGCACTGAATACCACCCTAGTGCAGGGCAGAAACGTCATCGCTCCGCAACAGTGCTGCTCCACACGCGTGAAGGCAGCTACGAATGAAACGGATTCCGGAACTGAGTCAGTGCTTGTGCGCTACGCAGTGAAATTATACACAGCTGTTCTTGGTCAGTCACACTGATGGAACTCGAAAATAATAATTTTGAATTATGATCGTCGTTATAATTTTTATGAAGTCTTTTGGTAATTCTTACTTCTTAATTCATAAATTATTAACGTGTGATTTCTTTATTTAAAAACTACGAAAACTTCAAATGCGTATGAATCGTAATTTCATTTTTCGAGATTTGCCAGTGATCGATATAGTACACAAAATTTTGAACCGAAAGGCTTCTGTAGAATTGTTTGATTACTGAAAACAATAAAAATATTAACATGAACATTTCCGCTGGTAAATGTATGGGCGTGCGAGAAACATTTCTTGGCATATATATTTGAATGATTTTGTAAGGGTCACTATTTTTATTTTCACTTTATTAGCGTTTCGAAATTGAGACGTACCTAAAACACTTTAGTTTCGGTTAAATTTTGAAAACCAATCTATTTTATAAACTTCGTGTAAATCACAAACATTATTTTAAGACATTTCTTGCAAAACATAATATACTCCATCATTCGAAGTATCCCTGCGTGACAGAAGATCCTCAATTGCCTTCACAATTTCACCACGAACCTAAATCAGCATGGATAACTTCCGTACCTAACCTCACAATGGCCCGGTGCACTGGATGCACTGACGCGATCGTCGGTGCAGTTTAGTGCGCCCTGGTCCTGTCGATGTGCGAATGGAACACGCAGTTCTTTGCACGGTGCGCCCTAGCGGTGGAATGGAACACGAAAGCTGCCCTGAGTGCGCACTAGTGCGGCGAATGGAAAACGCTATAAGACATCCAGGTCCAGAAAATGAAAAAGATCTTAGGAATATACAATCTCCTTTTAATGACATTCACTTTTCAAGATATTACAGCAATATGAATGTTATGAAATCATTCTGAAACCAAGGAGCGTCCAACTGGGGCTCTCTCCGGCGTTTGGTGCCTTGCTAGGAATTGCACTACGCTCTTGGCTCTTGGCTGTATTACTGGATTTACTGTTTACTCCTTGGCATTTGAATTGACAACGGGGAACATACCCCGTTTTGGTGGCAAAACCAGGTTAGTGGCGCTGTCTAGCGCTGGCGGCGACGAAGGGAATCGCAGGGCAATACCCATATGCTGTCTTCGTCTGACTCGCTGCAACGTAGTTTCATGAATTTCGCTTGTTATTGAAAGTACGCAAGTTCAGTCAATTATTGGCTATATTGAATGCATTGTTTATATTTGTAGATTTTTTCATATGATATTAGGTTTATTGATTCAAAATGTACATTTGAAGAGTTCTTTGTGTAAAGGTGGCCGTTCTGGATGGGAGTCCCTTATAGTGTCTCGCGGAAGCCAGTGTGGCTGCAGCTGGCCAACGGTTTGCAACGTTCTTGTGAATACGAATGTGTGTCGAACATTTCTCATTATTGCCATATATAGCAGGGTAGTGAGGTTTTCGAAATAAAATAATTTTATTTATGTGGAACGTGTCGAAGAAATAGTGCTTGTTGCAATATGCTGGAAGCGAACTTAAGTGCCCAGTGGAAATCAAAGCCAGAACCACGTGCGCGGGAGATGTATATGCGCGGAGACGACGCATAAAATTATGTAAATAGTGTTTCAATACAGACTTTTATTTCAATTAGTTCAAATTGATTTGATTTGCTTACATTTTTATTATATATTCGTATTTTGAATTTTGGAAATTACATTTCCGTCATTTGATGGTGGTGCAACCTCCAGTCTCTTGGGGCACCAGCCGTCACTGGGTATATTTAGAAGGGTTATCATAATACTTTTTTTAGATACCTATGTAAGATACACATTGTTGTATGTGTGCATGCACGCAGTCAGGTCATTTATGTTTGTGCTTACTCATCGTAATTTCCGCGAAGATGCGGCTGAATTCAAGAAGTGAAAACATATGAGAATTTTCTCGAAAAAGTGGAGCACGCAATTTTAACGAGTTTCAGCGAGAAAGAGAATTTTGGGGACGACGTTGGGTTTCTTGGAATATCCACTCATTATTTTTCCATCGAAGTGAGTTGGCAATCTCTTAGTGAAAACAAATGAGGCAAGCGTAAAGTAATAAGGCTCTTCGAAAAATCTTTCAAACGAACGTTTTTTAATATCGATTTACATTTTCGAGTATTTTTGCAATTAATCAAATGGGACGTAACGACTATAGAACATAAATGCAGAACCCTAACAAGTATACTCCTTCAGAGAAGATGAACAAACGATAAAAGAGCATTTAGGTTATATTGACACCAGGAAATCAAGACTTTACGTCTAATGTGTTTATAGAGAACTTTCTCAAGCCATACGTTTGGCTAAAATGAAATTGAAAATGCAAATTGAAATGAACTAAAATGTAATTAATCATTCAAAAGTTGATTCAGACTTTCCCGGGTAAAATGTTCATAACCGTATTTTGCTTACTTTTGTCATGATTTTGATACATTTTCTTAAACAACTTTCCGGCCATTTTTGTTTTTAAATAGAATCAAATCTGTGCAATCGTTAGGGAGAGACATTTCGTCTTGAGGACACTATCATTTCACCAGACTATTCAGAATAAGATTGTGATTCTTGGAGTCCATGTGTCAAGTGTGTGTCCTTTGCAGAATAATTTTTGTTCTTATTTTTATTTCAATCTGCCATGTCTGAAAGAGATTTCTAGCAGCCGGCAGCTCTAATTGATAGTTTTCCGTGGTTTCTACCATCAGCACCAGGCGAATGCCGGAATAGTATCCTAACAAACGGGCCACGGACCGCGCGCGTTCTCTTTCCTTCTCCTAGTTCAACCTCACACTTACACACACTTGCATGCACTACACTACCACACATTTCGGGAGACCAATTGCGAGTTTAGAGATTTTCCTGGCTCGGGAAGTGCCCCAACTGGTGGGAGATACCTGGTTGTGGAAAACCCTGCAAGCCGACGTGTAGGACGGCGCAAAATCTCGCCATTACATGGAGGAAGAACGTCAGTATCACCTATGATAAAATACGTACTACACATAAGGAACGAATACCGTTGCAGTTGTCGGCCGAGACACATGAAATAATCAATTAATCTGATTACTTGTAAAGTAGATATTTAGCTCGGAAACAGGTGAGTTCTGAGACGCTTTCCACCAGAAAAAATATAACTTAGTTTCTTGAGATCTACGATTGAAGGGGAAACTTAACTTTTCTTACAGCCATTGTTTTGTTGTTACGAGTGTTTATATCTAAATCTGTGGTCTCAATAGAAAAATACTTCCTGCAATGGTGCGGCAATTCATTTTAATCCACGTTGACCTCTATGTAAACATTCATCTCAATATCTCTGACTTTGTGTCTGTCGGTCGCACTTTCTCGCTCTTCACCTCTGTCCCACTCCCTCTCTATTTCACCCGCTATCATTCATTATCACTGTCCGTGAGGGCTAGCCAACAAAGTTATATGATCCGAAGGTGGTCTATCATCTACTCGTACCTACGACAGAAAATGATCTCACTGCAGAACCTCAGAACGGGAGGTCCTGGGGTTCGAGCCCCGGCGGTGGCAGGATTTTCGACGAGTAGCCAGATAGCTGGGTCGAGTTCCTTCGCTGTCTGGAGGAGAATACCAGCGGCCGGTTGCTCTGATTGGTGGTTTTCTGTGGTTTCTCCGATAAATACCAGGCGAATGCTGAAGCAGTACTCTTACAAAAGACCGCGCGTGATCTTTTCTTCCTCTTCCTTGTCCTATGCTCCCCCTTACACTTACACACTTACGCACTACCCTACCACACATGCCGGGATACCGATCAGGAGCTTAGAACTTGTCCCGGCTGGGACAGTGACCCGCTAGTGGGAGGTATCTGGTTGGGGAAAACCGGTAGGGCGGCGCCGGATCTCCCCATCCTGCGGGGCAAGACCCCTCCACCTCTCGAGAAAAAAAACATGAACTACACTTATGGGTCTAATGACCTTGTCAGCAGCCGCGCCGGTCATCAGTAGTAATCAATCAATCTGCCTACATCACCAAATGTAGCAGTTGGTTTCTAAAAAATATAGAAACTACTAATTTTTATTTCAAACCTCAGATTACTTCAACCGCAATAAACGACCTGTTCGTTTCATGCAGTCAATCACTAATAATATCCAAACGCTATATTGTAATAAATTTAGAAGTACTTATCAAACTCCGCGTTAACTAGCTATTTGTGATAATTTTATAAGTTCTCTATTTTTGGAATCGATTTAATAAATTTTACTTTCCAACTGTACTATGGGTTCGATACACAACATACTTTCCTTACCTGTTCCATGTGGACGAGTGATTCTATACAGAACCACGATTCCTGGAAGTTCTATTAATTGGAATCAATTATTAGATTGATGGCAACTACTATGGATTATCAGTCTTTTTCAACAATAAAACTTTAACATTTATTCTTATCGCATATACATGGTAGTCCTGTCAAATTTACGTGAATTACTTTCACTTTAAGCATTGAAACACCGCACGGGTTTGATTATAGTTCGTAAGCTTACGTTCATGATTATTTTCGCGATCTTAATTGTTGGCTTCTCGACTGACTAACAGAATGAAGTCCCTGGAATCCTTGGTGAACCAATTTTCGTGTCCTTTCCTAAATAAAAATGTTTCAGAATATCCTCAATGATTGGTATAATTGGACTTAACATTCTCACAAATTTAATACGCGGTCGCGACTTTCCCTATATGTGTTTCGTATGAAACACATACTCGCGACTGACTATATTCATCTACTATTGGAAAATTCTTCCATCTACGAGCTACCCTAATGTATATCTCCTCGAAACATGAAGTCTGTTTAATTCAACTTCCAACCATTATATTAATAAAAATTCCCAATTACAATTTAATGTCGCAATTTACACGAGATCTAGATCTCAAACTTCAAACTAAACAAATTCCCAGTTTACTATCATCTACTTAATACCAAGCCTACTTTGAAAACTCGATCACACCTCACCAACCACTAACGTGTGATCGCCACGAAGTTTTTTAGAGAGTGAATTCACACGTCCTTCCTGACGATCACGACCATCTAACGCCTCCTTCACATTTTCTGCTCATCATGTGTTCGGGGCCGTGCCCATTTGCCCAACATTCTAACATCAAGCATGGAATATTAACCCGTGTTGATCCGTTGTCCTAACAACGCGTATGACTGAATGAAAACGATGCCAAATTATAAAGCTAAATGTTGATTTTATCTTTAAAAACGAATTCCAAAGATTCTTGGCTTATCACAATATCAATCGCAATCTATGTATAATTGCAATATCCCACCCGTGATTTTTACTTTCTCGTTTAAGCTATTACACAATGTAAAGAAATATTTGTATTTCTGCAGAGAAAACTTTATTTTTAAATCGTAAATCGTTCTTTTGAATTATTTTGAGGAACTTGGAGAAGTTTCCGAATACTAGTCTGCAATGAATCTCGAAGCTAGAAACGAAGAGAGGATGTTTAGCGGTCCACGCAAGGGAATCAATGACAAAACGAATCGCCAGCACCTTTTTAAACAGACATTTACCGGAGGGTTACCTCATTACGCTAATTGTGGTTAGGCGGTTGTTGTTGTTGTTGTTGTTGTTGTTGTTGTTGTTGTTATTATTATTATTATTATTATTATTATTATTATTATTATTGCCTGATGGCATTGGCTAATGACGTGTTTGGGAGAAGTCTTCTTCTGATCTTGTGGTTGTCCAATGCATATGAGCCTCTATATCTAAGTGTAGAATATTTGTGGTAACACGAACTTTTTGTAGTAACGAAACAACTTTCCTGTTATTGGACTATCCCGTAAATGCTGTTTCATTCCAACCCCACAAATCAGGTCTATTTCATTTGTAGCTTCGTAATTATTGAATAGTTTTGCCACGTCAGGCAAAAGATGCATGAAGATTTCTGATTCGTCATCCAGTATTGGAGTTATTTTCTAGAAGTATTTCTATCTCTCTCTTTCGTTCTTTCTTATACCTACCCACGACTGTTCACAGGAGACTTGAAGGATACAGAAAATCAACATATTTAGCAGAAACATCACGCTTTTGCTTTCTTTTCATGCGAGAGTCTCTTCATCCTCTCCTGATTTTCTTATGATTTTCTGCCCAGTTATATTCGTCTTTATCTTTGGTTTGCTGCGAATCCATATTTCACAAAAAGTACTCTGAATTTATCTCTCTTAACTGCAACTGTTCCAAGAGCCAATGTTTCTCACGTATTTTCGACAATACATTATTACACGTACTCCTCCACATCCTGACGGGGTGACCGTGGCCTTGAATCGCCCCTGCTCACAGCGAGCGGATCGTGGGCGCGAAATGCCGGCAAAGGTGATTACAGAATGTGGAACGCTCGTTTGCACAGCGCTTCACCGGCTACGCAGCGCCCTGGGAGCCTCGTTAGCCCAAAGGGCTGCGGCATCAGAAGCGCCGCCCTTCAATTACGGACGCCATCCCCCCCACCGTCGGCTCAGTGGCGGGCGCGATTCCCGGGACAACATCAAATAGAAACACGCTTCCAATCCTGCGAGAGCCGGTTATGAGGCCTTGAGAAACGAATGGTCAGTTGTTGCGAGTTCGCAACACATCTTTTCTAGACCGGGTGGTTACAGGTTCTAAATAACATGGGGCATCTTTTTTAAACCATAGGTCAGAAGAAAAAAGTTAAATATGAAATAGGTAATGATTTTCCGGCTTACGAATATTCCGAAAGGTTTTGAAAACTTATATGATCTCAAGTAAGTAACCCATTAGTGCGTGTTCTGTTAGACGAATTTGTTAACAAGAACACAATATTATCATATTCTTATATTAAAAATTTCTAGAAATTCTTTTTGTATTATTCATTCATTCATTCATTTTCCATTAGCGATTCCGGGCACTAAGGACATTAGTCCCGTGAGAGTAGTGCGTGTTCTCATCGCAAGAGGTGGCGGTGATTTTCTCCCGTTGGATGGAGAGATCCGGCGATGGCCTACCCGTCGGGTAGTGGGATTTTCCTCCACCCAGGTATGTCCCACCAGCGGGACACGGCCCCATCCGGAACAACCCATAAGGTCCCGACTGGTCTCCCGACATGTGTGGGTAGTGAAGTGCATGTAAGTGTGTAAGTAAAAGTGAGGATAGAACAAGGGAAAGGAAGGGAAGATCGCGCGCGGTCTGTGGTCAGTTTGTTAGATATTGATTCAGTGGTGAGTTGTAGTTGACATTTACATAATTGAAATGATTGAAGGCGTTGTCATTGTCAACAATATTGTTGACAATGACAACGCCTTCAATCATTTCAGTTTGTTAGAGTACTGCTCCGGCATTCGCTTGGTGTTGATCGGAGAAACCACGGAAAACTACAGATCAGAGCAGGCGGCTAATTGAATTCTCCTCCGGACAGAGGCTGAACTCGACCTAGCTATCTAGGAAATGCCGGAAAGCCTGCCAACGTAGGGACTCGTACTCTAGGATCTCCCGCTCAGAGGCACTGTAGTGATATCAAAATTGTTCTTTATTCGAACCTGGACTGTTATTGGATGTAGTTTCACGTCCATCACTGACGTGAAATTACAGTATAGAAGGTGGCTGATTTATATCGTGGTGGTGGAGGATTTGCATCGCTGCTAAATACTTGGGTGGAAGACAATCACTGCCTGAAATGGAATTTGAATGACCCTTTGCTCTGATCATTTCGTCAGATCAGTGTTACAGAAGGGTACGTAGTATATCTGTAAATTGAGTATGACCCTCCTGGAATTCTTCCTTCCTCATCCTCGTTCTATTACTTTTTGCCTCGCATTTATAATGGAAAGTCATTACTAGGGAGCGGATTTTGATGACCTAAAACATCGCCAAAAATGATCAATAAAATTCTCGTAAAATTCTTTAAAAATGCCCTAAAACCAAAGGCAAATTAAGTAAAATATCTTCTTAAAACCAGTTCGGATGAACAACTCAAGCTGTTATTGATGCAACAACATTGATGTAACAAATGATGAGACATTCGTTCAAGTGAACGCAGCTTGCAAACTTTTGGTTTGAACTGTTCTTTACCACGAAATCTGTCTTTAGTTATTCCGAAATCGGTCGAACCGATAATGGCGCTGATATTCGCCAGAAGAATAACGTACGACGTCAGTCAAAACAGTTTCTGAGTGAACAAATCGAATAGGCTACTGAGTAATTCTGTGAAGAGGATTTGTTGCATCTCGTAAATATTATTAGGAGCAAGTACCATTAAAAATTACATTAAAATCAATGAAATCAGAAAAAAATGAATTAAAAATCGCGAAAAAAGGTAAAAAGTTACTTATTGGTCAAAATCGCCAAAAATTGAAAATAATGTCCTACAAAAAATTTTCATTTCTTTTTGTCATAACATAAAATGAATTTCTGTACTAAGCGTCTTGTTCTAAAAAGAAAAAAAATGACATTTCATTAAAATCCGACCCCTAGTCATTACGCAAAATTCACCTGTAAATCTGTGTTATTAGATTACAATTTGTCCCATCGCAATTACCTATGTATGTTTATAAAAGTACATTGTAAAATACTTCAAGTGATACATTTATTTTCTACTTGATTAATGTTCGAGGAAGTGTAGATACGTAATGTGGAAATAAATGCATTAGATAAGTGTTATTCAGGCACTTGACGTGAAAAAGAACTTCGACGAATCGTTCTACTACGTGACAGCTTTGACAATTTTGCAGATGAACGGTAACATCTTATGACATAAATAATATTAGAGGATTGGTGAATAGATTAATTAGAAATAACAGTATACAAATTGTACGTATCGCACCTAAAAATTACGGAGCATCTATGTTTAATGTGTGAATGGTGTATGGAGCATGTAGTTGAAAATAGTAAAAAGCGTTAAAAAAGTTTTAACGAGTGTGAAATTTAAATCAAACGCTTTGTAGGTTAAATGATAATATCTCTTTTAAATTTGTTAAAAAACACACCCTTAAAAGTATAATGAATTTTGTAAACCATTGTGAATAACGTAATATGAACGTCTAAGAGTCGCGATTGATTGATTGATTTTTTCGTGTTTCCGGGCACGTCAAATGCTTTGGTCATTAGTCCCGTTAGTGTAGTGCATGTGTTTTTGTTTTCGTACCTCCCGGTCAGAGGCGCTGCAGTGGCATCAGTTGATGCACTGAGCTACCGCTCCCGGTCTAAGAGTCGAGAGATGCATTCCCTTTCTCCAACAGTTTGAATATTGATTTGGGATAGCCTTTGAAGTAAAAGGAAAACTTATAATTTAATTGAACTTTAATTAGCATAATTAAATCGAGGAGGAAATTATTTAAATATGCATGACCTGGAAAAGGCTTTTTAGTAAGTTTTCCTCTGGAACAAATTTCTCTGTGATTCGTAGAGTTTAGGGTGACCTTTGGTAAATTCCATTTGTGCTTTTCCAAAATTCTTTATTATAAATACCCGTGCGCCTCAATTATAGAACTTATTGTGAAGCTCCCAGACCTTTTACAAATAGTATACGAGTACAACAACTCTTGCCGGCCAGAAATTTTAATATTTATAGGACAATTTTGACAAGTTAGAAGAACTTCTAATACAACTTATTTTCAGAGACTATGAGTTCAAAGGTACACATACATCTTCAAGGTCGCTGAAAAATGAAAAAACAACAACAAAAAACAAAAAAAAAAAAACAACGATGGAGCCATTTTAGTCAAAACGTTTGAAATTTTCATATGGCCTTCATATAAAGACTAAAAAAATAAGCACCCAAATTCACAAGGTCTCAAGTTCGACCAAAACGATCCGAGAATGCACATTTTGATGAAAATTCTGTGAATGGTTTAGGTGTTCTGTTGTCCGTACGGAAGAAACACAAACGAACGGACAGACATGTTAAAAATATTTTTCTTTTTCGAAAAAGAAACCTTCAACGTTTATGTCAAAATATTGACATCGATATTCGTTGCAGTACCCTATTATGTAACTTATTCCACACTATGTATACGATAAGTAAAACCGCAAAACTAACTTCTAAATTTAAAAACGACTAAAAAGAAACTTATAATTTCGAAACTATATTCAACATTTCGATTGCGCATTTGCCAGTTTTTGTAAAAATAAAGTTCTTGTCGAATCTATATATAAGTTTGATATCTAAAGACTAAATGTAAGTCTCACGGACGTTTAAATAGTTTGAGGCCTTTTTTACATTTTAAATAGCATTTACATATTAACTGGAATGATAGCAAATCATAAAAAGAGAAATTGGGATTTTTTTTTGAAAAGTAGAAAAAATTGATTTTTTAATTTAAACCATAGTCACTCTAGTAGTATTAATATTGTAAACTTGTATTATGTGTTTGTCCTCACTCGATCGCGTTGTTCGACCCATCGTACTGCGCTTGTCGCCTCCGCTCCTGCAGTGAGTTAGGTCTGCGGTTGGTCTTGGGCGAAAGCGATGGGAAACGGACCGCCGTGCGGGCGGGGAGGGGGGCGGAGGAGGGGAGGGGAGAGACGGGGAGGGGCGGCACGCTCAACATGCAAATCTCTTCATCGAATTTCCACGCGCCCGCGACTGGCTACTTGCAGGAAATCGACTCGCAATCGATTGTCCTTAAAGTGGCCCCCTCCGCTTGCTAGCCATCCCACGAAGCAAGGCAGGGCCTGCTGGGTGACGGGCTCTCGGGGGAGATTTATGTTGTCGTTCTCACGTCTGGAATGACTCTGCTGGTGTTGGCAGCGTAGTCCTTCATACGTCTAAACTATATTACTAATTTCGAATAAACGCGTAAATTGTGGAATAACTATCCAGCCTCCGGCCGTGCGAGAGGAGTCTGTGGTCTCCTCAGGTAACCAGGAACGTGGAAAAATCCAAAACCAATTAAACAGTTTTCATTTTCACTGAAATATGCAAATATTTGCTTGTCGTTTCTGGTAAAATCTTGTTTAGGCATTTTTGAAAAAAATGTCGCGATTTGACTCACCGGAAAACAACTGTTTTAAAAATACTAACTATTGAAGACTTGCGTGTTTTGTAAGTATCTATCCTATCCTCAATCGTTACACACACTCTTACGCGCAATACACTTCCCCACAAGTCGGGAGCTGAGTTCTTAACCCAAATTTGGTAATGCCCCGCGGGGTGCAGTGAAAGATCCCCAGGAGGGGGGCACATTCCCGCCCAAATTTGTTTGTTACCTCCCTTTATTTGGAAAAATTGATTTAAACATTTATATTGATTTAATATTGATGTTAATTAAACAATAATATTCAATAGTATCACATACACACTTAAAAATAACCAAAAAAATAATATAATAAGAAATGTTTATTACTAACAAATCTATGATGCTCCGCCCCAATGATCGTTGTTGGGGGAATATATGGAGAGGGAATTCCCCGGAAACCGAATTATAGTTCTCGTCAAATTTTGCCTTCCAGCTGGGGATGAATATCGCCAACAACAGGTATAAAACATTCACTACACTAAGGGGATTAATTACCCTAGCAGCTGACGTGCACGGACGTGCACGGGTGGAGATGGAACCCGGGTCTCAGCGGTGGAAGGCAAATGGCTAGTGACTATCCAGAAAGCTAGATCAGTGTTTGTCTGTAGGAGAATTCTGGCTGGACTGATCTGTAGTTTTGTGTGGATTCTCTAATCAACACCACGTGCATACCGGAGCACAACCTTTACACCACTTAACGGGCCACGACCCACGCGCGATCTTCCTTTCCTCACTTTGTCCCATTCTTTCCCAACACACACATGCAGTCGACTCCGGTTGTAGTGAACTTCTGGGGACCAATATTTTTTGTTCACTGTATCAGAGGTTTACTTTATCCGGTGATGACAAAGTTAAGTAGAATTTCTCCACAATAATTAATTTTATTAACACACAATGTAGAGATACAGCAAAAATCATTGACAGCATCAACTGAAAATTTCAATATCTTATTTGACTTTCAAATTAAAATTATATAACTTGACTTTCAAAATAAATTATTTTCAATTGTTTTTTCGTACATCTTTCATTAGTCATTTCTGTAGATCCTTCTCGAGTTCGTGCTCTCTCCAAACTTTATTCTGCATTGTCCACTGTCTAAAGTATGGTAATGCAGTCTTGTCACCCTTCAATGCCTCTTGCAGTGCCTCGGGCTATTTTACTCGTCTAATAACTTTCTCGATCCTTTCGGTTGTAGCATGGCGCAATGGCTAATGAAACTGATCGCTGAAAGCAACATTCCGGGTCTAGTATCAGTGGAGGGTTCTTGAACTATGGCTTTTGGCCGACGATATTTTTTCCAAGTTACCATGTGTTGGAATTTGTGGCACTGAGGCGAAATACTTTTTCCAGGAGGGAATTAATTTCCAGGGCGTATTTCCTATGTTCACTATATCCGAGGTTCAGTGTTCACTATAACCGATTTTCTTATGCTTTTTGTTAGGTAAGTGAAACGCGACCAGCGATATACTTGTAGGTTCATATAGCCGAAATTCACTGACCGAGTTCACTATTACGGAGTCGACTGTACTTACATGCAGTACACACCCGCACATGTCGGGTAAAAAGTCGGGTTCTTCGAGCTTCTCCATGCTCGGGGACGCCCACCTGTCGGAGATACCTGAGGAGGGAAACCCTCGCAAATCAACGTGTAGGTCGGCGCCGGTTCTCAAGTTCTAGCGAAGGAGTTATACGGCTACCTCCAGGCCTATAGTGTGCTCTACACTTACGAGACAAATGGTGATAGCCGTTGACGCGTCGGAAAACATGATATAATCAATCAACCAATGTCGCGTTTCAATGCAGGACAGATTTGTGAATATATCCTTCCTGCCGCTTCCCTGACTTCCTCCGCCTTCCCCTTCAAACATCATCTTACCCCCCCCCCCGATCTAACCCCCCCCTTCGATCACATCCTGTAATCCCCCTCAAACACATCATCTAACCTGTCCCCCTCAATCATATCATCTAACCCTTCCCCTCCTCCTCAAATACATCATCTAACCCCTCCTCCTTAATCACACCTCTAGCCCCTCCCCTCCCCCCTTCCCCAAAACATCCCCCCCCCCTTCCCCTCCCCCCCCCACTCCCAAGCCCTTCTCCTCTCCGCCCCCTTGTAGATCTCGAGATGCGTCCGAAAGAGTGGATTCGGCATCCGACTGAAAGCGACGCAGCCCATCCCATGCGACCGGCAGCTGGCAGGAGTTATTCCCTGTCCCTGTGAACAATACGCGCGCGTCAGGAAACGGACAAAAGGGCTCACGGAATGAACAACAAGGGGAGATGCCCCTGCAGGCGAAAGGTGAGAACCGGGCGGCGGGGCAGGGCGGGCGGGGCCCAGGAGAATGTAGAACGGGAGGGAAAGCTATTAACGGTGACCGGCCTCATTGTCAAGAAGAAAAATCGGCCGCCTTCGGGAAACAAATATCGGAGGAATTTCAATTTCAGCACGGAAATATAGATTCCAGATAGCCCCACTGTCGGTGACAGAAAATTGCGTTTCAAGCTCGATAAACAGTCTTGTAGGACTCTTAAGACATGCTTGTGTTTTTGTTTCTACTTCATTTGGAGTAGAACAAAAATCATTTGAATTAATAATAAATAAAAGACTACTAATATATGTGTACAAAATTCTGAAAATTGATTTTACTTCTCGTTTCACAGTGTGGTGATATATTAAAATAATTAAAAACTTGATCTCCAGATTTTATCAGATATAAGAGGTTTTGACTAATATCTGAGATCAGAAGTGTTATTTAAATTGCTTTTTTAAAAGTTTAATGTGGTTATTAAGCTGGATTAACCGTTAACGGCAAGAGATGGTTTTATACGATTCATAAAACGCCATCAACAAAGAACCCCGTAAAGTTGCAACTTCTGGATAAAGTTTAAATTACTTCTCAGGGGTTCATCAAACTGTTTTAGATGGACAATACAGAATTTTCTAAAGTAAGATATGAAGATATCAGCCAAACATCACACGCCGAATACGTTACACTGTCACTATCATAACCAGCATGCATAAGTTGAAATTTTTGAGTCTTAGGCTTTTAAAACCAGGTCTTTGGGAATACTGGAGGTACGATTCTTAAATCGTATACTACAGTATTCGACTTTGAGATTTTCAATTCTCAAAATTCAGGAAGACACGAAGGTCATTGAAGGCATCCACCTTTAAATACATTTGGTCATTAAATGACCGCGCGTTTGTCCCTTAATATTGAAAAATATCTGACCAGTAAAATTTGGGGAGGGGGTATTTTAAAGAGAGCTATTTAAATGCTAGTACTTTCCCAGAATTTCATTTATTCGTTTAGTTTTAGTTACCAGCAATTATAGTCCAGTCAAATTAATATAGTCCAGTCAAATAGTCCAGTTAAACTAATCAAATGAAATGATATTTTCTATTGTATTTTTTTTAGATATAGCTCTTCTGAATACGCCACTCGGTTGAACGGGTATTCACAAACGCGTAGAAACGTATGAAAATAAATTGAGTTCTTGTTATTGTGTGCGATGTAAGAGCACGTATGTTTTTCAATGAACGCTACACAAGAAACATTGGAATATAACCCGCAGACAATACCTAACATATTCATTTGTTTATTTACTTAACTTCAAAAATAATAAAAACTTTGTGAAGTTTGCGTGCATCGGTTGGCAAGGGTTTCCCCCTGTAGATATCTCTACGGATGGGGGACTGCACCACCCGGGACCAGTTCAAAGCAACCGACTGAACTCCTGACTTGTGAGGTAGTGTTGTGCATAAAAGTGTGAGAAAACGGGAAAGGAGAAGACAAAGACGAGGACGAGAAGTTCGCGTGCTCGCTTTCCACGGCGCAAACCAGGTTCGATTCCCGACCGAGAAAAATTATAGCTGTGCGCTTTCCTTACAAATGTCCGAGTATCTATTGCCGTGGGACGATGAGAGAGCCCACCCTCAGGTTATGAAGACTATTATATACGGTGTAGGTTAGTCTTCGTGCTAACCACACGAACTCCTTATCTCGTGGCCGCGAGGCTGGGATCACCATCTCGGCCAAGGCCCGTAGCGGGCTGACGGGCCATAGGAACCGGAACAGGAATTCTAAAAGATGAAATATGTAACTTGCAATGTACCTCACGATTCTGGGTCAATGACCCCTATTTTTACCCCCCCCCCTTCTTTGAGCAAATGCAGAAATATTGTTGCTTCTAGGCATAAATATAGCTTCATTATTTGTGCATGTTTTCTTGAACTTAGAGGGAAATATAGTTATTCACATATCTTCTCGCGGCAGTGTGACAATTACTTCACATGGAGCACTGTAAGGAGTAATACCCAAAATATGTAGGTGATATATATGCCTTTGCAAATAGTTTGAATTACATGGAAGCGAATGTATTCTTATCAATTTTCGCCAAAAACGCTCGTTGTTTCCTGTATTCATAATTCAGTATGATTGTGATATGTATAATTAATATGTATGTGAATTAGGGTAGGGTTTTCAGAGCACAAAAAAACCTGCACATATTGCACTTCTCACCATAATACGTCACACACTGTTTTTAACTGTTTTACGTTAAATCCGTAAATGTTAGATATTGCGAAATTTATTCACGCTTTGCGAAACTCCCTTCTAACACTCCTCGTGAAGAATGCATAAGATAAAAGCATCTTTTCTTCCCAATGAGGGATGGATATTAATAGACAAAGAATGCCAATTCCAAGGGATAATATTCCATTCACTCAGTACGTTATTTACAAAATTATTATAAAAATTATTGTCAAAACACGATAAGAAATTAATGTTCACAGAAAAAACACGAGGAGTAGAAGGCTATTTTATTTATTAATTTGAGTTAAAAAAAACAATAAAATATGCATGTAAGGTATGGGAGAGAAGTAAAATATGCGCACTATTTTTAGCTCCAAAATCTCTTCTCTATCCTTTTACGATAAATTGTTGAATGATGGAATGTTGTTGAAACATGGAATTGATAAATAGATTTGTTTATTTAAAAACTGGGTTGAATGTTTTTTTAAAACAATTAGTAACATTTGAAGTTTTCGCTTCGGAGTTGTAGAAAACTTATTTGCATGTATGAATGAACTTGCAATTTGAATTCATGGCATTGCCAACAAAAAAGTAACTCACACCACCGACTTTATTCCTGACCGCTGACGAATATGATTCCTATAGTGGGTGTTGTATTTATAAATGGAAATATGTTCCAAATCATAAGTCATATTTGTAAATAAATAGACAAGGCAATGTTAAGGATTCAAGCTAGCAGGAATCACATGAATGACATTTTTCTGCAACCTAAAAATGTGGGTGCAATTCTGGGTGCACCCCAGACGTGCATCCCCAGAATATTATGTGACATCTCGGGCGGGAATGTAGTTTCGCAAAATACACGCTGCGGGCTACATAAAGGCTGACTGCATTGGAAAGAATTCTGAATACGTAACATAATGAACTTACTGTAGTGTTCAATTCATTGATATGTATATTTCACTTTAGGTTTTACCGAATTGAAATTATTCGGTTATTATTCTAGGATTAAAACATCGAAAGGACCTCACTAAATTACAGTAGTTGTTTCAAATCGCTCAAAGAATTATTCACTCCGTCTGGGAATCGAACTAGTGTGTCCTGGTAGCATTCAGTTGCTCTAACCACTGAGTTACCGGCACGACCAATGCTTTGAACGCTTTTACAGGCGTGCTGTATTGCTCGATATTGATATTCAATTGTAACTTTTTTGTTACCTTCTTGGATAAGCTATTACGTCTGAAATATGTCCCGTGCCGAAAATGTCTTCCCTGATGTGACCTTGTCACTGAACAAATTGAAAAATTGAAACATTTCATTTGTTAGTCAGTAACAAGGTTACATCATGGAAGGCATTTACTGTTCGGTACGTATCCCCAACGTAATTGTCTATCCAATAATGTGACAATGTATACTTCCGGCAGTTTATAATGATTGATTTGATTGATTTTTTCGTGTTTCCGGGCGCGTCAACTGCTTTGGTCATTAGTCTCGTTAGTGTAGTGCACGTTTTTCCCGGGAAATGGCGGTAATTTTCCCCCGCTGGATGGCGAGATCCGGCGCCGACTTACCGTCGGCTAGTGTGGTTTTCCCCTAACCAGGGCTCTCCCACCAGGGAGGCACCGCCCCAGCCGGGACAAGCTCTAAGCTCCCGACCGGTCTCCCGGAATATGTGGTGGTGTAGTGCATGTTAGTGTAAGTGTGTGTGTGTAAGGGGAGAGGATAGGATAAGGAAGAGGAAGGACAGATCGCGCGCGCTCCGTGTCCCGCTTGGTAGGGTACTGCTCCGGCATTCGTCTAGTGTTGATCGGAGAAACCACGGAAAACTACCGATCAGAGCAGCTGGCCGCTAGAATTCTCCTGGCAGTCTATAACCTGCACCGTTTGCACTTTACGGGGGGGGAGGTCACACACCCTCGGTTGGCTCTTGAGGATAGTTCTTATAGTCACCCTTTGCAGGTACAACCTTGGCCTGGTACATGGATGCGCCTTAAAGCAGGATACCATTTACCAGGACCCCTGGTGGGGCGCTTCGTCATCTTGAGGCTTAGCAGCTTCAGGGTTGGTAACGGCGCAGTTACGTCATCCACGCCGTCTGTACAAAGTCCCTCCTCAATACCCATGAATATCTAGCACTGCCACGACGAAGCCAAGCTCAGCTGAAGATAACCAGAGCTGTCACATCCGGGGACCTCGGAACCTCATCTCCTCATCGCAGTCTCTTTTATGCTAACGATGTGAGTATCATCAGGAATATGGGTACCTGGCAGAGAGTTACCAAAAATTCGACACCTTTTCTCTATGAGGGACCACAACACAAGGTCGCGGCCCCAACAAAGTGACAGGCTGGTACCGGTAGCGGTAGCTCAGTGCATCAAGTGATGTCACTGCAGCGCCTCTAACCGGGAGGTCCTAGGTCCGAATTGTGACGGCGGCAGGATTTTCGACACTAGCCACGGACCGCGCGCGATCTTTCCTTTCTCTTCCTTGTCCTATCCTCTCCTCTTACACACACACACACTTAAACTAACATGCACTACACTACCACATATTCCGGGAGACCGGTCGGGAATTTAGAGCTTGTCCCGGCTGGGGCGGTGCCCCGCTGGTGGGAGAGTCCTGGTTAGGGGGAAACCCCACCAGCCGAGGGTAGGTCGGTGCTGGATCTCGCCATCCAGCGGGGGAAGATTACCGCCATCTTCTAAGGAAAAAACATGCACCACAGTCACGGGACTAATGACCAAAGCAGTTGACGCACCCGGAAACACGAAAAAATCAATCAATCGATCAATGTGACAGGCTGGTGGAAATGTCATTGAATAGGGTCCCTTTGATTATATTTCGTGTTTGCGTGCGCGTCAACGGCTACAGTAATTAGTCCCTAAATGTAGTGCATGTTTTTTTTCACGGGAGGTGGTGGTGTTCTTTGCCTACTGGATGGCTGGATCCGGCGCCGACCTTCTCGTCGGCTTGTGGGGTTTCCCACATCCAGGTATCTCCCACCAGCGGGCATCGCTCCAGCCGAGTCAAAGCTCTACGCTCTCGGCAGTCTCCTAACATGGGTGGTAGTATAGTGTAAGTGTTTGAAAGAAATGGGTGACGAGAGGACAAAGAAGAGGAAGGAATGATCGCACGCGGTCCGTGGTCCGTTTGGTAGGGAATGACCCGGCATTCGCCTGGTATTGATCGGAGAAACCACGGAAAACGACCGATCAGAGCAGCCGTCCTCTAGTATTCTCCCCCAGACAGCGGCTGAATTCGACCTAGCAGTCTAGCCATGCCGAAAATTTGCGACCGTCGGGACTCTACCCTGTATCTCCCGGTTAGAGGACTGCACGAGATGAATGAAAGTCCTGAGCTACGTCAGCCGCTTTTTTTATTTGTTGTGTTTGTATTACGTAGCGGCGCAAGGCTCGTAGGCGCGGCGCGGCCGTTGTTTGCCTAGCGCGTGTTCCGCCCCTCGCGTGCTTTCCTTTTCGGCGGAGAAAGTGCGAAGGCAAATTGACCGCTGATGGCACGCGGCGCGCGGGCTGCCGATCGGCGCCTGGCGAACGGGATTTTACGAACGAGGCGTCCAGGCAGTCACGTGCGCGCGCTTGCAGGCAATTTCTCTTCGCCTTGGGAGCAGGGGGTGGATTCTGAAGGTATTTCAGAGGGTGGCCAATTTCAGTTTCTGTCTCCCAAAAAATATTTTTGAAAGGGTCTGCTTTTAATTATGCGCTAATTTTTTTTAAAAGATGAACGAATGTATTCACACTGAGAAAATTTTTTGGGTTGAGATTAAATTTATTGGTGATAATTATTTTGAATAAGTTGAGTAAGACTACAAAAAAAATGTGAGCAAGGCATGGTCTCTGGAGCCTCCTCCTTCTGCCTCTACTTTGAAGACCAATTCTTAACGCGATTCCACAGATCGCTATAACAATGCTAGGATTTTGATGACCTAAATGTTCATAGAGATGACCTAAATTAATACGTTTATGATTCAAAAATATTGAAAACTGACTTTAAAAATGTTCTAAAACCTACGTCGTCAGTGTACTGTTTACACTGCGAAACACTATATCTCCATTCAGTTAAACCAACGCATAAAATTAATAGACTTTAGAATAAAATAAATAAAGTATCAGTTTAGAATAAAAATCAATATTCATTATTATTATTATTATTATTATTATTATTATTATTATTATTGTTGTTGTTGTTGTTGTGAGGTTAAATTTTTATCTCATCAGCCAACGAATTTTGAGCTTTAATTTGCCAAAAAGGCTTTTCAAAACCGAAATTATTGAAGAACATCTAGAAAGATTTTGTCGAGACTGTGGTCAACATCCATGTTCAACATCCGAGGAAGTAACATTAGTATTTAAAAAAATATATCATTTGTTTATAATTGCTTTGTCTTTAAATTAAAATTTGACTCGAATAAAAAAACGAAAGAATAATCCATGGAACTTTCAGTAGGTTTCTGGAAAATTCTACTGATAACTTTCCACCAAAGAAATAAATTTATCAAACAATGATTTAAAACTCTTAAAGGCTCTCTCAGTACAAAAATTTTAAAAAAAATCCTTAATAAATACATCTCTAAAGGCTCAAAATATTTTGGAATATGTTAATGCCGAAACAGTAGAACGAGAAGGAAGGTGCAAAATCATCAAATGTCTAACGTTTTTAAATAAGTGTGCCATTTCACACATACATTTTGTTAGTGATATGGCTCACATATGGACCATCCACAAACCTAGCAAAGTAGGTTAATTGACTGATGAAGCTTGCTTTTTTGAATAACGGTCGATTAGGTACTAAAAATTTCAGGAAGACACGAAGGTCTTTGAAGGCCTCCACATTTAAATACACTCGGTAATGATATGACCGCGCGTTTGTCCCTTAATATTGAAAAATATCTGACCAGTAAAATTTGGGGAGGGGGTACTTCAAAGAGAGCTATTTAAATGTTAGTACTATCCCCGAATTTCATTTATTCGTTTAGTTTTAGTTATCAGCAATTATAGCCCAGTCAAATTAAATAATCAAATGAAATAAATTCCGGAGATTAAAATTTGCAGGTTGTTCGTTAGACTATGTACATCACATGTAATTAAAACCCTGGAGGGTGGAGTGAGAGCAGGACAGCTGTTTAAACGTGATTTTTATACATCTTTGCACACATCTGCAAACCGATCAATCCTAAAGAAAATTAGTTTCTGAAAATACATTGAAGTAGACAAAATTTTCTACAAAAAATCCACTAATTTGTGTTGTAGATCTAATACTTTTTGGTTGGAGTAATTTTTGTATTTGAAAATATCTTCATTAATGGGAGATTTATTATTTCATTTAAAACAAACTAGGTGTAATTATACAAATTCATATTAATAACCGACTTGTCAAAGTTCCGCTTCCACATGCATACCCTTATCAAGCTCTTCGTTTTCTTAAGACGTTCAGACGTTCAAGTTCCTGTAAGTTCCCTCATAATTCTCACAGCTGAAATGCTTCTTACACCCGCCTTATGACGTCTGCTTGGACCTTAAACTAGCGATAAAGTGCAAAATATTGTTTTAATATTGTATCAGGAGCTGCGTGGTCCTTTGCTATTAAAGGCTCTAGATTTCCATTGATGCTGTATCCTTACCCTCTTATAAGCTACGGATGGTTTCTGAACTACAAACATGCTGCTCAGCAGTTGAGGTTGGCAGCTAAATTAAAAGATCTGCTTTGAGCTTCTTCGCAGAGTTCAAGACAGTGAATAAACTAATGCTGTTCAGGTCTTTTTGACGAATGTGATACTTCTCTACAAAAATATTTGATCACCAGCTTGTGTCATTGTCTCTCGTATTTATAAGGGATCGTGATATACTTGTTTAACTGCAATGCTTTAGGCTTTCATCATTTCCGAACATTTTACCAATATGTGCCTAACCTAACTAAGATGAGGAGATGTCATACCCAGAGACTAACGGTTGAAGAGAATGTCTATTGTGAATCCTTGTTTTTTAACTCCAAGGAGAAATGTTTTCGTTTCCACATTCCCTCTCCATTTTTTAACGTTAAAAGTGTTAGTTGATCAAAATCAAGTTTCGCCCAAAAATGTTACCTCACGTTTCGAAAGCGTTTCCTAGTTTTTTTTCCTTACCATTGGGTGGCACCTTTGTGAACACCATAGCCTTTCGATAGCTTTGTTTATACTGCTCTATTTGTGTGATTTCCCTTAGAAGTTATGTTCATGTATTATTCAAGGAATATTGACAACTGCCATTTTTATTGGGAATATTTTTCATATAAATCTTACCGTACAATCGACACATTATCAGCAAAATGACCACTTATTTGTGCACTTGTTGCTCGTATGCTTGAAAACAACGTCTTGCAGAAATTTGCGTCAACAACACAACAACTTCTTGCACCTCTGTGAAAACAACTTCTTGCACTTCTTCGTAATTTGCGTCAGCTACAACTAAATTACAGAGAACATAATAATATAAAAATGATGCGTTCTAGTACTTCTTCACCCGGTTCAGCTGCATTATCCAAAACTGTATTCTTCACTGCTTTTCTCTATATGGTTAGAGCGTAGAGAGAGGAAATATTTTGAAGTCGCTGGATGACACTCAGAAGAGCCGTTTCTCTAATCAACTGCAACAGAGAATGTTCTGACGGAATTGTTTTGAAAACCTACATTTTTTAATTGGTTATTTAAGGTCGCATCAACATCTTAGGTCATTAGCGACCACTATTGCTGTCAACGGTATGGTAACTATGTGGATGAAACGATATGGTGATGATAAGGGGTGAAAGGACGAACACAAATACAACCATGCCCGAGGCGGGACTCGAACCCGCGACCCTTCGGTTCGAGATCACTACGACACTACTGCCTTAGCGATCGGGCCGACCTGCATATTTTGTAACTCTGAAGTTTTTCTGTTTATCATATTTCCTTGAAGTAATGACTACAAGCGTATTCTATGCATTTCCTTTTCATTAGCTACACACAGTCATCACAAATCATCCATCTCTCAGTTATTCCCGGGAGATGTGGAATTACAGCTCAGCCGCAATACACGAACGCACGGGAACAATTGCCAACGCATTATTGATGACTCCATCAGTAACGTCGCGATACCTGCCCTTCTTTTGTAGGAAATTGTACTCTCTTCTACCTTTCATTTCTGCCTCTTCTACCCTTCATTTGTGGGAAATTATATTTATTTGAAATGTGTAAGAGTATATGGACTAATTTTTGATGAAATTGTTATTTACAGAGGTATAAAAAAATAACAACAACACCGTTACACATCTCTCCCGCTCCCCTCTCATGTTTTAGAATTTTTAATACGATGTATTGTAGTTACCAAGGAAAAACCTTGTCGAAATTAAAAAAGCTCCGTGATTTATTTCAGTCTAATACCATTTTTGGACTGATTTGACTGGGGTATTAATCTCCCCTGCCACCGTGCTGAGAGGTCGACCTTTGTAAAGTAAGGATATACGTTTTACTCGAAAAATTCGCTCAACCACATCGCATTGTGTATATGCGAAGGGGTAATGGATGTTTTAACACGGGTGGTTAGAGGCTGTTGGAGGTTGTTCTACGTATCACTTACGACTGTGTTTCACACAACTCACAAACACGTCAACTTCAATGGGTCTAAGGGGCCTGAATTCTAAATCTAAACTTTTATTTTTTATTTGTTTATTTATTTAACGTCAAAAATGTAAAAACTGTATGTGATGTTCAGGCAGGAAAAATGGTAAATTTAATATCATATAGGGAGGTTTTTGTGAAAGTAACTTGCTCGTTCTGTCCATATCAGCTCTTTCTATCTTCTTCTTTCTCGCTACTAATACTCTGTTTATAACCTGCCCATTGTGTTGGGTAACAAATCATATCACTACAATAATTTGAAACTGCCTCTTAACATGTTTGTTTCGACAGGAGTTATTCTTGGTCGATCTGCAGAGCCTTTTCCGTGAAATTCAATAGGGATCATACCACCTTGCATGTACCGCTTTGGCCATTGAATCACCGAATTTCTGGATGATTGTTGCGCGGTTAGAAGGGTGTACAATACACACACATCCATTCGAAATCAGTACTTTCTAATATTGGTGTATTCTAAAAGCACTCGTCACCGAGCTTTTCAAACGTATGAGTATTATAAGCAACAGATAATTTAAATTGTAAGTAATCGTAATAAATGTTGAATATTGGATGTCGTAATTTAGTCTATTAATAAAGCATATGAAACTTCAAGAAGCATTACTTTTACTGAAAGAAGTAAGCGTACTATCAAACACCAAAACGAATGAGCAAAATCGTAAAAAAACAGGTTCATTAACATAATATTATTCGCTCCCATTTGATAAGTTAATTTTACAAATATTTAAAAGCGGATTATAAATTAAATTCTCGTATTCTTTCAATTTTGACCTTTAGAGGTAATTGGTTGCTAACTTAAAATGAATCTAAGAATAAGATACATTGGGTAAAAATGGTAATGGATTGCATCAGGTGTGAACATTCTTCACATGCAACAACTCTTGGAATGGCAACATTCGTACTGGCCCTCCTTTTGAAGTAAGATGTAATATTATGAACGCAGTGACAGAGAGCCGTTACTTTTCAAATCATGTTCTGTATTTCACTGTTTTCAGAACGACCACTAACTGTTGTCGTTTTAGTTTTACATTTTAAAAAAGGAAAATCTAAAGAATTCTTACAAGTCAACTAAACCGTATTAAAATATGACTTCTTAAATTTAATCCAAAGTACATAACTTGGATTTCATTATTTTTCATCACCCTTGCATATTTAGAAGCGTGTCCAAAAATAATAAATTACCTTTTTAATAACCTACGGGAAACCTAAGTCTTCCGAACATGATCGAATAATAGTTACATAGCAAATTAGTTGCCCTCAAAACGATATTGTTGAGCGAAAATCACAAGTGGGGGGCACAAGGGGGGCAAGGAGACTTGATTTAACATTTTGATAAAATAAAACATTTTGATTTCTTAAATATGCTGAATCCCTGATTTTCCACATTTTAACTTGTCAATTTGAGAAATAGTTTTATATTTGGCTCTCCAAGCTATCTGGCAACCATGTGAATGATTTCACCTAAACTAAGGTGCACTTATTAACTGTGTAATGCGTTTCATTTTTCTTCTTGTAGGTTTTATTCATTTGTTAGTAAATCATATCACGTATAAATAAAGTTTAATGAGGGAGAGGGCTCAGAAATGTAGTTGCCCAGTCCTTTTGCGGCTGCGCACACCGATGGCAAAAATCATATCTCAATATCATTATTTGTATTAGAGTTCAGAGTATGTTACACACCCTTAACATCTTTTTCTGTTTTTCCACAGTTAAAGACACTATTACAGTTAGGATCGGGATTCGAGTTTGATTTTGAAACTGAAAGCTCTTGCAGTTCAAAGTAAGAATATAGGCTAATATTTTATTCGTTAAGTTCATTTTATAAGTGTAAGATAAGATTTAGTTGTTCAACTCAGACATTTTACTAACGAAATACTCCTGTCGGAATTATCTAATTCAAAAATAAGAGTTCATTTTGATTTTCTCCTTAAAAAATGCAAACAATTGTTTGCAAGAGTTTTGAGAAAGATACACACCGCCGTGGATCCGCCTCTGATTTTAACCCTATAACAAGCGAATTAGTTTTGCGCGCATAACGCACACCCTTGTCATCACATCCACGTGCATAGAACCATAGTTGGAGCTGTTAGGAACTTCTATCGCTTGCCTTGCATGCTGCAAAATATTACACCGATAAAGCGCACCCCAGAGCTCCAACAGTTTTTTGAGTGATTTTATTCTGAATAAAAAGTTGTAAAAAAGGCTGTTCGAGTGAGTCTTGACTCTCGTTTTCGTTTCATTGAATCACTTCATTCAATTCAATTCCTTACTCTTCTCGGAAACATCTAATTAAAATTTTTTTAATTTGTGTTGTTAAGTACATTTTTCTTCTTTTCAGAGATGAAATCAATGTTAATAAGACTTTTTGCGAGGGCCATAACGTCCCCTGGATCCGCCACTGGTTTTCAAGCAGTTTGCAAAGGTACTCACCGTTGAAGGTCGGCCATGGCGGCCTGGAGAATCGTAACGACACAGTGGAGGCCTCAGACGGTCGCGGCGTCCTCACTCACGGTACTGCGACGCGCGGCAGGTGATGCTTTCAGCCCGAAATATTGCCCCCGCGGGTCCCCCCGGAAACCCCCCCCCCCCCCCCCCCGCGTGGTGTCGCCGCCTCCGGCGAAAGTGACCCAGCCCGCTCCGTCCCCTCCCCCCGCGACCTCGCCCCGCCCTGCCCGGGACACGTCCAATGGCCCCTACGGACACTCAAAGGGCGCCCTTCCCTGGACACGTCCAATGGCCCCTACGGACACTCAAAGGGCGCATGCCACTCATCACGGATAACGAGTGTAATTCAAAGCAAAACAATGTAGAGTAGTGCAATGCAGTTCAGTGCAATGAAGTGTAGTGAATATAGTGATCGCGATCAATGCCCTTTTAAAAAAAATCTAATTTAGCCAATATCTACGTTGTTAGTATTAATTTTTAGTGTCGCCAACATATCATTAATGGATATCATGACAGGGTTGAAATAATTTCATAATACTTAATATTAGTGATAGTATGATTATTGCATCCTCGCTTGTACTGTACTATTTTAATACTGTTGTTATTATTATTATTATTATTATTATTATTATTATTATTATTATTATTATTATCAATCAATAAAACACCGGGTCATACCCAATTGCAATTCAAATAAATGTAGTATGGGCCGGCTGCTAACTCAGGATAACAGCTGTTGCCACTGCAATGACTGACACGGAGGTCACAGGGTTCGAGTCCCGAAGGTGACAGATTATTCGACACTTGCCGAATAGCGAGATGGAGTTCAACCGCTGTTTCGAGGAGAATTCTGGCGGCCGACTGCTCTAGTCAGTCCTTTTCTATGGTTTCTCCGATCCACATCAGACATTCTCTTAAACGTCCTTTACGCTATACGAAGGTGAAGTTTGATCAAAAAATTCGGTCCATTTTTGAGAAAATTTTGAAATATTTTGAGGGTTCATACCCTAAAAAATCAAAATAACTGTTTGAAACTCCCAAACTTGAGTTAATTCAGATCGATTAGGGAATACCCATTTTTAGATTTTTATTGATTGATTGATTTTTTGCGCGCCAACTGCTTTGGTCATTAGTCCCGTGAGTGTAGTGCATGTTTTTTCGCTGAAGCTGGCGGTGATCTTTCCCTGCTGGATGGCGAGATCCGGCACCGACCTACCGTCGGCTAGTGGGGTTTCCCCCAACTAGGACTCTCCCACCAGCGAGGCACCGCCCCAATCGGGACAAGCTCTAAGCTTCCGACCGGCCTTCCGGAATGTGTGATAGTGTAGTGCATGTTAGTGTAAGTGTGTATGTGTGTAAGGGTAGAGGATAGTACAGGGAAGAGGAAGGAAAGATCGCGCGCGGTCCGTGGCCCGTTTGGTAGGGTACTGCTCCGGTATTCACCTGGTGTTGATCGGAGAAACCACAGAAATCTACCAATCAGAGCAGCCGGCCGCTAGAATTCTCCTCCAGACAGCGACTGAATTAAACCTAGCTGAAAAGCTAGTGTCGAAAATCCTGCCGCCGTCAGGACTCGAACCTGGGACCTCCCGGTCAGAGGCGCTGCAGTGACATCAGTTGATGCACTGAACTACCGCTCCCAGTCCATTTTTAAAAAAATCGGCTGAACGGTTTAGGCGCTAGCAAAGATGAAACACGAACAGACAGATGGAAAGATAGACGTTTCGTCGAATGTCGAATGACGAATGTCATTTATTCCTGGAATGGAGTGTCTGTTTGTAACTGTTAGTTATGTGATATCAACTGAGTGAGAGTGAGTTAATTTCGTAATGTTTCCTCGATTGTTCTACTGCAGAGGTAATTCAATGGGATAGTAGTTTCCCTCACTAAGCACCTGATGATGTAACAAAACTAGTTACGAAACGTTGTGCAATTGCTGAAATAAATGATTGTCATAAAAAACTTTGGATACTTTTATTTGTAAAAAAAACAACCTCCAACTACCCGTGTTAAAACACCCATTACCCCTGGCATATAGACGAAGCGAAGTAGTTGAGCCGATTTAAGATTTGCTCGGGTGAAAAAAATCATAAATCAACCTCACTTTATAAAGATAAACCACTCAGACCGGTGGCAGGAGGACTTAATACCCCGGTCAAATTAGTTCAGAAAGTGGTAAACGAGTGAAATAAATTCCGGAGTTTGTAAATTTTGGCATGCCCTAGTAGTACGTCCTGCTAAACATCCTACAATGTGGGGAAGAGCGTGGAGCGGGAGAGATGTATTACGGTGTTTTCTGCGTATATCTCCGTAAATATCAATTCCATCGAAAATTAGTTCTTATACACCATTAAAGTACATACAATTTCCTACAAAAATATCGCATTTATTTTTGTTGTAGGATAAATATTTTCACACATCATCAACTGTTACGATCTCATCCAATCATGTGCGTAAACGTCACTACCAAACCGTCACTATGGTGACGTTCAAGCTCTCGATTGGATGACACCGTAACAGCACGTAAGAACACTGTAAATAAATCGAAGTATACATAACTTTCTCTTCTTACAAAGTTCCTCCGAATGGGCGACAAAGTAAAAACTCCAAATTGATTGACGCTACAGTAATGACCAGAAAAAAATAAATCGAAGTGGGGAGGGAGGTCACGTCGTCAGGATGGATACAACTAGATGAGCACAAGTCACCAGTTCTTGGGATCCGCGAATCGGGAAAAGACGCATGCGAAGACAGAGGACCATATGGTGTAGTGAGATACAGGGTATAGCAGGAATAATGGATAACAGTAGCTCAAGGTAGGTTTTGGTGAAAGAGAAAAGGAGAAGAATGAGTATAACTACAATATCGGTCAGGAATATTAAGTGTATTGTTATGTTATTTCCAAAACAATTTTTAAGAAATAACAATCTGTGAAAATAGTTAATTAGGCTTAAGAAAGGTAGGGTAGACTGGGATAGGATAAAGAAACATAGGTTAACTGTAACTGTAACACACTGAAATAGGTAAAGAACTGTAATTGGACGAAGAATCAGTGAAAACTTTAAGTGTGTGCATGTGTGAAGTGTGTCAAGGATTTAATAATGTTACCAACTGGGAGAATCAGAAGTGTTTGATCTGATGAGTGCTTTCGCCGTTCCTGAATCTTCAGGAGGCCTTTGCCCACAACAAATTGAATGGGCAATAATAATAATAATAATAATAATAATAATAATAATAAAAATACCAATTGTAATAACAGCTACAGGTCTGGTTAACACAAATCTAAAGAATTATTTAGAAAAAATAGGTCTTCATCCTCATACAATTATCCCAAAAGCTCAAAAGTCAGTCATTCTTGAAACCTGCCGGATTATTCGCACAGTCCTCAATATGCAAAGCTAGGAATGTGGTATGCCTAGAGGCCCCTAAAACCATGAACCCCGGGTGAGAAACCCCCGAGAAAAAAAAAAATAATAATAATAATAATAATAATAATAATAATAATAATATAACAAAACAACAACAAAACAAATACTGGAATAAGATTTCATACCAGAGAAGCGAAGCGAGCTGAAATAATCAATTTCTCAATTTCAAGGCATTATTTATTATCTCTGTTTGTCTTGTCATAAAATTACAGTACTATAAAAAATATTCATACAATTATCTGTTAAATTGCCTCCGTTCAACCTTTTGGCCCTTGCGTGCGTATTGGGCCGTTTCGAAGCGGAGTGCGTGGGCAGCTGCAGGACGTCACTTCTTGGGCAGGAACCGATCCTCCGCCGCTTTCAGCTCGTCGTCCCGTTGCAGGCGGAACACCTCCTGCACGCTCGCCACCTGCCGAACGAAACACCGCACTTGCGTTAGGAATGCGAGATCTCGGTACCTCTAATTTGAAAAGGTGGGAGAAGAAATGGAAGATTTCGATATGTTGTTTTAAAAACAATTATCGTATCTACATTTTTATCAGAAGTGACCTTACTCCTGTAAACTAATAATCACTCTAAAATAAGTATTTTCATTTTGTTAAATGGTCTTTTCGTACTGAAAAATCTAATTAATATTATTTAAATTATGTGAAAAGTTAAATCAATTTCTTAAATCCCTTTAAAATTGCTGTCGTGGAAATATGAAGCATTGTTTCGTTCAACTTATATAAATAAAACACAATGCACATAGAGAATATGAATGAGAACGAAGCAATTTCGAGGTAATGAGACATTTCATTTATTAAGGTTCTAGTTGTAAAGGTACTACTTACATTTAATAGACATTTCCTTCCTCGAACATCGAATATCATTCTAAAAATAAAATATCAAATTCTATGACCAATTAATAAAACCTTCATTTACATTACATTAAAAAACTAAACTGTGTTTTACGTTTAAAAGCACCGGAAAATGCTGTAAATTTCTCTGATGTAATAGAATAATGCATAAACATAATGAAAAACCTTTGCAATTGTTATTAGGTCGATATACAACTGAAAGATGAGGTTACATTCAGTAAACCGAAGGATAACCGAGGATTATAGAACCGATTCATTATGTGCATTGGCCGTGTATTGTTCATTACTTAATATGAATTTCCTACTAGAAAAACTACAATAATAAGTAAAGCCTTTTCTTGGAAGAGGAGAACTCATACGCCAACTTCAATTAAAGTTTTGTTTCTTTAGTTGATTGTTTAATTAGATTTGTTTCGATTGTCTTTAACAGATGGCGGGTCAGTGAAATTTTTAACCGTACCGGTCGTTAAGAGCGGCTTTTCACTCCTTAAGATGATATAAAAGTTACGAAATAGCTGTTACCGGCCCTTCTCGAAATACAACAAATAACGTACGAGCTTGGTTACTAATCCCATTCATATGACATTACAAGAAACAAATTATCGTAATTTGGCACATGACAAAACATATTGATGTCAAAAATATGATATGAACATATTGGATTGTGTAGAACATATTGTCTCTTCTCTTTTCTATCGTTTCTGTTTATGTTTATTATCTAAGGCTGGGATTACACAAATACCCCGCGCGAGTAAAGACGTTCTCGCTTTTTACGCCAGTAACGGAGTGTTAATCGTTTATCACTGCAAATTATTCATTAATTCATGATCGTTTTCAAGCATGATGTGGTGAAACAAGAGGCTGCCTTGCAACAAGATAATAGGCGAGGGAGGGCTGTTCTGCCGTTTTAGCCAGAGGGACAAAATGTAGCCATTTTCCAGCGCGCTCTAGCGCCTGAAGTATTGTCGAAAAAAGTAAAGTTTATACACGCAGTTTGTAGAGACTTTTGTCTACTTGTCAATTGAAATATTTTCAACAAAGCCTGCAGTTATCGTGGTATAAACGAAAAATTAAAAAAATGTGCGAAATTTGTTAGTTTTTTTATGTAATGTTCTCTCTGAAGCCGACATTTCTTAAGGTAGCAAACCATACATTCGAATTCTTTATCCCACAACACACCGGTGGAAAACAACAATAACAACAACTCCGGGAGGTTTTAAAGTTCGGTTTCCGACGGTGGACCGGGAGAGGTGTCTCAGGGCATCAGCTAATGTCAATGCAGTGCCTCTGGCCGGGAGGTCCTAGAGGTAGAGCCCCGTCGATTGCACTGGTTTTGTAGCTAGGTCGAGTTATGTCTGGAGGAGAATTCTAGGAGCCGGCTGCTCTAATCGATAGTTTTTCGTGGTTTCTCCGATCAATACCAGGTGAATGCAGTACCAGTACTCTACCAAACGGGCCACGGACAGCGCGATCTTTCCTTTCCATTCCTTCTCCTACACGCACTTACACTTTTAATAACATGCACCATTCTACCACACATGCCGAGAACCCCGCCAGCCGACAGGTTGGTGCCAGATCTCGCCATCGACAGAGGGGCAAGATCATCGCCACCTCCCAAGCAAAAACGTGCATTACACTTACGGGACTAATGAACTTAGCAATTGACGCGCCCGGAATCATTAATCAATCAATCAATCAATCACGCCGGTGGCAGAATGTCCGAAAACTATACCAACTGGCTGCTCTGATCGGTAGTTTACCGTGGTTTCTCTGTTCAACATCAGGTCAATGCTGGAGTAGTATGCTAACAAACAGACCGCGCGTGATATTACTTTCCTTTTCCTTGTTTGATTGATTGATTTTTTCGTGTTTCCGGGCGCGTCAACTGCTTTGGTCATTAGTCCCGTTAGTATAGTGCATGTTGTTGTTGTTTCTTCGCGGGAGTTGGCGGTGATCTTCCCCCGCTGGATGGCTAGATCCGGTGCCGACCTAGGTTGGCTAGTGGGGTTTCCCCCTAACCAGGACTCTCCCACCAGCCGGGCACCGTCCCAGCCGGGACAAGCTCTAAGCTACCGACCGGTCTCCTGGAATACGTAGTAGTGTGGTGCATGTTAGTGTAAGTGTGTGTGTAAGGGGGAGAGGATAGGGCAACGAAGAGGAAAGAAAGATCGCGCACGGTCCGTGGCCCGTTTGGTAGGGTACTGCTCCGGCATTCGCCTGGTGTTGATCGGAGAAACCACGGAAAATTACCGATCAGAGCAGCCGGCGGCTAGAATTCTCCTCCAGACAGCGACTGAATTCGACCTAGCTGAAAAGCTAGTGTCGAAAATCCTGCCGCCGTGGGAAGTGGGAACCTAGGACCTCCCGGTCAGAGGCGCTGCAGTGACATCCGTTGATGCACTGAGCTACCGCTACCGGTCCTTTTCATTGTCCTTGCGCTATGATTATTCTTTATTTATACACTTACAAATACATGTACTACATTACCGCACGTGTCGCTAGACCACTCGGGAGTTTAGAGCTTGTCCCGACTGGGGATGTGCCCTCGTGGTGGATGAAACCTGAAGGGGGAAAACCCACGAACGGACGTGTTGGTCAGCGCCTGACCTCCCTATCCAGCGGGTGAAGTCCGCCACCTCCCGTGTTGAAGATATGAGATCAATGACAAATGACCGTAGGTGTTGCCGCACCAAGAAGCAGGAAATTGTCAATCAATTGTAAAAATGTATACAATGAAAGTTGGAAAATCTACTCAACTGTCGTATTCATTATCTTATACTAACAATAAGCAAAAAGGATGTAAAATTTTCTGTGGGTTAAATTGTATTAATGTATACCAAAAAGAATATATGGCCTCTGGGATGGCACATGGGCAGCGTACTAGCTTCCCGTGCTATGGTTCCCGGTTTCGATTCCCGGTTGAGGCAAAAATATAGTAGTAGCTTTCGTTTAAAATCGTCCCAGTTTCTGTAGTTGTGTGACGAAGAAAAGCTGAAGCAGGCGGATCTTGCTAGTGACGGTGAAGATAATATGTCATATTCGCCTCGTGTTGCTCTTACCCCAAAGCATGGGAATTTAACTAAGCCTAGGCAAGGGGGACACCGATAGCTGACCGGTGAAGTCGGACTACCGACCCAAAACGCCAAATACATACAAAGAATACATTAAAAGGATAATCTCTATTGTAAATATGTATTTTCATAGTAAAATAAAGTAATTTATTTTCAAAGTATATTAAAAAAATTAAAACTATAAATTAATTACAAAAATTTGCATAACTAAAGCATAAACACAACGCAAACTAAATTTTATATGCACGTGACGCCATCATAAATACGCAAGTCGAGTCCAGCGCCCCGCACGGAGAAGGTAGGAACTAGCCCCAACTCAGTTTCACAAAGACCGACGAAACAGCAGCAAGTAGAGCCCTTTATTCCCTTCCTGCGCGGTGGCGGTGCAGCAGTCATGTCCCCGGGCGCGAACACCCCGCGGCAGGAGAGGGCGCTGGACGCCGGCAGCGCGGCGAGCGGTGGCAACCTGGAGTTGGAGAGCGATTCGTCGCTGTCGGAGGTGGTGGCCCGCGCGCTCGACTCCGTCAGCCCGACCATCACCGTGGCCTCGTGGGCCGCTTCCAGCTCAGAGGAAGAGGAGGAGAACGACGAAGAAGAAGAGGAAGAGGAGGAAGGAGAGTTGGAGGCGGCTGGCGATTGTTTTTCGGCCACGCGTGCTAGTTTCCGGCCGCCCCAAATGATGTTCGGACCGGCCCTGCTCAGGCGGAAACGGAAATTGCAATGCCACAGGTAGGCCCTGTACTTTTTTTGCCGTGATACTACTTTGGTCAGAAGGTAATGCCTCGTATTTTTTTTTATACTTTTATGAAATTCGTGAAGTGAAAACATGAATTTGGCACTATTCCTCAAACCTTCTTCTACAACTCACCACAGTATCTGCGTTAGCATGTAGTAGCACAGCAGTCGTTTGCAAAATTGCGGATATCGATGTTCGTAAGAGACCGCGTTGTGCGATTCAGTTCTTGAATGCAGAAGGTGAAATGCTCATTCCCATTCAGAAAAGGTGTGTACGGTGATGCAACAGTGAATGTCACCACTCGTAGACGATGGGTTCGTCGCTCTAATGAAGTTGAAGGGCAAACACCGTTGGCTGACGAGTACCGGAGCGACAGGTCGATGAAATAATTCATGGTGACTGTTGGATGACTGCAGATGAAGTGAGGGAGATAAAGCGACATAATTCTTCTCTCCCATTTCATCATCTGCATTCAAGAATTCAATAACAATACGCTGTCTCTTACGAACATAATGTCGACCAATTTTCAAACTGCTGTGCCACCACATGTTGACGCACAAAGTTACTACTGCGGTGGTTTGTAGGACGTGGTTTGAGGAAAAGTGCCAAATTTAATTTTTTCTCTTAACTAATTTTATTGAAGTAGGAAAAAATAAGAGGCATTACTTTTTGACTCTCATACTATTGAGGAGTCTGTCTGTTTGTTATTCACCTAAAAATGCGTGGGTTGTTTAAATTATACCGCTTATGGATGCGAGAAGATTTTTGTTTTATAAAATGTTTGAAAGTGGAAGGAGTTGGTTTGCTCGAAAAAAAAAGGTTAAAACCTTTTAGCCCAATCACCACGGTGTTGGTGCAATGATATTTTTGTTTCGTAAACTTTTTGCAAATGGAATGAGGTGGTTTGGTTCACAAATTTCTGAACTATATTAATGCAAGCAAAACGATACGTTGTTAGAACAATAACCCTTTAGCCAATTTCAAGTTGCTTGATGTAGAAAATTTTGTTAGATTTTCAATTGTTTATAAAAATATTCCTCTAATGTAGCTTTAATCAACCGCAAACATTAGACGGACAGAAAATTGCTTATAGGAGTCCTTGTCGTAGCATGCACATCAGTAAAGAACATTTTTTTATATTATTATTATTATTGTTGTTGTTGTTGTTGTTGTTGTTGTTATTATTATTACAGTTGTATGCATTTCCACGGTATACAATCGACTTAGCATTTATTACTCAAATCCACTCCAGATAAACAACAGCTCTCTGAAAGGAGATACTTTAATGGAAGTTACTCTTCGCCAAATACATAATACAATATACACAAACATATAATGACCACGCATAAAATCATTAGAGCTGAGCGTAATAGACATCGGTGAGTTTACGTTTATTTCCCCATCCCCCAGTTGGGAGTTAGCTCGTCCTTCAAGGTGAAGTGCATGCGAACGAAAGAATGACTTCGTTCACTTGAAACATTGGACTGTTTGCTTATTAACCTTGAGTAACAGCACCTTAACAGCTTGACTTTCCGGAGGCATCTTTACTTCGAAATTAGTGCTAGTTATTGATATGTAAAATAGTTTGAAGTTCAGATTAGAAACGCTGAAAATTTTGATGTCTTTTTTGAAAGACGTGAGGAGGAAATGATGAAGGTTCGTCCTCGAGAGATTTCAAATCTTATTTCGCAGGCTTAAAACGCCGTTTTTAAACTATGACTAAAGTAAATTCTTCATAGCTATCAAATCATTTCTCATAGCTAAATAAATAAAAATTCCCCTAGCATTCAAGCAAATATTTTTTTTATTTGTAATTACATTGAGAAGAATGAAACCTACGAGGACATTATTTCCTTCCCTCCTCTGAGAAACTGCCATAAACTGTATTGTATAATACTTTTTTATTACTGCAGCTCGTTTAATTTACTTAACGTGGCGCTTCAAGGTCACGAGCTGGAAGGAGAGGTGCACATTGTCATCCAATCAGAAGAGCCAAACCAAAAATTTAAATCGTAAAGAAGCTCCCTATTGGATGACAGTGACCCCCTCTTCGCCAAGCTTGTGGCCTTGAGGTACCACGTTAAAGAAATCGGAGTATAATGCTAGTGATACTATTAGCTTCGATTCCTTGACAAGTTTTTTTACCAAACGCAGAGAATTTTACACGCCAAGCATCATTGGTCATCGTTCCATTAAACGTTCAGTTCTATTGAGACGTTGATTTAGTGGTGAGTTGTAGTTGACATTTACATAATTGAAATGATTAAACTAGTCGTTTTTGTGACTCCCAGACAGCAGAAAACTGATGATGATGGCTAAGCCATCGAAAGCTGCTATTATTGAAATAAATACTATTGTTGACAATGACAACGCCTTCAATCATGTCTATTGAGACGACTCGCGAGCGGGTCACGACAAACCGCTGCAAAATGCTCAACCGTTGAACGAGAGTGAAATCAGTTCAGTCATGGAATTAACATGGTCAAAAATACAAGAAAAGGCATAAACGATACCTACTTTCAACTTCGAATAGTTCATATTCGTATAAAAACTACATTTAATAGTATTAGAAAAGAACTCGAAGAAACTCGATGTATATGTATATAATGGATCTTAATACACAAGTATGAAATGTACGACACAAGCGACGTTTACGGCATGTATAACACTCGTTCTTAATGCGTATTCATAGTAATAAACATTATTAATACGCATTATTACATTTAATGTAATAAAATTAAAAGTGAATTATACGCGCGTATGAAATCATTACGACACTAACTCTTTTCTCGCTCGATCGCAAAATGCACCTTCATACTGTGTATTACTACCAACCATTATAGAGAAATTTCTGTAAGAAGGGAACAGTTTAACAGGTCGGTAAAGAAATAAGTCATGTCAACAATGGCAGATGTGTCTAAATCATCTGCCAGTGAGGCAAATGCTAACAACCTGACGAATTGAACGCATGGGCATAATCTTCAGTTTTGTGACCAGCAGTAGCCAAGCAATAGCGGTCAAAGCAGTCCTTTCTTAGAATAATCTCTCTACACATCGTTTCTTCTTATAATAATAAACAAGGGGAGGATTTTAATGAAATGTCATTTTTTTCCTTTCACGTTAGAACAATGCCGTTTAGTATACAGAATTAAATTGATATTATGACAAAAGGACCTGTTTATGTTTGTTTTTTCATTTTTCGACGATTTCAACTAATAAGTTACTTTTTATCTTTTTACGTCATTTTTAATCCATTCTTCGTTGATTTCATCGATTTTAATATCATTTTAATGGAACTTTGAATCAATGTTTACGACATGAAACAAATGTTCTCCACAGAATTCCTGAGTAGCCCATTCGATTTCTTCTCTCATATATTGTAATGTCAGCCGTTGTGAGTACTATGAAATCTAAGGTTCCTGTGACTCCTATCAGCGCAATTGTCAGTTCGGTCGATTTCGCGAAAAAGGCGGAGATTTTCTTTTAAAGAACTGTTCAAACCAAAGGTGTGCCAGCTGAGTTCATTGAACAAAAGGAAGAAGCATAGATTACGTCAGTAACATGTCCAACAGCTTGAGTTGTTCATTTGAAGCGGTTTTGATAAATTTTTTAAGTCCATTTTTCTGTGTTTTAGGACATTTTAAAAACATTTTAAAAGCATTTTCTTGATCATTTTGGCAATGATTTAGGTCATCAAAATCCGTGCCCTAATATTCTATACTAATAAAAGTGAATTCAACGACGTGTAATCGATATCGATACCACAAGTAGTATATGAGTAGATACGAAATTTTTAGAAGTTCTTCTTCAGGATTGTTTCAGTGTCCTACCAAAGTTTGGTAAAGATTCACACAACCCCAATGCGGAAAATAAATAATTTAAATAATTTGTTTGTAGATGTATCGCGACCATTTTTCGCATCTCTCTTAGAGCACGTGGATCCTAATATATTCCACTAGAGCCCAGTAGTGCTATAACAAAATCGGTACCTAATTTATTCGCTATAGGTCAGTACTGGTGCATAAGATTAGAAAAAAATTATTTAATTGCAATGTGTTGTAAAATAAAATGAAAGAAAATTATAGTATTTTATTAAAATATGAACCAATTACGTTACAAATAATAATAATATTAAACACCTGGTTTATATAAAATTGATCTTTCACTCATTTCAAGGATTGAATATGAAGAAACTCATGCAAGCCGGGCATTTTGCTGTAAATAGGGGGCGAATTTTAATGAAATGTCATTTTTTCTTTTCACTTCAGAAAAATTCCGTTTAGTACAGAAATTCATTTTATGTTATGACAAAAGGACATGACATAGTTTTATAGGTCTTTTTTTTGTCGATTTCGACTAATAAGTCAATTTTACCTTTTCCGTCATGTTTATGCATTTATTGTGATTTAATTGATTTTAAGTCATTTTAATGGTATTGCTTCTTATTTTACGAGATGCAACAAATGTTCTTCACAGAATTACTCAGTAGCCTATTCGATTTGTTCGCTCAGAAATTGTTTTGACAGCCATTGTATGTAATTCTTGGGACGTATATCAGCGCCATTGTCGGTTCGGCCGATTTCGGCAGCACTAAAGACAGAGGTTTCCCGGCAAAGAACAGACAAAACCTAAAATTTGAAAGCTGAGTTCATTCGAGCAAATGGAAAAAACCTCGATTACATCAGTAACGTATACAACAACTTGAATCGGAACAGGTTTTGATAAGATTTTTTACGTCATTTTTCTGTGGAATTTTTAAAGCATGTATACGAGCATTTTATTTGTCATATTTGGCGATGTTTGAGGTAATGAAAATCCGCCCCTAATAATAAATGCGGGTGTTGGCTGCGTAGGGGCGGTCGGCGCGTGCGGCGGCTGTGCGTGGCGCTGTGCCAGCTGTGGCTGGTGGCGCTGGCGCTGCGCGGGGCGGTGCTGGCGGCGCGCGCCCTCGACCCCGCCGCCCGCCTGCTGCGCTCGCCCGCGCAGGTACGTAGCGTGTTGTACCCTAGTACATGGATATATTCCCGCCTCTCCAGGGTAACTGGAGGGGAGGGGAATTTGAAACAAAAGATACGACGCGCTTTTAGAGACCGGCGAATACTTTGCTGCCAACGTTTGCGTGAGGCGGTTTCGGAACTAAAGCTGCCCGTCGCACAGTTGGGGCGGGGTAGACTTCTCAAAATGGTGCGGGGCGGGGTAGACTTCTCAAAATGGTGCGGGGCGGGGTAGACTTCTCAAAATGGTGCGGGGCGGGGTAGACTTCTCAAAATGGTGCGGGGGCGGGGTAGACTTCTCGAAATGGTGCGGGGGTGGGTGGACTCGAAATGGTGCGGGAGTGGGTGGACTCGAAATGGTGCGGGGGGGGTGGACTCGAAATGGTGCGGGGGGACCGAAATGGGGGAAGGCAGACGTCAAGCGATGGTGATGGGGAAGGCAGACGTCAAGCGATGGTGATGGGGGAAGGCAGACGTCAAGCGATGGTGATGGGGGAAGGCAGACGTCAAGCGATGGTGATGGGGGAAGGCAGACGTCAAGCGATGGTGGTAGAGGGGGGAGCGACAGTTCATTTGGAAGGTAGCAGCAAGTATCGGATGAGGAATTGACAAATCGCTGAACGTGCTGCATTGCTTGCCCGAACGGTTCACCGACCGGGGGGCGCGTGGTGTTGCAGGCGTGCGCCTCCGCGGCGCTGACGGCGTGCGCGCCGGCCGCCCTGTGCTACCTGTGCGCGCGAGGGTCCTGCTCGTGCGCGCGCGCGTGTGCCTGCGCGTGTGCTGCGAGATCCCCGCGGGCGCGTGCGGCGCCCGGCCTGGCCGCGGCGCGTGCGTGGCTGTGCGTGTGCGACGCGCCCGCCGCCGTCTGCGCGCTGCCCGAGCGCTTCGCCGCGCGGCGGGTGCGGGGGAAAATAACGCACGAGAACTCCAAGGTGATGAATCTTTGTGGTCTGTTTCATTCGCTGGCTGGGGGAAAATGGCGCAGGAGGACTGAGGGCGTAGTGAATAATTGTGGTATTTTACGCAATGTTTAAGGCTGAGCAAAATGCCAGGAGGACTGGGGATGAATCATTGTGATATGTGCATGCGCTAGCTGAGGAAAATGGGGAGACTCGAGGGAAGAATTTTTTTTTGGAAAAGAGACTGAAGATGATGAATAATTTGTTATGTTTCTTTCGCTGGCGGAAGAAAATGGTGCAAGAGAGCTTGAGAGCGATAATGAATAATTGGGAAGGGTGGACTTCTCGAAATGGTTCAGGGGGCCTAGACGTCAAGTGGTAGTGGTATCTTTCATTCTAAGTTTAAGGCTAAGTAAAATACGGAGGGGAACTGGAAGGTGATGAATCATTAAGATATGTTTCAGTCCCTGAATAACGGTGAGATAATAGCGCAAGAGAAATGGAGGGTGAAATGAATTCTTCTGGTGTTTCATTCCCTGAATAAGGTTTGATCGGCAGACTTTTTATGTAGTACCGAACATGTTGCATGGATGTTGTCATACACTAAAATGTTTTATAAAATAGAATATTTATGTGAGGAAAAATACGTAATCCTTGGGCCCTAATTTTAGGTTTTCGAAAGTTTGTGTTGTTGCGTGGTATTCTATTGCTGCAGAAGTTATGCTACTTGGCGTACTTTATGAAAATGAAGTGTCTTTCTCAAGACACCGCAGTGTGGGGAGGTACTTCAGTAAAAGAGGCATATGAACTGAAAGATTAAAATAAGAAGTTTGGTTAGTTAGTTTCCTGATAAGGCTTTATTTTGGAATGTATGTAGTACCCAATACGTGCATGCTTCTGTAAAAAACTTATATTAGTATACAATATGGTCAGCGTCTACAAGAAAAAAATACGTAATTTTACCCTAATGTCAGGTTCAGTTCTTAAGGGTATGCTTTCAGGCCTTGAGGATGAAATGTTTGGTAGATAGCGTTCTTCAGATAGCTACTTAAATTTGAAGTGTCCTACCGAAGAAGCGAAGCGAGAGTAGACGTTTACTGAGAATTATTCATAACTTGTAGGGATAATGAAAAATGTGCTTCGGTTTTATTCGCTGAATAAGTCCTGCTCCTAGGTCTCTTCACTTCGCAAAAGGAGTACAAAATCGCGATTTTCGGAATCAAAGTGAAAACATGGGAAAGTGTTTATGGGAAAAGAATACTTGTCAATGTAGGATTTTTGTTTTTAGACTTGGATAAATTTCTTCAATAGTTACGAATCTTCAACCGTAGATGTATTGGTTTGAAGAGCTCTTCAAGCAAAGCGACGAAAGTCACGTGAAATGGGGCTTCTGTTGTTTAATAACTGTAAGGTCATAACTGTAAGTGTTAAGGACGATTGTAATGGTTTTCACACATCATCATGGCCGATAAGAAACATTTCACTGCTTCATTCTCTGTATAAAACTTGATCTTTAAAATTGAAGGACAAAATGAGGAATCCGAAAGGAAACTAATTTTATCATACAGTATCTGAAAGTGTTCTTAAGAAAAGACATGAAAGAGGACCTAATTGTTATGAATGTGAAAAAACCGTATGGTTTCTGTTCTTGAAAAGCCTGTATATAATACATTTGTTAGTATTTGTTGTATTTTTTGCTTTATTTGTATTTTTGTAGTCTTTGAACTCTCACAAATTTCAAAGAGAATTATTCGCAATGTTAGTCAAATACAGAATGTCTCGGGTAACGATGTTACAAGAATGACATTTGTTCTTGATTGATAGGCAATTCATCTTGCACTATCTTTGCCTTGAAGTATCTTTGCGTCAGAACGTGCATATATCGACAATAAGTGCCCAGTGGATTGCTTACTAATCCGGGGCAAATGCCATATTTGTAACTTTATTGTAGGAGATTAACCCCTCCATGTTTATTGGCAAAAATAATAATTTTTGACCCCTACCGGCCCTAAACGTTAGTAACATTTATTCTAACACGCGTTGTAAATAGATTACATATTTTATCACGAAGGATTACACATTGTACCATTATATTCAGGCTTGTCATGATTAATTTGTCTTGCCTCCAGGGACAGTTGATTATATGAATTCTTACGAAGTAAATCATATCCAATGCTCTCGTGTTGTACTTTTTCACGGTGAAAAATAAATGTATTGAGCGAAAGTATATCTTTGAAAATAATGTTCATTGATGTCCTGCTGATATACAACCAACACAATTCTCAATTGTGGTTGAAAGCAATCCATAATTATCTATAATGTCAATAAAGTGCTGCTTTCTTAAGTGTCCACTTTTATTAAAAATAGATTATCAAAACTATTGTTCACATTTGCTTTATTTGAATATGCCAATGCACGATTGTGTTCCCAAATTATTTTGCCAGTGAAACATAGCATGCTTAGTGGAGATGTTGATTGTAGGTCAAGCAAATTTGACTAATGTGTAATGTAAATTTCCTGCAATAAAAAATATTTAAAACGCATTGTAGATAGAATAATTACGCCGGGGTACTACACCTGCTCCAATTGGCATAAATTATTCTAAGCTTCGTATAGACTAATGGTGCTTGCATGAGGAGAATGTGGCGTGCCCTCCCTGACAGGAGAAAACTGTGCACTTTTGCAACACTACAAAATCCTGTTTTCAAAATGGAATATTACGAAACAAGATCCCTCTCCCTTCTCATCTCGCCATCTCGAACTTTGGAGTGATTGATATAATTCAAATACTAAAGGTTTAGAAATAAATTTTATCTTTCTACTCATTAAAGTTTTGTGATTTTTACTTTAAATGAATAACAGTGGTTCACAAATGTTATAGTTTGCTATTATTTACCGGTTTACAGCATAAATACTTAATTTGAATATAATTATAAAGTTTATGGAATTAACACCCATCTACCGTTATTTGTTAATTACGTCATGGGGTTTTATCGATACCTGGCGCGAGCAAACCTGTGTCAATGTGAGAGATTAGCGAAGTTAACATAGCGAGTTTTTAAATATGGAAGTTGAAAGTTTTTAAATGTGAAGATTAGCGAGTGCATATAAAGTGTCCAGCAATAGTTTGAAATGTGACTCCTTTTACAAACAGTTCAGCGATTATGTGATACGTTAAGTTTTTAAACGAAGGTGGATAGTAGGATTTCATGCTACAGTCCACCCCAACATCCAGATCTTCGTAAATATGAAATATTTTAATTACATTTTCAGAAACATGTTTAACTATGTATCCACAATGAATAGTGATGTGATAGTTCCAGTATTTGTAAACCTACTCATTTCGTTATTCTTGGAGAATTAGAAGCGAGCGAAATGAAACAATATTTTTCAGGTTTTCAATACTCCATATAGTGCAAATATTGGTTTTCTGTTGCAGTTTTTAAACCCTTCTTCCTTTGGCGCGATGAAATCGCCGGAGTTCAGTTAGTTAATAGTTAAGATAAAAACATGCTACTGGGTCTTGAGCTTGAATTTTGCAAACAAATTATTTGTTCATATTATGAGTTGCAGTGATTAATTGATATATATTAATTTTCATTAAACACATAGTATACTCAGACTAAAAATCTTCTTAATCTTACCTTTTTATCCCCAATATATTTAAAATTTTAAAAAGTAATTTCAGTTTTTGTAAAGACAAATAATATTTAATTTATTACTACATTAAGTACGGAAGTGGCACAGAAAACGAGTTTTTACCAAAAACAGGTAAATAAACCAACAATTTCATTTAATGTTTAAGGTAGCGAGACGCCTGAATAATTACAGTTCTTATTGTTAATTATAATTGTAAAATGTTGTTTTTTAAGTAAGATGATTATATTTATCCTTACCTCTTTAAATTACAAACTAGATTTGTTCACGAAATTAGATCATTCAAAAACAAGCTCCACTGGCCTAAGATCTTGTCAGCCTGTATATCGTTCTAGTATTGAATGACCTACAGTCAAGAACCACATCCGGTTTTAAGGAAAAAGTTACCTAGTTTCATTGGCAATGTATCAGGTCGAGATACCTGGGATCTGTAATATCTACGGACTTGACCCGCATTTCGGTCAACAATGATTATCTCAAAATACACGTTCTACTTTGACCGGTTTGATTCAATATTTGGGGATGTTATCGCCCCGCCCCCTCAGAGCGTTTTCTCTTGTTTCTTGCATTCGCGTCGACTGGAAATTAGGGATCCGACATCGATGCTGATGTTTTAAAAACAGTTGTTTCTACAAAAATGTCGGTATTGTAAACATCGATGTATCTGATCAACAGTATTTTTACGTTTCATATTTTACTTAACGTGTTTTTTACGTTTCGATGTTTTATTTGTAGATGGAAAATGCCTTTAATACGTTAACAACCGGTAGCGGTTGCTCAGTGCATCAACTGATGTCGATTTTCGACACTAACTTTTCAGCTAGGTCGAATTCAGCTGCTGTCTGGAAGAGAATTCTAGCGGCCGGCTGCTCCGATCGGTAGTTTTCCGTGGTTTCTCCCATCAACATCAGACTAATGCCGGAGCAGTACCCTACCAAATGGGCCACGCACCGCGCGCGATCTGTCCTTCCTCTTCCTTGCCCTGTCCTCTCACCTTACACTTACACTAACATGCATTACACTACCACATATTCCGGGAGACCGGTCGGGAGCTTAGAGCTTGTCCCGACTGGGGCGGTGCCCCGCTGGTGGGAGAGTCCTGGTTAGGGGAAACCCCACTAGCCGACGGTAGGTCGGCGCCGGATCTCGCCATCCAGCGGGGGAAGATCACCGCCATCTCCCGAGAAAAACATGCACTACACTAACGGGACTAATGACCAAAGCAGTTGACGCGCCCGGAAACACGAAGAAACCAAACCAAACCAAACCTATACGTTAACACGTTTTGTATAGTATGAAATAATAATTTATGGAACCACTCTCTATTTGTGTGTCCGAACTTAACGAACACGGCTTGCACTACTTTCATCGAACAGACTGCACGTATGAAATGACTGCACGTATGAAATGACTGCACGTATGAAATGACTGCACGTATGAAATGACTGCACGTATGAAATGACTGCACGTATGAAATGACTGCACGTATGAAATGACTGCACGAGTTTTATTTCACGGCTGTGCCTCACACTACTGTGACCACATCAGCCGAAGTAGCGCATCTTGAGCAGCTGTAAAACGCCTATAAAGTCTAAAGTTGTAATAAATATTGTTTAGCATTAAGAAACAGCACACAGGAAATTGCGGCTGTCTTGCCAATCCACCCAAACACGTGGACACAAGTGGACTTGTGCACACTTGGGCACGTGTGCACAAGTGTATACGTGAAGTCACGCAGGAAGTTCTCTTAAAAGTGAGAACAACCGCGTAAGTACAGATCCTCCATCAGGCGACTTCGTTAAAGCTCTAAACAATGAAGGTGAAGGTTTTCAGTACCGGTCATCAGTAATACGAAAGTAAAAGAGGGTATCTTTACAGGTCCAGATATCAGGAAACTTCTATCTGATGCTACTTTTGAAGATGTTACTTGCGCTGCAGAACGATCGGCACGGAAATTATTCCGAGAAGTGGTCAAAACCCTTCTTTGTAACAGAAAGAATTCAGTCTACAAACATATGTATATAGGATGCTTATTTCTTTCCAAGATTTAGGCTGTAAAATGAACTTAAAGGTGCACATGATACCTTCGCATCAGAACTATTTCTCGGAGAATCTAAAATGTTGAGCAAGGAGGAAGGAGCAAGAACGAAGAGCAAAGAGGAAGATTTCACTTGGAGCTAATGGAACCTGGAATTGGAACGCAGATATCAAGGGAAATGGAACAAAACATGTGCGCACCTGGTGCCTGCCGTCGGCACGTTGCTGTTAGTCACCCGCGAAAGGACGGGTATATAAACGCAGGCGCCCAACGAGAGTAGGGGCACAATTAGTTACAAGCTGTAACTAGATCTTTCTGTACTCATTTTGGAATGAACGGCTGTCAACGGGAGTAGTTGGTGTTTGACTGTCTCTCTACCCCGAGCCAGATCCAGCAAAGCCATGTGAACTTGGACCGCACACCGTTGGTTGTTCTCTCTCACCCCAGAGAGAGAACACCAACGCAACTAACGTACCTCGGCCTCGACGCCCGCAATGGACTGCTCCTGCATGATGCGGCGCGAGGTAGCCTGCATGGCGCTGACGCAGGCGCGCAGGTTGTGGTTGGCCCAGATGACGGCGGACACGCCCATCTCGCGGAAGCGCTGCGTCGGGGTGTTGGGGTACTTGGTGGGCACGATCACCACCGGCCCCTGCAACGCAACACACACGATTAGAACCACACACGTCCTGAGAAGACCACGGACTTTTGGTGAAGGTACTCCATTAGAACTACCATTTAGAATTATTGTGTCATTTTGTTGTCGCGAGGGACGTTCGTCTTGCCTATTATTCTTCAAACTCGGACCTAATCGATGTTTTAACCGCGAGTGGTGACTCGGTGTATCAACTGATGTCACTGCAGTGCCTATGACCGGAAGGTCCTAGGTTCGAGTCTCGACGGCGCCAGGATTTTCGACGCTAGCTTTTCAGCTAGGTCGAATTCAGTCGCTGTCTGGAAGAGAATTCTAGCGTCCGGCTGCTCTGGTCGGTAGTTTTCCGTGGTTTCTCCGATCAGCACCAGGCGAACGCCGGAGCAGTACCCTTACAAATGGGCCAGGACCGCGCACGGTCTTTCCATCCTCTTCCCTGTCTTATCCCGGGTGGGGAATTGCCACGCTGGTGGGAAATACCTCGTTGAGGAAAACCCCGCTAGTCAACGGTAGATCGGTGCCAGATCTCGCCATCTAGCAGGGGAAGATCACCGCCACCTCCCGATATAAAACATGCACTACACCTACGGGACAAATGACCTCAGTAGTTTACGCGCTCGGAATCACTAAGAATCAATCAATGTTTAAAATGTATACACCACTTTGTTTTATCTCTATAGCTTTTTAATGATTGCCGTTTCAACAAATGATTTATATTTTCTGAATACTTTAATAGAGTTTAACTGACATTTTTTACGTATTGGACTTGTAATAAACAATACAGGTTTTTAAATTTTCTCCTTTTTTGAATACTCGCTTTAAATATGTAACGTCCCCACTCCGCTTGCAAACGATAAAATTGACATGATCCGCTATTCTAGTTTTTCCGATAATTATTAATTAGAAGTGTTTACCACAAGTTACCGGTGGAAATATCTTATTCCCAATGAAGTATGTCACATTATTTCTATTTCTACTCCTGTAAAATTATTTTCCTTTATTCGATTTTTTTATTTTCTTCACATCCATCCGCTCCAGAAGACCTCGCAAGCCAAATTGCCATTTATTGCGATCTATATGGCATACTTTTCTCTAAACATGGCAGTCATCTGCAAAATTTTTAATTTTTGAGTCGAACATTTCGTGTATTTTTTTATAAAAATGTAATATACTAACGGAATGACGGAGCACATCTCTACGGAATTCCTGAAGTTACACAAACTCTTGACAATATTGATCGCTTTCTCTCTCCCTCTCTTTCGTCCTGTTTCTCTCTCTTTCTATCTCCCTCTTTTTATTAAGCCACATTTTGCCATTACAGCTCTTTTGTCGATTCACCCACTACAGCTTTTGTTACCTCACGGGTTCTCGGCGTAGACCGTGCCGTCACCCTTCCCAAATTTCCCAAATTACAGTTTTATGTGGTTGGGAAGAGACCCTCCCCTTCTCGGCTGTGATCGGCGGACCATGGACTGCTCTTACGGGACTAATGACCTTTGCCGTTGTCGCGCCCGGAAGTACTATGTAATCAAAGAATGGGAGGCTCACCTGTCCGCACCGGTAGCGGTAGCTCAGTGCATCAACTGATGTCACTGCAGCGCCTCTGACCGGGAAGTCCTAGGTCCCCACTCCCCACGGCGGCAGGATTTTCGACACTGACTTTTCAGCTAGGTCGAATCCAGTCGCTGTCTGGAGGAGAATTCTAGCGGCCGGCTGCACTGATCGGTAGTTTTCCGTGGTTTCTCCGATCAACACCAGGCGAATGCCGGAGCAGTACCCTACCAAACGGGCCACGGACCGCGCGCGATCTGTCCTTCCTCTTCCTTGTCCTATCCTCTCCCTTACACACACACACTTACCCTAACATGCACTACACTACCACATATTCCGGGAGACCGGTCGGGAGCTTAGAGCTTGTCCCGACTGGGCGGTGCCCGCTGGTGGGAGAGTCCTGGTTTGGGGGAAACCCCACTAGCCGACGGTAGGTCGGCGCCGGATCTCGCCATCCGGCGGGGGAAGATCACCGCCATCTCCCGACAAAAAAAACATGCACTCCACTAACGGGTTTAATGACCGAAGCAGTTGACGCGCCCGGAAACACGAAAAAATCAATGAATCAATCTCACCTGTCCGCGCCACTCGGCCATGAAGGCGTCGATCTCCGCGGCGTCGCGGCGCTTGCTGTGCACGAGCAGCGCGTCTGCGCCCGCGGCGCGGTACGCCTCCGCGCGAGCGCCTCCGCCAGCCCCCACGCCTCCACGCGCGCCACCACGCAGAAGTCCGCGTCGCGCTGCGCCTCCTTGCACGCCTGCGCACGCGCACACACGCACACGGGTGAATCCACGGGGGTGGTTGTGGTCTTGGCTGTCCGGGATGAACGGCGTCTCGGTCGAGGGAGATGACCGTTTCGGCCATCTTGTTGTGGCCTTCTTCAGAGCTATACTGCTGTATCAGCTATTTGCAGTATAGCTCTGAAGACGGTCATAACAAGATGGCCGAAACGTCAGCTCCATACGCGGTTGTATCACTGAACTGCTGTATCAGCTATCAGCAGTATAGCTCTGAAGAAGGCCACAACAAGATGGACGAAATGTCAGCTCCATCGACCGATACGCGGCTGCATCACTGAACTGCAGACGACAGGAGACGATGAGAGAATAAAGGTTCCGGTTTCTTTTTTGCTTCATAATTGAGATTGTTTTCAAGGTTGCGGTTTGATGTCTTGAAAAAAACAATAGTTGTAAGTCAAGAAAATGGACGTAAACATGTGTATGCGATTTATGTTCCTCGCAAAATTCACAAAACAACATAATGAATACAAAATAATTCTGCATAAATACTGAGTCTAATTTTATGCAGCGTTCCTGAATTTTTTGGAGCATGTTCTTAATGGATAGGAATTCAGTGAATGGTGAATAACTGTTAATGTTCTGCTAATATTAATAGCCATCAATAAGTGTTAACCTGTAAAGATTTAAAATAGTTGGCACTCAGTTCACCGAGATCTATTGTCATCTTGGGTGACGTATAACATATTATCTCTCCAGGAAGATTGGTAAACTTCAGAAAAACGATACTTCTTGAAGTACTTCTGATACTTCCTGAAGAACTTCTGATACTTCCTGAAGTATGTGACCTTCAGGCTTTTCAATAAAGGTGATTGTTCCTTTGTAAGTGGTCACAATGAATCCCCCATTGCCCATGCAATCGTGTATGAACAATCTTTTTATCTAAAACAATGCGAGTTATGAAATAGGGTAGGCACTGGAGAACTCACCTTTATTTTGAGAGAGAACTCTTCGATGTCCGCCAGTGGCTGCGGCCTGCCGTCCAGGAGAGAGTTGGTCTTCGGGAAGCATTTGTCCTCGATGCAGCACCCTGCACATACGCACATTGCCCTCAGTGGATTGTCACAAGTAGAAATTGAGTGGAAGCAACTTAAACCAAACAAGTGTTAGAAGGGAACGTGCATCAAAATTGCAATAAATTAATTGATGTAACGTTTCCCCGACTTTTCTCTTGCCTTCCCATGTTTTTCTATTCTCATTCCTTCCTTTTCTCTCTTGCATTTCCGTTTTCTTTCCCTTATTATCCATTTCGTTTCCTTACTTTCTTTTTTTTTATTATTTTCCCAACTACGTTCCTTCCCTGTCCAGTTTCTTCTTGACTTTCCTTTCTTTTCCCCAGTAGCGGATTTTCAGAGGAGGCAAGTGAGGCCAGGCCTCCCCACAAAGTTGATTAATAACACTAAAAGATTTACATTTTTTTAACGTAAAAATTGTTAGAATTATTTTCGTCTAAAATTGACATAAATGTTTACGACTGGCGAGTAAACATTTAAAAGAAGTCGTTTCTCTTTCTGCAAACATAGCGGTACTATTCAAGATGGAGCCAAGCAGTTCTATGCTTTAAATATAGGTAGCACCACCAAGTACTAGCATTGCTTGTGCCAGCAGGATCTCGTGACCCACGCGAGAGACTGTCCAGAGCGCGGGGTGTTGGGTCTCCGCAGTTGCCATGACAACGTCCCTCGGCCAGTAAGAAAAGAGAAGTTTCTTTTTGTCCGGCTTTTGAGTTGGTTTGGTACGGAGGTGCTCGCGCGTCTGACCTCCTCCTGTGAAGGTGTGTTGCGATCATAGACAGTGGGTGCTCTGTGGTTGCGATAGTGGTTGTGTGGCAGGCACAGTATTTCAGAGGACACAAAAAAGCTGTATTGGAAGTGCCGTTTTCGCGAAGTAATTTTAAAACAAGATAAATATTAAGATAACAAGATAATTATTTGGAATGACACCAATAACAGTTTACCAGTTAAACAAAGGTGACTTTTAACTTCACAATAATGATTCCGTGCCTAAGTTAGTCTGGTCCCAAACCCACCATCCGCCACTGCTTTTTCTCTTGCACTTCCCTTTCCTTTCCTTACCTTCCCATTTCCTTTCCTTACTTTTTCCATTCTCTTTCCTTTCCTTTCCATTCTCTTTTCTTGCCTTTCCAGTCTCTTTCCTTTTTCTTTTTCTTTTCCTTTTTCCTTCCCTTTTCCTTCCCTTTTTTTTTGCCTTCCCGTTCTCTTTCGTTGGCCTCCATTTCTTTTCCATTTCCTTCCCTTGCCCCGGGCCTACCTGCGACGCCGCGCTCCTCCAGCTTGCGCACGAGGCGGCGGGCGTTGTTGAAGTTGCCGTAGCCCGTGTCGGCGTCCAGCAGCACGGGCGCGCGCGAGGCGTCCGCCATGAACTCGCCACCGCCGCGCACGCCCGCTGCGCCGAGATGGACAGCCCCGACGCCCACACGCCCTCGAAGCCTGCAACCGCGCGGCCCAGCCACAGCACCGTCGGTCTTCTGCGCGTGCGCACGTCGAGTTTCGCATCGCTTTTGTCAAGGGCGGATCCAGAGACGAATTTTAATTCTGGGAGGGGACATTTTTTTATAAATCTGTAATTATGAATTTATATGTTACAGATTATGAAGAATGACGCAGACTAAACTCAGCTCATGCTGTGATACGATTTTATTCGTTTTAATGATTATCCGAAATTTTTTTTGCTTGAAAGTTTCATGCTATGTTAAAATTAATGGTTTCTGACATTTGGGGGGGGGGTCTCATTTCCCTTCCCGTGGATCCGCGCCTGCTTTTCTGCATCTGCGCATGCGCAGAATATCCAGTACTGTCGATTGCTGTACGCTGTTCCATGCGAAAAGTCTCATTTGACACCGATGAATGACGAGGCGCGATCGTTGGTGAATGTTCCTTATGTTGCCAAAGCGACCTATCGGTTTGTGATGCGACATCGATGTTCAAACATCGATGTTGAATATTAAAATATCGATACTAATACTTGACCAAAATCCATTGATAAAGATGTTAAAGATGGTTTGGTAAATTCTAACATTAAATTCGTGCACAACAAACATTAATTTAGCCGATCCGGTGGTCGAGATCGCTAAGGCAGTAGTGTCGTAGCGATATCAGACCGAAGGGTTGCGGGTTCGAGTCCCGCCTCGCGAATGGTTGTATTTGTGTTCGTCCTTTCACCTCTTACCATCACCATATCGTTTCATCTTCATAGTTACCGTTAACTCCAATAGTGGTCGCTAATGACCTAGATGTTGATGCGACCTTAAATAACAAAAAAATTAATTTGACGGTAGTTCAGTTTATTAAGAGTTAAGTAAAAACAAAGTTTAAAAAAGCTTCTCCATGGGCGAAATACCAGGGCGTTGGGATCATCTCGGGCGAGATAAGCCTGCTCAATGTAGTTAGTACAAACAGTAGGCATTTGAATGGGGAAAAAACTGACAATGGCACCATCAGTTATTAGAGTACACCCTCTTAACACGAATTCCAAGGGACCGAAATAATCGGAGTTACGAAAATCGTGTTATCCGAGTATTATAAATGTCCGTATTACCGTAATCCCTTGCCGGGATCGAAATTTTCTTCGTGTTATGGCAAAATTCGTGTTAACCAAGTTGTCCTAACGAGGGTTTACTGTATTTCATATTTTAATTATATCAAAATTAACTAGCACAAAACGCAAAATCATCGAGCACAAAACTTAGATGTTTAAAAAAATGTCGGCTTTAATACATCGATGTTTATAACACTGATGTTTGTATACCGATATATTTCTACCGTCATCGGTACGTGACTCCGGGTAACACGAAGAAATTGTAACAGCGGCTTGCAATGTTACTAGTTTAGTGTTCATCTTCCTGCTAGCTCAAGCAGGTTCTCGTAAGGAAAGTGTCAAGTTTGACTGGAAAATGATCTTACGATTTAGACGTTCCTTTGCTTAATAGGGTCTTTGTGCATTTGTTTTGCGCTATTTTTGTGCTGTCATAGGATCTATGGCCGCGGAAGCCTCCACTAGCTGTGAATCATACAGAAAGATAGTGTAAAATGTAATGTACACTATATTTCCGAGGAGAGATGTTTCGAGAAAAGCAAAATTTCATTAGTGATGAATACAAAGTAATTTCCTTCCTGCTCAAGGATGTAGTATGATATTAAGCAGACATGTTTAAGATTGCAATACTGTTGTCATAGCAGAAGTTTGAGCATGCGAGAGAAAGCTCGAAGACTCTCCACGATCTTTGGCAACATCACGAACCATTATAACAGTTGCGGATCGCCATTCATCCTTGTTTACGATCATATATTTCGTCTTTTATACTTCGGTGGGTCCTATTTTAAAGAGTTCATCACACACGCACTCGCACACTGACACACGGATCACGTGGATTCGTGCACATGCACACGCACGGGCTTACGCAGGAACGTGCGCAGACACGCGTGCCCATAAACTCGCACGTTCAAGGGCAGATATGAACAGGAGCACACACACACACTAAAGAGGTAACTCATGCATACGCAGACGCGTGATCAGGTGTGTACATGCACGAAACTTCGCGCATTCTTACCTCTTCCTTACGCGCCCCCTTGCATTTACCACAATAAGGTGAATACACTTGTCCTTGATTCCATCCCAAGCTATGGCTCTCTTTGGTTCCACACCCAGAAATTCCTCCTCTATGATTCCACCCCAAGTAACTGACCCCCTTGGTCCCACACAGATAAATTCCCCTGGTGGTTACAGTCTGAATATTTTTTCCTTTACATTCCACAGCGAAATATTCCATGGTGCCACCTCCTGTTGCCCACCCCTGGTTCTAACCCCAGGTAATTGCCCTCACCCTCGTTTCACCACGGGCAATTCTTCTGCTGGTTCCCTCAGATTCGACTCCGGGCAATTTTTCCATCTGGTCCCAGCCCGAGAAATTGCCCTCATACTGATTCCACCATCAGCAATTGCCCTCCCGCATAGTTCCATCCCGAGAAATTGGTCTCCCTCTAGTTCCCCCTAGTTTACTCCGAGCATTTATCCCCTCTGGTCCCAGCCCGAGAAATTGCCCTGATCCTGATTCCACCCCAGCAATTGCCCTCCCCCTGGTCCCACTCCGGGTAGTTGCAATCTCTCTGATTCCCCCTGGTTCGATACTGAGCAATTATCCCCAAATACTCCATTGGCTCCATGCCGTGAATTGCTCTACTCTTAGTTCCACCCGTAGTAATTGACCCCCATCTCCCCCCGGACAATTGCCTCCTTCGTATTTCTCCCCCTTATCTGTACCGCCCCTGTCCGCATGGTTCTTACCGGGAGATGTGGCACAGGGATGTTACTGCAGTTCCTCTGATCGGGAGGTCCTAGGTTCGAGTTCCGATGGTGGCAGGATTTAGGACAGTAGCTTGTCAGAGAGGTCGAATTCAATCACTGTCTGGATTCTAGCGTCCGACTGCTCTGATCGGTAGTTTTCTGTGGTTTCTCCGATCATCACCAGGCGAATGCCAGGGCAGTACGCTACCAAGCGGGCCACGGACCACGCGCGATCTTTCGTTTCCTTCCTTTTCCTATCCTCCCCCCTTACACACTAACGTGCACTTCACTGCCCCACATTCCGGGAGACTGGTCGAGAGCTTAGAGCTTGCATCGACTGGGGCGGTGCCCCGATGGTGGGAGATACATCGTTGGGGAGAACCCCGCTAGCTGACGGTAGGTCGGCGCCGGATCTCGCCATTCAGCGGGAGATCAGCGCCACCTCCCAATGAAAAAAGCATGCACTACACTTACATAACTAATGACGCTAGTAGTCGACGCGTCCGGAATCACTAACAATCATGCATCGCATGCTTCTTGAGTCCGCCGCAGCCCTTGCGGGCGCGGGGGCGTGGCTCACCCGCCTCGTCGACGATGCGCGCGCTGAGCCCGTTGTGCGCCTCCATGAGGAAGCTGAGCTCCGGGGAGGTGAGCAGGCGCCGCAGCTGCGTCGTCTTGCGCTCCGCCGCCGCCCCTCCTCCCTCTCCTCCTCCCCCTCCGCTCGCGGCCCGCGCGCCCAGCACGCGCCACGCCGCCCGCCGCACGCACGCTGCGCAAATGACACCATCACTCACTAGGAAGGCCCACGGCCAGTGCCGGAGCTAGACAAGTGTGGGCCCGGGGCGGTATTGGAACGTACCCCCCTATACACACATCCCGCGAAAGAAAATAAAATATGGAAGGTCAATTAGGAAACTACACAAATAATTTTATTTCAACAAATAACAAAAATTACTGCCCGCCCGCCCGCCCGCCCCCCTGCCGCCCGCCCCCGCCCGCCCGCCCCGCCCGCCCGCCCCCGCCCGCCCGCCGCCGCCCGCCCGCCCGCCCGCCCGCCCGCCCCGCCCGCCCGCCCGCCCGCCCGCCCGCCGCCGCCCGCCCGCCCGCCCGCCCGCCCGCCCGCCCGCCCGCCCGCCCGCCCGCCCGCCCGCCCGCCCGCCCGCGCCCGCCCGCCCGCCGCCCGCCCGCCGCCCGCCCGCCCGCCCGCCCGCCCGCCCGCCCGCCGCCCGCCGCCCGCCCGCCCGCGCCCGCCCGCCCGCCCGCCCGCCCGCCGCCGCCCGCCCGCCTGCCCGCCGCCGCCCGCCTGCCCGCCCTGCCCGCCTGCCCGCCTGCCCGCCTGCCCCGCCTCGCCCGCCTGCCCGCCCTGCCCGCCTGCCCCGCCCGCCCGCCGCCCGCCTGCCCGCCTGCCCGCCTGCCCGCCTGCCCGCCTGCCGCCTGCCCGCCTGCCCGCCTGCCCGCCTGCCCGCCTGCCCGCCTGCCCGCCTGCCCGCCTGCCCGCCCGCCTGCCGCCTCGCCCGCCTGCCCGCCTGCCCGCCTGCCCGCCTGCCCGCCTGCCGCCTGCCCGCCTGCCCGCCTGCCGCCTGCCCGCCTGCCGCCTGCCCGCCTGCCCGCCTGCCCGCCTGCCCGCCTGCCCGCCTGCCCGCCTGCCCGCCTGCCCGCCTGCCCGCCTGCCCGCCGCCCGCCTGCCCGCCTGCCCGCCTGCCCGCCTGCCCGCTGCCCGCCTGCCCTGCCCGCCTGCCCGCCTGCCCGCCTGCCCGCCTGCCCGCCTCCGCCTGCCGCCTGCCGCCTGCCCGCCTGCCCGCCTGCCCGCCTGCCCGCCTGCCCGCCTGCCCGCCTGCCCGCCTGCGCCTGCCGCTCCGCCTGCCCGCCTGCCCGCCTGCCCGCCTGCCCGCCTGCCCGCCTGCCCGCCTGCCCGCCTGCCCGCCTGCCCGCCTGCCCGCCTGCCCGCCTGCCCGCCTGCCCGCCTGCCGCCTGCCGCCTGCCCGCCTGCCCGCCTCCGCCCCGCCTCCGCCCGCCTGCCGCGCCTGCCCGCCTCGCCCGCCGCTGCCCGCCTGCGCTTGCCCGCCTGCCCCCGCCTGCCCGCCTGCCCCTGCCCCTGCCCGCCTGCCCGCCCTGCCCGCCTGCCGCCCGCCTGCCCGCCTGCCCGCCTGCCCGCCCGCCGCCGCCCTGCCCGCCCGCCTGCCCGCCTGCCCGCCTGCCGCCTGCCCGCCTGCCGCCGCCTGGCCCGCCTGCCGCCTGCCCCTGGCCCGCCTGCCCGCCGCCCGCTGCCGCCTCCCTGCCCGCCTGCCGCCTGCCAACTCGCAAATTGCCCCCTGCCATTTCCGCCTGATGCACTCTTACCTGCGCTTGCCCGCTGGATTTTCCTGCTCCACATATGTAAATTTCTTATGAATAGACGTAATATGCTTATAAGTGGCATGGTCCACTTTAGTTAACTCATGAATTTCAAATTGCAAAAGTATTTGCATTTTTCAAAGTCTTTCTACTTAAATTTGAAGGATTTTTCCCTTCAGAAATTTGAATTCTCTCATAAATAGTTGTATCATAAAGATGTACATTTTTCGAAAATTTTAGTAGTATTCGTGCAATAAGGTGTGAAATATTTGCAATGTTAAAAAATACAAAAAAAGATTTTCTCAAAAACGGCTCCGAATGTTTTCTTTAAAGTTTTGGTAGAGTTAGTACCAAATGTACCCTATACGATGATATAAACATCATTTTTCAAAAAGTACTGAAGTGTAATTTTTTTACCTCTCTCACGTCGGTAATATTTACATTAGAGGCAATTTCGTTACGTTATTGTATTTATGAGTACATTTGCGTTAAATAATGTCAAATAAAGTTTCTCGATAACACGACAGTTTTGTAGAAAAATGAGCTCAAAATTCCACATTTTCAGAACCACACGAACTTCATTTTCTCAAATATGACTCCAATTTTTTTCTTAAAATTTCTCCAGTGGATAGTGCTAATTGCACTGTTTAATATTACATAAAGTTCATTTTGATGCACTCTTTTGTTTTTTCACTGTACACTCGGCCATGCTACCTCGTTCAAGTGGAACCATATCAGGGAGCTTCTACTAAGAGCAAAAAGTCATATTTTGGTGGAGGTGGATCTGTTGTGCTGAACTTGTTCCAAGAAGCTCAACCCGAGAAGAAAAAAAGTGTCTGTTGGTGTATGCCTCAAATTTCCCAAATATTCAATGCCGAAAAAATTGTTAGTTTAACACAATGAAATAATTTATAATTTAAAGTTTAAATATAATTCTTAATTATGTAGTTCATTAGAATCAACAATTGTTCTTGAAAATAATGTCGCCTCCTACCCAATATGAGTAGAGATATTAGCGAAAATAGAACAAATTAATATAAAACCGACGAAAACCAAAAGGAAATCAACACGTCAGCATGAAATTACGAAAAATAAAAAGTAGGGAATATATGGGTTGAGGTAGCTGTCTACCTGAAACATAAAAAGTAAGAATTTTGTGTCTATTTTTTTCCCTTGAATATTTGATTTCTTTATGCTTTTAGCGATTTTTACTTCAGACATCGTCACTTTACAACAAATTGATATATTTTGATAACTCTTTTTTTACATTAATAACAATTGTATAATAGTCTAGTGAATGGACTAGAATGGTAAAGGTACTGTGAAAACTAGTCAGGATTTGATTATTTGACAAAAAATAATTGTTTATAAATTTATTCTGGACATTTCAGTTTATATAACGAAACTTTTAGTGATACATTAATTATTCTGGCTCATTAATAACAAATCATGGTTGACAGCTGCAAAGGGAATTATAATCATTTAATATTTTGGATTACATCGACAAAAACATAAAAAATCTGAATTATTGAACCATATTCATGAAATATATTTTAATGAATCTAAATTGGGGAAAAATATATCATAAAAAAATATCTTCATAAAAATAAATCTAACTTCTTTGAGCTTGAAACAAATTCCTCAATTAATCGACAAGAAGTTGCTCTGTCAAGAATTAGAACAACTCACTCACAATTCTCCCATAAATTTCTATTTGAGAAAGTTCCACAACCCATCTGCAGCATTTACAATACTGTCTTATCAATAAATCACATCCTTTTGGAATGCCCCATCCACAATCAAGAGACAAGAGTACCTAGAAAATGAAAACTTCAATGCAGTATTTTCATCACTAAGTTATCTACAAATAGAAACAATTTTGTAAAAATGTTGATATTTTCACAGTATTGTGATGGCAGTTAATAATTGCACAAGTTCTCATGACCTTGTAGTTTATGCAACTTAAAATAAAAATAATTTTTAAAAAAGAATTATATTATTAATTTTTATGGTTTTTGAGTTATGATTTTCAACGTGCATAAATGTGCTAAAAATTCCCAATTCGGGAAAATATATCTGAAGTTCACTCACTAAGGGCTTCACAGTTGACATTCGCTTTGAAAAAGATTGTTTGCTCAAAAACTAACAATAAGAAACATAGCAAGAAACAGTTTGATGCATTTAAAAGAGAATAAATCAGAGCACATGACCCAATAAAAATTGAAAAACATGAAATTTCACAATTTTCATCCTTTTGAGGTAGCTTAATTTTACTTATATATTTAAGTAATGAGAAATTAACAACTTTACACTTCAAATATCTAACAACTGCTGCACTCGAGGCAAGTTTCCTTCAAGAGGAACAAATTTGTCTGTTATATTATTTTATTGGAAGGAAGAATGGTACAGACTCCACAAATCATTACTTTTAATCTCTAGATAGCATAGAAGAAATTAAAAGTATCTGACTCTTCACTTTGATTTTAGTTAAAATAATTTTGATCGCCTACTGGTAATTTAGAGATGAATTTGAGGACAAAAAAATTTTCAAACATTTTTGCAGCACTTCAGATACCATTGCTCACCACTGTTTTCACAACAGTTATATCACAGTAATCAGTTACAGTAATTTGTAATTGAGATTCTTGAGTAATATTACTGCAATATGTTAATAAAATCTAAATTTAAGAGCTGCAAAACAACAGTTAATTCAAAGATCTTTTAGTGTACTTTCATTTTGTAACAAAGCAAAATATTGCTACAATATTATGTTAGGCTATTTTCATACATGCTCAATTTTTTCAATTGAACATGTTTGGAAAAATGTTTGTGAATTATAACTGTCAATATTATAATGATTCTTTGCAAACTTGTGTTCATGATGAATAAAATAAGATAAATATTATTTCTATAGTTGAAAAGCCAAGTTTGTTTTAAGTAAGTTATAAAGTACATTATTAGTATTTTAAAAAATTATTGTGAAAGTAATCATTTATATACAAAACAATTTCATCCAATTGATCAACCAGTTCTCTCTCGCACATTACAGACTAAAACAATTTGAAAAATATAAAATGAAATTAAATACTAAAACTCACCTATTTTGTAGTTTTGTTGTAGAAGAATATTCATGATTGTTGTAATGTTAAAACACAAATGACTAAATAATATTGCAGCACGAATTTATTTTGAACTTAATTCAAAATTTTTAATAAGTTCTTTAGTGAGTTTTACTTTTAAATGATTGGGTTATGCTTCATTCTACATGCTAACATTCCTTCTGGAGTGAATGTACTCTGTGTATCCTTGACATTGTGGGTGTCTGTCAGTGTATCTCCACATGGTGGAACTTATCAGACAACCCATGACCCTTGATTCATAAAGCCAAAGCAATGAGATATCATTTACCTCCTCAGAACAGTCACCATTTAGATTTATTAATTCATTTCAAAAGTAATTTCTTTAAGTACAATAAATTAAATTGAATTTTTATTAAAAAATTTTAAAAAATTATTGCATTAATTGCTTCAGATAAAAAAAATTTTTTAAAAAAAAATTTCAAAAAATTACAATAAGGAGAATCAAGCCAAAAATAGTAGCTGTTAAACCAAGGGCCAGCTTTATCTGTAAAAAGAAAAAAAAAGGGACAAACTCTTCAACATTCTTCAAATTAAAAAAATTACACCAAAATAATATGCATTTCCCATTTTTTAACCTGCTTTCCTTACTCTAAAATGTATTTCATGATCTTATCTAAAATTCCTTTGCCAATATGATTTTAAGATATGTGTACATGATTCTTTTCAAAAATAAGACTCAAACATTTTCAAAAATAAGACTAAGACTATTTGTATGATATACATTTAAATTTTATAATTTTTCATTTTAGCCAATTATATTCCATTCAATTATTAAATACGTTATAAAAAAAATACTCTAAACCGATTGCTGTCATTGAATTCACAGCTACATACAAGGTTTATGAAATCTTCATTTCAATCTCAGAATAGTAAAATAAAGCAAGGAACTTGTTGTCCATTAAGTTTTTGCTAAAAATAACATCAAAAACTGATAATTTGGAAAAAAGATTTTCTCATAATTTTATTTTTTAAACAATTAACATGCAAGAAGAGAGTAAATCACTCATTCTTGGAAATAAATTTGAATATTTTATTTCTCTCATATTTTTCTGCTCATTTTCATACTATTTAGGTTTGTCTCATTATTTGTAGAGGAATATTATTGGCATTCTGTTGTTTGAAGTGTAACGGTACCTTTCGGCATCGCCGACGTTTTCTTATCGCTCTTGTTCGGGCTTTCTCAAGTTTAACTGCAGTTGTTTCAGTATATACTTCTGATTTTTCTATTAAGTATCGAATACAGTTCATTTTCTCTCCCTGTTAAATAAAAATAATGAATATTCAAATGTGGATTTGATTTTGGGTATACCAAGAATCGCATAGCCTTGCAATTACTTGAGTTTCAACATGAAGAGCTAGTTCTACAAATAAGTCTCTTATTTCTTGAATGGAAGCTTCAATCCTTTGGAACTGCTCATGACGACTAGATATAATGTTCAATTTAAGTTGAGCCTCCAGCGTGTCTGCAATTATCTGAAAAAGTTCATTTCATTAGTTAAAAAAAAAGGATTCTTGAATTGAGGTGTATATGATAATGTGATCCTTAAAATCTTATATTTTGGCCTTACATTATCCACAAATATGGAAGCATCCTTCTCTAGTAATTCATGGAATTCACGTTCACGATTACCTGAAAATCCATAACAAGTGAGCACCTTTCCAGAACATTAAAAAATGGTAACATTAATTAAATAATTTTTTGATGTTTGATGATTTTCATGTTTCTAAAAGATTTACTTTTTAGGGGATGTATTAATGAGGAGAAATGTCAGTTCGTGGAAGTAAAAATCATTGTTACTGTGCACTGTATGATACCTTAGTTTTTGATATAGTAACATCACTGATTTCATATCAAAATTTAAATACTTTACACCATATATTATAGAGAAAACTCAATAATTATATTTTATCTACAAAAATTATTTTGCCACCAACAGCAATATTATTGAGTCATTTTTCTTTGTTGAAAAAAAAAAATAAGAATTCAACTCGTGTGGCTAACATATAAATACAAAATAGAGAATAATGGTAGGTCAATGACAGAAGGAAGCATATTATCATTGGTGTCTACTATCACAATTAAGTGGTAGAATTACTTTTTAAATGAAACTCTTCAATGAAAAACTGGGTATCATAATCTCTCTAGTAAATAGGTTTAATTCTTCAATAATCTGATATTTAGTACAAAACAAGTAAGATCAAACAAAGTAAATTAATTCATATCCGTTCATTATCACATTCTCAAAATTTTCTTGCCTTCATTCTCATCAATACTCTCTTCATTAATTTGAAAGAAATTCTACAATCTATCAAAGTTACTGGAAAAATGGAAAAAAGTGCTTCTAAATACTCATACATGCATCATTTTAATAATAACTTACTTATTGCAACCTGCCGCTTCATTATGGCTGCACATCTATCATTGTGGGTAGCGAGCATATTCAGGTAATCTTGTGTCAGTCTTGCCAGCATTTCATGGAGTGAGTTCATCTGGATTACCTGAATTCGATGAAGCATTTGTGCTGGCATCTTTTCATTTTTAATTGAGATTTCCAGATCTATGAGATAATTATGACTACATTTAAATTAATTATGGCATATTTATAATTTTACTAAATTAAAAAGTATAATTATTTATTTTACTGTCTATATTTTTCTAAATATAAATTATTAAAAATAGAGATATTTAAATTAGTCAGCCCTTTTTTCTAAAACAAATTTCAGTATGTTTAAGGATGAGGCTTGGTAAAATATGTAATGGTACTCACTTTCGAGTTTACTTTTGACATTGCGTATTGTGTTGTTCACTATACTTTGCCTCTCAGCTACTTCTGAATTTTTCTCTAAACAGAAATTATACATTAAACACATATGACAAATATATAATTACAAAAAAAAATTATGGGATTTTAATGAGTAACAAACTTTTTTGAAGAGCTAATATTCAAAAATGAATCTTACTTTCATGTGCTCCTGGCATACCGAGAATTATTCCAAATAAAGTCCTGATTTCAGTAGTGTTCACACGAATATTGTCCAACATGTCATGAATAGCTTCTACCTGTTAGAGATCCATCCCATAATTTATTTTTGACAAGTATGGAATAAAATGATATGTACACTTTTTAATAGAGTCTTTAATGTAACGTTTCAGGAAAATATTCATTCTTCCTTACTTTAATTTAAGAAATTATATTTTTCAGTACATTATTTTTACAATACTCAATGTTTCTTGGTTAAATGTTCTATTATTCTTACCTCTTTGAGAAATGAGTGAATGTCTTGTGCCAAGTCATCACTAAACACAATAACAGAGTCATGGCGATCATCATATCGGGAAAACTGAAATTTAACCAAGTCAATCCATTTTTGTAGTTAAGTGCAAGAAAATAATTCATAGCAGGAGCGCATTTATTGCTTCTCCTTTACTTTTGGAATCAAAATTGTTTTATTAATTATTAAAACTGAACATTTCTTGAATTAATTGAAATCAATCAAAAGAATCAGCAAATTCACCTAGTCCTCCTTTTAAAAGTTTATGTTCATATGTTTATTTCCTTTCTGATAAAAAGCCCAATTTTATTCTCAGAAAAAATTGTCACAACAACACATAGCTCTTTTTTTTTAAAAATATAGTTTATTTATAGTGTAAAAAGATTTTGTATTTAGAAAGGAAACAATAACTTCCATTATTATATTTATTATATAACTCCTAATATCTCTAATCCTCTTATTTAATTCCTAATGTATCTAATTCCCAATTTTACACCTCATTCTTGTTCTATCTTCTTATTAAATTATATTATTATTATCATCATAATAATAATATCTAGAATTAAGAATTATTAATACCCTGTGAAAAAATTTTAAAAAATTAAACCTTTTAATTATATTAAGCTCATTAAATTAATATTAATATTATACAGGTAGATCATCTACAGAAACTTACTGCTTTAAGTTCCTTGAGTCTGTCCCTAATCATGATTGATCCAGCTGCTAGGCTGGACAGGTGTCACAAAACTGCTGAACGCTGATCAATGTTTATCAGGTGATAGATAAGAGAAATACAAACAGAAAAATTGAGGCAACTACTGCACTTGCTCCATGGCTGCAGAGCTAGACACTTGTTTGCTCACCACAGGTGTATCAGCACTCTGATTAGAGTTCTTTGACCAGCAAGAATCCAAGAAATATTTCATTTTTATTCCCTTTACAAAGAAAGAGTATCATAAAATGAAAATCACTTTCATGTGCTAAACTCTCTCTCTCTCTTTTTCAAATAGCTTAAATGACAAATTTGTAACCATTCAAAGAAATACATTATATTATTGCATCTGCAAATATATCCTCTATCCATTTACATCAATGAATAAAGGGATATTTGTAATAAAAATTTTTTTTTAAAAAAGTAGAAAAATTGTTGTTGAGAGATCCTGGGGCAGGGCAACAAGTCAATAATTTTTACCAAATTATTCTAATGTCTAATCAATTGCCACATATTGATCACATTTCATCCAAAATTATATTCCCATTACGAATATACAGTTTTTAAATTTCAACCTAACATTCTTTTAAATATTTCAAAAATAATCATAGGCGACGGACTGAAAATGCCTCATCCCCAAAATACTTTTGGAATCTGACCCAATATTAATTCAAATTTACAACAGTGCAGTTTAAAATTTCAAAATGGATGCTAGGATGCTTCACAAAAAAATTGGCAGGAAAGAACAATAATCTTCTACAACAAATGCAGCTGTCTATAAGACTATTGATACTTGTATAGACAGGAAAGTTTCCCAAGATATAACGTGATAAGTGGCATTAACTCAGTGATAGAGCATTATTTTTTCTTAAATTTTTGTAAACTACCTGTATAATTATTCAATGAATTAAAAAGTTTGTTTAATTTAATAAATGTGTCTTTACAGAAAACCAAAGTGTTTGTGATACCCAATTCTAATGAATTTATTCTCTTCTCGTATCTGCTTTACAGTTAATGCACAAAAAATGTAAAGTGATTATGATTCATTAAAGTAATTATATCAATGAAAGAAATGTGCATATTATCTTAACTAAATTCTATATTTATATTGTGAACATTTTTTGTTGAAGCACAAACTGGCACAAATTGCCAATTATTTATACAGAAGGCACAGAATTTATTATTGTAACAACTGCTTCAGCTCATGAACTACTTGTTCAAAAGAATTAACTTTGTTACATGCAGAGAATCACAAAGGATTGCAATTCAAAACTTTACATTTTGTGTCAATCTAAAAAAATTTTTGTTTTAAATGTTTGAGTTTATGATTCACAATCAATCCATATTAATAAAAATGTTAAATTTCAATTGTGCCTAGAGAGAGTTATCAGTCTATTTTACAAAATTACTGCCACATTTCATTTCAAAATAACCATTTAAAATTCCATCAATGCCCAGCATCCTTTCAGGACACTATTTTATGAAACTTGCAGAATTGAAATAAACAATGTTTATGTACAATATCCTCAAAAAATAAAATTCTAGCTCATATCCAATTAAAATTACATTCTGAGAAAATGTGGGTGATACAACATTGATTTTATAAACAAACTCGCAATTATGTAATTAATTGAAACCGACATCAAGGGTTATAATAACTGTTAATTTTAGGTATGATAGATTTAAATAAATTCAATTGAAAAACAATTTATAGGTGACTTTCGATATAAGTGATCAATTTACAAATTTATTAAGGAATTATCATTATTCTTATATATGATTACTAATTAATATAAATTAAATTACAACATTATTAGCAGTTGTAGTCAACATTGAAAATATTTCGTGTGAGTTTTCTACATTAGTTTAGAAATGAAAAACGTATTTCAGCAATCAATTATTGTGTTATGACTAACTACACTGAAAATTCCAGGCATTTCAGGAGGAATTTAACTCTGCTTCTTTTGTCTACTTGACCCTGGGGTGGATCCAGCTGATCATTTGGGGGGAATCATCCTAGATTTTTGTTAAATAATAATCATATTTGTTTTTATTTTGTATATTATATATTTACTGTAGATATGATACTATACAATGTTATTTTTTAAATAATAACATAATTCAAACATGAAGAAATATTTAAATCAATTTTGCCAAAAAAAGAAGGTAAACAAAAACTGTAGGCCTTTTGGAAAGGGGGGCATAGACCCCCATCAATCTGCCAGTAACTTGACCACTTAAGAATCGTACATCTAGCTAGCTAGAGATCTTGGAGCAGAGAAAAGATCTTAGACCCTTTATATACTGCCACTTTATGAAATATCTACATGATCCCAACAATTTTATTTAGAATCAAAACATTTGACTTGATGGATTATTGAATGACAATGAACCATGTAAAATTAAAAATTTTTCAAATGGATGAAATATCAGAAAACAATAGAAAATTTATTTTTGACTCCTGGTGTTTTCCAGTTTTGTTCATCAAAAATGTCTTAAAGACTGATCAAGTTCTAGTGCACTGGGAATGAACGAGATATCCTTACCGTTGCAAAACACTTTACTTCTAATTCAATATAATCTTATTAACTCCCTGAATTTGACTTCTGTTTTATTAATTTCTGCATCGTTCAACAATATCTATGTTAGGACAAGTTGTTACTAATTTCCAACACCAGAAATTGGGAGAAAACTAAATGCCTCCAGTCATGTGAGAGTTGTCAATGGTTTTGTTACATACTCAAGAACTAAAAAAAAAAACCAAAAAAAAAGAGCAGCCTTTGGCCATGTGAGAGATGTCTGTGATTTCACTACATACCCAGGAACATGTGAAAAATACAAAAACGTCTATATTACTAATTTCCAATGCGTGCAGAAATTGAAAGGAAACTATGCAGCCTCCAGCCATGTAAGAAGTGGCAGAAGTTCGTAGATATCCAAAACCAATCAAACAGTTTTGTTATCTAAAAAAACGCTAAGATCGATTGTGTTATTTCACCTAGGCTCACACTGCTCATTCGGTGTGTATTCTCATATTCAGTGCAACTCACCTTTTAACATGGTCAAAATCTTGTGACAGCAACACTTCAGAGGAGAGTCCACCTGCCATTAAATATTTGCTATTCACATCCTGTAAGATGTAACAGCAATTTTTTTATATTCTTGATATGTAAGAAACTGTTGTATAGAGTAACCTTAAGTTTTCATGAAGTCAGTTCTTATCGAAATATTTAATTTTTTGCAGTTTTATACAAGAGTATTTTATTTGTTGTTCTCAGTCAGAGTGCTAACTACTTTATGTAAAACTAAATTGTGAGGTTTTAAGCACCAGTTTTGCTGCTGCAAATCACTAGTGTGAAATCATTTTGAAAGAGAAAATGTAATATAATTCACTAAGCTGTAAAGTCTTTTTATTGACTTAAAGGCCATGTTATCAAGTTAGTCATGAACTCTTGGATTTCAGCAAAAGCCATGAAATTAAGTATAATAGGTCATGATTTTCAAATGAAAAAAAAAATATATGTATTTCATTCTAAACATGTATAGTTCGAATGAGTAAAGTTCCTGTTCATAAACAAAAAATAAATACGCAAAATTCTTTTTCCTAAGGTTTTCATTAATTCAGGGTGAGCACTTATTTTTTAAATAAATTTCCTGACTTTTCCCGGTTTTTCAAAACATTTAAAAAAATTTTCACTGATAAGATCTGTAGAGTAATAATCTCTATTTAAAGAAAATATTAAAGCAAGTTTGAAAATCATTTGTCAGCTCTCTGATTTCGCCATTAAAAATTACAAATTTAAAAAAACTCAACCAATAGAAATTGAAAAAATAATAATAATGTACTTTCTTTTAGGAATAACATCTAATTTAATAACCATATCAATATTTTCCCTGACTTCTAATGATCCTTCCACAAATTTCCTTATTTTTCCTGAGCAATGAAATCCCCAGATTTTCCCTGGTTTTCCAGAAAGTGGCAACCCTGTAAATTCTTCCAGCCAGTGGTTGTTGGTCTGTAAATTTTGTGACACTGCAACACACTAGTCATTCTCTTAACAATTTTGTTTCAAAATATCATATTTTTTATTTAATTCACTGATAATAATGCTGGTGAAGTGCTTAATGATTGCAGTGATACACTTTGATTTTTCTAAACATGTGCAGCTATGTCTGTAGAGGACTGGTATCTGGCATGTGCTGTTTTGAACAGAAAGCCTGATGAATGCTGGAAAAGCTTAGTTAAGACACTGTTAACAGTATATAGCTCGTTTTCAGCATCAGCTGCCACTGCTTCCATCACACGAGAAGAATCATTTTAATTTGTATTGAAAATATGACTTTCAAACATAAGAGGTTTAATTTGACTTGGAAAATTAATGTGTCTGGGAAAATTTTCATGCCATTCACATATTCATTTACAATATAATATTCATCCTGCTATGTACAGCCAAGACTTTTGTTAGGAGCTGACACCTTTAGTGGATGGGCAATAAGTTGTCAAGTTTTAACATACAAATATAGACACACACACAATCTTATTTATTTTCATATTTATCTTATTTATTTTATATATCTGTGTGTGTGCACGCACGCGCATGCACATGCATATGTACATGTGTATAATACCTACTTTTATATCTAATATTTTCACTAAAAAAATTACCTTTTTTGAAAATTTTATTTCTTAGTCATATTTTGTGTGTTTATTTCATTTTTGTACTTCTTACCAATTTCTAGGTCTGGCACCACCATCCATATCTGGCCTATCCTGGGTACTTTCATGATTATGTGCAATATGGTAAATTAATATAGTGAAAACATAAGAGCCCAAATTAAAATAGACAAATTAAAGAAAGCTTGTAAGAACATTTCTCTTTTATTAACAGTTGAGATTTACAAATTCATAGTATGATTGCTGAAAATAATTTGGAAATATACACAAATTATTACAGAAATTTATTTTTCATGTTGCTTGCATTTGTTTGGCAGTTTCGGTTTCTGGAAGATACAAGGACTCGTAACTTTTTGTACCTATACATGCACTGTCAAAAGAAATTACTTGTTATCAGAGAAATTATTCTGGTAGAAAATTGAGATTCACTCTTGCTGCATAATTTTTTTAAAATAAATAAAGTTTATTCTTAGTTTCACAACAATCTCATAAACAATACTGTTAATACTGTTTGTATCATGTTCAACAAAACATTTTTTTTCTTTCTGAATGTGTTAGTTACAATAATACTTTTGATATGTTCAGTTTTCATTATACTCTTTGCTGTAAACATTTTATACATAATTACAAATGCAATGTAGATCTAGGTTATCAATACTATTTCTCAGAAGACAATTCTATGCTCATGTTTTTTTGCACTTTTGATCCCAAGATGAAGGCAATTATTTTTGGAGCATTTGTAAAACTATATCACCACGTACAGTTGCAACTCAGTCTCAAGAAATAAGAAAGTGCAAGAAATGAGCTGTCACAACAGTTAAGTCAATCCATGGTTACGCATTTTGGAATTTCATTGACCCTAGCTTTTGTGGCGATTGGCAGTGAATTGTTGTCCACGCTTCCACTCAGCAGAGGCAAGGTATTCTACAACATGATTGTGATTTGTCTCCTTTGCTAATTGGGCTGCAGTAGCTCCTTCTTGGTTACGTAAATTAGGGTCTGCTCCAGCAGCCATGAGTTGCTTTACAGCTGAAAGTTGTCCAAACAAAGCAGCAGCGTGGAGAGCACTTTCACCATTCTGCAAAACAAAGCAGATTCAGATTAATAACCATTTGCAAAATTTAATTTGAAAAATAACTTGGCATAGGTGCTGATGGTGGAGTTCTTATTTTTTCTGTTGTAGAAGTATTATGACTCAAGAAACAATGGAGATATTTCAGTCAAATAACATCATTTTTATGTAACACCAATAACCACCAGATGTAGCATTTCTTCACAAATCAGAGAGAATCTATCTATTTACTCAAAATATGAGTCCAATCTGAGGAACTGAATGCATGAATAATGTTAAATAGTGTTTGATACTTTTGTATTTTTGTATATTGTATCATTGAATATTAATAAGGAAAGATAACGGTTTGATGACTCCAAGGTCTAAACAAAACTCACTCTAGCTGACACAATAAACAGATGACCTTCTTAAATCTTATTTTCCTTTCCTTGACAACGAATAAATATGTTTGTAGTGATATGGAAAAATGACAGTTTTACACACCACCACTACAAACTTCAATGTTTTCGAGGCAGATGGCCAGAGGAGTGTGCTGCCTAAAGCAAGAGGGGTGGAGGACAAAATTTCTATGTCAGCGTGGGCCCCTTTTTCCATTAAACTGTTTTTATTTAATATGACATTTTTTGTAATAAATAAATGAAACATTCTACAAGGAGAAGGAAACTGTATATTTAATGATACCTTCAATTATTACCTAAATGCCTAACACTTAAATGATACCTAAAATGTATACCTAATACCTTAAATCATATGATACCTAAATACAAATAATTTTATATTGAACCATTTATAGGGTTGCCAGATGATTTGAAGAGCTTCTTTTCCAAACAGTGTCATGTCTCGACTTCCCAAAGTATAGGTTTAAAAACAAGGGGGATCAGGAATTTGACGCTAGGCAGTATGATGCTATGTAAGTTAGAATTTGTATATTATTTCATATTGTATGTTCGTTTCTTCTTCGAGCTTTTGTTATAAGATTTAAAATTAATTTTTAGAAATTATTTAAAACCTATTTTAAATTGAGCCACTCCTTTAATTGAGTTAAATGTGAAAACGAATAAATGATTTCGCTTTGCTTAATAAGCTGTAGGAATGAAAAGTAATGCATGTAAAAACCGAGTAATTTTGATGAATATTATATTGATAATTGATTATTTATTGAATATTGAATATAATATTGATGAATTTTGATGAATATTATATTTAATTTTTATATTTTTCTATCTATTTTCATTTTCTTGCTAGCGGTATCACCAACGCTAATTGGTAAAATATGTATCCCATACGAATTAGTAGTCATTGTTACTTGTAACCCACTGTAGTAACGCCGCATTGATAACAGAAGGCGATAATGACTGCTGTCTTTTCTTCCGCGTTAATATCAAGTTAAATAATTTTACGGCTAAAATACGCATTGTGCATCGTTGGTACATTTATGTAGAAGTTTATTGAATTCAATACAGAAAGCTGTTTTCGTTTCAGCATTTGAATTTTAAAAAATATATGAATTTTTCACTCTTCGTTTGTTTAAGACTTTTTCAAACGGTAGTTGAAGTGTGACACAGAAATTGTCATATTATAATTTTACATAGCCATTAACAATATAGCGAGAAAGTACGTGCTGTTGTAGCACCTCTAATTTATTCTGTGATTAAGATTTTGAGTCCATTTTCTCTGCAAACAAGCCTCTGATAAGCTTTCATTGCTTTCAATTTTTTACCAGTACAAAGAAGAAAGTAAGGCAAATTTATGGAATCTGGAGAAAATGAAATTAGCAATTACTGTAGCAATTACCTCGTACTTAACGATTACACTTACCGGCAAGAGTCCTAAGTTGGGTTTGTACTTAAGGAGTTCTTCGATAACGGCAGTGTGTCCTTTGTGAGCAGCTTTGAAAATAGGCGTTGCACCATCCTGGAAGACATACGAGAAGCACAATACAGAAATGCATTTCTTCAAACATAAAAATAACTATCTCAACACATCACGGATCCTCGGTTTTAAAGAAAAATTAGAATATTTCCACCATCTCTCCTTATCCCCAACGCTGTTCAACATATTCACCCACGATATCCCCAGTCTTCCCTTTACCGAAACGGCCCTATATGCAGATGATACAGTCCTATTCACATCCAATCATTCTCACCAAAATGCCTGTTCTTCCCTTCAAGAATCCCTAAATGAATTCTCCACTTGGTCTTCTAACTGGCAACTTAACTTAAACCCTTCTAAATGCATCGCCAAAACCTTCACCCTAAAACGCATTCCGCCTGTTCATCCCTATACATATCATCTACCCTCAAATGGGCAGTTCACAGCACTTCTTTACCTTGGATATTCTCAAATCCATTCCTCCCTTCCCAACTCTATCCTCTTTTAATAGAAAGTCTTCCCTTAACCTAAAAACCACCATTCACTTATATAAATCACTAGTCCGTCCTACAATTACGTACGCTGCACCGGTATGGGGAGGTGCCGCCCCCTCAACAAAAAGCACATCCAACCCTACAAAATAAAGTCCTCCGCACTGCCTTAAATGCCCCATGGTATATATCTAATGATCAAATTCACAATGATTTGAAATTCCCTACAGTCGCCCAGCACATCGCCCGCCTCTCCGAAAGATTCTACAACAAGCTTCATAACCTCCCCTTCCAACCGATTTTCTCACTAGGAAAAATCACTCACCCTCATCTAAACCGCATCCCGTCCAGATTCCCCAAAGATAAATTCCGCCCTCCATAACTTCTACACTTTTTTCCATATCATAAGCGCCGTCATCTCACCCATAACACAAACCACCGCAATAATTCCCAAGCACCCCAACCTGATTTTCTTGTAGAGGAGCCCAGTGGGGTCATCCTCCCTCTTATTTTTGGTCTGTATATTATTGTATACATAATGTAAACAAACAATTCTGTAAAGTGGCAATGTACGCTGTATCAGAAAATATTTGAATAAAAAAAGGAAAAAAAAAAGAAACATCTCTCCTCAATTTCATTTTCTCTATGTAATTTTATTATTTTTTATGCATGTAACAAGACAGTGAGCGTAGCCTTTAGTGTCCTTGTAGTGATTTGCTCATCCCAAGCCAGCCTCCTATGCCGCGAGTTTCGGGGATAGTAGTCAGTCCTCTTTTAATCCATTCACATTTGTATCGGGGCGGAGCCCTCCTCTCCTTGGCTGTTGGATAGATTGATTGATTAGTGATTCCGGATCCGTCCAGTGCTAAGGTCTTTAGTCCCGTACGTGTAGTGCATGTTTATCGCTGGAGGGGGGGCTATCTTCCTCCGCTGGATGGCGAGATTTGGCGCCAACCTGCGGTCGGCTTGGGGGGTTTTCCCCAATCAGATATCTCCCAGTTGCTGGGCACCGCCCCAGTCGGAAAAAGCTCTGACTTCCGACGTGTGTGCTAGTACAGTGTATGTAAGTGTGTATGCGTGTAAGTATGGGGTGAGGATAGGACAATGAAGGGGAAGGAATGATCGCGCGTGGTCTTTGACCCATTTGTTAGGGTACTGCTCCAGCATTCACCTGGTGCTGGCTGGAGAAACCATGGAATCAGAGCAGTCGGCCGCTAGAATTCTCCCCCAGACAGTAGTTGAATTCGACTTAGCTATCCAGCTAAGTATTAAAAAATCCTGCCGCTGTCGGGACTCGAACCTTAGGACCTCCCGGTCAGAGGTACTGCAGTGACATACATTTATACCCTGAACCACCTAAGCCGGTCTGCTGTTGGAGACAGCCCTTAGGTCCCCGGGAATTCTTACCAAAACGCTCATTTCTTTCTGTATTCAGAATTTAACTACGATTGCCGTCCGTATTGTTGAATACTATAGTATATGACGTAGGGTATGGATAACAGAGTTATGAAAACGTGCACAACATTCGCTTCTCCCCGTAGCACGTTATACACAGCTTTTAACTGTTTTTATGTAAAATATGTAAACAAGATTTATAAATTTCGTTTCTTATACGAAGGTTATATTTCGAAATGTATTGAACAGTTGAACACCAGTGATCTCGCTTAAACGGACGCGGTTGGATTTTGTAAACCGAGGCGTCAGCTGATGTTTAGGCTAATTCTAACAATGCGCCTAGGTTTACAAACCGCATCCGTTTGTGATGTGTAATGAATACGTAATGTGTAATGAATTTGTGATGTGTATTGATCTAGTAACGCGAAATAATCTTTTAATGAGTAATTGAACTCAGTGTACCTAAATATGATATGTATTTAAGATGTGCCTCCCACTTCTACGGAAGACACGCTTCACAAGATGAAGTTGTTCATGCACAACAATAAAGTTCGTTGCCATCTTGTCTGACAAGTAATATTGAATGTTTTCCGTTGCCAACCTGTCAAAAAGTATTTGTATAATTTCCATGTTTCCATTCATAACATTGTTTGTATTTTGGATATTGTTTGATGACAACCTGCCAAGTGATATCGGAAGAGTTGCTACTTTTTAGTAGAGTAGGAAGTAGCGTCCGGCGATAACTGGTGGACGCACTGTAACAAAAATCCGAGGGCGCAGAATCGACAGCGGTACCGCGCCACTCAGGCGGCATGGGTCGAATCTCAAGTTCAACCACACGCTTTGCGGAATTGGTAGTATAACGGTCAGCGTATCGGACTGTTGTACCCGAGTTTGCGGGTTCGAAATCGATCGAAGCCGTGGATTTTTAAAGGCGAAAAAATCCTTCATTCTCCTTCCTTCGGAGAGGAAGTAAAGCCGGCTGTCCCATGTAGTAAATTTACTGCATGTAAAAGATTCCTCAAGCCTAAAAGAAGCCTCTAAGCTAAATTCAAAGCGTCTGTTTCGTTACCCAATATAATACCTTCTTTCTCCGCTAGGTGGTGAAACGAGGGTATCGAAATGTGCGTGGTCAGACGGAAGAGCGGGCCTGATGGCCCGAGTCTCGCCACGTAAAATAAGGTATTAACCACACTACCCGGGGGTGGGAGCGCCTCAGACGGCATGGAGCGCGCCTTTGACAATAGCTCGTGCTATCCCCTCCCTTGAGATGTCCGCACGTGCGTCCGACCAAGCACCGCCACGCGATAATGTATTACCCGCGTAAGTTTTCTTGAACGATGCTTCCCCCTCCCTACAGCAATAAACAGTTGAAGACCAAAGCTCCAGCGAGCACTGATGACTAGAGACCGGATTTTTATGTAATTACATACTTTTTGTCTTTCTACTTACGGTTCCCAAAACTGTAATCTTGGCGAATCGTCGCTCTCGTAAGGCAACAACCAATTTCTTCGTTACAAAGTCTTGCATATTTAGTACTATATTACGTATTTTACATATTTTGTTATTTTCACAAAATATTTTTTTATTCTATTGATTTTCCTCAATTTTTTACAATTATTTAATGAAAAGTATTTTTAAAAAATCAGCAGTTTCCCTACATTATTGGTGAAATCTAAGCGTGAAATATCACTGACGCCGCGTTTCGTGATCCTTTACATTAAATTCCAAGAAACTTTGGCGATCGCCAACTTTTATCACTTCGATGAGAATGTTGCACGCTACAGTGATTGTTTGCTGGTCGTAGACTTCGCGTTTGTAGGATAGCTTCTATTACGTCTTGTCTGGATCAAGATGCATATAACATTACATAAATGCATATTGGTGTGGCTTACAATTATAGATGAAGGATATGGTACTGGATTACAACAGATGTAGCTTTTAGTTCTGATGGGCAGTTGTATGAAGCAAAGTGTGTGTCAACTTGTGCTCTCCTAATAATTTTTAAAACATTTGTATTATTTTTAAAATTTGTTTAGAAAAATGTTATAAACGTAAATTAGTATTGTGTTAATGTGTTTTATAATTAGAGGATTTTAATATTACATATTATATTAGATTTTACATATTTATTACATATTCTTACTGGTTTCATTACATATTTATGTACATATTTTGACGTTTCATACTACATATTTTTCCGGTTTCTACTGATGACAGCATTCCAAACACATCTTCATTGACGCGTAAGAAAATATATTTACTATTGAAACCGAGAACTCCTGGTCGTATTTTTCTAAACGATATCTAAAGAAATGGCCAAAGCAGATTTAGATCCATCGCAGGAGATACCTCGAACTCCTGGGAAAATTAGAACTTAATTTATTGAGAAAGTTGCGAAGGCATGACTGATATCCCAGAGATTGGCATTGCTTCATAAAATCTAGTGGTTGCAACTAATACCCCCACTCTACCGTATTTCTCGAAGCCATCGTTCAAGAGAAGTTGCGTGATTAATACAAATGTGTTCTACGCTCTCCACAGGTCATTTGCCATCATGGCACGGAGCTGTTAGGTTGTGATACTCGCACTTTTACTTCGCACTTACTCCCGCGTCTACAATTGACGCAACGTGATTCCAAGCCCTTGGGGACGTCAAGCACTTTGCGCTTTAGGAGTAATGCTGCATTAATTACAACGCGTTTCATTTTGGAGTAATCCTCCGTTAATATTATGTCCGTCACGTCTCGTGGCAGTCAGTTGTCAAAGCGGACCGCCAGGTAGCATCTCCGCGTACGCGCCTCCCACCACGCGCTCCTGCGTCACTACCCAGCGGTCAGAATTGGGAAGGAATAAGGATAGGGGCAGGGTTTAGGACACTTCACAGAGGTTGGACTAACCCTTGTGAAGCAGTCAAACTCATTTTGTTGGAACAAATTTCACATGAGATTCGACGGGAATCGAACCCGGACGCCTTGGTGAAAGGCGAGCGACTTCGCTCTGCGCCACGAGATGGCCACTGTTTTCTTTCTTATTACAGACATTGTCTACAAAGGAGTTGAGTGCTTCTTACCCCTCTCGCCATTCCATCATACATACTCCAGTACCGTTGCCTCAGAGTAGCCGAGAACTTAGCTTTTCGGGAGCCCAATAAAAATAAATATTTGACGCCGCTCACTGTCTACCTACGGCCAGGGTGGCCGGTGGCGTATCACGTTATTTGCTCCTTAACGGCCTAATGGGTTAATAAGTACATAACGCTCCAGGTCTGACTCACATGTCGCACCGCGTCCACTTTGGCGCCTACTCTGACCAACTGTCGCACGATGTGGTCATGGCCCATCTGGGCTGCAATCCACAGTGGAGTCGCTCCGTCCGTCCGGCGCGTGTCAGGCTCGGCCTTCTGCGCCAGCAGCAGCAGCAGAATTTTCAGGTGGCCGTTCTGAGCAGCGATGAACACCGGGGTGGCGCGGTCCTGCAACACATTAAATGTAATGCTTAAATTAAAATCAATGAAGATTTAATGTACGATCGTTAACTTAACTTTCTTGTGTACATTAAATTTAATTGTACACGTACATTAAATTTAATGTACACATACACTAAAGTTAGGGTACGTGTTCTTTAAATTTAATTTACGTACATGAAAATTTGCTTTCATGTTCTTTTACATTAATAGTAATGCAGAAATTTCTGTCAATGTGGGTGGCCCAGCGGAAATCTGCGTGCACTGTTCCAGAGCTTATCTGTGGGCAACCGGTATGGACCCGCCAGGGTCCGTGCTTGTGGAAAGCATTAGCCAGGCATGACACGGTCGCGGGCAAGGTAACGAGCTTACTAGAGCTCGCAAGCACTGCGTCCAGAGAAATTAGCGCTAGATTTACAAGTAAATGTTGTACAATGCTACGGAATGGCGGTATGTCATTGGATACCTGGCCCATGATGGTCTTTGGGAGAAGTTTCTTGACAGTTACTGTCACAAATTAAGCTACATAATTACTATTTTCACTTTAAGACAAATGAATGATCCATTAAAATGAAACAATACATCAGTCCGGTTTCAAATTTTGAATTGAGAGAAAAAAAATGAATCAAAACTATCTTGATTTAGTAATCGTGTTTACTTAAGTGTGATATAAAAGCATGAACTTCCATGGTTAGAAGGTATAACCGACAAATATTCTTGTATGTTAAAAGCGATGTCCATTCATACGCCAGAATTGTTAACTTATAGAGACTTGTTAATTTTTTCACATTATTCAATACAATAAATCACTGAATGATTTAATAATACAACACAAAACGGGAAAGAAAGAATTCGCCATTCAAACATTCCGTTTTATTCCGGTCACTTAGCAAACGTTTGTATAAGAGATAATCTTGTCTTAGAACTGACTAGTATGGCAGTTTTCAGCATTCTATAGTTTAAGAAGATTTTGACCAAGTTCTATTCGTAATTGTTTTTATATTGGCTTTTCATCAGTTAATTTAGTATCAAAAGTTATTGCTAGGTATTTTACTCGGTATTTCTGAGTAACCATTCAAAAGGTGCATATTGAATCTGTAATGGAGGTGGTGACTGAATTTTTCTAAGGGTGGATATTTTTGTGTTACTCGAAACACACTCAACTTCATGGTTTCTTTCTTCCACCTCAGTCGGGATGCAATCGGACTATGCCTTCGGGGGAGGGGGTGGGATTATCTGGGAGGAGAGTGAGAGGGATAGCTACCCGCGGGAGGCAGTCGGGAGATTCCCGGTTTTGCACTTTTCCTTAATGGAAAGCATTAATTACGTTATTATTTTCATTACAAATATACTTTAAGCACCCTAAACACTTATTCACGATATTACTTTCGGGAGTTCTCAAACACTTAAAGTTTGCACCCTTCACACATGTGTAAAAGTTTACTGTACTACCAGGATGAGATTTTCTTAAAAGGCGGACTTCAAAAATTATTGTACTCTATAGGAAATATTTCTGGAAATTTCCGATGCACGAGTGGTACTTAATCATACTATTCCACGAATTAAATTGTGTCGAGAGACTCAGAATGCCTCGAATTGATATGAAACCGGCGCTTTTAAGTGCACATCCTCTCCTATGATTGATGATTGATATATCGCACCTTCAGTCAGGACAACAGAAAGGTCCGATAAAAAAAAGAGGGTAGAAATCGATATTTTTGTTTAGAAATACCGCCTTGATTGGAGAATACCGGAGGCATTGTTACTTATTTATTATTTTGTGTTAATTTCATACGGTGAATAGTTTCGCTAAATCATTAAGGCATTGTAAAATTGATTTAAAGTATTTTTTTAAATTTACATCGTAAATAATAGTCTACTAAGAAAACTCGACTTCATAAGCCATCACCACAAAATAAATCAAGCCATCAGATCTGTTCAATGATTTTAGAATATTTTAAAATTCGATGGTCGTACTTGGTCAATTTCTCCTTGGAGTCACTTCCCTATGGATATATACTTCTCAGATTGCGAATTAATCTTCTCACGTACTTTTAACCAAGTACGTGAGAAGATTCTTGAAGAAGGCATGTTTACTGAGCGAATGTTAGGTTCAGATGTTAATAAATAACGAGGTCATACCTTCATAAATGAATTCACTCTAGCACCTCTTCGAATGAGCTCCTTCACGACATCAAGGTGTCCGCACTGGCAGGCAACGAACAAGGGAGTGCCTCCGTCCTAGAACATCAAAGATACATTAAACTTGACACGATGATAAATCACACTTGACAAGGAAATCTCACTAGGCAATTGATGGGAATAAGATTTCAATAAAAAATCGTGAATATTCAAAGTGTTACAACGATTTCTCCCAACAAATGAAACTGCAAACACGCAATTTTACATTTGAACTTTCCTCTTAATATGTTTCACAACTCCCGCTGTACTTATAGAATTTTATTTGTTATAAATGTCTCATAATTTTAACACAATATTAGTACCAAGATATTTCCTTACACTAAACGTTAAATTACTAGTTTCGAAGGTAATTGGATAAACAGTATACGTTACCCCTTCATACAAATCCTCGAATAGGCACAAAATAAATATAATAGGTTTCGAACTGACTGCTACCTAAAAGAAATAGAAGCTTACTTAAAGCTTAACAAAGTGATTACCAACAGGGGTTCGGCTACGGTATCGTGAGATATGGAAATAAATTGCAACCGAAAGCTTTCGCGGACAGCAAACGCATTTATGTTATCAAGAAGACGTCACTTACTTGACAGTAAATTTCAGCTCTCATTATTGGAACCTTCTTTTATTTATTTACTTTTTTATTCATTCATGGGACAAAGCCTGAAACGTTTAGTTTTCTACAAAGGTCGCGCCATCTCCCTGAGAACTTACATTCCTGCAAACATATAGAAATTACTCGAAAAAAAGCAATAATAAATCACGGGATGTAACTGCCACTTGGAAGGCAAAAATGGTCCTAGGATCATATATATTACAAAAATTCTATTATTTTTCAGAAACGAGGACTTTTTATCCATTCCTCGGCAGTGGCACACTGTAATAAGAGGCCAGTACTGTTGAGGGCGTAAGTCATACATACTATTATATGTACTATGGTCCGGTGGGGGGGGGGGGAATGAAGGCAATAAAGGGTCATAAACTGTGTTCAAAGATAATTTTTTTTATCTACAGTGAACTGCGTTATAAGAGACATCCGGAGGCAATAGTTTTTGTCACTCTTAAACGGCAACTCTTATAAATGGGAAATGCTACTATAAATTCATTATATCTTCATTAAAAGTTAAAAACTTTTCTTGTTTTAGATGATTGTTGGAATCTTTGTTAATAACTATAGATAACAGTAAAATAACATTTACAATTGATTTTCAAATGTTCAGCAATTTACACAATAAAGCTGCAGTACTGAAGATATTTTGAAATATATTGTGGGGAAAATGCACAACTGATGGAACTGGGACTGAACAATTTACACAGCCAGAATGCTTCGCAGAGGAACAAGTAGTACATTTTATTCCTGAATTAGTATCAGTAAGAAATTGGCCGCAGAGAGAAGTTCTTTTCAGAATAAGATCTGAAATTCGGAGAGATCTGAATTCTTTCCAAACTGCATCTGTACCTATTACAAATATCATCTCCCCAACATGTGATCTTTTTGCGATACCAAACTAGTACTCGATCATATCTTTAATGTACACCTATACAACCATTAAATAGTTATCTGTATTCAAACATGATACAATTCTACTTTCATCACAACATAAGATAATAAAATCAACTTTTTAAAGCCTTAAAATATTTTCTTAATATAAATATCTGTAATAGTCGCAAGAAACCAAGTTATTGATGCACTATGGATTTTCAATGTCAATTTGTCAATATTGACATAACTTCATTTCTGGACATATGACATTTTGATTTTTTTTAAATCTGCATATTGTGGCGTCATTCTTGCAAGTCAAAATGGCACACTGTTCACCACACGGTTAACATCAATATCACCACGATTATGTGAAGCTCAATGTAATGGAAAGAGTGTAATTAGTCTTACGCCCTGACACAAAACTGCCCTGCACACAGTTCCCCTCCCCTGAGCATAATCAGGACTTTCCCATGAATGAACTCTTTAACGGAGACAGCAACCCTGAGCGTTGTCACGAAACAATACATAGGGAAAGAACGAGCAAATTTTTATCTTTTTTGGAGCTGGTTTGTAATTTAGCTGGAAGGATAATTTTGCGCCAGAGAATCCTTTCTTTTCCACCTTTTGCTTTTTTAAAATAATTTATACATGAGGTGTACAAGCATTTAGACCCTATATTGTCTCTCAAAAGCGAGATTGTTTTATAAAACAGGTTCTCTTATAATGGGGTGCTGCTGAATGTTTTAAGACCATTCCTGCTCTCCCATTCCTTCTACGCAGAAACTACCTCCCAAAGTTGGAGGTACAGTTCACGTTCAGCCTGTTTGTTTAGCTTTTTCTCGTTATAAATTGGCAAGTTAAAAAGAAATGCTTAGGGAATACAGAACCCTTCTCATTAGTGTTCAGGAAAATCAAGTCAGTTCTCTGTATCTGGTCTTCAGTATCCTATTAGGGGCATGGCACCACAAGAAAAGAAAGAAGGTTAAGAACTGGAGGAGAACGAGGAGGAGAATGAGGAGCAACAGGAAAAGAAAAGGGGGTACAAGAAATATGAAGATGGAGTAAGAAGGAAAAAGGAAAAAATAGGGAGAAGTCTAATAAGTTGAAGACGAGGCGTAGAAAAGCTTAAGATAAAGGAAGAGTTAAAAAAAAAGAGGGTGAAGGAGGGAAAAGAAAGAAGAAGGCATGAGGACGAATGCGGAGGTAAAAAGAAAAAGATAGGGACGAAGATGAAGAAGTGGAAGAAAGACGAGGACAAGAAAGAAGAGGAAAGGAAGGGTGAGGAGAAAAGGCAAAGGTGAAGGAAAAGGAGTAGGAAACGAAAGTCAGAAAGAAGAAAAGCAAACGAGGCAGTGCCGGAGTTAGACAATATTGGGCTCGGGGCAATGCTGGAACATAGCCTCCCTCCCCCGAAAAAAATAAAAATGTGAAAGTTGTATCAAGAAACTATATGAGTTATATTATGTCAACCAAAAACCCAAATTACGTTTTGGAAATATATGTTTTAAATAATAGTTTTAAGTAAAAGCATTTAGTGATTAAATAATACAAGTTCCAAGGTGAGCTGAAAACACTAAAAAAAGTTTATTGTTTAGTGTTTAATAAAACCTCTTGATAATACAAAAACCTATTTTAATTTGGCATCAAATTTTAATTCACTTCTAGAGTCCTACCCCGTAAGTAATGACTATATAAACTATTTAAGGTAAAAAATTAATTGAAAATTTTGAGAAATATCAGGCCACTGTACCGAGACAAAATTACGATAACGGTTTTCTCTTATTTCTTTTTCAATTTTTTACTATATTTTTTTTTGTCAGTCCCATCTTTGAGCCCCTTGACTTGCGGGGCTCCGGGCGATGTCGCATGACTGCGACCGTATCAAGCAGTGCTGCAGATCAAGCGACATCTGGCGGCACGACCGAGAAAGACGCGAAAGCCGTTCCATATTCCATCTTGAAGATAATACTCTCAGGTGCCACGTTACGAAAACCAAAGTGTAGGCATGGGCAGACAGAGCAATCCTCCGGGGACGGGAGGATCCGCCACTGACGGGAAAAAATTAATAAAAAATTGAAAAAGAATTCAGAAATAGAGAAAAACGTTATCGTAATTTTATAAGTCGCGGTGGAGTGGTCTGGTATTTCACAAAATTTTCAATTTTTTTTTCCTTAAATAGGTTATTACTTATAAGGCAAGACTCTATGAAATGGATCAAAATTTGATGCTAACATTGAAAATAGATTCTACTGATATTCATATTTGTTATTCCATTATTTAACAGGAGATTTTATTAAACACTATACAACAAATATTTTTAGCGTTTTAAACTCACCTTGGAAAATTGTATTATTTGATCACTAAATACTTAAAATAATTATTTAAAATATATGTTTCCTTCAGGGATTCGGTGGTATAACAGGCAGCGTACCGGCCTGTTGTGCCCGAGTTTGCGGGTTCAAACACGATCGAAGCCGTGGATTTTTAAGGGCGAAAAATCCTTCGTACGCCTTCCTTCGGAGAAGTAAAGACGTCTGTCCCATGTAGTAGATTTACCGCGTATAAAAGATCCTCAAGCCTAAAAGAAGCCTCTGAGCAAAATTGAGATCCGCCTGTTTCGTCACCCAAGATAATACCTCCTTTCTCCGCTAGGTGGTGCAAGAAGCGTAGCGAAATTTGCGTGATCAGACGGAAGAACGGGCATGATGGCCCGAGTCTCGCCACGTAAAATAAATTAATTAACTAAAACATTAACCACACTACACAAACATTAGCCACATTAACTAAAACTAAAACTTTTTTGTGGCTTAAACGTTGCAAATTTTGTTGTTTGTTGCAATCATATAGTTGAACAGCGGAGGCGCAGCGCGCGCGCCAGACCGACAGACTCACGAGGCTGGGGGCGTCGACGGGCGCGCCGTGGTCCATGAGCAGCTGCGCCACGTCCACGAAGCCGCCCTGCGCCGCGAAGAACAGCGCCGTCGTCCCCGTCTGCAACACAGCCACGCACACCGTAAGTGGAGGAAAATTAAAAATAAAAAAATAGTGTTGGCTCGGTTGGGGGCAGGGGGGCTTGCTCCTCCTCCCCTGGATCCGCCACTGGATGTATTGCGAACGTGCGAAAAGTAGCGGAGAAGTCTTCCTCTCTTTCTATGGCCAATCTCCACCTGACATGTAGGAATGCGACATCGTTGGCAAAACAACGATGTTAATAATGCATTGCCCCTAAAAGACCCATGTTTTTAAAACTGTTTTATAGTAACCTCTAACATCAGCGTTGGCGCGGCGGAGAATTTAATTTGACAATTGCCGTGTTTATTATTTTGTAATTAAGATTTAACTATCTAAAAGTAGTAGTAGTACTAGTAATAATAATAATAATAATAATAATAATAATAACAACAACAACAACAACAATTTGCCGATCCGGGTAAACGAAATCGCTAAGACACTACTACCGAGGAGATCGTGGACCGAAGGATCGTCGGTTCGAGTTCTGCTTCGGGCATGGTTGTGTTTGTGTGTGTCTCTTTGTATGTTTGTGATTGTCCATTTCATCCTTCGTCATTATCATTTCATCTCATCCTCCAGGACTAACAATCTTGGGTGTAAAAAAACGATTCAGCGCGAAAATAGTGATCCTCGTCATAAAAGTCACGTGCACCTACCTTCTATAAACATGATTGAGCCCCGGAGGGTTGCACGTTCGCGTGGTCCCAAGATGGCCAATTCGCGACACACACACAATCAATCAATCAGAAATCTAACCTAGAGGAATGTTTTAGTGTACAGCGGGGTTAACCAATTAAGCTCTAACGCACTATTCAAGTACTATATATATATATATATATATATATATATATATATATATATTGGAATATTCTTTTAAAAATGTCAGGAGAAACATTCTTTCTCACAGAAGCTATAATACTCCTTTCACTTACTGAATTGTTACATCGAAACTGTTATTACTATGCACATAACTACGTTTATATTAACCGCCATTTAATAGCTTTAAAAAGGATGCAATTTTCTCCAGAGGATAACGAATCGGCGGGTGAAAGCAAGGCCACATTCACTATGCACAACAGTCTGGCCAAAATCTAAGACCGATTTGATACGCTTCCTTTTGGCGAACGATTTGAGTGTTTTAGCGAACGCGTGCATACGCACAGCGACTCTGCCGTCCCAAAAGACGCTCTGCGCATGCGTCGCCCCTCAAAAGGAAGCGTGTAAAACGGGTTTGGTTTGTTTTTTTCGTGTTTCCGGGCGCGTCAACTGCCCTGTTCATTAGTCCCGTTAGTGTAGTGCATGTTTTTTCTGGGGAGATGGCGGTGATCTTCCCCCGCTGGATGGGAGATCCGGCGCCGACCTACCGTCGGCTAGTGGGGTTTCCCCCTAACCAGGACTCTCCCACCAGCGGGGCACCGCCCCAGCCGGGACAAGGTCTAAGCTCCCGACCGGTCTCCCGGAATATGTGGTTGTGTAGTGCATGTTAGTGTAAGTGTAGGTGTAAGGGGAGAGGATAGGACAAGGAAGAGGAAGGACAGATCGCGCGCGGTCCGTGGCCCGTTTGGTAAGGTACTGCTCCGGCATTCGCCTGGTATTGATCGGAGAAACCACGGAAAACTACCGATCAGAGCAGCCGGCCGCTAGAATTCTCCTCCAGACAGCGACTGAATTCGACCTAGCTGAAAATCTAGTCTCGAAAATCCTGCCGCCGCCAGGACTCGAACCTAGGACCTTCCGGTCAGAGGCGCTGCAGTGACATCAGTTCATGCACTGAGCTACCGCTCCCGGTATGTAAAACGGGTCTAGGAGTGCACTTGGTAAAGTTCTTTTCCCATTTCCTTGCTTTCAAGATTTCAAAGAGTGGCATTCATAAATGAGGCACCTAGATATGGATTCCTATATGGATCAAATCAATAATTTCCAGCAAAAGCATCGAACTCTGAGCGGAGGCAGGCGATCTCCGGTATTCTCCCGTCAACTCGCACCTTGAATTAAATCGTTTTGTCATTCCTTTATTCCGGATTTCGAATGATTGAATTACCAATATATCAATAATGGATGCACACGACTTAAAAGACTGAAGTGGATAACAAACAAATAACCTTTAGAGCGCGAAAAAAATACAATACAGGGGAGTTTTATTCCATCGCAAATACGGCCAGGGAGCATCCCTTAATTACGAAAGGAATCCAAGGGGAGGTGTGGAAGGATAAAAATCCCCTCCCTTCGTCTGCATTTCTGGAGTGTGCCTGGTGCCTCCGGGAGGGGGGGGGTCTGAAGGCCCCGCCCCCGCCCAACGGACTCCTCCTTCCGCCGGCAAGCAGTTATCGCTTCCGCGCACCTGACGCGCTCGCAGCGGAGCGTTATTGCACTAGTCGCCGCCTTCTCCTCGGCACACACACCGTGTTCAAGGCCGCGAGAACCACACGAAACGAAAATAACTGACAGCTGCCAACTGTCCTTTGCTTGGGTCAACAGAGCGCCAACCATCAGAAATGCAATTTTAAATAGCATATGTCAGTTACGACCTTCAGTTTTGGTTTCAACGTTATTGTAGATTTACATTATTTTTCGCAAAGAGCTAGGTTACTGCATCAGATAAACAGAACACCGACTACGTGTCCAGAAACGTCCTACAAGTATGTAATAATAGGGCGATAGAAAATAATGTAAAAACTACAAACTATTTTGAAGAATATCAAGAGCAAAGCTACATTGACATTGCAGATGATCTTTTTAGAAACTGTACAGAGTTAAAATATTGGTTAAAAAAATCAAGTTGTGATAAATAACTTGATTTACGTTAACTTACGTTGGTTAATCAATGCAAAATTAATTAAATTGGTAAATGAATTTAAACCGTTGTTAAAAAATTGTATCAGAAAATGATAGAAAGGATTATACTATAAAAGAAATTCACTGGTAAATTTCAAGAGTTTTAAATGACGCACACGGAACAAGCTCTCATGTAATTATCTAGGTAATATATTCTCAATAAGCTTGTAACTGAATGCTGGAATAATCGGACATTACTTATGACAAAATAATTAATTATTATATTTCACATCGTATCTCTTCATTCACAATTACAGTTATAAGAGTGTTCGAAAAAAAAGAAAAGAAAAGAAAGAAAGAAAGAGAGAAAGAAAGAAACAAACAAAGAAGTTACAAGGTTAATTATAATTTTATTAAGGAAGACTAGATTATTCCACTCGTGAAATTAAAACCAATAGTGTTTAACTATACATACAAATTGCCCCAATCAGGGCAGTGCATCTCAAAACGTTTATCGTTTTTCTATCAGATTTTTCAAACAGCTTCTCCCTACTGGCCAATCATAAACTGTTATTCAACTATCTTAGGAGGCGGTTTACATCGATCGCTATGTTGATATCCAATAAACCATATAAGTACTATAACATCACCTCTTTGATTTTAACATATCTTTCAGATATTTTCAATATTTGGCGCATTTTGGAATCTGTTGGACATAATTTCATTCGTGGAATGGTATTAATACCACCTTTGCTTTGGAAATTCTAGATAAATCCCCTTTGCTTCATGAGTGGTGATTTATCACACTTTCCAAAGCACTCGTGATTACTTATGATAAATTGACGGATAACTGAGGCGTTAGCATTTTCTTTAAACAGCTTCGAAATAAATTGTATAAAGGATCGTACGAAAACAAGGGTTAATTAAGAATTGTTTAACTGATTACAAATGCTGGTAATATATATATATATATATATATATATATATATATATATATATATTGAAACAAATGTTAAGTCTATGCTTGTAAGACGTTTTGTCAATTTATTCTATACAACCCATTTGGCGATTTTTTTATCACATCTGTGGTCAAGAACGATATTTTCCTAAACGTTTCTTAAACGTGTATGTATTGTGGAAGTTCGACTTTCTATAAACTTTATTTATTTATTTTACGTCAAAAACAGTTAAAACTGCGTATGACGTGCAATGTGGAGAAGTGAATTCTGTGCACATTTCAAAATTCTATCATCCATACACTAAGTCATATACTACATGAATTTTGAATTTAAAAAAAGCTCTGTAATAAAATCTATTTTCAAGGATAAATAAGCAATAAATTTTGGGCTCTTATCCATGATGTCCTTTGCCAAGGAATAATACTTCCTGCCTCAACCACATGGAAACGATAATTTGAATAACTATATTTCCCAATTGTAGAAGACGTGCACAGATAATGAAGTTACATTTATGTCCAGAAGCAAAACAAGGGGAAGCCTAGAAGCTGTAAACATATTTTTACACTTCAGCGAATGCAAGTTCTAAATCCACAGTATTAATGTGTATTTTCTTTCACTTTTTAAGTGAAACAATCATATTAAGCTTAATTTTATTTATTCCTTTGGCGGTGCGGTCTGACATAAGTCTGAAGTCCAAAAAGAGCAGTCCGAATCTGATTCATTTCACGTTAACGTAATTGTTCTTGAACACGATGCTCTTCTATCGAAAAACATTTTATCGCCAAACGGCTCACGATTGGCACAGAACTCTTGAACTTGGACCCATGAATACATAAATGACTCAGAAATTAACTATTCCCACCAATGATCCCGATTACCTGAAACCATTTTACAGTCTTGAGACAACACCTCCGATAAGATGACTCACATCCACGTTTGAGTTCAACGTTCTATCAATTGCCTGATTTGTATTCCCGTCTGAAAAACGATTTTACGAAGTTGTGCCTACAGCAGTAATAAAAACGAGTTCACGTGACTGCCTCAGTAAGGGATTGGGACCTTCAAAGAATCTGGGATGGCCCATCAGGCCAAATACGACCGAGACGGAGGAAGGACGAAGATCCTGGGCTTTCCAGTTGCTTTTGTATTCACTGGCTGAGTTGTTCTTCGTGACTAGAAAGTATTTTCCTCCCTCTTGATTCTCTGTATCACGCCGACAGGGTGACGCTCGATGGCCTACAAGCGATGGAGATCTTTAGTTTCTACAAGAATCTCCGCCCTTAAAGTTAACATTGACAACTCGTGACAGATGGAGTAAATCGAAACTTCATTTTGATATTTTCACAAGGATACACTGACGGATCCGATGGCCATGCCCCCACCCCCCAAGACCTCGAGTTTTCGTATACTTTCCTTTATTTGGAAAATAATGATTAAAATGTTTGTTAGATTTATGTAATTATTTAAACAGTAATATTGCATAGTATCAATCTACATACATAAATAATATCCAAAATAATAACAAATATGTTTATTATTTAACAAAAATCTACGATGCCCCTCCCCCCAACGATCGGCTGGATCGCCCCTGCAGGGAAGTCTGAGATTTTTGAATAACAAGTGCTCAAAATAGTGCTTTCGATATTACATGTATATCATATAATATCATACCATATCATATCATTATTACTTACTCAAAATATTGCTATTCGTGTACACAAAATGTTACTGTCGTAAACTTTAATGGAAGTCCTTCTATTGAGGAACTTTGCTTCTGTAGCCAAAAATTTTCACCGAGTGTTTTACATAAGCGCACAACAGATTGCAGAAAATGCTTTTCTTGTTTTTTGATCAGATTCAGTATTATTTAAACACTCAACTACAAGCAACATGTATCATATTTACTGTAACATGTTCTTGTGCGGCAGAAACATGTTGAGAAAATAAATTCTGAACATTTATGAAACCTATACATCTTATTGCATTAGTTTACGAATTATTAAGGTCTGAGTTACTACGGGCGCATACTGGATTCTGGTTTAAATAGATATATTATTAAGAGACATCTTAAACAAATATATAATTACTTGCGAAATCTAATCGAATAATGACGATGAAAATGCCAAATCTTCGGTGTCTCGGTAGTCAGCTGAGACTAGGTTCCTAAAGAACCCAAGAGATACCTTTGATGATAATGATGATGATGGTCCCATTCACCCCCCCCCACACACACACACACACCGCTTGAGAGCAGCCGGGCCGACTGTCATGCTCAACAATATGAGGTCAGGTGTGGATCCCCCCCCCAATGTAATGTAAATATGGTCTGCAACCATACTACAGTACAGGCAGCGTATAAATGACAGTTCTCTCGCCACGTGCTGTGGTATGTCATGTGACTACCTCTGAAGCAATCAGGTTGCGAGAATTTGTTTACTTTCTCATAGGGTTCAGCGTTGCCGTTCATCTGACTCACGCGCAGTCGCGAAGTTTATAAAGTTCGGCTGTGGCGAAGTTCATGAACATGATATCAAGACGTGAGTTTGCCTGTCGGTAAGAGTTTGAAATTTTTCATTTATCTATCATGTAAATTACAACAGCGCACGACTGTCAGAGTTGCTTGTACGTGTCGGCACTGTAAAGATTTTAGTTATGACCCTTTGAGGCGTTGCAAGTTGGACAACCCTAGTCTAGTACATTCTTTTCATAGCTGTATTTCATGAGCCTTTATTGGTGCTTGGACCGGTTTACAGGGATAGCGAGCAAACTTCGAAGACTAGATGGCGCTGTACGAAGTTCCTTGCTAAGTCTACACAATTCATTACATCCACACAATCTTTTCTCACATTATTTACCGTGTAACGACGAGAATTGAAGGATTCGTGTTCAAGGTTAATACATGGGGTACTGAAAATGCACAACACAATTGAAAACATAGGCGAGATTCCAACTGTGATAGTGCCTTGGTGTAATGCATAATTGGGCGCGCAATCCCTGTGCCACCATGCTGACTGATGAGCTTTAATTCATTCCATACAGATTTTTGTCCGTAAAGAAATATCGAAGATTCTTTTATTCCCCTCTTTATTAAGCTAGGAATTCTTTCACTGCTTTGCCTCTTGATTAACGAATCAGTGTCTTTTTTGTGGTCAAAAATGACTTACAAGGGTGGGGACTTATTTTCAGTCAATACTGATGTCTATAATTGTAACACTCGATGTAGTAATCATATTAATCAGGTGTCAGTATCAACAGCTCATAACAAAAAAGTCACCTACACTACATGTACTACATTATTTTACACTTTGCCAGGACATTTAACGATTTTACATACATTACATTTAACGATTAAAATTGATGCACAAATTAAAGTGCCAATTACAATCTGTTCTGCTACATAATTTCCGTAGACTGTACTGAGCATTAAAATAGCTATTAACATACCTAGAAATGTTATGAGTGTTATTACTCCCGAGCGCAAAGGTTAATTTGGACGAGGCCGTAATAACACTCGTAACATTTCTAGGTAAGTTCAGCATTTTATCGGCCACCATAAAATCTCACGAATTATGCGAAAATTTATATTACTGCGATAGTAAACACCTGAACTGTCTGGCTGCGGCACGTTAGTATGATATGGTGGAGTGTTGCTTGAGATATATCTGTAGAAACAATGTTCGTATACCGGAGTTCGAGAAAGATGGGTGCCAATAATTCTCCTGAACCTAAGATGCCTAAAGAAACGACGTTCGGTTAGGTAATTGGCGCGTTGACTTTCAGTGTCGACACCTTCACATCGTCAGTAAATACGATTATCGGAGTAGTTTCATTCAGTGGAATGTCAGACAAATGAGGTTAATTTACCTAATATATATTTTTCTACTTGTACTATTAATAATATTGTAATTAAGAATAATTATTGCTCAAACCACTGTGAATTACTTCTGAATTGTCTGATTCTGGATTGTTTACGTTGCTAAGAATGTTAAAACGAGTGGCTAAGGATGTTAAATTTCTTAACATACAGGTAGGTACAAGTGCACTTAACAAATCTGCAGGGTTGTTTGTTAACAAGAGTTAAAGACGCATGTGACCGATAACGAAACAAATATTGATTTTCTATCAAAGATATTAGTTTTAATGTGTTATTTACCATTTATACTGTAAACATTTAAGACTAAATAGGCCTGTAACAAGTTTGTACATCACTATCTGAGTCAATGACCCCCCAACCCCATCTCAATCAGGATTTTTGTCCTGTTTCCCTGATCTTTGAGTAAATGTTGAGATGGACCGGTGAAATCTTCTGAACCTAAATATAACTTCGCAATCTGCCTACGTTTTCTTGAGCTCAGTGGGGAATATTGTTATTCAAAAAATCGCTCTTCGTGTTCTGGCGGAAGTAAGTCGATTCAAACATGAAGGGCATGATAAGAGAAAATAGCTACAATCTTTAGCTAATTTGCCTTTGCAAACAGTTTTTATTACACGGAAGCGAATATTGTCGTACTAATTCTTGCCAAATACGCTCGATGCTTCCTCTTGCATTCGTAATTCAAGTAAATATATTTACGAGTTTCGGCAGAGATGCTACCGCCTAAGAAATCATACACAGCTTGCACTTATCGCCATAGTACATCACGCAGTTTTTAACCACTATTTCTCGTTTAAATAAAAGGAATGCAGAGACATGTTTTAAAAGCAATCTATTCTCTTTCACCCACCCTAATAATTAAAATCATTTGCCCCCTTTTCCCACAAACACTTTCCCTCCACTTCTGAACAATATATGCGAACTTCCCGTAGTCAAGTTATATAAATATGACATTTTAAAAATATTGAAGTGTTATACTGAGACCCGCATTTGTCTCAGGATGGCCAAATAAATCATTGTGTATAACATTGTACCGGTCAATACCCCTGAAATATGTGAGTCGAACGAGAAGAAAATAAAAAAATGTACGATAAGGTTAGTTCAAACAATGCAACCTTCATCTTTAGAAGAGATACATCGAAAGTAGGTTATCTGTACCCGAGAAACATTAAGCCAACTGCTATCGTGAAGTCACGGTTATCGCTCGATGCAGATTTCTAGGACTACTTCGGGAGATCTTTTTTGGGCACTGACAGCTAGTGAACACATGGTGCAGTGTTGCCAAACACACAAACACTCGCCTATCTACACGTTTCCTGTTCAGTAAGATACCTTTATCGGAAATCGTAACCAATGGAGAGCGGTAAACGATGGGCGTTGAGGCTGCGAAATATTGGGAGAGCTTTTGAAGAAATTGGGGCAAGCTATTCCTCTTTCTGCGCCCTGGTCATAAGGGAAGAGTATGAAAACGAAAAGTATTATGTCTGTTAACATATCTCGGCGTTAGGATCATTACGTATTGAAGAAAATATCAGTGGTACGTGTGTTTGGGCGAAAATAAATCGATTTTCTTTCAGTTTATACCTCGTTACTCTTGTGAGTGAGAAATTCATGCCCCCAAACCTACGCTGATTCCCGGATAATGCAATGCCACTGAGCTTCAGAATCGCTACCAACTTCACGTATACTGCGGTTTTTGCAAAGCTACCTCTCAATTCCCCACAAGGCCCGTCACCACGGTGGCATTTAGGCAAGGTTTTTCGCGTCTTTCTCAGTCGTGCCGCTAGGTGTAGCATGCTCGCGACCGTATCAAGCAGTGCTGCTGATGAAGCGACTCGATGAGCACAAGAGTAATTAATAAATATGCCATCAATGAGAAAGAAACAGCATTTAGAAAAAAATGGCATATGTATGTAATCATAACGAATGGTCGAAGAGTTCTACGAGAAATATTGAATTGTTCGAGAAGGAAGAAGGTATTTTGGTCGACTACCAAAGATGGAAAGATCAGTAGGTGTACCAGGCAATATTGCCTAAGCATGTAGAAGAAAAATATTATTGGATAGTTGCATCTTTCAACGCTTAACGTTGTATATACGGACAAAAATAGCCATACGTAATCCCTTCGTGGAATTCCGGCATTCGCGTTTACTTATTTTAACATATCAATGTAGACAACATTTGTGAAATCGAACACACTGAATTTGAAAAAGTTTTCTCTGTCTCAACTTCTGTCTCCGCTAAAAAGACCGCTAGTACAGAAAATGTTCAAAATAAATATGCTCTTGTTGTATTTCGAAAAATGAAAATAATTACACAACAGTAACACGGACTTGCAGAAAAAACTTTAATATATTGCTAAATACTGTATTAATAGTCCTTGATATTTAAAATTTTCAATTAATTAATTTAGAATTTACTCTAGGACCCGTCTTTGAAAAAGACGACTATTGGTGTTTTCTGCGCACGGGAATAGCGTTGAAAGGAGACTGTTAATAATCGTTTAAGTATAATCAAGCACATATGTTTTATTCGAATCCAAGACACTAAGTGTGGTCACTAGAGTGAGTACAGATCGGTGGGGGCTGTAATAACACACACCCAATTGCCTTACCGTAGTGAGTGAAAACAGAGATGCCACCCAACTTTGAATTCTTAAGTTCCATCTCCTTCATTATAATACGCTATTGAGAAAAAAGAGAAACACAAGTAGAATACAAGCAATGAAATGCTTTAGCGTTTTTTGTTCCGGTTATAACATTAGGAAGAGGCAAAATAAAAAATTTAAAACAATTGGTACTCATCACATGCTGCGAATATTGTATCACTAACTAAATATTACGGAGTTGTCGATGGGTTGCCTTAGCCAGACCGTGGGTTGCAATATTACGGGTGATCCATTTCATTGAGGCTTTATTTCGGGGAAAAAACCCCGCATCGAACAAAATAATGTTTGAAATAAATGTCAACTTATGGAGGGGAAAATACAACTGTGCCATATTCAGCCTCCACTTGTAGCCCTGCGTTTGAGAGGGATACCGCAAACTTGAATCTGAATTCTCAATTTTACTGCAGATTCTCCTGCAAAAAATAGGACGGGTATACTGATACTTCTTTTTTCGATTCGTAGATGACCAGGTAAATGATTCCTTCTTCAAGTACCCCCTCCTCTGCAGAGGACGGTCCCAGCTGGGTCAAGCTCAGGGGAGGTGGGTAGGACCGAGCCTAGCTCCAATTAATGGAAACTCGAATTATCGAAAATGATTGATTTATTAAAATTGAAATAGAAATGCAACTTTTAAATTTCAAAATATGTATATTACAATAACAAAATGTACTGGCAAAATATGACATTATTTGTTGGAGCTAAGTTAATTACATCTTGAAGTCATTTTGTCAATTGTTTTTTGTTTAAGTACATTGTTTCTTTTACGTGCGGAAATATCACGCCATCTTCTGAACATCACATTGTGGCTGGATTTTCCTCAGGTTGTTGTTGTGAACCCTCGTTGTGACTCACACGCGGTGTGGACTCAACCTCCTCATTGTCAAGCGGTGTAGGTCCACTTCCTCATTGTCATCCTGCTCTACTACATTAATTTTATCAACTGTAGCTGCATCCGTAAATTCTAGTTGTTCATTATTTGGCCGTTCTTCCACCATAGAAATATCTTTGTTTCTGAAATATCGACTGCAATCTGCACAATAAACTAAGTGTTGTTTGACGATTGGACTAACAAAGCTACCGCACCGGTCTAACACAATGCTTCGAGGGGGCCAAACACAATTAAAAACAGATGCGGTAAATTGTATATGTCTTGGTCATTTTTTCGGGAATTAATTTGTTTTTATTTATATATTTTAATTAATTTTTTGGTAAGTCGGGTTTATCGAGAATCGAATTATAGATACTCTACTGTATTCCCACTGCATCACTAACTAAATATTACGGAGTTGTCGATGGGATACCTTAACCAGACCGTGAGTTGCAATTTTACGGGTGGTGTGTGTGTGTGTGTGTGTGTGTGTGTAAGGAAAGAGGGAGGACAGAAAAGAAGGAAAGATCGCGCGCGATCCGTGGCCCGTTTGTTAGGGCACTGCTCCGGCATTCACCAGGTATTGTTCAGAGAAACCACGGTAATCTACCGATCAGAGCAGCCGGTCGCTACAATTCTCCAGCCAGCGGCTGAATTCGACCAAAGTTATCTAGCACGTTTCAAATATCCACCATCGTCGGGACTCGAACCGAAGAACCTCCTCGTCGGAGTTGCCGCAGACAGCGATAATGGACTCTGAACAAAAGCAGCCGGTCCCACCGGTTGGGAATCACTGCACTGGACTGAAAAAAGAAATGATGTGTTGACGGTACGCTGCCATTAACATCTCTGGAACGAAAATGTTTTATGGCAGCTTCATTCGCGGGTGATGAAATATGCAGCGCTACGGTCGGTAACTGCGTTTAACGACCCATTAGTCTTTTCGACCCAGAGGGGGCGCTAGCGGACGCGAGCACTCGGAGGCCATTTCTCCTCAGATAAAATGAGAGGTAATGGAAAATAATAAAACGCCTGAGTTATTAAGCATTTTATGGGTAGAGTGCTCTAGCTCTAATTCACTGATATTTGGAAATAATCGCGGTATTTTCCTAATAAACAGATATTTTTGTCATTTCCCGAAAAATAAAACTGCTAGGTAAGGAAAAGTATCTTCATGTTTTTTATGAATAATTAAACCATTTACTTTACAAATTTTAAATAAAATGGTACAAAGAATTTTCTTTTTCCGTACAAACTTTTCGAAAAGTTTTAGAAGAAAAAACTTTTACTGTAACCCAACTTCAAAATCCCGAACTTTGTTAGCTGTGGATGCCGAAAAGTAATTATATATGCACAAAGGTCTCATTTCACACATTAGTGACTAAGAAACGTAACTTGCAAGGCGTAAAACCGGATATTAAGGGCCTAGAACGCACAGTTTTGGAGCTATGCACAATGGTGACATGTGTGGAAGCGAAGCATTGGCACGGATTGCATGAGAGCATACCGATTCCTTTACACTCACATCTCTCACTCCTACACGCACGCACGACACAAGCACAGCAGATATAACATCCCCTTCCTTGGAACACTGTCACTAAGCATTTTACAACACTAAACAAAAACTCAGACAATTTGACATACACGTCACATACAGCACATCAAAAAATCTTCATAACACATATTCCCACAACAAAGATCCTATCCCCAAGCCTCTATCATGTGGGGTACACTCCATTTCCTGTGGCAGTTGCAATGCGCAATATATTGGCCAGACCGGAAAGATCCTTTAAACAAAGAATCAAAGAACACGTACATGCTCTTACACACAAACAACACAATCAAATTGCCAGTCATCTCTTACAACAAGAACACTCATTTAATGCAAACAGTGACGTCGTAAGTTTGGAGATTGAAAACAGATACACTCACAGACTTAAATCAGCAGCCATTCACGTCAATAATTTATTAAACAATCCCCAGAACACCGAATGAACAAATTCCTTCCCTCTCACCCCTCTTGAAACTCGCGGTTTCCTACTCACATTAACCCCTCTGCCCACCACTTTTCCTCGCTGATTGGGCCTTTGCCGTAATGGCCATTTCCTACAAAAAAACAACCTGCGTTCTGCCCCTCTCCTCCATTGAGAGCTTTCTTTTAAATAGCGGGCAATGCCCTTCGCCCTGTCTTGTTTCGACTGAGGCCCCTCAGCCGCCTCAGAATCGGTATGTCAGTTTGCTCACCAAAATTTATCTATTCACTTATTCATTTGTCTACACTATTTTTATTTTATTGTTTTTATTCATTTTACATTGTACATCTGTTATTTCAAGTTCTCTTTATTAAAAATTAAGTTTATACGTTCACATTTTATATTCCAATTTTCCTATTTTATTTAAATTCTATTTTTATTCATAATAATATCCTGTAATTAACTTTAAAATGTAATTTTATATATTATTATTATTATTATTATTATTATTATTATTATTTGTAGCAGTGAAGATGGCCGCATGCGACCGAAAATGTTTCTGAAGAAATAAAAATTTACGACAAAACAACGCCTCAAATCCATTTTACTAGTTACGTGAATAACTACATCTGTACATAATATGAAATAATTTTGTTTTTATGACATAAGTGTATGACATAAGACGTATCACATTATGCACAAACACGAAGAACTGCTTATTTAGAACTCGCAGACCCTCCAGTTGAGATAAATCAATGGAAGAACATTAATTTTGAACAAAAATCCTGAATATGTTTTTCGTGCAAAGGTGGACGCACGGTTCGAAAATAAACATTTTTACGGTACCAGGGTCCTCAAAGCGTGTATTTAAAATCTCGACACCGCTTGTTTGCAACACTACATAACTTTATTCAGGTGACCAAGAAAGTAAAAATAATAATTGTATGAATATATCTTTCAGCAAAGACAACTAACACCACGCCATGTCTCGGATTTCGCGGTTTTCTTCTTTTCGTTCGATCCTAGGGATTCCAATTTGTCGCGGACAAGAATGATCAGTTTTGTGCGCCCTTTTCTATCCTTTCCCCTCTTTCAGCAGTGCCACCAGCTCTACGGTATGGGCGACCGCTCCATCCTGAGCTGCCAAAAACAATAACGGCGAATCAAAAACTTAAGCTTCACAGTTGTTACATTATTAGAAAGTAATACCTTATTATACACTGCCTAGAAGGGAATTTTCAATGTGGTGAAACTATCAGCAGAAATAAAAGAAGACAACTTGCATATATATATACAACGAGAACACATACCCCACACCTCATCTGGACCTACGCAATGTAGGCATATCGATTCGTACTTTACAACTTGCAATTTCTCACCCAGCGAGAAAGTGAGTGATCAGTGATTGTTCGTCCTCTTTTAATCCCCTCTCCCTTTACAACAGTGCCAGAATCGCCGCGACGGGACCGTCCACTCGCCCTACAGAGCAATGCGTCGCCCGCCATCAGAAACAATAACGGCGAACCAAAAAATTTAGCATAACGAAATAGTTTTGGATGCTGATCAGACGCTGTATTACATTATAAGAAAATAATTTCGTATTACGAACAGCCCAGCAGATGTTTTTCAATGTGGTGAAATATCACAGAAAAAAAGAAAAATGGTTTACAAAGAACACAATATGAATATGCAACATCTTAATATGATTCATATACAACGATACCTCATCTCACCTTCAACACTGTACCTCATCTGCACCTTCACATTCTATAGGAATATTGATTGGTTTTTTACAACTTGCAGTTTCTCAACCAGCGAGAAAGTGAATGAACAGTTTAGTTCGACTTTTTTTAACTCCCTCTCCCTTAAAAAGCCGCCACCGTCCGCTGCGCCGCAAATCCCCAAAGGGCCTAAAGGGCGCCGTTCCGCCCACGCCGCAGCCCCCCCCCGCCCGTGGAGGGGCGGGGCGGGGATGGACCGGAGGGCACATCGATCGGACTGCGCGTGGCGCGGAGAGGCGGGGGCGGGCCGGGGAGGGGCAGGCGCGGGAACGTGGCGGAGGCGCGATCGGCCGCGAGAAGCCACCGCCGCCGCCGCCCCCATAGCCGCCGCCACCGCCACCGTCACCTCCGCCGCCGCCGCCACCGCCGCCGCCGCCGCCACCGCCACCGCCACCGCCACCGCCACCGCCCCCGCCACCGCCACCGCTATCGCTTCCGCAGCTGCCTTCGCCGCCGCCACCATTGCTTCCGTTGCCACCACCACCACCGCCACCGCCACCGCCGCCGCCGCCGCCCCCGCCGCCGCCACGCCATTGCGCCGCCGCCCCCGCTATCGCCATCGCCGCCGCCACTGCCATCGCCAACACCACCGCCACCCTCGCCACCGACGCCGTCGCCAACATCGCCATCGTCGCCGCCGCCACCACCACCGCCGCCGCGAAAATAGCTCCGGGGAACGGGGTTGCAGCCCTTCCTTGGGGTGCTTCGTGCTCGCGGGTGCCTTCCCCTCGGCGCTTGGATTCCGTGACCTACTGCGAAAGGCGCCTCTCAATTCTCGGTCAGCCGGCCTGCAGCCTTTTGAAGGAAGCTTTCTTTGTCATGCGGGCTTTTCGAGGTGTGTTTGCTTCTTTGCAAACCGAATGGTTAATGAACAGTAGCACTGACACTTGTTCACAGCACAATTTAAAACGTATTTCTTAGGAAGTCTTTTAACCAAATATACATAGAGAGCGAATTTTAGTCCACGGTTTTTCTTCCCCATTCCTTGTCCATGAACTAATGCCATCGACACCTTCTGCAATAACTCTCTGTAAGAAATTATTTCTTTCTAACCTGAAACTCCTTAGAACCTAATCATTACTTGAGTGTACTTAGTTTACCCCATTGTTACACTATATAACGAAAGAAAGTACACCGGCCCTTAAGTTGCGTTATGGAACCTCTGACCTAAGCCCCAAAACCAATACTGGAAATGTGGAATAAAGTCTAATGAGAATTATTGCTCTCGTAACAGCATTCAAATATATTTGAAATTATACTTTGTTACTTCACAAAGGCTATTTATTTTAAGATTAAAAATACACAAATACAAAAAACACAACTTCGTTTCCCCGAAGTGCCTAATATTGTTATATTATAATGACCTATTAAATTACTTATCAATTGTGGCAATTTAAATGGCAACACGCAAGACAAATATCTTGAAAGAATTAAAATAGGTAACGTTTCAAAATGCCCCGAAAATTCGCTCGAAGGTCTGGGGAAAGTTCGCAGAAATATCAACAGCAAATATAATAGTTTCATAGAGTATGATAAATCGGTCTCCTTTGGTATAACTATTTTTATTTCGGGAAAGTGTTTCGGTATAATTTAAGAGAATCACAGCCTCTGTTAATTTTTATTCATGTTGAAATGCTTGTTTATCGGTAAGCAGACGTCCAATCCAAAGTATTATTTGGAAGGATACATCCTTTTCCGTTTTCTAACTCTGATGCCTTTGCAACTTTGTCAATAATTTTGCGTTCGCCACTATTATACGTTTCCCTAATTTCTGAGGAGTTTGAAGTGTCATCTGTAAAGGGTTTCGATCTCCCTTTGCCTCGAAGAAAGAAAAAAGCGAACAGGAGATATCATCTTCAATAGCAAATGGGATCTGTGCCGCACCAACCAAGATGTGTTTGGAATGTTGTTGTCAGTGCTCGCGGCGAACTTTTATTTTCAACTAATTATTTTTCCACGGAGAAGGGAAGGTTGCCATTGTTCAAAAAAGTTTGCGCGGATGAAAGTAATAAATGCATCATGTAGACTTTCATTCAAAGAACAGAAGCATCTTTAAACGGCTCTCCTCTTAAATTGATTAAATATGACATAGTACCCTGTACCTACGAAGTGCCCATCCGTGGTGAATCCTCGACATTATTTTAAGTGTACAGTACTTTACGGAAGCTACCTCTACCGTTGTCTTTTATTTTGAGCTTTTCTGAAATCCTAATTCAATGAAATTACGTCCGTCATAATTGTTCTCGACAATTACACAAACCACTTACTTCTGGATCCCTAAAACACTCCATTTTTACAAAAACTTGAGAGAAACGTAACTTACGAACGACCAGAGAAGGAATGTTCACCGCAATATTTTGCGGTGCCTACCTACCGTCCAGACGCGCATCCTCCCCTCTCCCCGCCCTTGAAACATGAGGAATCCTATGCTATCGCGACTGGCAGGCGGTGCCTTCCCCCTGCGCTCGCGAATTCTCTGGAGAGCATTAGGTACTGTTTGAAACTTCTCACTCTAACCCACTTCATATGGCTTACGGATGCGGAAGACTGGCTCTCGGTAGTAAAACAGTTATTTTTTCGCATCTGTTTTAATGCTTTCAAAATCTCAATAACTTTTCAGAGGATTACCGAGCGTATGAAATATTTTTTAATACACTTCGAATAACTAAGTATATCGGCGGTATACGCAGTGAATCGGAGAATTCGCTATTGGTGCAGATGCATTCGCATCTCTATTATTGACGCTTCTGGCGCCGAGGGTCGTGGTGACACTGTCAAGTGTCTGACGCATAAACACTGTGCGGAGCGCCATCCATGACACCGCCTGTCACTCACGGTGATTTTAGGCGAGAACGATTTTCCTAAGGATGAGCCAAAGTGACAGCTAGTGCTGGCAACAAAACTGAAGGTTCTGTGGTCGTTGTGCCCTCGAGCCCATTAGACTCCCTTCCCGCATTCGTTCGTTTGCAGTTGGCTAACTTGTAAATGGCTTCGACGCTTCCTTTTGTGATGTCCTCGTCCGACAAAAATATAGTGCGCTACGAGAAATAATTGAAATTGGGAAGTGCAGTGTTATGTGCTCTGATGTAAAAATTTTTTTTCTATTAACATTGCATTGAATTTACCTTTTGTGTGATAAATATTATGTTTATTTGAAAACCCATACTTGAATGCGAGATGCGTACCGATGCACGTGGTTCCGGGCTTTGTGCTGTTATGGGGCGCGCTGTGATTGAGAGCTTTCTATTTAAATTCGTGGCAGTTTTCTTTTACTGATTGTGAGAACATGTTAAGAGATTTTCCACATACGAAATTAAATTGAAATATTTCCCGGACTCGCGTACGTGCATATACCTCAGCGAAACTCTTTAAGACTTCTGCATAGGGATATTTTCACAGAAGCCATTAGCCAATACACTTTTTTTAAATTTACACTAACAATGAAAAATACTATTTTTTCAAACCTGTTTATGGGGAACGTGTTCGTAATAAAATTTGCTCCCTTTCTGAAATGATCCTTGGATACTCTGGTTATTATGATACTTTAAGCAAATGTAGATTGATGAAGCATGAAATTGCACCAGCTCAATTCAAACTCTTTTACAACGATCGCTCGTTGTCTCCCTATGTCTTGTTGGAAAGTAGCACAGGACTAACCTCTCATCTTTCGCGACAAGGCCTCCGCTTCAAACATATGCGTATCAAACATATATTCCAAACACGAAGATTCCCACTCATCCATAGCGGTGGTGTTGCTGTGTGAATCGGCTATTTTGCGTTTCTGCCAACCAGTGGCGAATTCTCCGATACACCGCGGAAACCGTCGGTATACCTAGTAATTTGAAGTGTATAATAAATATTTCATAACTTTGGTAACCCTCTAAAAAGAGATTGAGATTTGCTTTGAAGCAGAAGCTACAAAAATAAATCTGTTTTGCTATCGAGAGCCAGTCAGTCTTCCGCATCCATAAGCGCTAAAAAGTGCGTTAGAGGAGAAGATTCAAACAGATTTCAATGCTGTCCAGAGAATTCGCTTGCGGAGGAGGAGACACCGCATGCCAACCGCGATAACCTAGGGCTCCTCATGTTTCAAGGGCGGGGAGAGGGGAGGATGCGCGTCTAGACGGTCGGTAGGCACCGCAAAATACTGCGGTGCCAATCATTCGTAAGTTACGCTTCTCTCAAGTTTTTGTGAAAATGGAGTGTGTTAATGATCCAGAAATTAGTGATTTGTGTAATTGTCTCATAGAACAATTATTAAGGACGGAATTTCATAGTATTAGGATTTCAGAAATACTAAAAATAATAGACATCGGTGGAGACAGCTTCTATAAAGTGCGGTATACTTGAAATAATGTTTAGGATTCTTCACTGCTGCCACCTTAGAATGCTCTGAAATCAGATTTCTCTCCGAGACCGACGTGGCAACTGCGCTATCAGAAATACGTTGTCAAGAGCCCCACCGGCTGAAGAACGCCGAACATAATGAGAGTACGAGAGCCGGGCTCCCCTCGCCGACGCACGTCGGACGTCTTTTGTTCGCTTCCAGAGCGAGCGCGGCGTTCCCTGCGGCGCGAGAACGAAACTCCCGAGGAGCCAGGTGCCCGTGCAGATTCTGTGCTTTTGCCAAAATTTACTTTGTACTATAAAAGACATTAAAACTTCTTCTTGCCATAATTGTTTCATGCATAGGGAATGTTATGTTTAAAACGCATTCCTATTTAGTGTCAAAATTTAAAGGGATTGGGAACAGATAGTCCTATGCCGAATCCGTCAGAAATGAAGTTAAATGGCGAAATAAGTCACTTGTTCCGATATAAATAACTACAAAGAATCTATAAAAAACCGTCTTACTCTGCCAGTTGTCGAAATTTAAACCGGCTGAGGTGCCACAGGGCATTAACTGATGTCACTGCAGTTCCTCTGACCGGGAAGTTCCTAGGGTTTGAGGCCCCACAATGTCAGGATTTCCAACACTAGCTACACAACTAGGTCGAATTCACCTGCTGTTTGGACGAGAATTCCAGCGACCGGCTTCTCTAATTGGTAGTTTCCTGTGGTTTCTCCGACCAACACCAGGCGAATGCCGGAGCTGCACCCTAACAAACGAGCGACGGACCACGCGCGATCTTTCCTTCCTATTCCTTGTCCTATCCTCATCCCTTACTTACACACACTTTACACTTACATTCATCACACTACCACAAATGTTGGGGGACTGGTCGGGAGTGAAAGTTAGTGACGGGTGGGGCGGTGCCTTCCTGGTGGGAGATTTCTCGTTGGGCCAAACCTCGCCACCCCTCGAGATAAAAACATGCCCTTCACTTACAGGACTGATGACCACAGCAGTTGCCATGCCCGAAAGCATGAAATAATCAGTCTATTGAAATTTTATAAGATGTGCTACTTAAAAGAGGCACTTAAAGGTTTCACTGTACAATAAACGGAAAGCTAAGAGCAGTATTATTTCCATCATTTCCGAATATTTTGCATATGGCTATCTGATCCCAAACCTTCCAATTCATCTTCTATACTAATAAAAGTGACTTCAACGACGTGTAGCCGACATCGAGACCACAAAAAGTAGTTATGAATAGATATGAAACTTTTACACGCTCTTCTTCATAATTGGTGTCAATGCAAAGTTTAGTAAAGACTAACAAATCCCAAATGCGGAAAATAAATAATACGTTTGTAGATGCACCGCGACCATTTTTCGCCTCTTGTTTAGAGCACGTGTTTCCTAATATTCCGCCAGGGCCCAGTAGTGCTGCAGAAAAACTGGTACCTAATTTATTCGCTGCAGGTCAGAAGCGGTGCTTAAGATAAAAAAGTCAACTAATAGCAATGCGTTGTAAAATAAACTAAAAAAAATATAGTATTTTATTAAAATTTGAACCAATTACGTTAAAAATAATAATCTTTTAACAGCGTGGTTTACATAAAATTGATCGTTTCCCTCATTTACAAGGGTTCAATATGAAGAAAGCCCTGGCAACGCCGGCTATTTTGCTAGTACGAAAATATTCTGAAGTGTCCCCTTGGTGGATTTAATTATTTTTAACTATTAATCTTATTATTTTCCAATTATCCCATTCAATTTTAAACAGTTATATATTTAAAATTTATTTTCAATGGTATCTTTCTCTTGTTTTGTACGTTTTGATGAACTTTTTACATCATTATCAAGTATTGAAAATTAACCTTTTTTGTATTTACATTACAATTACCTACATACTAATTATTCCAAATTATTTTGACTTACAAGTTATACAATGTTGATATAATTGTGTTGAGTATACATATTAGATGTAATCTTCAATCAAACCAAATCGATAATCGCGATGAATATGAAAGAGACAAAATGACTAATTCACAAAAAATCAGCCTCCTAGGACAATCTGGTGCAGCGATACAACGAAAAACATGTTTTGCATGTTTAATTTTTTTCTCTGCATCTTTTGAGTGTATCAGGCTGAAAAAAATTTCAGATAGGGGAAACATAGTTCAATTTGAACGTATTTTTGTCAACGAATTTTGACGACAACTTCATCTAGAAGAAAAATAAATACATTTTTGAAATAGATTTTGGACGTGGTAACGTTGGAGTACTGTCTCAATCCCCCACTCGAAATGGGTCTTATAACATTCTATAACTTTTTTTCGGATTTTTAAACGATGTACGTTCGCTTGGCGCCCCTCCGCGCGCCGTCGCGACGGCCGCTCCGCCGGAGCGCGCAGCCGAGTGGGAACGGAACGCCGAGGCAGGAAGTCGCCGAGCCACCGAACTGCGACTAACTGTACAGGTGTCTCTGAATCACTCGATTGTCCCCGTTCGCGGTGAGGGAAACTTTTGCCCGTTTTCCTTCGGGGCTCCTATTCTGTAAACGTACTTCATAATACAGTAAACCCCCGATTATTCGCGGAATTGAATGGCGAGGCAATCGCGGATAAGCCAATTCCGCGCATAACCCGAAATATGCGGGAAAGGATGAAAATGAACATCTGAAATTGCTTTTAACTAATTTTCTTAGTCTTCAATGGCTATAGAGTTACGTACATGATAAACAATAATTTTATATTTACAACTGTTTTCTTATCATTGAACAAGAAAATCGTATTATTTTTTCTTTAAATGTTTGGTAGGGATACTGCTTAATCTACCTTATAAGATGACATAAACGTCATATTGTTCTATTCTTTTGTTTTATCAAAAATTTCAAAAATATATTTTTTTACTTGTTTCTCACATTGGTAATATTTACATTAGCGGCCATTTTTTCATATTATTATATTTATGATTCCATGCGTTTTAAGCGATGTCACATAATGCTTCTGGAAAATTAAACGTTTTTTGTGAAAATGAGCTGAAAATTCTGCAATTTTAGAAACGCTCCTACGCCATTTACTCAAAAAGAGCTCCAAATTTTTTCCTGAAACTTTTCAAACGGATAGTGCTAATTGCACTGTTTAATATTACGTAAAGATCATTTTGCTGTACTTGTGTGTTCCTGTTTTCAAATTACAGTTTGTTTTTTAAAATATCTCTTCCGTCTTTAATATCCACAATTCCAGCGAATTGTAAACATTATTGCATTTGCGAGTTAAAGTGCATCAAATGACTTCAAGTGACGATTTTCGAAAACTCAGAATATTCCTGTGGAAAAGATCTTCAAATTACCCATTTACAGTAACGCCTAAAAAAGTGATTTTCTTAAAAATGGCACCAAATTTTTAATGAAAATTGCTCATTTCGACGAAGTGTAGCTCCTTTTTAATATTCTTTCAGTAATATTTCGGTTCTAACATTAAAAAATCGAAAAGTTGAGCAAATTGAAAAAAAAAGGACTTTGGGCGGCGATAGATGGCAGCTGGTAAGAGTATGTGGTAAGTGCGAATAGCTAGCCCAGACCAAAGAAAATAGAAAACGAATACGAGAAAATCCGTGCCATTCTGTAGCACCACTAGTGTTGACAGAGGGTCAATCCATTTTAAGTGGTCCATCACTGGTCGCGCATGGCGTAAAAGAAAAATGGCCACCATTAGTAAACCAGATACAACAAAAATTAATCAAAAATGTTTTGAACAGCCAAAACATAAGGAAATTTGAGTACGAAATATGAATTTTTTCCGAGATGGTCGAGCGACCAATTTAATGAATTCTGGACCATTTAAAATGGATTGACCGCAGAGCATACGTCGATCAGTACAATTCATAAATCTTAGATGTATAGAGAAGGCTTACTTTCTAATTCATCTAAACTTAAACCACCTTCTCTGCTCCACTCGATCTTTCCCAGCGCTGATCTGTGCGAGGGCGGTGGCGGCGGGCGGGCGCGGGCGGGCGGGCGGGGCGGGGCGGGCGGGGCGGAGCGGGGGCGGGGCGGGGCGGGGCGGGGCGGGGCGGGGCAGGGCGGGGCGGGGTGGGGCGGGACGGGACGGGGCGGGGCGGGGCGCTCAGGTTGCTGGCGCGACCTCCCACGCGGATGCGGTGTCGGCCACGCGCGCGTTCTCCCGCTCCCGTTCCCACGCCACGCCCTCGCCTGGGCGCAGCGATCGGCCATTCGGGACAATCAGCGCCTCTTCAGAGAGACCCGAGCGCTGACAGTGGCCCCTCGGTTGTTGCAGCCACGAAACTCGCACCGCCCGACGCAACGCAGATTGGCCCGGCTGAACTGATCGGTAGTTTTCACCGCTTTCCGCGATCAACCGAGGCGAATGCCGGGTCAACACCATAACAAGCGTGTCACTGACCGCGCACAATCTTTCCTTCCTCTTCCTTGTCATATCCTCACTCCTTACTTGAGGGTATATGACGGACGGGAGCTTAAATCTTGTCCCAGCTGGGGCGGTGCCTCCCTTGTGGGAGATTCCTAGTTGGGGAAAACCTTGCAAGCCGACTAGTAGGTCAACGGCGGATTGCGACATACAACGGGGGAAGATCACCGCTACCGCCCGCATTAAAAAAACATGCACTTCATTTACGGGACTAATGACCTTAGCAGTTGACCCGCCCGGAATAACTATCATTCAATCAACGTAGATGGTTGTGGTGGGATCTCATGAGGCAAAAAATTGTATTAACACTGCTATATTGATATTGCAATTTATTGGAGAAGCAAACGGAAGTGAAAATTGCATATAAATTGAAATGAAGCAATGGGTCACTCGGTCGTATTTATGCAGCTCTGCCAGCAGAACTCTCAGGGGCCTGCCATCTGGGGGCTTGCTGGGAGGACAAGGGGCGACTGGAATTGGCTAGGGGCCGTTCATAAATCGCAAAACCGAACACTGGCAGCCTACTAGGCCTGGCAGAGGTTTAAAAATACGACCCTCAGATTTTCTACTGCGTCGGATGAATACATTTGTTCGTGATTGGAAGGGACACGTTTTTTGGGGCAATCAGGGGCGCTCAGGGAAAACCAGGGGCGTGGAGCAGTTGATTCATGGTGACCCCTCATTTCAAACAAACAATTCCCTCCTCCCCCGATTCGTAAACAGAATTATTATTACCATGCAGCACACATAACATATAGCGCTAAATCTGGATGAGAAATGAAGACATTTTTTAAATTTGAAGGAATGAAAAAATCGGGGCTCCAATTAAATTGGGCAAGGAGCAAATTGCCTCAGCTGCCTTCCCCCCTTCTGGACGCCCAGAATACATGAAATGTGTGTATATAAATTCGTAAAAACTAAAAAGTCATCCGTTTTTTTGATGGAACAGAAAAAAATACATCTTCGAGTTTGAATATTAGGTCTTCAAACTCTTAGTGAGACTCTTGGAATACAGCCTTCCATGCAAATTCTGAAAGAATTATAAAATTAATAATTTCATGGAACGTCATAAACAACATAATTTAGAAATGTGTACTTTTTCATCACTTTAGAATTTCTATTTTTTACCCATCTATTATCCCTAATTTTGCTTCAGATCCAGTGCAGATCTTTGGAGATAAAATACAATTAGAGCATCCATATGATTGATTTCGCTTCGGTCTAGTTTTAAAGCAATCAGCGATTACTTCAGTTAAATTGTATTAGTTGTTATTTGAGGATCAATTTATTTCTTTAATACAATGAGGTCGTGACTCACAAATAGTGTATGCTTTGATTCTCAGGATTCTCAGAAGGCCTCAAACACACAGCGGTGTAGTCGACATCGGATGGAGACGCGGAATACGTTAAAAACAACTCTAGATACAATTTTATCGGCACGTAGAAATGTAACTCTGTTGGAATATTTATTCAATATTCAGCTAGACTAGTCCTGGATATTCAGCCGAAACATTTTGAACCAGATCCGCCTGAAGGAAACTTTTTCTCAATGTCACTACAAAATTTCAAATAAAAAAGTGATTGTCGCTGAATACACATTGTTATGACCCCTATCACGTGACAATAAATTAATTACTTGTTAAAAAACTTTTGCCACACTTTTTCGTGAAAATCCTTACTCTTTCAAGTTTATAAGTGTCTCTTAAATTTAATACGGTCAGATGAGTAAGACACATCCATTGACCCTTCCATCAGAGATCGCGATATCTAGAACGCGCAAAGGGCCACTAACACAAAGTGATGAAACGTGAGTTGTAAGGAACATCCCCAAATGATATTTCGAGTAGCGTGGCACACTAATAGGAAAATAGTCCACGGGAGACGCTCGACCTTGCATGCGAACTTTCTAGACGTGACAAGGCGTATCGCACCGACGAAGACACGGTGTCAACACGGCCTTACGTAAGCGATCGCTACAGTCCTGTGACGTACCGCTCCCTACCTACATATCGAGGGCAGGCTAGAGATGCAAAATCGGTAACAAAGCATTGATATTCAAAATTAAAAATCGATGTTAATAATACTCGACCAAACACCTTCAAGTTTTTAAACTCCGACGTCTCAAACCTGGTTTAGTAACCTCTAACGTTAAATTCAGCGCAAGAAAATTGAATTTCGCAGAGGCCGTATCTGTTAATTTTATAATTAAGATTTAACCGAAAACCAAGTAAGTTAAAAATAACAATGGACAAAACTGAACCTAAAAGTGTGAGGGCATAGGGTCACTTCATGGAGTCAGACATAGGTTCACTAAAGTAGAGGAGGTCGTATGCACTCGGCGCGTTCATTGACCGAATCTCCCTGTGCGAAACTGCCTGAGCTGGAGAAATTTGGGCCCCGGCCAAAGCTGAAACGTACTCGCCCCCCCCGAAAAATTAAAAATATGAAAGTTGTGTCAAGTAACTATTTGAGTTATTTTATTTCAGCAAATAAGAATTGCGTTTAAGCTAGAAAAGCGTTTTCGGAAATTTTTTTGTAGGGTTTTTATCCAGGCGACAGCTGGTTACCCTTTACGTCCCGATGGGACACATATTCGACCAACTAGACCAACACACTTGCGGGCTCCTCTGATCTGGGGTCAGCAGAACGCGAGGCCCTCGGCGACAACACATTCGAAGTCAAGGGACAAACAACCACACCAAGGGGGACTCGACCCGTGACCCTTCGGGCGAAGTGCTGAGTCGATATCACTTTTAGCCACCTCGGCCATCCAGGTTGGCTTTTGGAAATGTATTGTAAATAATAGTTTCAAGTTAAAGTAGTGATCAAATAGACCTTGTATTATTTCCACAGTGAGTTTAATACGCTAAAAAATTTGTTCTGTTAAGTTAGTGTTTAATGAAATTACTTGTTAAATACATGAAATAGTAAATATGAATTTCAGTAGACCCTATTTTAATGTTAGCGCATTTGATTCATTTCATAGAGTCGTACCTTATGTGTAATGAAAAAATCTAAAAACACAAAAGGTAAAAAATTAATTAAAAATTTTATGAAATTCAGACTACGTACCGTAACTTATAAAATTACGAAAACTATTTTCTCGAGTTCTAATTTCTTTGTCAATTTTTTAATATTTTCCCCATCAGTCCCATTGTCGGGCCCCTCGATGTGCGAGGCCCCGGGCGATCGCCCAGTCTGATCATGCCGAGCGCCGGCACTGGTGCGAAATAGTTCGAGGAAAGACGTAGAAAATGGCAGGGCTTACCATAAGTTATTGTTTCATATTTGAACTCCAACAAAATTATGATTCTGGGAATTTTTCACCCTCGAATAAAATATCGAAAACGTAAAAACATTGAGCACAAAACATCGATGTTCAAAAAACATCGATTTCAATGAATCGATGTTTGATCGAGAATTTTCAATGAATCAAAGTTTGAAAATATCGGCACCGATGTCGTATCCATAATAGTTCACGCCCCTGGAATTGATCAGTGTTGTGTTTAACGTGCACTTTTGGCTATCACGCACATGTAATTTACCAGGTGGAATCTGAAATAATATAGGAGGCGATATTTTAACAAGAAGTCTTCACGAATTCTGTAATAAATAACATAGTTTTGTAAGCAGTACGACAGTTCTATATGTAAGAAGAATATCAAAGAGATTGCTGTTTCATAACACAACACTGAATAGTAATATTTAATGGTGAGAGGACTTTTCCTTGGAACTTTGCTGTCGCATACCGTCAGCTGTATCATAACCAGTGACGCTCTGAATACGCGAATTTAGTTGGTACGCTCAGAAGGAGAATAGGCGGAACAATAAAATCAAATATTTGCTTTATTCTGTCAAAATCGAATCTGTTCCATCGTTTGTTTTTATTTCCCCTCTCCCGTGTTCCTGGGTAAATAACTAAACCAGTGACATTTCTAACATTTTGGAGGCTGCTTATTTTCTTTTTCTTCATTATATGCGCGCGTCGGAAATTAGTAATATAGATTCATTGAGTTTTTATGATGTCAGTTGCCGCTTGGATGAACGTGTGATGTACCACGGAGGTGGAAAATTGATTGTTTCATCCAACACCAATACCTTTCACGCGAGCTGGACAGCCATTCGGCAACTGACATCATCAAAACTCCAAACCGATGCGTCACTGGCGTAAGACGGAAGTTTTGTTAAAAATTAATAAGGAAGACCTTCTGTTAAAAATGATTGTAAAATTCTGTTACAAATTCTGGTTTTACTAGCGTAACGTTTCAAAACTGCCAACAAAGCGCGCAATCGGTCTTTCAACTTATACTGAAATGTGAAGATATTTATTCAGGGACTCTTGCTAAATATTTGTTCTCCAGGCACGAAGTCGGATGCCCGAGCTCAGCTGCCCTTATGGAGTCAGATGATATTTGCAAATAGTTTAGTTTTGCCGAGTCGTATTTAACGTTAGTCATTCATAACATTTTTCAACGTTTTTCTATTTTTAAAGCTTTTTCTTTTTACAAATATTCTAGGTACGTTAACCAACACCTCCATTGTTCGTTTCATGGATAATGATATCGTTTAGTTTCAGCCAATGGTAGCTGTACTCAAAGAGTAAATTGAAAAAATAAACGACAATGGTTGACGGGAACGTTGCAACGACGATGAGAGTAGGGAAACGGAAATACAAGAACATTTTTCACAGTACTCAAAGTGGTAATCTTTTTAAACCTCTCACGTCACATTGCACTTACATGCTGTCGCAGCATGCACCATATAAACTCTTAATAGTCTAATGTAGGCATGAGGTTTTCGAGTTGCTAAAGAGCTATGAGATGTATTTATTTTGCTGCATGAAAAGAAACGGCAAAAATTTGCTTTATCAGTTAGCAAAGACCATTGGAGAGGAACACATACGTAGGTGTATGAACACATCACTCGATGGACGAATGCCTGTACCATGACAAGTATAAATGAAAAATACAGCCCGTGTTACATGCATGGGTGCCTTACGTAAGAGAAACATTGAAAGATGAGAAAACACATTAGCGTTTCAAAGTTGTTTTGATCAAAATGTGATAATTAAAGGGAAATGACCTGAAGTATGCATTTTTAACAGCACTTACATCTATTTACTTCTTGCAACCTCAGTTCAACCCCGGTTCTGAAACACTACGAATGTAACAGAATCATAATATCTATCAATGACAATCAACAAACAATTGCATCTATAAAGAGTATATGCATCTTCTCCGCCAGTCTTACTACCGACTGAAGTGAACTTCTTTTGACTGGTTCTGGTTTTTACTATTTCTTTCGAGGCCCATACCTTTCACTTTCCATGGCTGGTCTAAACTAAAACTATTGAACAACTTCAATTATCTGAGGGATTTGTCTCGCTTTCTCCCTAAACTACAGAAAAGCGTTTTTTCTTCAATTTTTATTGATTTTTCCCACATTGTTTTTGTCTTACCTTTTCACGCTGTTTAAGAGTTTCTACTTTCATCGATGTGCTATTTTCTGCATTTGTGCTACGCTAGTTCTCTTCTAACATTACGCTAGTTCTCTTCTGTAAATTACTAAACGGTACTTTTACTGACCAAACCAACCCGCTCAAAACGAATTCGGATAACTGGGAATACAGTAAAACTTGAACATTTTTTATTGAAACGACGATGTAAATGTCATTTGTGCAGACAATGGTCAGACAAGAATGAAAGTCTATATTCAAAAGAACTCTTGGCTTTGGATAAAAATACGTGACGAGAATATGCACGAAGACCTGTATTTATACTACGAGTCCAGTGAGCATGCTTTTTTGATTTGCAAAAAGGCCTAAAAAAGAGTATGTTTTAATTAAACTTAGAACACAACACAATGAACACAACAAGGAAACAGTGCTTCAATATCGGGTATGCCAAAAAAGCAGGCTCCCTACTATGACTGATCATTAGGACCGATACTCTCCCTAACTTATAAACGCGTCAAACATAAAAAGAGAATTATCGTAACATTCAATAGTAAAAAGGCAGAAAAAATTGGTAATATTGGCTACTATAGGAACTTGTGATACTAGGAAGCATTATTGAAAAATATTCGTTTTTTATAAGCAAAAGGAGGACATTTTAAAATGAAGGGCGGAAAGAAAATTGATAACAATGGATCATGGGTTAACTTGAGGTCAATGTGGCAGAGGGGGAGGCAAGACAAAAACATTTAACGCGATAAATGTCAAGTGAAATAATTATTACAAAATTCGTATGATATTGTTATTATATTATTTGCAAAATCGCGCGCTCTCGACTCCCGTCCCGGCAACAGCAGAATATCCAAGCCGCATTATCAGTCGCAGGCATTTCAACGCTCCATATTGAACGGATACCTGTCCAGAGACGTCACGAACTATATGCCTTTATCTATTCCCTGTGCACAACACAATCACTTGAGCTGAACTGTTGACAGCCATGGGGCGAAACCATGATCCCCGGAAGTTGCATCTGCAACGGCGGCGTTGTCATGGCTCCCACACCGTGGCGACTGAAAAGGCGGTTTCCAGAAGTGTTGGAAGAAACTTTCGTGAAATGGAATAAGGACCTTTCTAAAATAATGTCTTACTATGGCTTATAATGTGGCACCTTCGACGCTTTAAACAGTTTTAAGAGAAAAAGTCTACATAGTTTTAAGAGAATTTAACACTTGTTTTGGGGTGTTTAAATAGAAGAGAAGGATAGGAAAAATTGCCAGGTCGCAACTAGCAGACCGAGGCGCGTTGAATGACATTTCCCTGGCTCTAAACGGTGGAACGGAAGGGACCATCCTGAAGGACGGACAGACATACCGCTTTACTACGCAAGTTACCGCTTTACTACAAAAACAGGATTTTGTATAAGAACACTGGAATAATTGTTTTCATATATTTCAATGTATTTGTAATTATTGGATAGTAATTAAAAAAGTTTAAAAAAATCAGCATTATTTAATAATATATTTTTAAAGAGGTTACATAATTGTGAAAAATTGTTAATGCTTGAAATGTGTAGTTGGATTTCGGGGAGAGGGGAGTGGCAATTGGCCTCTTTCCTCTAAGTTACACCTAAGCACTGGAGGAATACCCTCACAAATGGAGGATCCTAACCGCAGTTCTTTCGAAGTACATGTCTAATAGAACCCGGATTTGAAGTAAGTTCAATTGTGTGAGGAATGTCTAAAAAAAGCGACACATAATGTGTACAGTGTTCCATAGATATGAAAATTAAATATACAAATGTTCAACACAACACACATACTATATGCAACATCAAAAAGCAGTACTAAAGCATCAAAGTATTTGAACCAGAACCCAGTCAGCACAACGAGAAGGCAATCGCTGCATCTGTAATTACGATCGAGGTGCATGCAAGCTCGGCAGCATACTCAACTATTTATGTCCCCTCCGCATTCGGCTTTCTGCGCTTGCTCGCACAAGGTAGCAAGCGTACTTGCGAGATCTCTAGATCAGATCTGCTGATGTATATATTAGCTGAATTTCAAGAGGCAATAACATCACACCGTATGACAATTCGTTTCTCGTGCGTTTGCCAATAAATCGAAGAAATTCATAAAACAACAGATTACACATTGTTTAAAAACATGTTAAAGTCCTTTATTTCATTGTTTAGGTATCCATGTCGATTAGTTTTTTTTATTTAATTTATTTTTTATTTTTAAGAAACGATAAACATGAAATACGAACCTACTCATCATGATTCAAATAAATGCGCAAGGCACTCCGCTCTCTCGCCATGAAATCCGGCCTGGTGCGCTGCGCCCAGGAAACCTGAGTCCATCTTCGGGTGGCCCGCGAGGATCTCTCGGCACCTCTCTTCCGCTGGCACTACCAAAATCGGTTACCACAAAACCACATATACCACCATTTAGAACTATTTAATTGCTAATTAATTACGCAAAAACTATTTTTTTTGCTCTTCAAACTTTTGCGTAATGAATGGTGAGCTAGCGGAAGATTAAAATTTTTTTAATTAGCAATTAAATAGTTCTAAATGGTGGTATATGTGTTTTTTTCATGTTTCCCCTCCACAGTAACCCTGAGGAGGCGGGAATTTATTTTATTTAATTGTGTACAAATTATGCTGCTGCCTTGCGGCTTAAGCAGCTAAGGGAGAGGTAAAGAAAAAGCTAATATTAACTAAGCTAACTTAATTCAAGCTTAAATCTAACTTAATAATTATGTTGTAGCACTTTGGCATACTTAATTTACATGAAAAATGTTTTTGTTATTTTTTTTCTCTTAATTCTAAATGTTTTTGTGTGGTTGGTTCTTTCACTAGTTTTTTTAATGTGGTTTTGTGGTAACCGATTTTGGTAGTGCCAGCGGAAGAGAGGTTCTCTCGGCGGGGCTGGTGCGGAGCGACGGCGCGGCTGGCGTCCTAATATGGCGAAGGCGAAGCCGCTGCGACCAGTTCCTCGCAGCAACGCCTTTGTTCCGCAGCCCCGACAAAGCAAGGAGCCCCGTGCTCTTTGTGCCGGGAAGATAAACGGGGCGGCGTCGATGGTGTAAGCTTTAGCGTATCGGATTATTCCCAAGTTTTCGGGTTCAAACCTGATCGAAGACGTGGATTTTTAAGGAAGAAAAATTCCTTTCTACGCTTTCCTTCGGAGGGCAAGAAGTAAAGCCGGTTGTCCCATGTTAGTAGATTTACTGCATGTAAAAGAAGTCTCTCAGCTAAATTCAAATCGCCTGTTTCGTTGCCCAAGTAATACCTCCTTTCTCCGCTAGTTGGTGTAAGGAGCGTAGTAAAATTTGCGTGGTCAGACGGAAGAGCAGGCCTCATGGCCTGAGTCCCATTACGTAAAATAAGGCATCAATTCAATAAACGTTTGCTTGTGGACTCGGTATAGAAATAGTGGCGTGAGTGTAGCTGGCCGTACATTTTGGGCTGTTATTGCTTTTAAGGAAATGCCTGCAATAAAAGTCGGATAGAATGGGGAAATGGAAGTCAGGACTTGCATAGGGGTTTCTCGTGGTGCAGTGCGTCAAATGCCCCAGGCGGGCGAGAGATGTGCATTTAAACGGATTCCGATCGGCTGAGGTGGATCCGGGGATCAACAGATGCTTCTGACCGGGAGGACTTTTTTTAATTTGTTGCGTCTACACCTTGACGCAACGCGTCTCCAAGCCCCGTAAGGGGCGTTGAGCGCTTTGCACTGGGGAGTAATCCTCCATTAATGTGCTTTATTTCTGGAGTAATCCTCCGTTACAATAATCTCAAGTCAAGTCTCGTCACGTCGCAGTCAGTCAGTGCCTTTTATCCCTTCGGCCAGGGGCTCGACAACGTTAGATCCCGGGGTTCTTGGCCGGTCACCCAACCAGGAACCCGCGAGTCTCGAATTCGCTTAACCTTCGTGACTTCACGGAGCGTAGTAAACGAGTTCGGCTAGCGCCGCCGGCGCCGACTTAGGCTTTCAGTTCAGACGATGGAGGGATATTCACCACTAGCTACTGTCGACTTCGGTTGTAGTGAACTTCTGGGGACTAACTATTTTGGTTCACTATATCCGATGATGTCAAAATTAAACAGAATTTATTCAGAATGATTGATTTTATTAATATAGAGATACAACAGCATCCATTAACACACAAACTGAAAATTTCACTATCTTTATTTGTCCTTTAAAATCAATTTCTTTTCAATTGTTTGCTTCGTACTTTTTCATTACAATCTCTCTAGATCCTTCTCCGGAGTTCCTCCATAATTGATTCTGCATTGTTCTTTGTCTCTAAGTATCGTAACGCATTCTTGACACTCTTCCTCTTGCACTTTTGGAATACCGTCCCACTCTCCAAGGCCCTTTTACTCGCCTAATAATAAACGGGATGCTTTCGGTTGCGGTATGGCACAAGCTGTTCATTAAACTGATAGCTCTTCCGCGCGGCACGGCGAATATCGCCAGGCTGTGGCAGTCGTGTGCTTTCTGTCCCCTTCGTAGAACTAAACGCGCTTTGTACCGCGGATTACCAAGTAACACCAAGATGGACTCTGAAGCAAGCAATCGCGCTTCGCCGCCGCAAGTTGTAGCCCACGCAGGACACGGCCTTTGTTTCCGCAGCGAAACTGACAATGAGTGGCATAAGAGAGCATCAGTAAGACGCCCATTGCCGGTCGCCTACCTTCACCTCACCGCCTACCTCACCTTCGATTATGACCTTTGGCCGACGACATTTTTTGCAAGCAGTCTAGAGTTGGAATTTGTGGCAATAAGGATTTTAACATGCGAGAGTTCTCGCACGGGTACGCTAGTAAATACATAATTTTTAAAATATTCTCTAATTCATAGCGACTACGTATTAAGGAAAAGAGCCCAGCTTCACAAAGGGGTCGTCCATAAATTGCGTTACACAAAAGAGGGGGGATGGGGTTTGAGGTAGCGTTACACAGCGTTACATAGGGACAGGGTATAGTTGATTAGTGTAGTATAACAATGACATTTTGTACATTTTTTAACATTTGTTGGAATACGTTCTTTCTTAAGATCTTATACTAAATCATTACAATATTATCAAAGTAATTTGTTTCAAAATATAAATAATTTCAAGTTATTAGAACTTAATACAATCAATGGAAATATTTTTTATCCATTTTTTATTAAATCGAAAATTAAGATTACGAAAAAAATCAAAACTGATTTGTAGTATTTTATAAAATACAATTAAATTTGCGCAGTAGATCTCACCCATGCGCCATCCAGAAGGACGGCATGTGCACGGCTTGTGATCACAAATTTTCTCGCCTATGCGTTCTTCCTTCACTCAAAAACTTGCTCTCAATCGTTATGTGTAGTCAGCAGCGACAACTAAATACGACTTAATCAGAACTTTTAATATACATCACAAATTTAATGAATACATTTTTTTATTGTGCTATAATTTATTTTTACTTCTTGCATTAAAAAAGGGGTGTCTCGCAGGGGTTACGTAATTTATTTAAGGGGGGTTTCAAGCGCGCGATACGGGTGCGTTACAGAAGGGAGAGGGGGTTTTCAAAATACTCCAAATTTGCGTTACGTAATTTATGGGTAGCCCCTAAGTGTAATTCTAAAGTATGAAGCGAGAATGAGCGTTTGACAGCCCTGTCGCCAGGTCGGTGAGCAGGCGATTGAATGTTGCAGAGCCGCTTCGACGAGTCGTCGGCTCCGGGCGCAGCGCCAGCTCGCGTGGTCCATCCATTATTCAGGCGCCGTCGCAGACGCTGCACGGACGGCGTCCACCTCGCCACCCAGCCCCGCCCCCTCCGCTCCCCGTTCGATTCCCTTGTCTCCGGAACAGCCTCGGAATTCGCCTCTTGGAATTGCAAATCTACATTCCAAATCGAAATTTTAATTGGGTGCGGTGGCTCAGACTGTCACTGATGTCACTGCAATGCCTCTGACCGGTAGGTCCTAGGTTCGACTCCCGGCGGCGGCAGGATTTTCGACACTAGCTTTTCAGCTTTTAACTAGGCCCAGGCACGGGGACATCGGTAGCTGGTCGGCAAAATCAGACTATCGACCCAAAATGCAAAATACATTGTTGTTGTTTTATTATTATTATTATTATTATTATTATTATTATTATTAGCCTACAACATCTACGGGCAAAGACCTCCTACTTTAGCAGTTACAGTAGGTTGATATTTGTAAAATCAGTAAAGTGAAATCACCAAAATTATCAAGACAATATATATGTGACACAAAATAGTAGCTATAAGAAAGTGTGCAATAAACAAACATAAGACAAAAAACATATGACAAAACAAACACAATTAATGGCTAATAAAGTAAAAATTCTTCTATCGCGCGTTCACTTCTTGTTCTTGCTTCCACGAACGGCTTTCCTTGCACAGTGACTGGCTGGGCGAGGGGTCGCAAGGGGCGCGCGCTGTGACGTGCGGGCGAGGCGAGGCTCGTGCGCCGCCTCCGCGCTGCGCCTCGGCCGTAAAGCCGAAGCCGGCCCATCGCCCCGCCCCCTTCCGGCGTACAGCTCTCCCGGGGCCTTGTGCTGCGCTACCTGGCATCTCCACCTCACCCCCTGCCATGGCACGTGCGCTTGATGCCGCCACGCCGCACGTGGGGAGCGATGGCCCAGTCAGGATGACCGAATTTAAATCAGCCAATGGCATGTACTATCAATGGATTGAGGATTTTCCCCCTCATTTCAGTGCAAATGCCGTATCTGCAATAAATCTGAATGTGAGAATGTTGAAATCATGCGAAACTGTTAAGTGATTTATTATAATGCCAATTAGCGAAAGAAAATTATCACTCACAAATTATTTTTGCCATTATTTTAGTCTTATTTTATCATGGATGTCTAAATAAAAGTTGACCAATAACTTTATAAAATCAGAATGTTATGTTGTTTTAAAGACGCCTGTTCTACTAATCTTATATAGATGTGCAAGGGAATACATTAGTACCTTTTTAATTTTTTAATGCAGTTTCAGACGCCTAAAACATTGGTTGGGGGTTAGTGATTCCCGGCACGTCAACAGCTTAGGTCATTAGTCCCGTAAGTATAGTGTATGTTTTTTCTCGAGAGATGGTAGTGATCTTCCTCCGCTGGATGGCGAGATCCGGCGCCGACCTACCGTCGGTTAGCGGGGTTTCCCCCTAACCAGGACTCTCCCAATAGCGGGGCACCGCCCCTGCCGGGACAAGCTCTAAGCTCCCGATCGATCTCCCGGAATATGTGGTAGCGTAGTGCATGTTAGTGTAAGTGTGCGTGTTTAGGGGAGAGGATAGGACAAGGAAGAGGAAGGAAATATCGCTCGGTCCGTGACCGTTTGTTAGGGTACTGCTCCGGCATTCACCTGCTAAAACGGTGTTCAGTGACTTGACATTACGTGCCTACTCATGAATTACTTCTTATTCGTCGCGAGAGGTCAGGCACATTCAGTACATTTCTGCCAATATTCCCTAGAGAACCTTTCGAACCAACAAATATACAATATCTTTGTGACGAGAGTAACGAAACTGTCTCTCTTTTCAATAAGAACATAAGTATTTCAAATTACGCAAGCATACAAACTGCCATAATAAAGCTTACTAAAGCTCCTGCATGAGCGCGTAACATAAATTTAGCACATCGACGTTTTTAACATTTGCAGTTATCACGATATTTGTTTTCTAGTTGAACGATCATTTTGTTCCTAAAAATGAATGGGTTAATTAAAATTCCTTTACAAGTTATTATCAAGAATCTTTAGAAAAATAACCTGAAGCATACACATTTCCACCATTTTCCTAAATAGGTAATTATGAGCGGTACGTAAAGAACTCACAATACCGGCAACAAAATCAAAGTGTAATTTTCAGTTGTCTTCGTCCTCTTGCGCGTTCTACGAACGCTGGCAACGTTGCGAGCTTGTCTCAAAATGTCAAAGAGCTTCTGTTTTCGTTCGAGAAACTTCCTGCGGATTCTCTCGTGTCATCGCTCCAGTCCCAAGGCGAATGTCAACTCGTCGGATCGCCCAGAGAAGCACTAGTAAGCGCCGAAATACCCTAAAAACCAGACGGCAGATCCTGTTCAAACTGTGCCATTTAACACGTACCGTACTGAAGAGCACCTTAAATGAACTTAAGAAAATAAAGTGTCTCGAAAAGACACTATTGGTGTCCCTGTCATATTATGCGAAATTAGTTGATTATGTACTAATGAAACAACAAGCTAACACTTATTGGAAAATTCATTATTAGTTATGTTTGTACTTCCGAAACGCCAGTGTTGATTGTTTTCATGAGACTTTTCTATACGTTCAGTATTTACATGGTGCGATTCGAGAAAAAAGAAAGGAAAACAGAAAAGGAAAGAAAGAATTCTTTCATTCACAATAGCTCATATTTGGAGTTTGGGGATACAACCCACTTGGTCTAGTAAAGCACATGTAAATCAATACGGGACCAAGTAAAAGTCACTAAGGTCTCTGCTACCTGACGGGAAAATGGAAACCTCCGTTGCTCTGGGACATTGACGTAAATTACTCCTGCGGATTATGACAGTGATTTCACTCACACCTTCAAACTCGTAAAATTGGATTATTTGTCTCTTGTAATCATAAAGTTGTCTAGAACTAAGAACATAGACACTGGATCACACTTATACATTTACGTCAAATGGTTGTACACGAACAATAAAAATACAAATGTTTGGAGTAATTTGTTCTTGATATTTATAAAATAATTCATTTATTATTATTATTATTATTATTATTATTATTATTATTGTTCTCCTAGTAGGATGCTGCATTATTGTATTCAATTGTTGAAAATTCTCACGAAGAAGTTTATTTCGGAGAATTAATCTATTTTATTGTCATCTATTAACAAATGTGAACATATGATCCCTTTTATTTCTTGAAATCATGTATTTAATAAAAGCGTGATTTTAAATGCATTGCACTGAATAAATTGAAAAATTGTAATTGCATTTAAAATCACAGTTTTACTGTTCGTGACAATCAAGATTTAATAAAAGCATTTTAAAATGCAATTACATTGAATATAATTGAACAATTATAATTAATTTAAAATGATTGTTTACTTCGTGATTGTCAAGAAATAAAGGTATCACAGTTTTACTGTTCGTGACTCTCAAAAAATTAAATCGTGGTCTTCCTCAGGGCTGTTGTGCCTTTATCGTGGTCTTCCTCAGGGCTGTTGTGCACAACAGCCCTGAGGAAGACCACGACAAGATGGTCGAAACGTTGGCAACACAGCTTTCAACGCGGCGTCACCTGGACAGCCAAGATCATTTACATGACTCTGGCCGCGGAAGCCTACGACTTCACTCAAGAAATAAAGGTTATTTTAAATGCATTTAATTTAATATATTGAAAAAATATAATTGGATTTAAAATCACCGATTTAACTGTCCATGATTGTCAAGAAATGAAGATATTTTAAATGTAATTACATTGGCTATATTGAAAAATGTAATATATTGTAAAAATGTAATAATGAAACAATGTCAAAATCATTGTTTTTATAAATACGTGATTTCAAGAAATTAAGGACACTAAATGCAATTATATATTTCAATATATTCAATGTACAATTTTTGTGTTTTTACTAAATACATGAACGAGAACTAAAGGACTAAATATATTGAAAAAGGAAAATATTATAATATAAAATATAACAAATAGAGACTGACCAGGCGCCTGGCGGCGGGGTCCGCCCCCTGCTCCAGCAGCTCGCGCACGCACTCCAGGTGGCCGCCCGCCGCCGCCAGCACCAGGGGCGTCGTCCCGTCCTGCAACACAACACATAATAATAATAATAAAAATAATAATAATAATAATAATAATAATAATAATAATAATGATAATAATTATGATAATAATAATAATAATAATGATAATGATAATTATTATAATAACAATAATAATAATGATAATATAATTATTATATTTATTCCCTAGTTGTTTTACAGAGATAATGTAGTACATTGTTGGTTCTTGGAATTACTAACCAACAATAACCAGTTGTGATGGTTAACAATACTGAGTTTATAATTTATAATCTGTCTTCTTCTTCATAGCACTTTCACGTGCGGCGTTGTTTTTAACCATATTTTTATTCTTTAAAACTTACAATCTACGTTTTTGTGAACATACAAAAAAAACTAGCTTTAAATTCTAAAATAAGTGAAAATTTACAGAAATGCAATAGGTTTATTTCCATAGACAAAATATATAATTTCATAAATAAATTCATACTTAATTTACCGGCAAATAGTTTTAATGCAATATTTCAGTTAGCTTGTTTATATCATTATCATCATGTTTTAAAATCCAAATCTTTATCTTGTGCTTGAAAATATTTAAGGACTTACTATTTTTCAGATCTAACGGTAATTGATTGTATATTTGAGGCCCAATGAACACCAAGGTTCTTGATATTAGAGATTTATGAATTTGGGGCTTTTTAATTTGATTAGAAGCTTTGCTACATGTCTTAATTGTGAAATATTCTGTGATATACTGTGTGTGTGTGTGTGTGGTGAGTACTGTGCGTACACTGTGTATATACTGTAACTGTAAAATATTGTATACACCATCCCTCAGTGGACTTCTCAGGCGAGGAAAGGGAGGGAAGTCCTCCTCACACATTTTCTTTTTTTCAATGTAATTTTCAAATACAATATTTTCTTTCATGTAAGAAGGAAAATGTATATTTTATTAGTTCATAGTTGTCGGAAATTGTCCAATCGGGTTTTAAACTGCGCGGGTTTTAAACTGCGCTGCGCGCGACGCGGAAATCGCTTTGAGGAGGAATTCTCCGCGTTTCCTCCTCTTGTCCATATACTACAGCGCTGCGACAAGAAGAAGAAACGTTTTGTGAGCAGCTATTATGTTTGAGAGGGGGAGTTCCTCCTGCACAATGTCATCCGTTGTCAGCTATTGGCTGGGCGCCCACACGCGCGTTAATCACCAGGGCCAGGGCTAGGGCACAGAAAGAGGCACGTTGTAAATCATCTCTCACCTGAGCTAGCACCGTGAGCTGGCGGCAACCCGGCACTCTAAGTATGCTCTTTCATGGAGAAAATGGACGGTATACAACGTCATGAATGATTATTTTTAGATACATTATATTACGTCGAAATGTTTCATTACAGTCGTGAATATGAAATATTGAAAAAACAATACATATAGGACTGTAAATTGTAAAACACAATGACTCTTTTTCATTTAATATAACTTTTCACTACATTATTGAATCACTGAATGAATCATTTAGAGGAGAGAATCATAATTAATTATGTTTTAACTCTGACGATTACTGTGTATTTTAATGTTGGAAAAGGGATATTGCTTAATTTATCTCCTTATCTTCTTCTTGAAGCAGAGAGTAACCAGAATAATAAGTGAGTTTTGTTTCATTTTATAGGTTTCATCTCCAATCTCTTTATTCTTTTATTTTTTCCAAGTTCATTCCCCATGGCTTTAATTACACGGAATACGCATTTTCAGGCCTTAGCAGAACCAATAAGCCGTTTTTTGCGCTCCAATGATGAAATAGGGATTTCAGGCACTATAAAATGTGGTTATCCAACATCGTAAAGATAGAAAATATTTATGAAAATATATAAATATTTACTAATCAGTTTCAAATACCTATGTCAAATGAATATAATTACCACTGCCCTAAAATCCTACATCCGTCCCCAACACCGCACTCACAATGAGCCAATAGCGCCGCAACACTGATTTCTATTCGTCACCGGGTAGCCAATTTCTTACCAGAAGGCAACACGTAAGTCACCTGCCAGTAAGATGCCGCATATTGTATTAAGTTGTAGCAAATCACGAAGAAGTTAACGAAAATTAACGTGTTAGAATAAGCTCGCAAAATTTCCACAAAAGTTCATCTGCACGAAATGTCAAATATCTTGATATCATTTATTTACTCTATATTTTAAATTGTAATATATAGTTTTAATGTTACATACAATAATACATAAATTGCATTAAATACAATTTGACATTTAATGCGAAATCTCTTAGTTTACAAAACCAGCCAAGAGAAAGCATCTTTAAGGATGTAAGTAGTAAATAATATCAGGTAGAGGAGAAAGCAGAATTTATAATATTGTTAAATTACTGGAAATAACAAGGCAGTCATCTTTCAATTTTGTGCCGATTTCCGATTTCAGTTCCTTGTGTCAGTATTTTTGTTTCTGAAATAGAAAAAAATTAAAAATTAGTTCTCCAGTGTATTTCACGCCTTCAAAGTCTTTGTAGTATGCGATTCATCAATAGTACATTCACCATTTAGGGCTATAGAGGACAAAGTATTTCCGATAGGTTAGGGAATGGGGCAACAAGGGGTAAGGGATGACCGCGCTCTCAAAACTCCGTAATGGAACTCTAGCCCATAGAACCTCCTGGTTTATGAAGCTTCAGTGGCAGACTGGCAATTATATACGCATCGAGATCGAATTTTCACTAACTTCATTCACTACTCAAATTTAACCGTTCAGAAAACTGTACTCAAATGTCACCTGGCTACAATACAAAATATAACATTTAGTACGAACAAAATTATGAATCACACATTCATCTAACGTAGAATGACAAAACTTGGGCACTTCATAGATAACGTGTGTGTGTGTGTGTGTGTTTGTGTGTGTGTGTGTGTGTGTGCGTGTGTTTGTGTGTGCGTGTGTTTGTGTGTGTGTGCGTGCGCGCGCGTGTGTATGTTTTTGTGTTTGACTTGTACGAGAAAGGAAAAACTGAACAGCCACTTTTGAGAAGTTGGTTTTTTATTCAATATTTTGATAGTTTTTATTGTTTTAAAATTTATTTGATTTGACCCGTCCGGGTCATACAAAACCATGGGACTTGGAGACACAGTGTCCACCACACTTTGTGAAAACAGTGCTTTCTTCGATCTCGACATATATGATGTAATATTCTCAAGCTCCCGCCACTTAAATCTATGAATGTTAAGGACCGAGAGCCAGGTCAATGTCGTTCCAGTCGAACTGCTACAACGAAATGCTGAAAATTTCTCGTCCTCCTGGAATTTGAACGGAGGTCGCCAAGTGATCACGAGTCTGAACAATTACAGTTGCTCTCAATTACCTCTATTACACAACATTCATAGATCTGGGAACTTGATATAGTCTATAGATATAAACATTTTTTCCCATGCAAAATTCACACTTTGTTACGTTTTGACAGTTCGCTGCTAGCAAAATTTGCAATCATGTGTTGTAATGGCTTCATATTCTTGTTGTCTATTAAATACACTTTTGCTTGTTGAAAATTAACATTCACAAAATGGAATCTAATGCGGATTTTATCATTATATCATACGATACGTTTCACAATCCTTTGAATCGAATGCCCCGCATCTAATCGCTTCAATCTGGTCGTTGACTAGAAGTAGGTCTATCTGTGTATAATTCTAAGACGTGAAGACGTCAGAATATGTTTTTAAAAGGTTGTCATATATGGGTTTTCACTTAGCACTCTTGCTAGATTTTCACCTGGCGTTAGCCACTCTCGCTCCATGACGGCACGGTTCCATACCCCACTTGTCCTCGCACGACAAGCACACAAACCCTGGAGTGTTTGCGACCTGGCAGCGCAGCATCTCAGAATAACTATGACAAAACTCTCCCAATAACGTAAAAATTATTAAAAACTTTAGTGCATAAGAATAATGAATTTCATACCACGTGATGCTATTTATCACATTTGAACGTTGATTGTTAAATTATTTTTTCCTGCATGTATTAATGTACCAAGTATAACGTCAGCACAAACATTGCACATGTTTGTTAGATCGACCACGGTGAAGAAGCCCCAAAAAATACTTGAAATGAAAGCAAAACCTCTGTTATTTAATATGGTAAGAAAAAAACTGGCCCTTACCGGCCTAATTTTGGATGAAAATAAGTTCAAATTAGTACAGGCTCTTATGGAAAAACTTTCGTTGTCATAGGTTTTTTTAAGTTATTAAAGAAGTTATACGGTGAAAGTTCTTTTTTCTTTCATTCAATAAGTACTCATTTTTTTAGAGATCAGAAAGTATTAAATGTAACATACCTCACCGGGCATTCTGAAGAGTAATTGATAAAAAAAAACTGCTGTGAAATTCATCGCAACTGAAGTATTCGCTCTCGGCCTAGTTCTGCTGTAAATAATACTATTGTCACCATTGATTCTCTTGGGGTAACTTAAAAGTTTGTACTACACACAATCACAGACAATTTGATGATTCACTTTCATTGTAAACAATGTGGACTAATATTCAACGCACAAAGAAAGAAAGAGGGAAGGAAGGAAGGAAAGCAAGAAAGAAAGAAAGAAAGAAAGAAAGAAAGAAGAAAAGAAACAGATTTTAAGACTAACATCTAATTACAGGAATTGGAATAGATTTTGGGCACTTCTATATCTTGTAGGCGAATCGGAGGAAACGTATTTGGAGACGGCGTTGAAAAACTCGTCAGTAGGTGGCTCTGAACATTCCGCAAGAAAACATTTCCCATGTGTCACCGATCTCGGTCTGCGTCCCCCATACAGCCGCCATTTCAAAGACCCTTGTAATCTTCTCAGCTCCAAAGCATTGAAGTTACGGCAACACCATATTTGACTATACTGTAATAGGTCACGGTTCTCGAACATCCCCTACCAATGAAGGAAAACACGGAACATGAAATGCCAGGCTTTCTGAATTCTGATTGATTGATTAGTGATTCCAGGCGCGTCAACTACTGAGGTAATTAGATCCGTGAGTGTAGTGCAAGACTTTTCATCGGGAGGTGGCGGTGATCTTCCCCCACTGGATGGCGAGATCTTGCGTCGACCTACCGTCGACTAGCAGGGTTTTCCCCAACCAGGTATATCCCACCAGCGGGGCACCGCCCCAGTCGGGACAAGTTCTAAGTCCCCAACCGGTCTCCTGGCATGTGTGGTAGTGCCGCGCGTGTGTGAGGATAGGACAAGGAAGAGGAAGGAAAGATTGCGCGCGGCCCGTGCCCCGTTTGTTAGGGTACTGGTCCGGCATTCGCCTGGTGTTGATCAGAGAACCCACGGAAAACTACTGATCAGAGCAGCCGGCAGCTAGAATTCTCCTCCAAACACGGACTGAATTCGACTTAGCCGAAAAGCTAGACGAAAAACCTGCCGCCGTCGTGACTCGAACCTAGGACCTCCCGGTCAGAGGCACTGCAACGACATCAGTTGATGCACTGAGCCACCGCTCCCGGTTTCTGAATTCTGAAATCGGAATATAACGTGGTGGACAACTACTTTAACATCAAATACTGCACAAAAGGAAAGGAAAAATGGATTTATATTATTTGGGAGTACAGTACCTCTTGAACTTTCGTGTAAAAACAGCCACTGCATTCAGTATCTTTCATCGAGACGTATCGTTACAGTAGTTGGAACTGATATTTGAAGTTGATTGTCACTCGGAAAGGAAATATAAATGCTGAAAATTGAAACATTTTGTAAACGTGTTGTTTAAGTGCATTGGCGTAAAGATGCTTAAAATATTTTGTCGTTTTAAGTGTAATTAAAAATGTAAAACCAAAGACAGCACACCTTATTTCCACGAAAAAAGTACAAAAGAAAATTAAGTTGAACATTAGATCCCACGTCTGTTTTCCCAACTTATTACCTCCCTTAAGCGACCACTTCTGCTAACGGCCATTTTCCTCCGCAACCGTCCGTGGTTGCTGAAGACACATTCCATTGTATTTAATTATATCTTCAGCAATATATTATTGAGGTTGACGCTTCAGATTTAGATTGTACCAGTTCCAAACTACAAGAGTCGATTTTCAAGTGTTTATACCAGTGCATCGGTTAGCACTTGATCTTCAATGTACAAGTACTGAATTTCGTACCCTCGTTACTCCAGGAGCTTCGCGACTGTTTTTTATCCTTGTGCTATTTCATATCGATATTTAAAAAATAATGAATATTGTCATCAGAAAGCCTCATCGTTCCTTCTCGTCATCAGCATAGAAAGTTGTAGAACAATGGAGTACACGACTGATTGAGTGTATGATGAAAAAAATCAACACACGTGAAGCAATATAATCAATTCTACAAAATAGAAGTTTTGTTTTGAATGGCCCCAAACAGATCAAAAAATTATTGGAGAAAATTCCGTATTCAATTCATATCTGCAAATTAATAAGAGTAACATACGTAAACTTGTCTTCTCCTACTTACTGTTTATCTTGAATTGTAATAATCGCCGACTGAAATATTATGATCAATCATTCCGCATATCTGTTAAATTACTGAAATTGGAATTTTGTGTGTTAAAAAAATAAATATTACTTTTCAGAACAGTTATTTAAACACAATATTTCGTTACCTATTGCGTGACTAAAAACATCCCTCAATTGACTCTACGTTACAAAAATTGATGTTCATAGTTAAATGCACAACATAACTCCAAAATCAATAATGTAACAAACACAAAATCGAACAGATTTAAAAAGAAGAAATAAAAGAGGTAATCTTCGTCAACATATCAGCTTTATTAAGATAGCCGGCTTTCGACGGCTTTGCCGTCATCGTCAGTCTACAGGATACAAAAGATACAGATATAATTTTGTTGTATCTTTCTGTATCCTGTAGACTGACGATGACGGCAAAGCCGTCGAAAGCCGGCTATCTTAATAAAGCTGATATGTTGACGAAGATGACCTCTTTTATGACTTCTTATAAGAACGTCAACAACACCAAATCAGAATTCCCACGATTTAAAAAGGACAAAAAGTTTCATTGTAACATTTTTTTTCTAAGCGGAAACTGCCAGATGAGCGCGGAGGAGGGAGGCCACGTGTCCGATGCCCTTGTTCAGGTTCCCCGTGCAGCGCGTGTGCCCCCGGCGGACGCGTGGCGAGCTCCACCAGAGAAAGCGTCGGGTCGAAGGTCTCGCGAGAGGCCGTCGAAAGCGGATGGCGGGCGCTCGCGGCCGGAGACAGGGCGCGGGGGCGGGGTCAGGGTCGCCACTACAGCAGCACAATTCTACGTAACCAGTACACTCAGTTGTTGTTTTTTTTGACATATTTCTGTGGTAAGTGGATAAACAATTGGTGGTGATTCGAAAGCAGTACAGGTAAAAGGCAAAGGTACCCCTGTGCAATTGCACACAGGCCGATGGGGTCCAAGAGGAAAACGACTGAAGTGCTCCACCTATTCGTCGCCGTCGGAACAAGGAGGAGGTTGTGTGACGAACACAACGCTCCGGCCGCCCCATTCCATTTAATATATATCCATTTAAATATATTACTGCCACGTTGCAAATATGTTCTTATCAGGGAGATTTTAGTTAGACAATAAACATCAAATAGTAATAAATGGTGAAGAATTATGATATAATTCTCAGTTGTTTGTTAGAAAAAAATTGGCAAACATGTTTTCGTATGAAACCCCTCTTCAGCACCTCGCGCCGCTCCAACTTGCGCATGCACACCCGTTTCTGGATTTTAAGGGGAAGAGAGTGCGGAGGCAGGGGAAGTTGCCCGTGCCCGTAGGAGCGCCAGGCTTCCCAGGTGAGCAAGTAGCTCGTGCGGATGCGGTTGGACATGCCTGTCCTACGAAAACTATCTCCAACCTCTAACTACACTCACTTAACTGATTCAAGACATTATCAGCTGGCGTTTCAGCTCACTTGGCTGATGGAAAAATACATATTCGCGGATTGGTGTTAAGCGATGGTCAACTCTTTTATAACTTGTCTAAGGCATCGATCGCTTGCCTGGATCGACGTTTTCAGCCTGGCCCCCGCCTTGACGCGTCGGAGTATGTGGCTACGACGCAGTGGCAAGTTGCACCGGATGTGGTATTATACGAGGGAAATATCCAAAAACTTTGCATTAGTGGCAGTGTCTCATGGGAGGATCCTCACATATTTTCTTACTTTAAATGTAATTACCAATTACAATTTTTCTTTGATGTAAGAGGGAAAATGTGTTTTTGTTTAGTTCATAGTTGTCGGAAATTGGGTTTGATCGGGGTTTTAAACTACGCGCGCTTTTTTGATCGACATTGGAAATAGCTTTGAGGAGGAATTCTCAGCGTTCCATCCTCTCGTGTAGTAATGGTCCATACGGTACAGCGTTGCGGCGGCAAGAAGAAGTAGAAGCAGAAGAACAAGAAGAGAAAGAACAAGAGGAATCATTTTTAATGCAGCTATACGGCTTGAAGGAAGGAGTTCCCCTTGGAGAATGACATCTATTGGAATTAAATAAACACTCGGCGTTTGCTTAGCCACCTCACGCCCATGAATCACGAGCCAGGACGCAGGAAGAGGCACGGTGTAAATCATCTGACACCCGTGGCAGCACCGTGGGCTGGCAGAAACCCTTCCATACGCCAAATCGAACCGATACGTCCTCTCACTTCCTTTTCGTTTATATTTGCTAGTGATCTGATTTGTTGTACGATTCAATTCATGCAATAGTAATTGCATTTTAATAATTCTCCTCTTAAAAATCCTGCATGAGTCGCCACGGATTTGTATGTGTGTATAGGATGTATATCAGTTCAGAATTCCTCCTTAAATATTTCTGAAATAAGTAATATATATTAGAGCTTTGGATATGATGTGAAGAAAGATTGAGTAACAAGAACAACCAAAAACAAACAAAAAAGCTGGAAATCGTTGGGGAGGGCATGGCGGTCAGACCTTGCAACTTCCTAAAAGGGTGTCAGTGGCTGACAGCCACACGGAAACTAACAAAAGCGGGAAGTAACAAAGGCAACGGAAGAGAGAGCTCTGACCCCCCATGACGCAAGGCGGCAGGGCAATGGAGACTGACCCCCCGGTGAGCGACAAGTGGTCCCAGAAGCCACCCACATTTCTCAGAGAGGCTGGGGGGTGGGGGATCCCGTGACCGCCAAGAGGAGCGGAGAGGAGAGGAGAGGAGTTCGTTTTGAGATTGCCTGGCGTGCGGACGCAACTGCTGGCCCGGGAGGCGGAGGTGTATTCCCCGTGACACGGCGAGTGCGTAGCACTGGATGTCCGGGCATCGGCGTGGTAAAGCGTCTGGGTGGAGAATGCATTAGCCTGGACACGGGAAGCAGTGTGCAAGGGAATCACGGAGGTACATTGCGAACGTAACCCCAGAGCTGTAAATAGTGTAAATCTTGTAAATAAACAGATTTGTAAATAGAGCTGGATGACCGAGGTGGCTAAGAGCGAGTACCGACTCAGCGCTTCGGTCCGAAGGGTCGCGGGTTCGAGTCCCGCCTTGGGCATGGTTGTTTGTCCCTTGTCTTTGTATGTATGTGTTGTCGCGGAGTGCCTTGCGTTCTGCTGACCCCAGATCAGAGGAGCCCGCAAGTGTGTTGGTCTAGTGTATGGTCGAATATGCGTCCCATCGGGACGTAAAGGGTAACCGGCTGTCGGCTGGATAAAACAACCCTAGAAAGAAGAAGTGAATAGAGCTCGTGTCTGTGTTGTCATTTCCATACAACGAGGCCACACTATCTTCCCTTGTTTTATTTTTTCTCCCTTTCTTTCCGACTTTCTTCTCCGAGCTGACAGCGTCCGTGACAGCTGACCGCGTCCGGCGCGCCGCCCGGTGGCCGTGGGCGGCGGCCGCAGCTAACGGTGCGCGCGGCGCCGTGACCGCGTCCACTGCGCCTGCGCAGTCGCGTCCGTCGCCGGTGGCCCACGAAGCGGGCAAAAGAGCCGCGCAGTTATACTTGAGTTTTTCTAATCTAGCTGATGACAGTTCATCAGCTGTTACGGTGTCATCCGATCGAGAGCTAAAACGTCATCACTACGGGACGGATTTTGATGACTTAAAACATCGCCAAAAATGATCAATCAAATGCTCTTAAAATGATTTAAAAATTACCGAAAGAAAAATGATGAGAAAAATATTACCAAAAAGACTTCGGATGAACAACTCAAGGTGTTGGATACGTTACTGACGTAATCGAGGCTTCTTCCATTCTTTCGAGTGAACTCAGCTTGCAAACTTTTGGTTTGGACCAAGAAGTCTCTGACTTTAGTTATCCCGAAATCGACTGAACCGGCAATGGCGCTGATATACGTAATAAGAATTACATACTTACAACGGCTGTCAAAATAATTTCGGAGGAAGAAATCGAATAGGCTACTGGGTAATTCTGTGAAGAACATTCGTTGCATCGCGTAAATATAATTTGAAGCAAGTACCATTGAAAATGACATTAAAATCGATTAAATGAGCAAAAAATGCATTAAAAATTACGGAAAAAGTTAAAAAATGACTTATTACTCGTAGTCAATGTTTTACCGCCCCCTCCTCTTCCGCCTATACGTGAGCGGTCTGCACATAAACATAAATGTTTTATAATATCGATTTATTGAAGCTGATTTTTTAACATCGATGTTCGTACTTGACGATGTCTTATTGTTTAATCCAAAGTATCATAAAATTTGCCATAATAATTACGTCAGTAAATAGAGCGTTCTTTCATTCCTCAGTAATTGAAGGTGATAAGTGTGAAAAGGGTGTTAAATTCTTTATTCTAGAAGAGTCTCAGTTCGGATAGCCAATGACAGTTTGCAATTGACCGAGGAACAAAACACTGTTACCTCTTTTCATTTCCTGACTTAGGGCTGAACAGTGCTGTGTGTTTGCTTTTGGGTGTGAGCAATAAGTAATCTCCAGCTATCGTAGATTTTATGTTTGTAAACATTGATGTTTTTTAGGGCAGATGTAATGTTATTATTAGAATCATTTTTTTAATAACATGAATGGTTTGTGGGCAATGCCGTATTACTAGTTCAAAAGGTCTGCACACCTTTTACATTTAGGAGACAGGAAGCAGACAACAGGACTGGGCAGTTCAGCGCGCCCGACACTTGTTCGGCAATGCCAGCAACACCTTTCAATTAGCCCGACTCTTGTCCCCGCGAACAAGTGAGCGTAGCGTAATAAAGTAACATCTCACACCGTCTTCCTGTTGCGCAGAGACTCGCCATACAACGATGCAGAATGACGCAGTACGTCTGGCAGCAATGGAGCGAAAACGTGGCCATTCAAACATTTTGTTCGCAATATTCATTATTTTAAGGCATGTCCATTTGAAACAATTCATAACCAGGGGTCAGATTCATTAACTAGGGAATGGAAATGCATATTTCTCCCTGTAGTCATAAAATATGTTCACTTAATATAAGCATGCCAGACCAATTAATTAAACATGATTTTACTATGCATAACTTGCACATTTTGCTTGAAAATGTTTACCGTTTCTCATATTTATTTACTACATAGTTGGTTTTATTTAATTTTTAATGTTATATTGTGTTTCTATGCACATGATTCATTGTAGCTAATAAATATCCTGTCTGTGAATTATGCATGGTATTTAACAGGAAATTCATGATCATTTCGAGTATCACACGCCGCCGAGGTCATCTTGAAAATACATGAAATACTTGATAATGCTGATGAACTAATAAACGTGACATACTCCGCAAGTCACGGAACACAGAATGGCAGAACAGAAAAATGTTACACCATTTGTTTTTATTGAATGTTCTACCTCATCTCTATGTCCCCCAATAATAAAACTTATATAACCATAACAGCAAAATATAGCTGTTGTATACCGTTCCCGCAATCACAACGGATTAGTTGAACAGCTAATGAACGGATCCGGCGATCCGTGAAATTGCCTACGCAGGTTCCCGCTTGCTTGAACACTGAGGCTCAGATTGGTTGCACAGTCCCAAGGTCCAGGGTTTCTTTGTCGGATACCCACCTTGCTTGCTATTATCAAAAGAAATGCACTAAACGATTAACAAAATAACGTATACACGATATTTTTTATCACAAAACACAATAATTAGCATATGTGCTTAGTGGAGATAAAACGGATAATTATGTAGATATTTTTATTTACTTAAAGTTTAATAATAAATACGAGATTCGCTTAATATCCAAAATACCAAGATATGGTAATTCTCAAAGATAATATTTTGCTTTTACAGCTATTAGAAACAAGCCAAACACTGATCTCATTAATATAACAATCACATAAGTTTGAAAAAAAAAAAAAAAAAAGTTTTGAAGGCGAACTAAATTCCCCAAACAAAGCAAAATGGCAAAGTAGAAATTTATATAGAAAATTCGTTGTGACTGACATAGTATCACAATTCCATGTATTTCACTGAAAAAATCGTGTCTTAAGTCAAAGTCGTTCAAGAGAATTCGTGAAAACTGTGATTAAATTCATTATTATTTCATTCTTAATTGTATTGAATTTACTAAACCATTAACAACAGGTGTCAATCAAATTATTACAATAAAAAATTTGATAAAATTACACATTATTTAACTGACAAAAATATTATGAGGACATGAAATTCCGAAACTTTTTCAGAATGCGAACACTAGGCCATGAAATCAGATTTCTATCAACCACAATATTCAATCATAGAAAAACACGCAAATATTTATATGTCCTTTCGGGAGACCTTGGAAGTGATGAAGGATTGGAGCATGTCCTCGCGATGTAAGAGAATCAGCGAGTAAGCGAGCAAGTAATAACTAAATAACTAAATAAATAAATAAATACTGAAAAAGAGCACGCTACGAGCCAATTGTCTAAAACCTGAGGAAGTAATAAGAATAAATAAAGAGACGCCTCCGCCCCGAGATGGCGTGGACTCGCTTGGTTGAGCACGAAGGCGCAACGCGAGCTGATAGCGTATCGCCTCTCCCCCCCCCTCCACGGAACCTCGCGGCGCGTGGCACTGGGTCAAGGTCGCCGTCAGGCGGGCGGCGTCAGCAATGCTGAGGAGGCGTCCTTCGCGGCCGCTGAGCACCGCTGCTACGAGGCAGGTGACCCACCCACCTGATTTAGAGGCGCATCATTTATGATTTCCATGTCCCTGCAGCGCCTCTGACCGGGAGGTCCTAGGTTCGAGTCCTGACGGCGACAGGATTTGCGACACTAGCTTTTCAGCTAGGTCGAATTCAGTCGCTGTCTGGAGGAGAATTCTAGCGGCCGGCTGCTCTGATCGGTAGTTTTCCGTGGTTCTCTGATCAACACCAGGCGAATGCCGGACCAGTACCCTACCAAACGGGCCACGGACCGCGCGCGATCTTTCCTTCCCTTTCCTTGTCCTATCCTCTCCTCTTACACACACACACACTAACATGCACTACACTACCACATATTCCGGGAGACCGATCTGGAGCTTAGAGCTTGTCCCGGCTGGGGCGGTGCCCCGCTGGTGGGAGAGTCCTGGCTAGGGGGAAACCCTACTAGCCGACGGTAGGTCGGTGCCGGATCTCGCCAACCAGCGGGGGAAGATCACCGCCATCTCCCGAAAACAATCATGCACTACACTAACGGGACTAATGACCGAAGCAGTTAACGCGCCCGGAAACACGAAAAAAACAACGAAACCAATATAATAATTTCCACCCTAAAATGTTCACATCAATGGAATTGGTAAAGAAAACTTCCTCAAGTACGTTCTCTGGATTTCTTCATTCAGTGCTTCATTAGCAAAGATGGTCTTCATTTCACTCATTCATTTGTCATTCGTTACTCGAAAACGCATAAGACGCATGTTTTGTGATACCACCCCTGAGTGTTCTTTTGCTGGTTTTAATTTCTTAACTCTTTTCTGAAGTATACTTCGATTTTTCTATAGTGCTCGATGGAAATTGGTCACTGTTACACATTCTGCCTTAAAAAATGTATTGTTTTCATTAATTCGTGAACGTACTTCTCAAAAGGGCTCGTACCCTCAGAAATGTGCTTACCACCGTTAAAAAGATTCGTTTTCTAAGGCAGGAGATGCGACAGTGACCTAATGTCACCGGTCACTATAGAAAAATCGAAGTAATCTATTAATTCACACTTCTTCTTTTCTTCTCCACTTCGTAATTTTACATCAAAAATTACTTGTTTATTTCCTTTGTTTTTAGGGCTGTTTCCTCTCTGTATCCCAATGGATTGTTTGTTGAACCATACCTTCCAAACTAATATAGTATGAGTCGACAACCAAACACGACTTCCCAATTAATGTAGTCACATTAATGCAGTTCGCCTAGCTACGGGGGATGTTCTCAGATATCTGCGAAGTGGATTACTGCAGTTTCAAAATAAGTTGGCGATGGGTGGATTTAATTGCCAGACTGAATTTTAAGATTAAGGGGAATATGTGAACAGATGTTATTAATAGATTCTATTATATTTTTTTGAATTTATTTATTTGACATGGAAAAGAGGACTGTGGAAGGAAAAAATCGCTTAAGTGTTATAAAAACTATTTGGAAAGGCAAATCAGCTTTAGTTGTGGCTTTTACATTCATCGTGCCCTTCATGAACGAACCGACTCCATGCCGTTAGAACTAGGATAACGATAATTTCAATAACAATATTATCCACAGAACATTCCTACCTGACAAGTTGTTGCCTGGGGGACGGACTCAAGGTTTTTGACACAACCTCAACTAAACCGGTGTATGATCCTAAGAGATTCCCAGGCATGTTGTTCTCAACCTTGGTTTGGTGCCCTTCTAAGTAGTTTCGATATCCTTCCACCTCATCAAAAAAGTATCAGAATCAACTGCCGAGGCTAGTACTCGTATCGTCCTTTTTTTTCTTTTACTGTAAAGCCGTATTCCTTGTCCAGAGACATAAGAATGTTTCTCGCCAGTATCCGTTATTCGCTTTGTTCACACTCCAAACAGTGCGGTTGCCCGATCATTCGCTGAGCCGTCTCTAATCTCCGGATCACGAAGGCGTTTTCCGGTCGACCTGCTCGGCGCACGCGCTCTTCAACCTGACGCGGCGCCCGTCCGGAAAGGAAGCGTTCAAGCGCGAAGACATGACGGCGCGAAATTACGGCTCGCTTCCAATAGGTGGCATATCCGCGCGAACCACCTCTGCATACAATGGGCCCGAGTGAAAAATCCGAGCGACAAGATGCCACGCCCACCGATTAGACCTCGTTCACGCGCTCCGCACTTCCTGCGGGGCCGGAAGAGGGGCTGAGCACGCCACTCACGGTGCAATAGACGGATCGAGAATGAAGTCGTAGGCTTCCACGGCCAGAGTCAATATTACATATTGATTCAGTGGTGAGTTGTAGTTGACATTGACGACTAGTCGTTTTGTGGCTCCCAGACAGCAGGAAACCGACGATGGCTAAGCCATCGAAAGCTGCTATTTTTAAATAAATACTATTGTTGACAATGACAACGCCTTCAATCATTTCAATCAATATTACATTCTTGGCTGTCCGGGTGACGCCGCGTTAAGTGATGTGGTGCCGACGTTTCGATCATCATGTCGTGATCTTCATCAGGGCTCGTAATGCTTTGTTTATTTATAACAATCGCCAATCGTAGCTAGAGGGCTGCCTGTCAACCGCGGGATGGCGGCGTGGCGCACGAGCGGACGGCAGGAAGCGGTCCGCAGTCGGACGACGCGGGCAGATCCGGAGTCGGACGGCGCGCCGCGGTCCGCGGCCAGACGGCCCGGCGTGAATGGGGGATCGAGAACTTCGCTTCGCGGTTTTTTATTCAACAATTTCCAACGTACGGATTAATTTATTTGCAGCCGACTCAGGTTACAGTGACCTTCTGGGGACTAACATGTTTGGTTCACCGATGATATCATCCGATGATATCAAAATTAAATAGAATTTCTCCATAACGATTTATTTTATTAATATAGAGATGCAGCAAAATACATTAACACCGCGAACTGAAAATTTCAATATTTTCATTTGTCCTTTAAAAAAAAATTATTTTCAAATTTGTTGAGTGGCATAAGATCATCAGAGAGATCCCCATTCCGGGTCCGCAACCTTCACCTCAGAGGAGACTTCTAGTATGACATTTGGCCGACGATATTTTTTCAGGCTGCCTAGTGTTGAAATTTATGGCACTGTGGCGATATTATTCTTTTCCAGGAGGGAATTACTTTTCAGGATGTTGTATTTCATACGTTAACTACTGTCCAGGTTGAGGTTCACTATAACAGAATCTTCTTATGCTTATTTGCAATGTAAGTGAAACGGGGACCATTTTAAGTTGACTACAACCGAGGGTTCACTACATCCGAGTTCACTACAACCGGAGTGACTGTATTTACTTGCGGGTCCGGCAATGCATTGATATTGCAGTGAATTAAGTAAACACAATTAGAGTTCAAAATTAATTTATTCAATGAAGATTAAATACGTATTAATGTAATATACACGTCAATACGTATTAATTACGTGTGGTTAGCACGTAGACATCCCTACGCTGGTCTTCTCAACCTGAGAAGTGAACTTTCTCATTGTTGCACAACAAAAGATAGAGGGGCATTGCAAGGAAATAGCACACTATAATCTGCTCGGACCGGGAATCAAAACAATATTACACTACACTTTAAATATCAAATGTTCGAATAATGTCCTGCATCGCCAGCATTTGGTTCAGACTTCCTACATTGTAGATCGCAACTTCGATGTTATTCGATATTATGAGTCGAAGCGAGGTTTGTAGTTGAAAAAGGTATCCACAGATCGCACTTCAAGCAAGGTCCTCTGAACAGCGTAATGCGCACCTCGTCGTATAACTGCAAAAACCATGCCACCCGCATGTCCAATTTAATTCACATCACTATTTAAATTACGAAACTAATAAGAATAAAGTGAGAAAATTTGCGAGCGAAATCACGTAGGTTTTGCGTCATTATGTGACAGATATACATACGCACATTCCTCTTGATGTATCTGGTATAATGGGGCCTTTAAGACCCAGCAATATTTTTGTCCACATCTTCTGCATTTTCTACTGAAGAAAAACTTATCGCATTCCTTTCCCATAATAATCCTAAAGACTAGGTGCAAAAAAATATTCAAACATATGTTTATCAGTGAAAATATTAATAATAAACTGTAATGCTATCTGAGTCTCTGATTTTCTCAATGCGATGACCGTTCTTTATATAATATGAACAGTTCTTCCCGTGTGACGGTTATAATCAGGATAATTATTCAATAATTTAATAACAAGCTAGCATTTTAGGACTAAATAAACTGTATCAAAAAGGTTTTTATTTTTATTTTTATGTGAATCAACATGACCACCTCTAGTCATTACAATTTTAATAATCATCACATGATCAATCAACGTCTCGAAATTCTTATCATTTCCAATAACAAAGGATTTTGATGGGACGGCTGAAAATAAATCTGTTAAAATTATATTTCACAACATAAGTTTATTTCTCTCTCTCTCTCTCTCTCTCTCTCTCTCTCTCTCTCTCTCTCTCTCTCTCTCTCTCACACACACACACACACACACACACTGAGAAAAGGAGAATTTAAAAAATCATTTAAACATATAGTATGACTCACTCTCAGCAAGAACACGCATCTAGTACGATACGTCTAAGAGATCCTTCTGGAAGTATAATCGGCTGTCATTCGGAGAAGATGAGAGCATCTGATAAGCCATTTCTTGTGACCACTGATAGCTACTCTATTTAACGGTGGGCCAGACGGCTCGTCTCAGTTTCAAAGATTACGCGAGTTCTGCGAAATAAAACAATCTCAAAGACCTCGAAGATCCCATCGTATCAGTTAGGGTTAAGAATAGTCAAGCGGGGAATCGGCGGTTTCGACGTGTATCACCTGTGTTTCGACACAGTGTTCTTGAAGCGCCAGTGACTGTCTCTGGGAGCACCAGAGACTTGACTCCCCCTTTGTCTGCCACATGTCGATCGCAGCTATTAATGAGCACAGTATAGCACATTCCTTTGCGCTGCTTACACCAGCATTTTAGATCTACGTGTGAGAGAAGTTCCAACTGTTTATGTTAAGAACCACCAAACTACAGGTCGTGGAAACTCTCGATCAATCAGGCCGTCAGGCCAGCTCTTCCACGCAACTTTTGCTACGCTACGCTCGACCACGCAAATTTCGCTACGCTCCTTTCGCCATCTAGCGGAGAAAGAACGTATCACTCGGGCGACGAAACAGACGATTTGAATTTATCTCAGATTATTCTTTTAGGATTGAGGATATTTTACATGTATATCTACAACATGGGACCGCCTGTTTTACTTTCCCTCCCACAGAAGGTGTACGCAGGATTTTTCGCCCTTAAAAAGCCACGGATTTGAACTCGCGAACTTGGTATAACACTCCGATACTCTATACCACTGAAGCCCTTAACTCTCAATAATGCCGTCAATTTAATCATTTATCAATTCCTAAATGCTTTTGGCGTGGCTTCAGGGATAACAATATTTAATGATGGTAGGTATTGAGATTGTGCTCTGACTGTATCTTCTCTCTGAACTCCTCTAAGAACACTGTTTGTTCTTATGTTGAGTTCAGGACAAAGATCTCTTCTCTACATATTCTCTAAGAACTCTATTCTAATGTTGAGATTAGATATGTATATGGATTCTAGTAATGTCCGAGTTCTTTTGTAGCTAGATTGTGTTAAGACGGTGTATTACCGGAAGGATTTCATTTTTCAGGTAAACTGCCTTCTTTCTGTTACACGACCTTAGCGTGATTTGGCGTCTTCCACCAAATCCATCCCAGCCAGCGACTTTCGAAGTCATTGACCTAGCCCTCAAACGTTGGCGCTTGGCGGTATTACAACATTTATCATTGAGGGAGATAAAAAACGACATCATCAATATCAACCAGACTATCACAATAGTCTCTAAAATAGAAATACATGAACCAAAAATGTAATGTGAGATATTATTATTCTGGTTCATTAAAAATATATATGTTTTTATACCTTTATCTCCTGTAACTTCTGCAACAACACGATTGTGATATGAAAATGCAAAAGAATAATAATTCGTGAAATATTGTACAAACGTACTAATAACAATTCAATATGTTCCAAAAACTTTCTCAGTCGTCAAAAATGCAACCGAATAAACCAACAATCTGGTCGGCAATGTCCAAAATTCCAAACGAATAATTAAAACTATTACATCATTGCCACCAGCAAAATTCCCAGTAAGTTATAATTATCTGCTTATTACGAAGAACTAAACTGTTAAATAATTCATAACTGACTCGTTAGTTTCTCGGAATTAAAAGTGAAAGTTAATGATTGGTAGAGCGAAAACTGGCACGTAAAGTAACCGACATACACACTCGGTCATTTGATTATCATGTTTTCAACTAGAATACGTTTGCAATCGCTGGGTAGGCAGAAATCTAAACATAATTTTAACCTCAAATGACGTCATCGACCTCATTAACTTATGCTGAGATATTGGACGGATGGTACCATTAACTGTGTCGCAATTTGCGTATCAGCTTAGTTTATTCGCTGAATTAGGCTTCGATTTCATGATTGAAGGAACACGAAATTGTTTCACTGGCAACATGCCAGAGACGCAAACCATCATATATTGCTATTCACTTCCATATTGTCATCATATTCTCTCACAGAAATTGGTGAATATTTTTATGCCAAATTAGACAAAAATGCACACCAACGATTTGCATTTTACTCTAAAAAGTTGAGACGTACACCGAAAAGAAAACAAAGAAAATTCATGGTTTATGATATTCTAAACATGGTACACAATGCAATTACGCATACATACATAACACGCAAGGGATACAATTCACTTAAAATTACAATATTATGTCAATTTTGTATATTAACAATTCACGGCATATTTAAGAATACCAGTGGAAAGTAACGTCAAGCTAATTGGAATAATCAGCCATACGAAAACTTTATCTAAACTTTAATAATTGTCTAATAATATTAATAATAATAATAATAATAATAATAATAATAATAATAATAAATGTTCTGCAGTTGAGCTGTTTCTCTAATACAACTTTTTCAAGTAATCTCCGTTGATTCAAGATATTATAAACGACTTTGATTTTCACCAATAGTCCCTCAGACCACCAAACAAGTGCATGTACTTCAGTTAATAAGTATTCAATAGAGTAGTTTGATTCGCGGTTTAATATCTCAACCGGCATTGTTAGGTAATGAAATTCTTTTCAAACGGACTATACTACGACTGGATTGCACACCATTAACGGCGAATGCAATTTAATGTGTTTAATAATAGCTCTGGAGTTGGGGATTCGAATCCCGTGTGACATAGAAGTATATTACCTTGTGAGAATGCCGACGTTTACAACACCAAATCAACATGTTTCTCTCAATATCAATGATATAATTTTGCATTATTTGCTTACGAATGCCAAGAACCAAGTTGTCTGCGCTTTCAGTCAGGGATACGACACTGGGAGAAAAAGTAAATGTTCGAAGAAGCACACTAACGGAATCTGATCAGGTAACGGCAAACCCGTTCTGCAGTTTTAAAATGCGACATTGACTATTGTATAGAAGAAACAAACATTTTAAATATTCCATGTAAACGGGCCATCACTTCCAGATGCCTTCCTTCATTATGGTGTGATAATACAATGGTGATATGGTGAATAACAACTAGTATCCCAAACATTTTTGTTCCGTTGAACATACTGTAATCGCGTTTTTCGCGTTCGATAGTTAGCGTAGGGCCACACCCAATATATTACTTCATTGTTTTCCAATATTTTTGCTGCAAAAGTCTTTTATGGAAGTTTATCTTTTCAGAAAGGACCTTTTTTTACATCGATTGAATAATTTTAAGTTACGCAAGGAATTAAATCACATAAGAAACATGTGACATGAATGCAACAAGCATTTTAGGCACTATTACACGAAACACGCTTCGTCAGGCAACATTGGGGAGACAGCAGCGTCACAGAGGACATGGTCCGCACTCCTTGGCAAGGTCTGCTGTTTGACAATTTCACTGTAGGTACCCTTGCCAACACCAACTCACCATGTACTCTCCTGCAATCGGAGTGACGATTTTGTTGCAACGTTGATAGGACTCCCTATGGTAGTGGTATGTCACGCTCAAACTTATCGTTTCCGAAGTTAAATTTGAGGTGCTAGCCGCAATTTAACTCACCCATTACATATTGTAAAGAAGTTTAATTTGATCAATTCTTTATATTATGTAAATTCTAATAGCAGACGTAAAATATCAAAATAATTAAAGATGACAAGATAAAAAAGTTTCTTGTTTTTAAAAGAGAGGACACTCTTTTAGAGAATAGAGGTTTAGCAAAAACGACATCGTATGTATCTAAACGTTTATACACAGTACTTCACAACGCTCTATGCACACTTAAACGCAAAGTATGGCCATGCCATATGAGATGAATCGGCGATGGAAGACAAAACCAGTAAGACTATTCTCACACTTGTGTGTGAAGACACCCTGCAGATAGTGGCCCCAACACAAATCTTTTAGTTGAATGGGAGGTGCGCGCCTCGCTGGCAGCGCCAATTGAGAAACGCAATCGCACACCTTCCCCGGGCAACGGGCGCGATAAACAACGCCCCGAGCGCCTCGCGATGGCTAATTCGGCGGCGCGGCGCTAACCGGCCCCAGGGGCCGGGGCGGCGCAATTGCAGGGCGGCGGCAGACACGCAGCCCATTAGCATTTCCAGCGCCGGTGGAGGCGGCGGGGCGATGCAGGCGAAGGTGGTGGCGACGGAGGCGCTGGTGAAGACAGCGGAGGTTGAAGGCGGTGGCGGCGGGAAGCAGAAGGGGGCGAGGGGGGATAGCCACCGACCCAGCCAAGCTCTAAGCTCCTGTCATGTGTGGCAATGTAGTGCTTGTAAGTGTAAGAATAGGACAACGAAGTGTAAAGAAAGAGGGAAAAGATCTAAGCTCCCGACCGGTCTCCCGGAATATGTGGTAGTGTAGTGCATGTTAGTGTGAGTGTGTAAGGGGATAGGACAAGGAAGGGAAAGGACAGATCGCGCACAGTCCGTGACCCTTTGGTAGGGTGCTGCTCCAGCATTCGCCTGGTATTGATCCAAGAAAACGGAAAGTACCGTCAGACCATTCGGCCGCTAGAATTCTCCTCCACGCAGCAACTGAATTCGACCTATAACTTTATTTATTTAGCTAGTGCCGAAAATCCGCCCCGACGAAACCTGCACCGGGAGCGGTAGCTCAGTGCATCAACTGATGTCGCTGCAGCGGCTCTGACCGGGAGGTCCTAGGTTCGAGTCCTGATGGCGGCAGGATTTTCGACACTAGCTTTTCAGCTACGTCGAATTCAGTCGCTGTCCGGAGGAGAATTCTAGCGGCCGGCTGCTCTGATCGGTAGTTTTCCGTGGTTTCTCCGATCAACTTCAGGCGTATGCCGGAGCAGTACCCTACCAAACGCGCCACGGACGCGTGATCTGTCCTTCCCCTTCCTTGTCCTATCCCCTTACACACTCACACTAACATGCACTACACTACCACATATTCCGGGAGACCGGTCGGGAGTTTAGAGCTTGTCCCGGCTGGGGCGGTGCCCCGCTGGTGGGAGAGTCCTGGTTACAGGGAAACCCTTCTAGCCGACGGTAGGTCGGTGCCGGATCTCGCCATCCAGCGAGGGGAAACTCACTGCCATCTCCCGATAAAAAATATGCACTACACTAACGGGACTAATGACCGAAGCAGTTGACGCTCCCGGAAACACGAAAAATCAATCAATCGAAACCTGGATAGGTTTTCCCGATCAGACTCGCTACAGAGACAGTTGCCCTAGGTTATGATTTTAAAACATCTACGTATTAACATCGATGTTTTTCTTTCGACACGATTTTTTTCTCATAGATATATTTGTCCAGAAACATTGATGCATTCAAATTCTCATGATATAAATAAAATTTACAGTATCTAAAGTCTAACAGCGACTAACAACTGTCAGTCTTGAAGATCCCCAGGCGACATGAAACCGTTTGCTATTCGCAACTTTTCTTGGGTTGGATACCTTTTTTGATTATTTTGTACATGGTAATTTTCTGAAACTGGATTTTGAAACTTGAACTCTTAGAACAATGATTAAAAAAAATTAAAATGACTCTCAAATTTAAGATAGAATATACTAAAAAATATTGACGAGATATGTATCACATTAGAACCAGCACATTTTACTTCGATGATACGGAATGAAAGTGAATAAATGGAAAAATAGAAAACCACAACGTCCTCTATCTCTATATTCTTCTTTATATTCAATAAACATTATTCACATATTATTTATACGTGACCAAACAATAAAATATAACTCATTTAATTAAGTTTATTTACAAATGGAAACACGATGGAAATACACCACCTTTTTCATCATTTAAAATATCGTAATTTTAACCATGATATTTTTGTGGATGTTTTCATAGACAACCTTTTGATATGTATCGAAGTATCAATAATTTGCTAAATTTGCCATCACAAAGAGAATCTGGGATACCGTACAGCAGCAGCGACTAAATAGAGGCTTGAATTGAATTGGCCTTATTTTACGTGGCGAGACTTAGGCCAAGAGGGCTGCTCTTCCGTCTGACCACGCTAATTTCGTTACGCGTCTTTCACCAATCATGGGAGAAAGAAGGAATTACTTGGGCGACGAAACAGGCGATTTGAATTTAGCTCAGAGGCATCATTTAGGCTTGAGGATCTTTTACATACAGTAAATGTACTAACATGGGACAGCCGGCTTTACTTCCCCTCCGAAGAAAGGTGTACGAAGGATTTTTTCGCCCTTAAAAATCCACGGCTTCGAACCCGCAAACTTGAGTGTAGTAGTCCGATACGCTAACCGCTACACCATCGCCGCCGCCGGGCTTCGATGTTGGTTGCGGTGGAGGTAGGGGTGTTGGCAATTGACAGTAGCGGCAGGGCTGGCGGCAGTGGCGATGGTGACAACGGTGGCATGCGTGACAATAGGGTCGGTAACGGCGGCGGGGGCGTTCGTGGAAATGGTGGCTGTGGAGGCGTGGTCGGTGACTGCTTGGCTCAGGTGGTTGCGCCACACCAAGTGGTTTCACCTGCCTCCTCGTGGCCTTCCCTGCCGCCGCCGTTGCGCAGCGCCTTGGGTGCGGCCGTTGTTGCACGTGGCCGAGATTCGAGGTGCCCATTACCCGGGTTCATATCGCAAGGGCACCAGGGCCTCCGTATCAACGGTGAACAATCGTCTTACTCGCGACATATTGGTTACACATTTAAACCGAAGGGTCGCTCGGTGAAAAAAAAATGTTGCGATGTTCTATATTTGTTTATTTACAGGTTATACCGTCATAAGATTGGTTTGGTTTTTTTTCGTGTATCCGGGCGCGTCAACTTCTTTGGTCATTAGTCCCGTTAGTGTACTACATGTTTGTTTCTCGGGAGATGGCGGTGGTCTTCCCCCGCTGGATGGCGAGATTCGGCGCCGACCTACCGTCGGCTAGCGGGGTTTTCCCCTAACCAGGACTCCTCACCAGCGGGGCACCGCCCCAGCCGGCACTAGCTCTAGGTTCCCGACCGGACTCCCGGAACATGTGGTAGTGTAGAGCATGTTAGTGTGTGTGTAAGGGGGGAGGATAGGACAAGGAAGAGGAAGAACAGATCGCGCGCGGTCCGTGGCCCGTTTCGTAGGGTACTGCCATAGACTAAAGAGGTAGTCTTAACTCTATGGTACTGCTCCGGCATTCGCCTGGTGTTGATCGGAGAAACCACGGAAAACTATCGATCAGAGCAGCCGTCCCTAGAACTCTCCTCCATGCAGGGACTGAATTCGACCTAGCGGAAAAGCTGGTGTCGAAAATCTTGCCGCCGTCCGGACTCGAACCTAGGAACTCCCGGTCAGAGGCGCTGCAGTGACATCAGTTGATGCACTGAGCTACCGCTCCCGGTCCGTCATAAGATAATTCCAGAAGTATTTTAAAGGAGAGATTTCAGATCGCTCCTCTTCGAAATAATAAAAATGTTGACACTTTTAGACTGTGAATTTCTTCTTAAACTGTTATCCGCTCGGCTTAACAGCACAGCTTTCGAATGATATGACATCAAATAGTAATAATTTTGAATACAGATAAACTTACCAAAGAATGTTGGATTCGAAAGGGGCATGCAGACTAGGCCTGGATTCGCCAAGACATACCTTTACGACCCTCGTGAATTTAACATGTCTGATAAATGGCGCGAGGATGAAATGGGTTCAACAGCCGAGTGGACCATCGACTGGAAAGGAATGTGCCCTCAATTCAGAGATTACAAGCAATTAATAAACACGCCACTGGGGGACATTCCGAGTTTTTGCGTCGGCGCTATGCATTCGTTTGCTGCAAGAAAGAAGAGAAAACTGGTTAAAGAAGGTGGACAAGCCGGAACGCGAGAAGTTTTATTTATTACGATTATTTCACTCATGAATAATTTCGACCAAGAGCGTTCACGCAGGCCAGCCATATATGTCAATCAGAAACGAGTTATTCGCGCAAAATGATCACCTCCTCCGCAGTACAGTAGAACCTCATTAACCTGTTCTTCTTTATCCGGACGTCCGTACAAACCCGGACAAATTTAAGGAAAAAATATGTTTAGCGTAGAAATGAAGATTTCTTTTACAGTTGATAAAACGCTATTCTCCGTAGACATGTTACTCGAATTCACTTAACAGCGGTCGTCGAACCCCACCTGCCAACCAACTCCCCCCCCCCCTTCGCCTCCAATGACGGGCCATTTGCAGAGGGGAAAGGGATAAGGCCCCTTGGCATTCTCAGAGCCATCAATTAATTTATACGGAATTACACTGTCTACAGTGTAAATACAACAATGTATTTCTTAGGTGAAAGTGTATGCCGATAATAAGTTTTAAACTTCATTAAAAATCTTTGGTATATATACGTATTCCGTTATCGTTTTTCCGTCATTCTCTGAATCACCCCGATTTTCGATAACTCGTATCGTCCACGGCCCCAGATGATTCAGGTCACGCAGGGCATCAACTCATGTCACTGCAGTGCCTCTGACCGGGACGTCCTCGGTTCGAGTCCTAATGGTAGCAAGATTTTCGACACTAGCTAAATAGATCGAATTCAACCGCTACCTGGAGGAGAATTCTAGAGGCCGGCTGCTCTGATCTGCTATGTTTTCCATGTTTTTTCTCCTTTTTCAATCAACACCATACGAATGCCGGAGAGTATTTTAACGAACGGGCCACGGACTGCGCGCGATCTTCCTCCTCACTTGCTTTTTCCTCTCCCCTTGCACAAACACACGTATAGGCACTGTGCACTACCTCAAATATCGGAAGATCAGTCGGGAGTTTAGAGCATATCCCGTTGGCGGAGATATCTGGAGGCCGAAAACCACGCAATTTGATGTGTAGGTAGGCCCCGGATCTCATGTTCTAGCGGGAAAAGAACAGTTCCCTCTTTGCTACAATATGCATACATTTTGGGAGTACAACCAAGTTGTCGGCGTGACCGAAGTATCGAAAACTATCTCCTTGCTACACAATTTTTATCGGTAAACCGATTGCATCAAATTTCCTGAAGAGAAGCATAAGTTACATGATTTATCTAGAATAATCAAGGAGCACTGTACAGAGTGACCAATCATTTCCTGGAACTCATTTTCCTGACTTTTTCCTATTTTCCAAAGAATTTCTTAACATTTATCGATAGTTTTTCACACTTTTTTAAAAGAAGCATTTAAAGTAGTCTGCTAGTAATTTGTCAGCTTTCTGATTTCACCATGATAAAATAAGGAATAATATCCACGAAGATCTATCTAATATGTTTTATGCCCGTTTCAAACCGTTTCCCTGACTTCTAACGATTCTACTACGAATTTCCTGATTTTCCCTGCCTTTTCCAGAGCAATGAAATTCATTTTTTCTTCTTTTTTTCCACCGGGTTTTCCATGCTTCTTTAGAAATTGGCCAGCTGACGAGAGAGGAGGTAGAGGAGAAAGGGAACGGGAGGTGAGGAGGGGAGGAGGAAGAGGGAGGGAGAGAGGGAGAGAGGAAGAGGGAGGGAGAGAGGAAGGGAGGGAGAGGAAGAGGAGGGAGATGTAGGGAGAGGGTGAGGGAGCAAGAGGGAGAGAGAGAGGAAAGGAGGCAGGGAGAAAGAGCGTAGTGTCCGCGTGGTGTCGCGTGGAGTCGCGCGGTGCCGCGCTGGCGGGGGCGATCGGCACGGCGGCGGCGCCGCGCGGGACCCCTGGCACGGCGCTCGGCCGTTCCCGCTACTGCTCGTCGCGACGGCCGCCCGGCCTCCGGTCAGCGCCCCACCCGAGCGGCGCGCCGCCGCGGCCGAGGTCACGGCGCGGCGCGGCGCGGGGACAGCACGGACGCACGGACGCCGCCCGCCGCGCCCTCGGCCCCAGTGCAGGCGGCGCGACGGCACGCACTGCAGGCCTCCACACGCCCCTTCGAACGGACGCGCGCTCCGTCATGCGCGGGGCTATGCAATGGGGCTAGCCACAGCTGGCACGCACCAGGGGGATTTTAATGCATGAGCATCCACATTAATATTCATAGTAATATATATATATATATATATATATATATATATATATATATATAATTGGGGCAGGGCTTGATTTCGGGCGGAACGCGATGGACCGGCGTTCCGGTACCTCTGGAATTATTATTAAATTATACTATAAATATATAAGCATTTCAATTATGTTAATAAGAAACCGGGTCGGGACAAAATTTTAGAAATCAAACACTAATATATATATATATATATATATATATATATATATTATTATATACATATATATATACATACATACATACACACACACGTGTGTGTGTATTTGAAGCGTTAACTCTGACACCGTGTGACCCATCTCCTTAAAAGTTGACACATCTACGTATTTTTTTTCATCCAGAAGGTTTATGAACTGTTTTTTTTAAGTATACTAGAAGGCGCTGTAGAACAGCAGTAAATATTCATGTCAAGTGCAGCCAGCAACGCTCGGCATTATTTTAAAAAAAACTCAATCGTTAAATAACTCCTAAACGAATCGTTCTAGGTCATTAAAAACTAAAATTGAGAGGTCGAATTTCTCAAAGATACGTTTCTCACACCATAATCTATAGGATGAGATCATCTTGAAGAATCTATTATATTTTTGCTGGTCCGACGCTTCTCGATATTACCCCACCTGTTTCGAGTGCTGTAGAATCGGCAACTGAATGAGAATGAGAGGGAGAGAGAGGCAGAGACAGATTGACTGAGACAGGGACAGAGACGGAGAGAGTGAGAGAGACGGGAAGAGAGAGAGAGAGAGGGAGAGAGAGACGGAGAGAGAAATTGAATCACATCGTTATAGTTTGTTCTTAAAAAAGTAAGATTTCTTTTGGTTATCCATTATTAAAGTAGTTAGCCGGGCAAGTACTCATTTTATCTAGTGTTTCAACGTAAAACTTCACACAGTACTTCTAAACATTGTACTTGAAGAATCTCAGCTTGTTCCGGAATGATTGGTCCCTTTCACTCCACGCTAATACATTTCCCGGGACATGTATCTAAAAGCAAGGAACAGATAAGATCGGCGGTTAAATATGGATGACTGCACATAAGCTCTTACATTAGCAAACGAAGAAAGCTCTTACATTAGCAAACGAAGTTCAGAAAGCACTTACACGGCAAAACGATGCGTCACGAAGTTAAGTGAACTGCTCATTAGTGCATTCGTGCTCAGCCACCTATATTCTTTACAATAAGACAAATGGTTATATTTTAACATAATCAACGTTTTATCCCATTAACATTATACTATTCCGTAGCCAATGAACCCTCCCCAAATAGTTGCAATGTACTCGGAATTTGCACTTGCAAATGCGTACTATTTCTTTGTAGTGCATTGCACTTCACAGTCAAGATGAGTATTGTTACATCGACTAGACGTAGATGCTAGTATTGCTGCAACTCTCCTCCAATACCACGGTGCTATAAATATGAAAACATGTGAAATACTCGGTATAGAATAACTTCACACCAACCATCGAATTGAAGGACACCGCATATTGGGTGGTCGTCATCGAGTAAAGAAAAAGCGCAGGCGAATGTGGCACGCGCCTCGCAGGTTGGCAAGTGCAGTTGCTGGAGTCGGGGTCGCGTTCTCAAACAGGGTCACGCAGGTGGAGTAGTTCCGCGACCCCACACGGCGACATCCGCCTCCCGGGAAGGCGGACAGCCCTGCCTATGAACTCGTTCTGCCAGGCCAGGGTTCCTGTATGGTAAAGAGTCTGAGTGATGAGTAGACCTCGGAAATTTAGGCACAAAAAAGTTATGATTTAGGCACCTAAATAGGTAACACTATTATAAATTAGGCTCTATTAGATTCTTTCGGTGCGACCTGGATGGCCGAGGTGGCTAAGAGCGAGTACCGACTCAGCGCTTCGGTCCGAAGGGTCGCGGGTTCGAGTCCCGCTTTGGTTGTTTGTCCCTTGTCTTTGTATGTATGTGTTGTCGCGGAGGGCCTCGCGTTCTGTTGACCCCAGATCAGAGGAGCCCGCAAGTGTGTTGGTATCTAGTGTATGGTCGAATATGCGTCCCATCGGGACGCAAAGGGTAACCGGCTGTCGGCTGGATAAAAACCCTAGAAAGAAGAAGATACGAGTACGTACTTTTGGTACATCTGCTCTTTCATGATTCGTATACATCTATTATTTTCCGCAACCTCCTCAAGGAACTAAATAGGCATTTGTCCTAAAATCCCAGGTCTAATGATGAGGTAGAGCAGAGATGAACAATGATGAGGTCTAATGATGAGGTAGCGCGTCGATGGCGAGCTACTAGTATATAGCGCACGGGGAAATTTTCGGTCGATCGCAGTGACACGCTCAGGTTGACTAACCTTGCTGACAGAAATCGCCAAGCTAGGGCTGTTGGATAGGGGGTAGCTCTTAGGTAAACGTTTGGTCGATGCATGAAAGAAATTGCAACAGCACTTATGTAGTGTTGATGTTGAGGAGTACTTCACGCTCTAGCTCCTAGGTTGAATGTCAAGTTTGCGCGAAGCCCAATTTTGCGATTCCTTTCGGCGTATATTTTGTGGTGTTTTTCTGTTTATTGAACTGCGACTACTAAGAATGATAAGTGAATACAAGGTCACTAGAATGCTTTAATCTCACATACTGTAGATACGACACTGTGTAGTGTAAATAGTTTCGAAATTCGGAAGGAAGAAGTTTTCGAAGAACGCGAAATGTCATTAGTCACAAAAAACAAAAGGCATTTACTTCCTTCGCCATAATATCGCAATATCTTACACAAAGTTGTTTATAATTGCAATATTTCTGCCAAAGAAGTATTTACCAGTTTGACGCTAGACGTTTTCAGCAACCTTTAACATCACACACAATCATAACAATTGGACATCGTTATTCATCCATCGATTTCTGTGTTTCGTGTTTTAAAGACCTTCCACCTAGCCACGTAGTTTATAAAATAAGGAATGTATAGCTAATACTAAATAATAATAATAATAATAATAATAATAATAATAATAATAATAATAATAATAATAATAATAATAACAACAACAACAAGAAGAAGAAAATACCTAATATTTTTCCTTTGTGATCATAGCTAAATGAGTGCTTGGTCTAATATTCACAGACAAAACTACTGCAGTATTCTTTTCTGGCCGAGAAACCCTAAGACCCGTTTTACGCCGTGCCTTTTGACGAACGATTGCGACGTTTAAACGAAACTACACTTTCAGATGCTTCTAGGTTTCTAGAAGCCACACTGCGCACGAGTGCGTTCGCTAGAACTCCGGCATTGTTCTTTGGAAGAAGGCGTGAAAATCGAGACTTAGGTTGGGAGTGAGGACGGGGTGGGGACGCAAGATCGCGCGCGGTCACTGGCCGGTTAAGGTACTGCTCTGGCATCCACCTCGAGTCGAATGGAATCACGGAAACGACCGGTCAGAGCAACCGGCCTCTCGAATTCTCGACAAGACAGAGGCTGTGCGAACCAACTGCTAGCAGCTGTCGAAAATCGTCGTGATTCGAACCTAGAACCTCCCGGCCCACGAACCTTCCAGTGCGGCCTCGCGTAGTATTTCAATTTTCTCATCATATTAAAGTGTCGAGAGATCGATTTTGATGTTGTCCTACTCGCCTCCCAGTGAACAGGTTGAAACAAGTGAGGTAAAAAAAAGAGTGGAGATCACTATATATTGAACAGATCGCAGCTTTTCTTCATTAATAAAAAACTACGAAATTTGAGTTGTTTGAACTGCACTGCTAGATTGGAAAAGGGAAAATGCACATCTTGGCTAGTTCGCCAGAAAAGGAAGGGCAGCTGGTTTTGCTTAGAGAACATCATATTGCGTGACTATTAAAACGATTGTTTGTGGCTATAATTTATATTACAAAATTTATAATATATTATATTTATTATAAAATATTTTAATTAACTATTATTTTTATATATAAAAATAAAATATTATTTTCATATCAATATAAAAATTTCAGTGATGACATTCAAAATTCAGTCATATTAAGGCAAGGGTGATAGCAGGATTTGTTATACCCAAAACATATCCTGTATATAGTTGTAAATATCGTCTAAAATAAAACATAATGTATATCATGATATGCAGTATTTTCTTCGTAACGTTTCTTCATTTCCTTCGTGCGATGTAATCGCACGGGTCAGCTAAAATTACAGAAATTAAAATACTAAGACCGACCTACATGCTTCTTTCTCACGAATGATTTCGGGAGTTTTAACAAACGTGCGCATGCGCAAGTGGTTCTGACGTACAAGGAGTCTCTGTGCGCAACTCGGGTATGCAACAACTCGAAATCATTGGTCAAAAGATATCCTGTACATCAAATCTAAGGCATTCAAATTGTATTTTCGCCGATGCTCTGCCACTCAACGTATTTACACATTCCCACTGACTATGGGTAATAAATTTAGGCGGCGCAACGTCATATTTCAGGAGATCTCTCTCCGTTTCACTCTAAAATTACCCCCTTCCTCCTGTGTATGTGTAGTGCACCAATAATACGCGTCCATCTTCCGCGTAGCACTGTGTGGCGCTGAATGGACTATTGTGAGGTAGCTACGGAAGGGGTGCTGTCCATTGGGGACCTAAACAAATGGTCTCCACCAGAGTAAAACACCGTTATTACGATTGTATGCTCCGTTACATGGTGTAATTAAATTTCAAAAATGCTAATGCGTGAAATCTGGCCTGCTTCTTGAGGTCTCAATTAGCGTTTTTATACTCATGAAACATGCGGATTAAAGTGTATGTTGCCATATTGTTGGAGGCCCACGATTCTACAATCGCTGCGGGGAAAAGCTAAATCAAAGATTTCACCAAATTCCCAGGCAAGCGGTAACTAACAATTTTGGTTCCTTGACCCCAATTACAATCCTCGGACAGGCTCTCGATTCTTCTACCCGTAACGTGGGGTTACGTGATACGGTACTTGCGTTGGAAACTGGTGTAGGCGGATCCAGCGTTACTTATGGAACTCGAATAAGTAAAAACTTTATTGGCTGACTAAATCTAATTGCTATCATTGGCCCAAAGAGTACAAGAAATACCAGGCTAGACCCAGTGTCTACAACAGAGAAGAAGCCTCTGGGATACAGGTTGACCCATATCAGTAATAACAAGTACGGTGGCGAATCACCCGAAAAAACTTCATAAAGCTTTTTGTGACGAAAGAAAGTCGGCCTCCACTAGTCACTGGAATTATGAAGCCTGCACGACACTAATACACATGCGGGCTCTTCGGATTTTGGGTTAGTAGCTATCACGTCCCTTCTTATCAGCTCTCTTTAGTGCCCTCACTCCCTTCGTCTCTCTCTCTTTCTCTCTCTCTCTCTCTCTCTCTCTCACACACACACACACACACACACACACACACACACACACACACACACATGCATATCAATTTGCATATCAATAAGTTATTATACCTTATGTCAATCAGAATTATTAAATACAAAATTATACACCGGTGATACATTTTATAAATGATAACAAACGGAAAGATTAAGTAAAATATTTTGTTACAATAATTTGGACCATTTTATCAACATTAGTAATATTAAGATGGTTTAACATTGATTCAATTGAATTAAATATTTCACATACATCATTTTGATCCAAGAGAGTTTCTTAAGTTTCGAGTTGAAGTTGTTATAATTCAAAAACGTTTCGAATTTCCCCTCTTTCAACTGCATGTGTTCTTCGGGACTGGGATACTTCCAGCTTGAGGCCTGCCCGCGGGCGACGGGGCTTCGAAGGGCGATCACAGCGAAACCGCACAGGTGCCCCGCCCCCTCGCGTTGGTCGGGTGTCGCCGTGAGTCACCGCCCGCGCCCGCGCCCCAATACACAGCGCATTGCCTCTGGGCGCCCTCCCGGCCGAGGAAGCCACGCGGCGCGCGGGGAGAGAGATGACACATCGACAGCGGAACATCCATGTTTAAATTTCAATTTCTTCTTTTTAATTCAACGTTTATTTGCAATTTGTTTATACATGAGAAGAAGTAATTCGGTTAACTAGATAATTAGCATTCATTGAAGAAGATACCCATTAGTACTCTCCATTAATACAGTTTATTACACATATACAAGTACCGGCAGCGTATAAGCGACTCTGACAGTTCGTTGCCACGCATTGTTACGCACATCTGACCGGGAGGTCCTACTTTCGAATCCTGATAGCGGCAGGATTTTCGACACTAGCTTTTCAGCTAGGTCGAATTCAGTTGCTGTCTGGAGGAGAATTCTAGCGGTCGGCAGCTCTGATTGGTAGTTGTCCGTGGTTTCTGCGATCAACACCAGGCGAATGCCGAAGCAGTACCTTACCAAACGGGCCACGGACCGCGAGCGATCTTTCCTTCCTCTTCCTTGTCCTATCCTCTCCCCTTACACATTCACACTAACATGCACTACACTACCACATATTCCGGGAGACCGGTTGGGAGTTTAGAGCTTGTCCCGCCTGGGGCGGTGCCTCGCTGGTGGGAGAGTCCTGGTTAGGGGGAGACCCCACTAGCCGACAGTAGGTCGGCGCCGGATCTCATCCGGCGGGGGAAGATCACCGACATCTCCGGAGAAAAACATGCACTACACTAACGGGACTAATGACCGAAGCAATTGACGGAAACACGAAAACACGAAAAATTAATCAATCAATCATGTTACGCACATAGCACCACCTACACGAGAGATAAATGAAATCTCAAAACATTAACACTACCGACAGGCTATGACACGTCTTAATTTCATGTTCATGTTTGCTACAAACGAACCTTATCGCCTCCCAAATTGCTGTTTAACTTGATTCGTTGGAGCAATGCACTCGGCGCTCGCAAGTCACCAACTGGCCTGGCACGCATCGAAAAAGGCACATTTCATTACCACTGATACTACTGATGACAGGGATCTGCGCGCTTCTCAAGCGACTTCCTGTAGGTCAGATAAACGGCAATGCTGAACCCTGGCTGTGAGAAAATTAACAAATCCTCGCAAGCTGATTGCTTCAAAGCAGGTCACATGACGAACCACAGCACGTGATGAGAAAACTGTCAGAGTCGGCTGCCGGTACTGTAGTAACTACACTTCAAAATCTGTGAGACAAATCTAAAGGTTTTAATTTTTTTAAGACGTCTTATTTCCAAATTGTTATCGACTAAGATTATGGCTAGAGTGTTTTCATGGCATTCTATTTTTTAAAATATATACACTAATTTTTTATTCATTCGTTAATTGTTGGCATTTTAAAACAAGAGTGAATTACATCATTTCGAATATACCAGGGGGCATTGACAATGTTTCTTAATACTTTGGATTGAAATCTTTGAATGATTTGGATACTGGATTTGCTGCTGGTGCCCCAGAGCTGTATGCAGTCATTCCAAACAACATATATCAAAAATTGATATCCAAAATAGCGTCTTCTTTAAACCTTGCTTCCTTTATTGCTTTCGCATGAGTTCAGCTGTGGCGTAAGAAAAGATTGATATGAAAATTCAGCCAGTGTGCTTAGTATGAGAATAGGCGAATGAAAATATTAAAATTTAAATAATTATAGAATAACTAATATTAAAATAATCAAATATTTGCATTTTTCAGCAAAACCTGTTTTAGAATTTTTCCACTTATTGGGTAGTTAACGGAACCTCAGACACCTCTCAGACGGCAGGGGGCTGCTTAGTTTTCTTTTTCAATGTTTACGCGCACTGGAAATTAGTGAAATAAATTCCACGCGAGCAAAAAAATTTCTTATTGTCAAATGGTGTCAATCACGCTGGTAGGTGCATTTTGCATTAATTCATAATTCAATATTACTCATTAGAAGAAATGAGTACGAATTCCGGACATCACGAAAACTTGCGCAGATTGTACTACCTCACCTATGTAGTATACTATGTCAGTCACACATCGAGATTGCTTATTGCGATAAATAAATAAATAAATAAATAAATAAAAAAATAAACATGTTTGCAAATAGTGTGTATCTGAGGATATATGTTTCTTATTCACTTTCGTTTTCGACCGTGTTCTTTCTTTTGGGTTAGTGCTGCTTCACTGCGTATTTACACTGTCGGGCGACACCTCTCTGCACCGAACGGAAGTTTCAAATGCGAGGCCGGATGCAGCAATCAGGACAGCTCGCGTCGCTCGGTAGAACGCACAACTCGACGGCAGCGGCGGCAAACAGGACGAGCGATAAGGCCGCTTCCCGCCTTCTTCTCGCACAACGCTTAAGACTAATAAATGGTTTAATTCGTACATAAAAATAGATGTAAAGGCGGCTCTACACATTCGTTATTCGGCGAACACCGAGCAACCGCTCGCCGAATCCCGAGTAGTGTGGATGAGTTGCTCTCTATTTGCCGAGTGACGAACATTCGGGGTTCGCCCTATCCACGGCGTGTCGGTTTTTTGGACACATCAAAGTGAGCGAACATTCGTCGAACACATTAGCTGCTCGGGATTGAGCGAGCGCTCGCTCGCTGCTCGGCAATGCCGTATGTGTGGAGCCGTCTCAACACATAGACAATGACGTGCGAAGCCTAAATGCAGGTGTGAGTGTGTGTGTGGGGGGGAGGGGGAGGACTATATTTCTGAGCTCCCTTTTCCATTAATATTTTTACACAAATTTACTGTAACATATAAGAAGGCAATTGTAACTTAAAGATAATTTAACTTTATGTTGAACCATTTACAGGATTGTCAGAAGGTTTGGAATTGAGTTATACATTTTCTTTGTTATTCTTCCAGGTGTAGACCTGTGTAAGAATGAAACTTGTCCAGCTTAAAGAAGATTAGAAGAACTAATATTATTATCCGCAAACAGAAAGAAAATAACCCATGTCCAAAACAATAGTAAAATACACCCCATGTGAATATCTTCATTTCTACCAGAACGTTTTGACGTAGCCACAGACTCAAGTGAAAATCGTTGCTGATATTAATTTAGTAAGAAATTTTTTAATGTCCGTATAGCACAATATGTTAATTCACATCATTATGTATGTATTCTATGGTATTTTTTCATAAGAACAAAAAATAAAGAAATGAAAAATTTGTTATTTTAAATATTTCATAATTATTTTATAAAGGATTGATTGATTGATTGATTTTTTCGTGTTTCCGGGCGCGTCAACTGCTTTGGTCATTAGTCCCGTTAGTGTAGTGCGTGTTTTTTTCGCGGGAGATGGCGGTGATCTTCCCCGCTGGATGGCGAGATCCGGCACCGTCCTACCGTCGGCTAGTAGGGTTTCCCCTAACCAGGACTCTCCCGCCAGCGGGGCACCGCCCCAGCCGGGACAAGGTCTAAGCTCCCGACCGGTCTCCCGGAATATGTGATAGTGTAGTGCATGTTAGTGTAAGTGTGTGTGTGTGTGTGTGTGTAACACCACTGCGTCATTAATTACGCCGCATAAGCCGTCGGGAAGGCCATCCGGACCCTACAACTGAGTGAAACAAGCCGTAGGGAAAAGAAACATACGTAGGAATAAATGATTCTTGAAGGTGCCAAGTCAGAAATTAAGGACTGAACAGTGAGAAAGAAAACTCAAGAAACCTTGTTCGTGTAATGGTGCAAGATAAAACAAATTAGAGCAATTATTGAGTTTACCTATCTAATTTTATTTAATGTGGAATTTCAGTAATAAGTTCTGAAACTCTACACTTATTGCAAGCCACAGAACTGCTGATTTAACACTCGTGAAAACTCCTCGTTTTAACACGCCATTCTCCTTCTTAAAGCGTGCAATGCAATTCTAACGGTGTTTCAAAAGCTTCAATGAAAACGGCTTTCTGCCATTGAATTCAGAGTAGTGTTTACGTCAAAACAAACAAAGGGGCTGGGATTCGAAGACAGTTCACCGCCCAGGTGACGGCGCCCGGCAGGCGTGGCGCGGTGAATGCCTCCCTGCGCCGTTAGCCGCTTCCGCAGGCCGAAAAAGCCGCACGCGGCACACGAAGCGGGCAAAAAGCCACGAGGGCACGGGGCGGGACGCACGGGGGGGGGGGCGGGGCGCATGGGGGGGGGGGGGGGGGGGGCGGGGCGGGGCGGGGCGCACGGGGCGGGGCGCACTGGGCGGGGCGCGCGGGGCAGGGCGCACGGGCGGGCATACGGGCAGGGCGCACTGGGCGGGGCGCACGGGCGGGCATACCGGGCGGGGCGCACTGGGCGGGGCGCACGGGCGGGCGCACGGGCGGGCGCACTGGGCGGGCGCACTGGGCAGGGCGCACGGGGCGCAGGGCGCATACGGGGCGGGCGCATCGGGGCGGGGCGCACTGGGCGGGGCGCGCGGGGCGGGGCGCACGGGGCGGGGCGCACGGGGCGGGGCAGCACGGGGCGGGGCGCCGGGGGCGGGCGCACGGGCGGGCGCACGGGCGGGCGCACTGGGCGGAGGGCGCACTGGGCGGGGCGCCGGGGCGGGGCACGGGCGGGGCGCACTGGGGGGGCGCCGGGGCGGGGCACGGGGCGGGCGCACTGGGGGGCGCACGGGGCGGGGCACGGGGCGGGCGCACTGGGGGGCGCGCGGGGGGGGCGCAGGCGGACCATGCGCGTGGAAGCGGGCCAACGTGCGAGCAGCACCCGGCCAAATGAATGCTGCGTTTCTTTCGCTCACGTTTTTGACTTCCGGACTGAAGTCAATGGTTGTGAAGGATGTACTCTCAATAGAACTTTTATCGGCTGAGGGGGCTCACGACATCAATTGATGTTACTGCGGTCCCTCTGACCTGGAGGTCCTAGGGCTCCGCCCCGACGGTGGCATTTTTATACTAGCTAAATCGAATTCAACGGTCTGCGCTGTATGGAAGACATCACAGATATACAGACGTACAGATATATCTGTGGAAGAGATTTCTAGCGGCCACCTGCTCTGGTCGAGTTTTGCGTGGTTTCTCAAATCAATACAAGGCAGCTCTCTAACGAATGGGCTACGGACCGCGCACAATCATTCCCGTCCGCTTTCTTGACCTATCCTCACCTCTTACTTACACTTGCATATACACTACACTACCACACATGTCGGGAGCTTAGAGCTTGTCACGAACAGGGCGGTGCCTCGCAGCTGGAATATGCCTGGTTAATGAAAAAAATAACAACCGCAAGCCATAGGTCGGCGCTGGATCTCGCCATCTAGCGGGGGAAGATCACAGCCACTTCCCGTGATAAAAAGCATACACTATACTTACGGGACTAACGACCTTGGCATCCGGAATCACTAATCAAAGTATCAATGGAACTTTTACTCTCATTGTCGTGGAGGGTTTTCTATTAGGTTAAGCTGCAGGTGTTCTATGTTCCTCGGAATATCAGTGTATGGTATAACAACTCGATTGAACATTCATTTGGAAATGCTTTTTACTTCTATGAAATATATTTTTTAATAATTACACCGTATTTAACTTACAGAAGATTTCGTGCATTTAATTTTTTTTTTCATTAGTTGGTAGGGTTAATTATCAACGTTCACTTCTTCTGTGCCCAGTTTGCGAACAGGACATTTGTCCAAGGTTGAATTGGGGATGCGTTCAAATAACAATCACAGGTTACATGACGATATCAGCGTTTTCTTTACTAAGTGTGGATTTTGTGATACCTATACACACCTGAGACCTTACAGTGTAACATTGAGTGTAAGCCTGATACCATGTGCAGCTGGACCAATAATCAATTCCATAATTACCAACTCAACTTTTGTGACTTTCAACCGAGGTATCTAGAACTGGATATCCTAATTTTGAGTCCGGCAGGGACAAACTAATACTTTTCGTAGAAGGGACGTTAAACTCTTTAGCCCTCAGTCACAATGCAAACTTCTACAGAGAACTTTCCACCATGCTAGAAACAAATCGATCAAGTTTCAGACGTTGAGTTCTGATTGGTTCAGGCGAAACTTACGTTTCAGCTTACGTTCGCGGGGACGATCGCCGGCACTCAATTCACGCCCTGCGTGTTCCATCCTACGAATTCCATCAAGTGACCTCTGGGAGACCAGACAATTTTGCTTCCCTGCGTCAGCAATTTCACGCAAGAGTTAGAAATGGGTTTTATTACAAGAAAGTCCACTTGTTATTCTCGTGTATAGACATTGTTTATTAGGTGGATATCATAAAAACAGCACGCATTGTACGGCTATTAGTCACAGAAAGTCTATCTCGTTGCACAATTGGCAGACCGATTCATCTAAGGACGTCGGAAACGCTACATTAAACGAACAACCATAAATCTGATAATGGCTGAAATGGTAAATTAGATTTCGGGAGCGGATCTCGTGGTTAATTGAGCTCCGTGATTTACCGGAATACGGAACGGCGGGCCGCGGCTGTTTGGTGAGCCCGAAGTAATTGCAGCCCCACGAGGCCGCAACGGATTCTCGGCCCTTTAACTGCCCCCCCCCTCCGGCGTCGAGGGCAGGGAACCAGGGTTGCCAACAATGTTCATATAAAAGGAAGGACACTCAATAAGACAAAAAACACATTAACACATTTTTAATAAACATTTAATTTAGACTTTCATCAGTTCTATTTTTTCTTCTCTCCATTTGCGATTCAAGTGAAAAGATTCGTTCACAAAACGCAGATGTACACGATCTGAGCGTCTCCTTTTTATTTTCATCGCTAGACAGACGTGTGACAGACCATGCAAGCGTGTGTTAGCGTTCAGAAAAAGGATATTCATATTTTCTATTCTAAATTAAACAGTAAACGATACAACGAATCAGATGTTAGGCAAGTGATAAAATAAATGTCAACAAATATTACAAATTTACTAAAAGGAGGACACTTAAAATACAAAGGAGGACGAGAGGACAATGCATGTCAATAGAGGACTGTCCCCCCAAATGGAGACCGGTTGGCAACCCTACAGGGAACTGAAAGAGGCGGCCTCCACAGATGCTCTGTTTACAAGGGAACTGCCCCCCTGAGGGCCGTTGCCGTGCGGGAGGGCGCGGCCAGGGCGGCCTCGTCCCGGAAGAGGACGGGGGAGGGGGAAGGGCAGCTGGGCGCCAGCGGATTGCATTAGCTCTGGTGAAGAGGAGGTTTGCGGAGGATAGGAGACGGAAGTGTTGATAGTTTACAAGGCTTTAAATGGCTGGAGTCCATACGTTTGTCTTTGCCCGTCACCTGACTGACACGCTACGTCTAACTTCTCACAAAAAAAACCACTAAAAGGCGTAAATATTACTATTGGGGCTGAAACGGAAAGAAGGAAAGTTATTAAGGAACTAGTTCGGGCCTATCTTATTCAAACATTTTAGTGGAAACCAAGGTGGACAATTTACGAATCATGCTTCAGAACAAATCATTTTCCATCCACTAGGAAGCATGCCATCATTCATCCCGTTCCGAAACCAAATAAAAATGCAGCAAACACCGACAGCTATCGCCCAATAAGCCTTCTACCATCTGTCTAAAATCTTCGAAAAAATTAAACTTGAACGTCTCAAAAAACATCTGCAATTAACAAGAGCAATCCCAAGAGAGCAGTTTGGATTTACGGAGCACATGTCCACACAACACTCACTCCTCAGAATTACAGAACATCTCAACACAGCATTTCAGAAAAAAACATCATTCAATACTCATATCACTTGACATATCACAGGCATTCGATAAAGTACAAACATAAATAATAAAAAAAAGAGGCTTGTCTTCGGCCTAGGCAATTAACGTAAAACATCCTTGAGCTTGTCCAACGTATTTTGTGCAAAAATACTTCCTTAATTAAAATGCCCTATTCTCATGTGAACTACGAAACATAATTCCCTCGTTCTTACGGAGAGAGGTGGGTCAGTGCACCAACTGGTGTCACTACAGTGACTCTGACCGGGAGGTCCTAGGTTCGAGTCCCGACGGCGGCAGGATTTTCGACACTACCTAGTCAGCTAGGTTGAAATTAGTCGCTGTCTGGAGAAGAATTTTAGCGGCCGGTTGCTCTGGTAATTTACCGTGGTTTCTTCGATCTACACCAGACGAATGCCGGAGCAGTACCCTAACAAAGGGGCCAAGGTCCACACTCTGTCTTTGCTTCCTCTTCCTTGTCCTATCTTCACCCTTTACACACACTTACATGCACTACACTACCCCATATGCCGGGAGAGCGGTCGGGAGCTTATCCCGGCTGGGGAGGTGCCCCGCTTGTGGGAGATACCTGGTTGAGAGAAACACTTCTAGGTTGGCGCCGGATCTCGCCATCCAGCGGGGGAACATCACCGCCACCTCCCGATGAAAAACATACACTACACGTACGGGACTAATGGCCTCAGTAGTTGACGGACCCAGAATCCCTAACAACCAACCAACCCTCGTTCTTCCCTTCCGTTCCCAGACCTCGCGCCGTTAGAATCGTTTGGGTACGATAAAGGATAAGGCCCAAAGGGGGTACCGAGGTCGCTGCACTCGAGCGCGATGGTGCAACGGCCACGAGAGCGGCGGAGAGGGGCGGAAGGCAGAAGGCGGGAAGAGCGGTCGCGCCGGTTTCCTTCCAGCGACACCGCGCCACGCCCCTCCCGCCGCCGGTGCGGCCGACACTCGCCAGCGGCGACGCCTCGCCCACAGAGGCACGTTCACTCTGGGGATTTAGCGGTGCGACATCGACCATAAAGTGACGTCGTAGGCTTCCGTGACCAGAGTCATGGAAATGATCTTGGCTGACGCCGCGTCGAAGGCTGTGTTGCCACGTTTCGACCATCTTTTCGTGGTCTTCCTCAGGGCTGGTCTGACGCGGCATCACCCAGACAGATCATTTACTCGACCATACATTATTCATGTTGCCATACAGCGATGTTCAGAACTCAAACATCGATGTTAATAATGCATCGATCAGAAAACATCAATATTGTTAAATCTTTGATCCCCGTGAATAAGCTGATAAGTCAAAAAAAAAAAAATTTTACCTTTTAGAGTAGCAATAATCCCTTAAACATTGTCTTTTGCCCTCCTGTAAAATTGTGTTTATTACTTACCAGCTTATTCACCAGGATCAAAGAAATATCTATGCTGGGACATCAGCATCATCTTGGGCGAGTGAGCTAGATGAAAGTAGTTCAAAGTTAGTTATTATTCCATTTTTTAACTTTTATAACATTATGATTATGAACATTTTTCATTCATGAACAGAACATCGAGCACAAAACATCAAAGTTCAAAATTCATCGTAATCAATATACCGATGTTTAAAATTGATGTTTTATAGAAACATCGATGTTTGGAAACATTGATATCGATATCGCATCCCCATTGGAATCAGAGTTACGAAGATACGACGCTTGCGGTCCGTGTCGACTACTGCATACTATAAATTTTAGTCTCGTATCAGAAAGTAATTTATTTTTCTCTCATAGTATAATACCATACACAAATGAAGCATGATTGTATTCCTTCTTTATATGATTATCCACTGGAAGACAAAAAAAAAACAACAACAAAAAACTATACAGTTCCATTTAAATATTCAGAGATGATTGAATAAATCAAAATTAAAAGGAACGAACACTATATCCGCGGCATACTTGTCCCACGATTCATCGATGCTGTGTATTGCATTTCGTGCAAAATTGCATTTCTTGATTGAGAACCGCGTAAAAGTTATGATGGTAGGACATACGGTATATTTATATTATAGATTACTATATTTTCAATTATTATATATTTGTAAATTTCATTAAGCAGTCTGTAACATTGTAAGTACCCTATTGTAAAGTATTTTAATACTTCCTTTTAATCAATGTTATAGAACATCAATCCGAAGATGGGAACAAATGTCCCCGAAACGTTGCTTTCTGGCTAAGCAATGTTTGGTTTGAATGATGGTATCCAACGCCACAGTAAGTCAACTTGTAACATAACAATAATTATGACACAATCAAATGCTTTCGAATTCAAACGCTGTATTCAAATCCTTTTTTCGGTTTGGGAGTTTTTAATCGATCGGGAGCTGCACGTTTCTGCGCAGATCGTGCGGGAAACGGGTCCATGCAGGCTTCCTCATTCAATAGAGCACGGGGACGACCCTTTGCCCTTTATTCGGAGCAGTGAGCCCCCCGCCCCGCCCCCCGGCTGCCGGTCGCGCCATTCATTCATTATGCATGCGAGCGCGAACGCCGGCGGGCGGAGCGCGCGCGGCTGCGCGGCCAGAGAAAGTGCAGGCGCCGGAGACAGGGCAGATGCCGGCGCAAAAAGGCGAGGGAAGAGGCTTTGCCACGGGGGTCAAATACCTACGGGCCGGAGGGATGGTTGGGGATCTATGGGCCCGCCGCAAATAAAAAATGCCGCGTAATAAACTAACACCGGTAGCGCCGGGCGTTAATTGATTTGATTTTTTCGTGTTTCCGGGCACGTCAAATGCTTTGGTCATTAAACCCGTTAGTGTATTGCATGTTTTTCTCGGGATATGCGCGGTGATCTTTCCCCGCTGCATGTCACTGCAGCGCCTCTAACCGGGAGGTCCTAGGTTCGAGTCCGGACGGCGGCAGGATTTTCGACACTAACTTTTCAGCTAGGTCGAATTCAGTCGCTGTCTGGAGGAGAATTCTAGCGGCCGGCTGCTCTGATCGGTAGTTTTCCGTGGTTTCTCTGATCAACACCAGGCGAATGCCGGACCGCGCGCGATCTGTCCTTCCTCTTCCTTGTCATATCATCTCCCCATACACACACTTACACTAACATGCACTACACTACCACATATTCCGGGAGACCGGTTGGGAGCTTAGAGCGTGGCCCGCCTGGGGCGGTGCCACGCTGGTGGGAGAGACCTGGTTAGGGGAAACCCCACTAGTCGACGGTAGGTCGGCGCCGAATCTCGCCATCCAGCGGGGGAAGATCACCGCCATCTCCCGAGAAAAACACGCACTACACTAACGGGACTAATAACCAAAGCAGTTGCCGCGCCCGGAAACACGAAAAAATCAATCAGTCATTAAAAAGTTCAACCGTTTGCCGTCACGGGTTATTGTTTTTCTCATTTCTTTTGTAAGTTCGAAGCTTCTTTTTGTAGCATTTGCATTAAGAATTGGGGTAAAGCAATGAAAAAATAAATGACGCAATACTGGCCGCACTATTTCGCAGTACATATCGTTGTTTCTCTGTCTTAATCGGAAACAAAACATATTTAATTCTTTACAAAAGGAACATATTTCAGCGTATTTCAATTACAGGCATGTTTGTATTACTTGTAAAATTAATGCTCAATTCTTGCACTGCTAAGAATATATTTCATCTTCAGGAAAATATTCATTTTTTCGCATTGTCATCAGTTCAACATATTTAAAAATTAATATCCACGCTGGAGATTTTTGTGATTTTAGTGCTTCTTTTTGTAACATACTTTTAGTTAAATAGGAGTTTTTATCCAACCTGAACTGATTTTCATTTGTATTCGGCGGTAAACGATCCATATTACCACCAACAACTGGCGGTAAGCTTTGTCACCACGAGATCGATAATAATCGACTTCAACAAAATCGACTTGGAATCTGCTGCAGGTTCGTTCAGTCGGTGTGAACCTCTTGAGAAGAGAGAGTCACACTTTGCAATTTCGGAAGTCTGCGAAGAGAATTGGTCGAGTTGGATATCTCTTCATTCTCAATTTAAGATTGTGTTCAAGAAGCATGTATTTAATCAGTGAGTGTGCACGTGAATACAAAAAAAAGGACAAACCACGACAGGGCAAGCGTGAGTTGCACCACTTGAGGGAAAATGTCAGAACAATGGACGAAATTACAATTGAAATATAAATTTGTTTTTCAAACATTTCTGCACGCTAATATGCTTACATTTAGCAAGAACGGTGACTGAGCAAGCTTTGTACAATGATAGTACACGGTAATATTTGTGTAAAGAATCGGCGATTTCACCATGAGATATTCTTCAAACGTTTATTGGAGAACGACCATTCCAAGGTTACGAACCGAATTGCAGTGGTGTTCTGGAACGGAATACGATCTACTGGAACCACAAGCCTGCAGTATTTTTCATGCCACTTCTAAAAGAAGTAAGTACAGTACTAACACTATTTTTTAGATTCGAAAGAAAACTAAAATACTAAAGTATTCTTTCTTAATATAACTTAGGAATATTTACTTGAACTGCTTTGCTGTCAATTAATTTAAGGATAAAGGTGAAAAGTACTTACTATGACTATGAACTTCTTGTTTGAATTGTTATATTTTAATTAGAAAATCTAAAATAAGGAAGAACCAGTTCGGGAATTTCAAAATGGACATACAAGAAAAATGTGATATAAAATTCCAATAGTCGCAGATTAAATGTGAAGAGTTTTAGAGGTAATTCAATATTACTCTGGGAAGGAAATTCTCTTCGTCACTACATCCGAGACATTATTTTTGTAGTCTTTTAGGAGATTTCTTAAATTCATTTGGCTAAATAATTTTTGGGAAGCAGTTTTAGCGTGTGCGTTTGTGCGAGGCCGCCCAGAGCGCCTGCTCCGCACGTGCTGGCGGCATCCGGAAGTGACCGCGCAGCGCCGAGCCCTCGAGGGAGAGAATAAGAGGGAGTGGGGGCGGGGCCAGAGGACTATAGGGGCGGTGGGAAGGCGGTTTTAAGGGTAGGGAGGACATAGGGGCGGATGGGAAGGGGTTAAGGGAGGCGGGGTGCGGGCGGGCGCGGAGCGGGCGCGGAGCGGGCGGGCGCGGAGCGGGCGGGGCGCGGGCGGCGCGGAGCGGGCGCGGAGCGGGGCGCGAGCAGGGGCGGAGCGGGGGCGGAGCGGGGCGGAGCGGGGCGGAGCGGGAGGCGGAGCGGCGCGCAATGGAACTCGGGGCGCCGGGAGGCCGTGCCAGGCGCAGCGCAAGAGGCCACAAATCAGGCTGCATGCGCGCCTCTGCTGTGACAGGCGTCGGTCGCCACCAGCCGCCCGCGCCGAGAGAGGCAATGCCCCCCCTTCAACGACCAGAGTAGGGATGTGACAGCATCAACACTGCATCAATGTTTTCAAACGATGTTCAAAATTAAATCATCCACGTTACTAAAACATCGACGTTTTCTAAAACTGCATGAGTGACCATTAAGTTCACGCGGGGAATGGTGCTAATTCGTCGGTGGTTTGGATTTATTGAGATTTAAATGGCATATCACAGTAACACAATAATCACGATATTTAATCAAAAATGTTTTATGTGAAAGGATAATTCAAAAATTATATGACCTTCATTTAGTGACGAAATCTCAAATTTATTTCTCATTTTTGGCCACTTTGGTCTGAAGAATGTGATAATTTTCAGGTATCTATAAATTGAAAAGTTTTTCATTATGTCGGTACTTTTTCATTAAAAAATAAAATATCAACAAAAATAAAAACACAAATCCATGTTGAAATCATCGATGAGCATTGCTGGTATTAGAGTACCGTCCTGTCACCACGGCACCCCTCGAAATCAGTTTATTAATTTCTTTGGAAATGAGAAAAGCACTGTGAGCACTGACAAACAGCCCTTATTTAATGAGAAAAGCACTGTGAGCACTGACAAACAACCCTTATTTAATAAGCAGGGGTGGTCAGAGAAAACAAGAAGCCTTGTGGGCCCCATATTTTAACCAAAAGTCACCCCCTCCTCCAATAAATAAACAGAATTCATCTCGTGCAAGAGAAATACGTTTTAGCGGGTAATTTGAATAAAAAGCAAGTATACATCTTTTCAATGAAAAGAGTCCGGGCCCCAATTAAGTTGGGCCCGAGAGCTAATTACCCGCTGCCTTCCCTTCCCACCATTCTGGGTGCTCCTGTTAATGTCAGCCGAGAGCACCCGGTCTAGCAGTGCTGAATTTTAGGTGAGTGCAATGCGCGACAAATAAATTTCCAATTCGATATAGCTTGGTGTAAAATGGAACCCAATAGTTGCATGTTATTCGCCAGACAATGAACGAATCTTAAGTTGGAAAGGAGCTGCATTGTTAGACGATTTTACTTATTAAACGTATTTAAGCTCAGAACATACAAAATAATCCTCATTTGAGCTTCTGTACTCGAGCATTGTCGTTTTCGTATTCCATGGCCATCGTAAACGGACGGCGATTAGCAGAAAGTGTTTGATAATCTTAGTAGTTTCAAAACAACGTTGGTAACCTCGCATGCAGTTGGTTTGTACAGTCCATAATTTACTCGAAAAACAATTTTAAGTGCAAAATTGGTTCTAAGGCAAAATATACTTCAAGATAACTGAATAATTCCAATTAAATAAAATGTATCTTCGTACACCTAGCTGAAATGACCTTGAATTTGGAATTCCCACCACATTTAGTCGCTCGGGAAGCTTCCTAGCGGCCAAATGTGCAGGTGAATTCCAAATTGAGGGCCATTTCAGCTAGGTGTTCTAAGGTACATTTTATTTAACTAGAATTATTCAGTTATTTTGAAATATATTTTGTGTTAGAATCAATTTTCCACTCAAAAATAAAGTTTTTCGATCAAAACAAGACTGTTACCAGCTGTAGTTACAAACACTGAAACAAAATATTTGACGACTGTAGTGAATAGCCTTAAAGCGCTGGGTCTTCGTTTCCAAGTTTGAGTGAAAAAGTTTCAAAAGTTGTTTGGGCGTCCTTGCATACATTACCCGCTCCAATTTTCGCCGCGGAGGCAGGCGGGGAAGGGAAACCATCTGCACTCAGTGAGCGGAGCGGAGGCTGCTCGTGAAAGGGGAACGGGAGGAGAGAGCCGATTGGGCGGAAGTGCCGTCGATCGCCCACCGCTCACCCCCGGCCACGGACGCGCTCTCCCCGCTTCCGCCCCTGCACGTCAGCGCCGACATCGCCTTTCCGCCCGGGGTCATTTTAATTGGTAGAATTTGAACGAAAAAGAAAACCAGTCAGTGGCGAATTCTCCGATACACCGCATATACAGAAGGATTTTCCTAAGGATGAACCAATGTGACAGGTAATGCTGGCAACATAACTGAAGGTTTTGTGGTCGTTGTGTCCTTGAGCCCATTAGAATCCCTTCCCGCAATCGTTCATTTGCAGTTGGCTAACTTGTAAATGGCTTCGACACTTCCTTTTGTGGTGTCCTTGCCCGACAAAAATATAGTGCGCTGCGAGAAATAATTGATATTAAGAAGTGCAGTATTATAGGCTCTTCTGTAAAAAATCTTTTTTCTTTGTATATTACATTGAATTTACTTTTTGTGTGATAAATAATATATTTATTTTAAAACCGAGACTTGAATGCGAGATTCGTACCGGTGCACGTGTTTCCGGCTTAAAATCATTTATCTTTTAATTTACATTCGCGGCAGTTTTGTTTTACTGATTGTGAGAGCATGTTAAGAGATTTTGCACATACGTAATTGAAGTTAAATATTTCCCGGACAAACGTACGTGCATATACCTCAGCGAAACTCTTAAACTTCTTCATGGGGATGTTTTCACAGGAGTCATTAGTACTTTACGAAGGGGCATGCCCAGAGTATACTGGGCATAATTGAACACCTGTCGCGGCGGAGGGATACTTCTCTGAAATACATGTGATGTTCACTTGTTTTCGCGAACTGTCACTTTGGCTCATCCTTATAAAAATCGTTCTATAATTCAGAGAGGTGTCCCTCCGCTGCGTCAGCTGTTCAGCCACGCTCCTTTGTAAAGTGTTAATGGTTCCTGTGAAAACATTCCTATGCAGAAGTCTAAGAGTTTCGCTGAGGTATATGCACGTACGCGAGTCCGGAAAATATTTAAATTCAATTACGTATGTGGAAAATCTCTTAACACGCTCTCACAATTAGTAAAAGAAAACTGCCACGAATTTAAATCGAAAAAAAATGATTTAAGCCGGAAATACGTGCACCGGTACGCATCTCGGTTTCAAGTCTCGGTTTTAAAATAAACAGAATATTTATCAAACAAAAAGTAAATTCAATGTAATGTTAATAGAAAAAAAGAATTTTTACAGAAGAGCACATAACACTGCACTTCCTAATTCCAATTATTTCTCGTGACGCACTATATTTTTGTCGGACGAGGACATTACAAAAGGAAGTGTCGATGCCATTTACAAGTTAGCCAACTGCAAACGAACGAATGCGGGAAGGGAGTCTAATGGGCTCAAGGGTACAACGACCACAGAACCTTCAGTTACGTTGCCAGCACTAGCTGTCACTTTGGCTCATCCTTAGGAAAATCGTTCTATACCGCCGGTATACCTAGTAATTCGAAGTTATAAGAAATATTTAATAAGTTTGGTAATTCTCTAAAAAGTTACGGAGATTTTGAAAACTTTAAAACAGATGCGAAAAAACAACTGTTTTGCTACCGAGAGCCAGTGTTCCGCATCCGTAAGCATAAGTGTGTTAGAGTGAGAAATTTCAAACAGTTCTTAATGCTGTCCAGAGAAATCTCTAGCGCAGGCGAAGGCACCGCAAGCCAACCGCGATAACCTAGGGCTCTTCACGTTTCAATGACGGGGAGAGGGGAGGATGCGCCTCTGGACGGTCGGTAGGCACCGCAAAATATTGCGGTAAATAGTCCTCCTCCTGGTCTTTTGTAAGTTACGCTTCTCTCAAGTTTTTGTCAAATTGGAGGGAGTTAATGATCCAGAAGTTAGTGGTTTGTTTAATTGTTTTATAGAACAATTATTAAGGACGGAATTTCATAGTTTTGGTATTACAGAAAAGCTTAGAATAAAAGGCAACGGTAGAGATATCTTAAATAAAGAGCGGTATTCTTGTAATAAAGTTCAGGATTCGCCACTGAAACCAGTGTTGAATCATGATTGATTTAATTTTTTCGTGTTTCCGGGCGCATCAACTGCTTTGGTCATTAGTTCCGTTAGTGTAGTGCAGGTTTTTCTGGGGAGATGGTGGTGATCTTACCCCGCTGGATGGCGAGATCCGGCGCCGACCTACCGTCGGGTAGTGGGGTTTTTCCCCTTAACCAGGACTCTTCCACCAGCGGGGCACCGCCCCAACCGGGACAAGCTCTAGGCCCCCGACGAGGTTTCCCGAAATATGTGGTAGTGTAGTGCATCTTAGTGTAGGTGTGTGGGTGAGAGGATAGGACAAGGAAGAGGAAGGACAGATCGCGCGCGGTCCGTGGCCCGTTTGGTAAGGTACTGCTTCAGCATTCGCCTGGTGTTGATCGGAGAAACCACGGAAAACTACTGATCAGTGCAGCCGGCCGCTAGAATTCTCCTCCAGACAGCGACTGAATTCGACCTAGCTGAAAAGCTAGTGTCGAAAATCCTGCCGCCGTCAGGAATCGAACCTAGGGACCTCCCGGTCAGAGGCGCTGCAGTGACATCAGTTCATGCACTGAGCTACCGCTCCCGGTTTGAATAAAATTTACAAAGGGGGGTAATATGCTATATTTTAATATAATTTTTAATGTCCCTCTTTAAAGACAATATAGTGGTAAGATGAAAAATTTGATACATCATAAATATCCACCCCCATTACAACTGCTATTGCCATTGAAAACCGCGCAATAATACGTAAGGCAGGAGCATCTAGCTCTCGGTGTCTCAGAAGGATAATATGCGAAATATATTCAAAGCTGAGAAGGAAGCGCATCTGTGAAACTGCAACACAAGGCAACAACAATGGCATACAGATATCGGTTTTCTTGTGTTTCACTCGTATCAAAACGAAGAGTACTTGTACATTATTTTACAAGACTTTGCCAGATGATATTAAACGATTAAATTCGATAGAAAACTTTAAATCCAAAGTGAAATCGTTTCTACTGCAGAACCGTTTCTATACAATTAGAGACTATACTGAGCATCACAAGGAAAGTAACATTAATTATAACAGTGATATTTCCTGTATCATTTGCCATTGAACTGCATAATTCTAAACAATATGTAACAAGTATTGTATCGCAGCTTCTGGGTCAATGACCCCCATCTCGATCAGGTTTTTCGTCCAGTTTCCCTGATCCAGTGAGCAAATGCTGAGATGGCCCCTTGTTTTGCTTCTGGATATAAATGTAACTTCATTATCTGTGCACGTCTTTTAGAATTCAGAGGGAAATATAGTTATTCAAATTATCGTTTCCATGTTGTCGCGTCAGAAAGTATTATTCCTTGACGAAGGACATCATGGATAATAGCCCAAAATGTGTTGCTTATTTATCCTTGAAAATAGATTTTATTACATGGGAGCGGGATTTTTTTGATTCAAAATTCAAGTAGTATATGAATTAGTGTAGGGATCACAGAATTTTGAAAATGTGCACAGAATTCACTTCTCCCCATAGCACGTCATACATTTTAACTGTTTTTTTTTACGTAAAATAAATAAATAAGAGTTAAATTCAGACGCGAGTAGGCACCTTAGCGGGTAGGCAACGAATTCGTGCGTTGGTGTCGGGCTCTGAGGAAAGCGACGCCGAAATGCTCCAGATTCGCTCTCGCGTGGCGACAGGGTGCGGGAGGCACTCTCATTGAGCGCGTTAGCGATGCGGGGGCGGCCTCGCGTGGCACGCACGCATGCGCGCGCGCACACGCACGCACACACACACACACACACACACACACACACACGCACGCACACGAGCGCCAAGCGCGCTCCGCCCAGCTGGCACGCAGCCCTCGCACTCGCCCTTGCCCTTGCCCTTGCCCTTGCAGCTGCCGTGCGCCCTCGAGGGTTGCACCGATTCCGGAAATAATTAAAGGACTTGAGAGCGGTGGTCTAGTCTAGTGGGTTATGACAGCCGTTCCACGAAGAATAGCAGGTTAGGTATTTCAGAGTATAATGCAGATAACGCGATTAACCTGTATTCTGCATAATATTATGCATATATGCGTTGATATTTGCGTAATTTGTATATTTAAGATAATAAGCATTTGATACGAGCAACCTCAAGGTTCAATTCCTGAGAACTAGCTATTTAACAGTGCTAGTGGAACGATTCTCTTTATGCAAGGCGGTGTATACATGGAACGAAGTTGCCTGTATATTGAACGACGCATGTTCAACAGATGTTTGTTTTGAAACTGTCTTTAAACACATTTACAATAATGTGGTGCGCTACGTTGCAGTCTAAAGTATGCTACACATCAAGAGTAGAGGTCGAGAACAGAATGCAGGTAATTTTCGTTCGCCAAAGTACGTTAAAGCGTTCTTGCAGTTTCTTAAAAAAAAAAACGATGGTTTTCGGGGATTCACGCAATTCCATCTAGAATAGTATATTAATAAAATCATTGACGATCAGATAAAGAAAACAACTGCAGTAAAATCTTGTCCTTTTTTCCTGAGTGTATCACAGAAATCAATCAGGGCACACTCGTAATTCGCAGTACCGAAAAGGATTTTTTGTATTATAGCAAACAGATATTTAAAAAGAAGTACTGGAATGGTGTTTTTGCCATAAGTATCACTTCGATCAGAATACCAAGATATGCAAGATCATGTCAATTTTGTTAGTTACTTTTTCGCTAAGGAGTCGAGAGAAAGTTACATAATGTTGCGGGAAAAAAACGGCGAATTTTCGGCAGAAAAAGGGCATTATTACAGGGCCCTGGTAACGAAAAGTGGATAAATCTAGTGCTACATTAACAAATCCTCTAACACGTGGTGTAGCCAAATCTCTGTTTTGTGGGTCCTTGATACCGACAAGTTGAATGACGGCAAAATGTCCGTCCATCTGTGAGCAACGCTAGCAGCTAAACCGTCCAGTCGATTTTCTCGAAAATTTATACTACCCAATCGATCTAGCTGATGTTGCGGCCTCTTAAATTTGAAATATATATTTTAATTTTGGGGAGTTCTTTACATAAAGCCCCTGGGACATATTTCAAAAATGGCTTCATTTTTTTATTAAATTTTGTTGTTGGATAGGTGAAGGATTTTAAGAGAATGGCGCAGATCACATTTTCGTTAAAAACTTTGATTTTTCGAAAATTAAAAAATTAAAATTTTTTTAGGTGTATTCCCACTACTGCAATTATGAAGATAGATATTTTTCCCTTAATTGAATCCGGTTCTTAAAGATAGACTTTGAAATAAGGTCATGTATAATTTTTAGAAATTTTGAGTACTTTTCGTGTAATTGGCGCAAAAGTACGGATGAGCAAGTACGACTGCTGTTTTAGTATGTAGATTTTTTAAAATTATTATTATTATTTATTATTATTATTATTTTTTAATTTGATACAGTATCTTCCATTCTCTAACAGGAAATGGCATGACCGTTCTACATAATTCTGGTAAGAAGCACAACTCAGTGGGCGGAGAAAGATGAAGTTTCGATATCCCAAGACAATCTCTGCTAAACGGATCACCTTTACCAGAAGGGTTCCTATTAAGTGTGATTCAATAATGGCTGTCACATCAGGTATTCTTTGCCCATTTAAGATGGAAAAAGTGGTTTCTGACAAGGCAGGTCTCGTAGGCGTGTCACAATAGTATATTATGCAATTAGTTTCTAATGTTATGCTTTATTGCCTAAGTACACGTTTTCAAAACGAGCAACGTCACAAGCGAAGTTTCAAATGAGTTAGAATGCAATAAAACGACATTATAAACGAGTTCAATACGTTATTTCTGCCTGAGCATTACAAATTTATACGTTAATCAAATTTAATGTTTGAAAATAACTGTCTTTTAAGTCACGCTGATTTGACAATAGTGCGAAAAATTGTAGTTGGCCGCGATGTTTTCCACCGCCGCCTCTAGATTCGTACTCTGCGATTGGGTTTATGTGGGATGATGCAATTACTCTTATCATAAACGGTTGCATCTTAAAATGCCATTTTATGAACGATTTCATACAACGAAGAAACATGTTTGTAATGCTGGTATACAAAAACATACTTCATTGGTTTCAAGCACAATCGCGGCCGGCGTGTTTTAGAGAACTTTATTTTTCACATGATTTGTTCCGTAAGTCCTTTTTACGTCCTTGGATTCGTTTTTAAATTCTACCAATGAATTCAATGGTACATGTGTAGACTCTTTTGAACAAATTCTCCAGGTGGACTTGCACAATACTTTAGGCTTCGCCGCACAAAAACATATGTACTCCCCTTAGAAAAATCTCTAAAATAGTCAGTCATAAGTGTTAGAAATCTATCAAGAGATTTATTATCAGTGCCCCTATATCACTTATCGAGTGCTAAATTTGTACTTTGATTTAAATGTGCGAACAATATTTAAGGAGCCAGTTGTACTGGAATCACACTTAATGAGGGCATATTATACTATAATGTTCTATAGCTATTTCTGGAAGGGATCACCTGTTTAGCAGAAATTGGCAGCGGATATCAGAAATGTTTGTTCTCTCTCTAGTGTCGAGTTAGCCATTTGACACATTCCTTCTTATATTGTGCGTTGCTTTCATTGCCTTGTGAGATCTAAACTACTTATAAAAGTACTTAGCGCTTCGGACAACGAGACCGTGATGTGCGGTGGTAATTGTTCGCGACTGCGCTGAACGCAATTGCATTCGCGGAGCGTGAAATTGCGTATTTCACAGCAGATGAAAACGAGCGCTACTCATTCCTTCTTGCACACATCGGCCCCATTTCATTATCCAACTGCCGTCGCCACAGAGACACCGCCGCCGCCGCCGTCCTCTCGTCTTTCCGCGCGCCTTCGCGCGTCCTTCGCGTCGTCGTCGTCGCCTTCGGCGTCGTCGCCTTCGGCGTCGTCGTCTTCGTCGTCGTCGCCTTCGGCGTCGTCGTCTTCGTCGTCGTCGCCTTCGGCGTCGTCGTCTTCGTCGTCGTCGCCTTCGGCGTCGTCGTCTTCGGCGTCGTCGTCTTCGTCGTCGTCGTCTTCGTCGTCGTCGCTTCGTCGTCGTCGCTTCGTCGTCGTCGCCTTCGTCGTCGCTTCGTCGTCGTCGTCGTCGTCGTCGTCGTCGTCGCCGCCGCCGCCGCCGCCGCCGCCGCCGCCGCCGCCGCCGCACTGACGACGACGACCAATGCCAACTCCTTGGAGCGCACATGTCACAATCGACTGAGTGTTGCCTAGACGCTACAGGCAACCGAAAGTCTTTTGTTGAGTTTGTGAACGCGCAGCGTTACAGATATCGAGATCTCATCTGGAAGTTCACATTTTCTTGTTGCTGCAAGTGTGCCAAAATGACACATCTGCCTCATTTTTCGTGATGGTTTGCTCTTCATGCATTTCTTCAGGCCTCTACATGCAAAGTATTACTTTGATATCAGAAGGTAAAACACTCATTCTTGCTCTATCATATTTAGGTGAGGTTTCATAAGCTGAAGCGCCATTGTTTTCAAGGAAATTCTTCTGTAAACATTCATCCTTGTTTCCTTTGTTAGCCTTGAATATTTCATATTCATTGATTCCAGCAATATTCATAAGCGCATAGAAGAGTGCTAGTGGCCATCTTCTGGTTTCGCGGGAAACACGTCGCACACATCTATTCCATGGTGTCGTCGCCAACATTAGTCACCGGCAGCGGCGTGCAAATCTGCTCCAAACTGTTCCGACCTCACAATCTTGCAGGCTGCTGATAACTGATGAGGGTAGAGGTGTTAGAAACGATTTTATCTTCTTCCTGGAATGTCACTCGAGGAATACTACAGGCCACGACTTCCTGGGAGGGCTATCAACGAACATAACCGGAAAAATATTGCGGTGGTAGTAATTCTGCACCATCACTGCCGCTCGAGTGTTAATCTATCGAAGTTTAAATTACAGATGTTTCTATAAAAACTTTTTTCGAAACATCGACAACGATATTGCATCCCTAACAGACACTATCGAAAGGATTAGGTCCTCACTCTCCAAACAAAAAGGTATAAAAGCCGAATCGCGGATAAAAATCAGGAATAATAACGAATCACGGCGACGGCGGCGGCGCGACTTTCTGCAGTCGCGCGCCCATGCGCCATTGGCAATGGCGGCTGCTGCTTAGGTTGCACAATCCCCAGAAAATGAAAAAGATCTCATACTATCCTAGGAATATATATTTTCCTTTTAAAACATTCATTATTGAAGATATTGCAGCAATATCGATGTATATGAAATCCTTTTGAAACCAAAGAGCGTACAACTGGCGCCCTCCCCGGTGTTTGGTGCCTTGCCAGGAATTGCACCACTCTCTAGGCTGTATTAATGGATTGACTGGTTTACTTTTTGGCCCTTCGATAACACGGGGAACATACGGGCTTTTGGAGGCGCAACCAATTTAGTGGCGCTGTCTAGCACTGCGCGGCGACGGAGGGAATCTCAGGATAATACTCATATGCTGTCTGCGTCTGACTCGCTGCAACGTAGTTTTATGAATTTTGCTTGTTATTGAAAGTACACAAGTTCAGTCAATTATTGGCGATATTGAATGCATTGTTTATATTTGTAGATTTTTTCACATGATATTAGGTTTGTTGATTCAAAACCTACATTTGATGAGTTCTTTGTGTAAAGGTGGCCGTTCTGGATGGAAGTCCCTTAGTGTCTCGCGGCAGCCAGTGTAGTTGCAGCTGGCCAGCGGTTTGCAAACGTTCTTGTGAATGCGAATGTTTGTCGAAGATCTTTCATTATTGCCAAATATACCGGGGTAGTGAATCTTTCGAAATAAAATAATTTTATTCGCGTGAAGATGTCGAAGGAATAGCGCTTGTTGCAATGTGCTCGAGTCAAATTTAAGTGCCCAGTGGAAATCAAAGCCAGAACCACGTGCACGGGAGATGTATATGTCTAACGCGGACCCAACGCATAAAATGATGGAAGTGGTGTTTCAATATAGACTTTTATTTCAATTATTTTTAATTGATTTTAATTGCGTACATTTTTATTATATGTTCATATTTTGAATTTTGGAAATAACGTTTCCGTAATTCGATGGAAGTGCAACCTCCTGTTGGGGTCCCAGCTGCCACTGGGCAATTGATTTAGGTCTACACCTCCATGGGGGTATACATCCCCTCCCATTCCCGTCTCTCCCTTTCCGTCATTGAGGAAGCGATTAGGGAGGGCAGAAAACATCGGTATTATAACAACGATGTTTTGCTTTCGACGTTTTCTTCAAATTAATACATTTGTCCAGACACATCGATGATTTCAAAAAATTCATGAGAATTCATGATATAAATAAAATCTTCAGTATCTGTTTAATTTGTGGATTTCTCGCAATCAACAGCCTTTGACAACTGTTACTGTTGTCGATCCCCAGACGGCACGAAACTGCTATTCGCTACCTTTCTCCAGTATCTTTTTTGATAATTTTGTACGTGTTAATATCGTTAAACTGCAATTTGAAGCTTGGCTACATAGAACACTGATTATAAAAATTAAGGTAAGTCAAATTCAAGGTAGAATATAATTTAAACTAGTATTAACGTGTTTTCTGTCACATTACATTTAACCAGACATTTAACTTGGAAATGTTTCATTGTGTTTCAAACATCGAAGTTTTTGTTGATGATTTCATCGACATCGAAAACCTTTTGGAGAATCGTAGTGATGTATCGAAGTACCAATGTATCGAAGTTCTGCTAAAATTTCCTACCACTATCCACGACCAAAACAAAACGAATAAAAAGTTAAAAACCGTTCGACGCTCCATTATTACGCGTGGCGTCAGCTGCCAATCGCTCTAGCGGCGGCCCGCGACAATCGCACGCCACATCCCCCCACTCCCCATCCCCGTCATTGAGGACGCGATGTCATCGGCTGCGCGCGTAGGTGTTTACCCGCCCGCCTTCGCCCGCCTGCGCGTGCGCGACTGTGACGCGCGCGCAGAAATAGCGGCGCTGCGCGGCCATCGGCAGCCAACCTGCGCCGCGCCTGGTCAAGGCCGCCTGCGTTGCGCAACCGCCACGGCCCCCTCCCCCCTCTCCCGCTGGCGCGATTTCTCCGCACGCGCGGACGCCACCACGCGCCGAGCGCGCGATTTGAAGAGTGACTATCAGGCCCAGTGGATTTCGTGTTCTGTCCCTACAGAAATCTATCGTTCCAAATCTACAGAATCTGTAGTTTCTGACAGATTCAAATAATCGACGCGAATACGGTTTCTAATATAACTCGGGAGCGAAAATGTGTCGTTATCAAATTTGCTGACCTCACTTTGTCGGCACCTTTGTATAGTAAAAAATCGGGGAAAAGATCTGGTTCAAGAAAGTTGTCAATATACTTTCCCTCTATCACATACAGTTATTTTCGTTTTCTGCGAAAATCGAATCCTCATGGATAGAAAGAATGATACATGGTATGCACGTTTATGAAACAGACAATTTTCGAAGTATTAAAATATACTAATTTTTGGAGCGCAATCTTCAGCATATTTTCCGTTTCTTAATAAGCATTATTTTTCTGCAAACTACTTATTATTCTACTTTTTTTTAAAAAACACTTGTCGTTACATTTAATTTTTTACCTGTAAATTTAATATTTTGTTTTGTTATGAGTATTTCTATTTGTAAGGCTGCAGCTAAAACAGTTTCTTTTTAATCTGAATTATCTAAGATAATCCAATGAGAAATCACGATTGTTTCAAGCAATAAGTGCCGTCGAGACTATCTTGAAACTTGGCAATGCTGATCAACTTTTGCGCATTCTTCTATTGTCTCCAATCCAAGTCGTCACAACTGAGTTCCCCCTACAAATGAGAGCGAAACATTCTGCAAAACAGAGAGTCACTGCACTTTTCACGACAAGATGATTTATACAAGATGATGAATATACTCTGCAGAGCATTTTTAGTGCATATTTGACAAATCAAATTGATGAATTGTAAAATGTAAGCCAATATTTTCCTTCTAAAACTTGTAATAACGTCTAGAAAGGAGAAAGAAACCTTTTTAAGTTCTTTTCTGTCAATGTAGACACATTTCTAACAGAATGTTACCTCAAATTGGAAGATAGTGCCTGAAGATCACATTGAAATACAATATCGAAACGTTGTGAAATCGAAAATGTTATGTATAATACATATAAATCTGAAAAATGTGAATAAAAATCAGTCCTAAAATAACTTTGTGTTTCAAAGTTTATAGTCAAATTCCAATTGACTATATTGACAGTAAAAAATTTCGATTTGAAAATCCTTACATGTGGAATAGATACGTGAGACTGAGAGAAAAGCTCGCTCGTGGCACATAGCGAAGTCGCTAGCCTTTCACCACTAGGTCCGGGTTCTAATTCCCGTCGAATCTCATGTGAAATTTGTTCCAACAAAACGAGTTTGGCTGCTTCACAAGGGCTAGTCCAACCCCTGTGAAGTGTCCTAAATTCTACCCCATTCCTAATTCCTTCCCAATTCTGACCGCTGGGTAGTGACGCAGGAGCGCGTAGCAGGAGGCGCGTACGCAGAGATGCTACGTGGCGGTCCTCTTGACAAACTGACTGCGACGTGACGTGATATGACAAAAACAAAGTTAATGGAGTATTACTTCCCAGCGCAAAGCGCTCAACGCCCCTTAAGAGACGCGTTGCGATGAATTGTAGACGCAACAAATAAAAAAAAATCTGACGATAAGGATTGTCTCCTTACAACCGTTGCTTGACTATCATTCGCGTTTATCATCATTCGCCGCAAATGTGTATCTCGTTCTGACGTTCGCTCATGTCCATGGCTAGTCATTAATGAAGTCTTTATGTAGCGGCCCCACATTAAAACAAGAACATTAAAAGAAAAATTTGTATTAGTGGTAAATGTGTGACTGGAATCTTAGTACTACTTTTGGAAATGTTTAAACTTGGTGTTCGTACTACCGAACAACATTATTTTCAATACACGGCCTTTGCTAAAAGAGAAGCGTAACAATTTTCTTCTTCAATGAAGTTCTTATGTGTTGCATATACTCATTTTTATCAACTTAAGATTCAATGTCTTCAAAGCGTGTCGACCACTTCCTCAAACCGGAAACCTGGCTACCCACAATCCATAATAAGATCGATAAGTCAGTGATGTTTTGGGAAGCTTGGTTGATTAAAATAACTTTGGGATTGAAGTTGAAATAGACCAATATCGCCACATCGCGTGACTAAACTCTTGTTACAGAAATACTTCACTATTTTGAGTGACGGATTGAGATGGTAAGAGGCCATTAGAGAAAATATTTCATTACTGATAAAAGGTACTGTCTTCAAATACCAGATAGCAATCCACGAAATTACAAGTTACTTGTAAACACATAAAATGATATCAAAAATATGTCCAACACTAATAAACGGAATTTCCTTTTAAAAGTCTAGTTTTTCAAACAAATCATCAGACAATAAAACCCTACTTGGCGAAAGTACAAAACTCGCAAAGGAAAAGTTGAACAGGTGCTGATGAATATAAACTAGTGTTAAAGTGAATAAACGCTTTTTTTAATTGTCGGATAATATTGCGTCCACCATTCTTAATGATTTAGATTTATTTAAAAATGATAGTGTTCAAGTTCGACAGCTGAAATGAGCTTTTATTTTTGTTTCAATAAGGTCCATTCACTAGCAGAAACAAACAAGAAGAAACTATCCTCGTTATCTTCATCCCTGTATAAAGTTTTAAGCATTTCTTTTTTTAAATACACTTATTTCATGTATTTAAATACTTATCTAAAATACATGTCCATAAAAACCAAAAATAGTTTTTTAATACAAAATGTATTTAAAATACGTATTTAATTATAAGTATTTAAATACTACCAACCCTGTGCATATCCCCCAAAAGGATAGTCAACACGCACTGGCTTGCATGTGCAGTGAACTCTCAAAGAAGTACTTTTAAAGTAAGCATTTACATATTCCCAATGTTTCAGCGGAAAATAAAATATTGGTGAATTACTTTAAATATGAGTTGCTAAGAATATTTGTTGATTCTTACTCACACACACACACACACACACACTCTGTCTGTCTGTCTCTGTCTGTCTCTGTCTGTCTGTCTGTCTGTCTCTGTCTGTCTCTGTCTGTCTGCTTCTCCTCTCTCTCTCTCTCTCTCTCTCTCTCTCACGTATCAACACATTTCTTTTTATAAATATTCATTTAGTCTAGCATCGGCTCTATTTCTTTCTCTCTCCATTTGCGATTCAAGTGAAAAGATTCGTTCACAAAATACACATGAACACGGTCTGAACGTCTCTTCATTTTAATTGCTGGACTGACACTATCATGCATACGTGGGTCAGTGTTCAGAAAAAGGATATTCACGTTTTCTACTCTAAATTAAACAATAAACGATACAATGTAGCAGGTGCTAATCATATGAGAAAGTAAATGACAAGTGTTTAAAAAAATACTAAAAAGAGGGCATTTAAAATACAAAGGACGACATGAGGAGAATTGACGTCAATGCAGGACGGTTCGCAACTCTAGTCTTAACACTGTTACGGGTGCAGTACGGTTTAGGATGTCCCCTCGCCCTCAGCCATTGTCTTCTGGAGGCGAATTCCAACGGTCGGCTGCTCTGATCGGTTTGATTTCCGTACTTTGTCCGATCATCACCATGCGAATGCCGGAACAGTCCCCCTAAACCGGGCCACGGAGCACGCGCGATCTCTCTTTCCTGTTCCTTGTCCTATTCACACCTTACTTACACTTACATGCACTACACTACAACTGATGTCGGGAAATCAGTCGGGAGTTCATAATTTGTCCCGTCTGAGAAGGTGCCCCGCTGGTACAAGATTGGGGAAAATCCCACAAGCTGACCTGTAGGACGGTACTGGATTTCACCTTACAACACGGAAAGATCTCATCCACGTCAAAGACATGCACTACACGTACGGAACCGTAGCCATTGGCAAGCTCAGAAACACGAAAAAAAAAATCAATTACTCGCCTCACCAATCAAGGCGAGAAACGGATGTTCCGTTGGGCGCTGAGGCACCTCAGAACGACGCTGAACTGACAACGCGAACGCAACACGATTAGTGATGCAATTTTACGAAAATCGATCCATCGCTTAAGGGTTTTAGACGTCGATGAAAACATCGACACTAAACATCGATGTTTTAATTATAGACTAATAAACACGCTATTTTCCTATCTATTTTTAATTACAGTGCGTAAAAGGGTAATATTTTATTGTTTGGTTACCAGCATGTTAATAAAAATTATCAAATGTAAAGAATAAAATTAACAATAGCATAGTGTTTCGTTACTTTACCTTTCAGTCACTTCCATTCATACCCCATCGAAGTAAAACCACCTAAAATTCCCTCAGATTACACAAACGAAATGTGCACCTTGATCTGGATGACGAAAAACAACGATATTGCTGTGGATTGCTGCAATTCTACAACGTGCCCAAACCTTAATAATAATAATAATAATAATAATAATAATAATAATAATAATAATAATAATAATAATATTAAAAACCTCGATGTTTTTGCAACAAAATATCAAATGTGAAGGAAACATCGAAAGCAAAATATCCATGTTTCTTGTGGAAAATATCTGTTTTTTTGGCAGTCCTAAACACGATGGAACGGAGCCGGGCAAAGCTGCCACGAATCCCAAGCGTCCACGGGCCCCTTAGCGAGTTGTTGCGCCAGACCCGACGCATTAGAATCCAATCTCAGGAACACGGGCCTTCGCCCCGAGGCGGCTGGTGCCGGGCTGGCCGCTCGCGTGCGCACGCGGAGCCCAGGGGCGGCGGCGGCGGCGCGAGGCACGGAAGGCGCGCACGCGGGCGGGAGGGCTTCGCGGAAACCCTCTGCACCCACCCTCCCATCACCCCGCCCCCGCTCCCGCCCCGCCCCTCTGGAAGGGGGTTCCGAAAAGCGCTCTCGCCCGCCCGCACGTCTTCAGGGTCCCCCGCCCCGACCATGTCTCTTCTCGAACCGCTCCGCTTCCTGCTTTCCCGTCCCACCACCTGAGGCACTGGGGCTCTACGCCTCCTCAAACTCGTCCCGCCCTCGATCATGGCCACTCCCGATTCCTTTCTCCACAGCCCACGTCCATCCACACCCCCTTACATCCCCTGCCAAACCACCTCAGTCCAATCTTACTTCTCCCGCTCATGCCCCACTCCTTTCCACCCTCCCTGGGGAAGCGGGTTCCGAAAATCTCTCGCCCGCTCGTGCACTTTCCGAGTATCCCCTACCGTGAGAGGTGAGGTCTGCAGGGTCCGAGGTTCTAATTCCGACGGTAGCAGGACATTAGCTACATAGTAAGGTCGAATTCAGTTGCTGTCTGGAGGGAGAATTCAAACGGCCATCTCCTCTGTTCGGTAGTTTTCCGTTTTTCTCCTATAATACCAGGCGAATGCCGGAGCAGTACCCTAACAAACGGCCACCGAACGCTCGCGATCTTTCCTTCACACGCACACACATAATCAAGCACTATCACACATGCCAGGAGACCGGTGGGAGCTTAGACCGAGTGGGGCCGGTACCTCGCTGGTGGGAAATACCTAGTAAGAGGAAATTCCCGCATACCGTCGGGTAGGTCGACGCCAGATCTCGCCATCTGGCGGGGGAAGATCACCGCCTCCACCCGAGGGGAATACCGTGCACTACACATACGGGACAAATGACTTTAGCAAATTGACGCGCCTGGAATCATCAATCAATCTCTCCCCACCACATCCCACCTTCGATCCCTTGATCCCAGTTTGCACCCCAAGCGCCCGCTCCGCTTCCCCTCCGGTTCCGTGCGCGCCGCCCCCGACTCCCGATCCACTCCCGCCCTCCCCCGCGCCGCCGCCGCCCCGGCGTGCCAGGGCGTCCGATCCCGTTACGGATGACTTCCTCTCCGCTCCCACGCCCCGCGCCGGGCGGAGAGCAGCAGCTCCTTCGCGTTTCGGCTGTTTTGTTGGCGAAGCGCTGTAATTTCCAAGCGCCGACTCGAGCAGTATTTGCAGAGGAATAATTGTGCAACGGGATCGCTAACGTTCTGAAAGAATAAGTTCGAAGATTTTCCTAATTTTCATCCAAAAAAGTATTTTTCTTGATGAAGCCAATGGGAAAGGTGGAGATTGAGCCATGACTCACGATAATTGTGTTATGAAACATGTTCAATTTTATTTTTACGATTTTAATTCGATCTATGTTCTTTAGTTTCATTGAAAGCTTTCGACCATTTATCTAGTTCTTTTACAATACAGAATATCCAAAATCCACAACTTGAAATTTGGAGGGAGAGAAAGAGAGGTGAAGTGTGGGTGAGTTGGTGACGTGTGGGTAGATGGGTTGGTGACGTGTGGGTGGATGGGTTGGTGACAGGTGGGTGGATGGATTGGTGACGGTGGGTGGATGGATTGGTGACGGTGGGTGGATGGATTGTGACGGGTGGGTGGATGGATTGGTGACGGGTGGGTGGATGGATTGGTGACGGTGGGTGGATGGATTGGTGACAGGTGGGTGGATGGATTGGTGACGGGTGGGTGGATGGATTGGTGACGGGTGGGTGGATGGATTGGTGACGTGTGGGTGGATGGGTTGGTGACGTGTGGGTGGATGGGTTGGTGACGTGTGGGTGGATGGGTTGGTGACGTGTGGGTGGATGGGTTGGTGAAGTGTGGGTGGATGGGTTGGTGAAGTGTGGGTGGATGGGTTGGTGAAGGGTGGGTGGGCTGGTAGAGAGAGACAGTTGGAGAGACACAAAGCTAAGAGGAAGAGAGAGGAGTGAGGAGAGGTGAAGAAAACAGAGAGTGTATGTCTGTGTACTCACCCGGTCGCGGCTGTCCACGTGCACCTTGCCGCTGTCGAGCACGCGGCGCAGGCGCTGTAGGTCGCCCGTGAGCGCCGCCAGGTGCAGCTGCACGTCCGACGGCGACTCCTTCTGCAACACACACACACACGCGCACGCTCAGAACCGAACTCTTTGTACGCTCACCTTTGGGGTGAACGGGCGATTGGGGAGGACGCAAACATCAGCTTCAGTAGACACAACCTCTCGGAACAAAACTAAGTGGAATTCAATCGCTACCTGGACGAGTATTCTAGCGGTTGCTCTGATCGGTAGTTTCCCGTGGTTTCTCTCATCAACATCAGCGAATGCGGAGCCTCGCACTAACAAACGGGCCCCAGACCGTGCACGATCTTTTCCTTCCTTTTCCCTGTCTTATCCGTGCCTTGCACTTGCGTGAACTACACTGCCACACATGTCGGGAGATAAGTCAGGAACTCAGCTTGTCGCGGCTGGGCGCCAGCGCCGGGACTTGCCTTCCAGCGGGGGAAAACCACTGCCACCTCCCGATGAAAAAAAAAAGGACTACATCTACGGGACTAATGACCATAGTACACACACTCAGTATCGCATTTATTTTACGTAACTTGAACAGTTCATTCTTGCAATGCAAAAACTACGTCGCGGGTTTCTTTAATTTTTATTCACATTAAGTAGTTTAGCAATTTTTTTAAATCGACTTTGTCGGTCATGTCGCTATAAACATGTAAAATCGCAGTACTGTTGAGCCGATCTTGCAACATAGTTGATCGCATATACGATTTGAGTCGACGCAACACCGAGAAGCTTCGTTCATTTTTGCAATTTGACGTTCATGAAATATTTCTCTGACTCCAAAATCCGAGTGTGTACTTAACCCACTTCGAATTTTTCATGTGGGTATAGTTACTCACCGTACCCACATTACTCACTGGGCCTAATCAAGGTTTCCGGTGCGAAGAGGCATGGTCGACCTCCAAAACAGGGGCGGATACAGAAATTATTTTAGAGGTGGTTCGAGAACGCTCTCGATATTCTTGTAGACAGTAATCCTTGCTACAAGCAATTTTACTGCATGAGAAAAAAAAGTCGTGTGTCCTCTTGTGGGGTTTGCCTTCTCAGATTTCAAGTAATCGGATCGTGTTATTATATTAATATAATGACCGCCACAGGATGGCAGCTTCGAGGGCCTAGCAAGGGTTAATCCGGCCCTTCGTCCTCGGCCCTGGGTCGAGGTTATGGGTGGTGGCGAGCAAAGAGCGGTGTCAGGTAGTGATGGGCCGCAGAGGGTGGTAGGCGGTTGAAGTGTATCGCGATGTGACGGGCGAGTGACGGCGGTGTGCAGCGAAGGAGGGCGGAGGAGGAGGAGGAGGAGGGCGGAGGAGGAGGAGGAGGAGGGGGAGGAGGAGGAGGAGGGCGGGGAGGAGGAGGAGGAGGGGGAGGGGAGGAGGAGGGGGGAGGAGGAGGAGGAGGGGCGGAGGGGAGGAGGAGGAGGGCGGAGGAGGAGGGGGAGGGAGAGGGGAGGCAGGAGGAGGAGCGGAGGAGGAGGAGGAGGAGAAGGGCGGAGGAGGATGGCGGAGGACGGCAGCGGCGTTGAAGGACGGCGTCGCGTCTGTGGCGGTGGCTGAGGAGGCGGCGGCGGTGGACGGCCGCGGGGAGGGGCGCCCGGGCGAGTGGGCAAGCGCGTGAATGATGACAGCGGTGGGCAGAGCGTGGGCGGACCAGCGCTTCACGCGGCAACTGTTCTTCCGGCCCCTCCGTGGACCAGTCCGCTGACCCGGTTTCCGGCGAGACTCGGTACTACGCGGTGTCCGCTCGTAAACGCTTTTAACTCTCCCGTAAATAACGGTGCATGAGCACTGCGTCCAATCCTGATTTACTCGGAATTTGCCCACGATGTGGTGAACGCTTCAAAGACCACAGTGCAGATACGGGATATAAGTTTTGTTTATGGCCGATGAGGTTTCGTCTCCTGCTTGATTAACTTCATTGTTTCGAAATATGGGTCGTTAAATAAAAAGAAAACAACAAAATATTTCACTGAATGATTTTTTGTTCGCTCTCTTATAAGAACACGAGCCGCTAATTCACTGTTCGTTTCCGTTCCATAAATATATAAAACGATTTTTTGTGTGAATCTCGTATTTTTCTCAGAAAAGTTATTTTTCTTTATTTTGTATTAACTAATATCTCCTACTTCCGCATCTGGTTAGGGAGCGTTGTTTGTATTCGTTTTAAGTATTAGTAACGAAAGTGCTGAAGATTGAAGATGAATTATGCATTGTGAAATGTGAGGACGAATATTGGGGCAACAAAAAATGCAAAATATCCCTCTACAAAGCAAATTTATAAACATTTACGACAAAGATGTAAGCTGTGAATCTGCAGTGATAATATACAAACTACAATTTAAAAAACAAAAAATAAAAAAAACGTTATAATTTAGATAGTACTGCTTCAGAAGCATTGCATTCATAGCAATTTTCCCTTTTTTGCGCAAGAACATTCTCGCCACGGCACGCGACACCAATTCAATCTGGGCGACAGCCATTACGGCTAACGACCCGCCCACGAGCGAACCGCGCTTGCTCGCGGACGTGTCTCCGTTTTGTAACAACGCGGTCAGAAACACGCCGGAAGCGCAAGTTTCACACCGCCGGGCCCCATGTAAACGGTTCCCCGACCTGCAATTAATGAGGCTGGGTGGCCTGCTCAGACACGCTTCAAGAAACTACGTAAGAGGAGGGGGCACAGATACCGTATTTACGCGAATCGAAAGCGCACTTTTATGTCCAAATGTAGTACTCAAAATCATGGTGCGCATTAGATTCGAGTGCAAATCCGTTCCATGGAATGCCAGTAACTTCTTTTTTTTCTCGTTTAATATATCACAATGAATTGCTAGGAGTTTTCAAATTCAACTTCGTTTCATTTATCCATGGACTATTATTGAGGGTTTTTAGTTACTCTATGAAATGCAAAGGAAAAGTCTTATGTTGCTTTATTAAAGCCTAAAGCAGTTAACGCTAAGTAGTTAGAAACCAATAATTTATCAGAAAATCATTGTTTTATTAATAAATTTAAATAAAATACCGTATCTATTATTCTGTCAAAGATGCGCACTACTTCCATACAAACTTTTTTCATAATTTTGAGTTTCAAACATGTGGTGCGCAGTAGATTCGTTGGGAATTAGATTCCGAAATACAGTGTTAAAAGTCTTTTTATGGGAATTCTAACTGACTATCGTAAATTCTATTTTATAATAAATTTTGTATTTTAATGCCAAAAACAAACTGGATCCAAAGATTCTAAATGTACAAAAGGAAATCAAAGAAATAACGCAAGATTAAAACAAACTACGGAAAGATGTTTTTAGAAAAGAAAAAAAAACCTCACCTTAAAGGGTAGAAAAATATTACATTAATTAACACTATAGTATCAATTTTTCGTCAATGTTCTTTAATACATATTTTGTTATTTGTATTGAAACATTTTTAGCATACAGAGGGAGGCCACGCACTCCCAGTCTTTTATTTTCACCATGTTCTTGGAATTTCTAATGAACAAAAAGTCAAGCGCCTAACGGTTGGTAGGCGCTTAATTTTTAACTCAACTGCCTGTGAAGCTCTAAGTATCTACATAAGTATTTAAATCATACTCAAAGTACATTTAATTACTAATTGCTATTTAATTACTTCAAATACTAAATACATTTTAATTAAACAATAGTCTTTATCAATTCAATATTACTAATTACAATCATGCATTTCTGAACAATAACAAACACTTTCGCTTATATCTTACTGTAACTCAAATAAACGGAATGTCCTTTTAAAACGACCAGTTTTTCAAACAAATCATCAGACAAAAACCCCTACTTGGCGTATGTATACAATACGCAAAGAAAAACTGACACTGATGAACTTGAACTGGCGCTGATGACCATAAACTGTTATAAGTAGGGGGAATTCTAATGAAATGTCTTTTTTTCTTTTCATTTTATAACAATAACAATGCCGCTTAGTATTGAAATTCATTTTATCTTTTGACAAAAGGAAATTATCCATTTTTATAGGTAATTATTTTGTTTAATGATTTTTTGCTGATTTCATCGTTTTCTTGTCATTTTTAATGGCGCTTGCTTTAAATAATATTTACGATATGCATTAAATTCTCTTCTCACAATTACTCAAGGAAGTTTGCAAGGAGGTTTGCAAGGAAAGTTCACTCGAACAAATGGAAAATTCTCGATTACATCAGTAACGTATCCAACAGCATGAGTTGTTCGTGCGAACTGCTTTTGATTAGTTTTTTTACGTCATTTTCTTCGGTTTGGGGGCATTTTAAAGCATTTATTGTTCAGTCTTGCCTCTCCTTCTGCCTGCGGCATCTATCGCCGCCTTTTTGAAATTTTGTCATCTTTTCGGTTTCCAAATTATAGAACCGAAATATTATCTTAAGAATATTAAAGAAGGCTAAAATCTCGTTCTGCATAGGGTTTTCATTGAAAAATTGGAGCATTTTTTTTTAGAAAGTGGCGTTAAGCGTTACTGTAAATGAGAAATTTGAAGCTCTTTTCCACAGAATTTTTCGAAAAACTTCATTTAAAGTAATTTCCAAGAACTTCACTCAAAATTCAATAATATATAATTGTGGAAAATGTGCAAATTAACGGCGGAGAGATATTTTAAAAAAATTAGTTTATAATTTTTGAAAAAAAAATAGTCTACGAAATAAATTTACTGAGAGTCCTTTCCTCCCAAGCCTCGGGGGCGTGGCACCCATCCCTCGCGAAATGTCACTTCGCCCTTTTTAACGAGGAGGCTCACCGACCTTTCGTCGCTCCGGGGGCACTACAGAGGAAGAGGGAGGAGGCCGGAAAGCTGGTGACGGGACAAAGGGCGTGCACGTTTGCGGAGGAAGGTAATGTTTGGGTTAGGTAGCCAACCGTCCTACATTTACATCAATTGTCCTCTCGTCGTCCTTTGTATTTTTAATGTCATTCTTTTAGTAAATTTTTAACTTTGTAATTTATTTTACACATACGAATATCGCTACGTTCTTGTTTAATGTTTAATTTAGAGTAGAAAACATGATTATCCTTTTTCTGATCGCTGACACACGCATGCATGATAGTCTCAGTCTAGCGACTAAAATAAAAGACGCCCTGGCCGTCTTCATCTGCATTTTGTGAACGAATCTTTTCACTTGAATCGCAAATGGAGACAAGAAAGAAATACTATAACTGATACTCTAGCCAAGGGTCCTCTCGGTGTCCAGGGGTTTGGTTGTAATTTCGCAACTGCATACGCGAACGCACAGGGAAGTCGAAAGTGCTTTGTATTAGGGCGATTGTGCATCATCGAACGTTAAAGCAATCGACAATACTATCGATCTTCTGCGCATGCGCAGTTTGTTTCGCATCACTAGTGCGGAAAGCTCAACGGTCAGCATTATCGATCTTCTGCGCATGCGTATGCACGAAGTGATGCTATGAAACGTGAACTGCGCATGCGCTGAAGATTGATAGTGCCTTAACGTACGAGGGTGCACAAACTCTCTATTATTGCAAGCTCTTTACTTCAGTTGAACAACCAGCGTTGTTCTACACGAACTCCTTTAAAGGTATAGAACGATTTTCCTAAGGATGAGCCAAAGTGACAGGTCGCGAAAACAAGTGAACATCACATGTATTTCAGAGAAGTACCCCTCCGTCGCGACAGCTGTTCAGCCACGCCCCTTCGTAAAGTGCTAATGGCTCCTGTGAAAACATCCCGTCTAAGAGTTTCGCTGAGGTATATGCACGTACGCGAGTCCAGAAAATATTTAAATTTAATTTCGAATGTGGAAAATCTCTTAACATGCTCTCACAATCAGTAAAAGAAAATTCTACGAATGTAAATAGAAAGCTCTCAATCAGAGCTCGCCACACAACAGCACCAAGGCCGGAACCACGTGCACTAGTATGTATGTCACATTCAAGTATCGGTTTTAAAATAAACATAATATTTATTACACAAAAAGTAAATTCAATGTAATATACAAAGAAAAAAGAATTCTTAAAGAAGAGCACTGCACTTCCTAATATCAATTATTTCTCGTGGCGCACTATATTTTTGTCGGACGAGGACATCACAAAAGGAAGCGTCGATGCAATTTACATGTTAGCCAACTGCAAACGAACGAATGCAAGAAGGGGAGTATAATGGGCTTGAGGGCACAACGACCACAGAACCTTCAGTTATGTTGCCAGCACTAGCTGTCACTTTGGCTCATCCTTAGGAAAATCGTTCTATACTGTGCAGTAGGAAACGAGGCCACAGGGTGAGTCGAGCACATCTCGAAAGCACTGGCGGGGAGGGGGGAGGAGGAGAAGAAGGGGGCGTTTAAAGGGAAAAAATGGCGCCTCAACCACACGTCATCTCCCCCTCTTCCCACTGGGCGCCAACGCTAATCACGGCCTCCCTAACCGGCTCAATAAGCCACGGCCGCCTTGGACTAGGAGGTGTAGGAGGCGCTACGAGCGGTGGGACAGCAAAGGAGTGGCGTTGCAGAGGAGGGTAATTGGGTGGATGTGGGTGTAGGTAGATCACGGAGAGTAGTTAAGAAGGCGGCGAGCCGGGTTGGAGCGAGGGTGTTCATGAGTTGCAGCGCAGGAACTTGCAGCAGATTCGGAAGCTCAAGGAAGGAGGGCAAAATGCCTTCCAAACCACAAAAACAAAACATATTACGTTTTATTAGGTGTCCTGCGAATCTTACATTTCCTCCGGAGAACGTGTAAAACTACATTCTATAACAAACGGTGTATAAAGAAATTCTTTAATACTATTATCCATTGTACAAACGATAATATGTGTATTGAGTTCTTGGACCCTAAATTTGCAGCTATTACTCTGTGTTACAACAGCGGCTGCGTCATAATACTCCGGTGTTCAAATTCTATTCTTATTTTAACTACATGTTAAATATTTTATTTGAAATCTCTTATATTATGTGTCAGAGTAAGTGACTTACTCGTGCAAGGGAAGAAATATTTGTCCGCAAAAGTCAGGAAAGTTTGAATCCGGGATGCAGGCCTTGGCTAAACCACGGTGTGACAATAACCGAAGAACATAAGCATCGCAGTTCATGCCAATGAAATGAGACCGTTTCCGCTCTATCAGAATCAAAAAGACTTCAAGAAAACAATGATATTGGTATCTTAAACACTGACCCACGGCCGCAGTGTGGTTTTTGAGCAAACCATCTGAGGAACGTCGAATATTCTGTGGTCCAGTAACGGTTTCCTATTGGTATTAGTCTGTGTACGCCATAGCGGGTAGCACTATCGATCTTCTGCGCATGCGCAAATGTTTGAAAATGGAAATGGTACAATCAAATATCATAAGTTCCCAAGGAAATGCTCTTGTGTACGAAAGCGATAATGTTGACTATTTATTTTGAAAGGTAACTATTGATACAATTTGTGAAAAGCTTTTACTAATATTTGATATTTCTTTATCAACGTCATTTACAAAATTCTACAAATAAATTAAAAATATAATAGCCCAATATACATAAAGGCAAGAAAATTTGCGTGTTACATGAAGTAATATGTTTAGAAAATATGCCATTTTTTAAAAATGTTTTGGACCATTTTTACTACATACTAAAAACTTTTTTCTTAGACCATTTTTACTATTTATTAAACGTTCATGTAGTTCACAAGACAGCTAATATAGTGAATAGTAGACCATTTTTACTATTTATTAAAACGTTCATGCAGTTCACAAGACAGCTAATATAGTAAAGTACTTCGTCGAAATGAATGGCTCCTCTCATGCTGAAACCGTTCCCCTGCTTTATGAAATGTTTGCAAAGCTCTCTCTTGCGAACTGGCGATGTGCCCTCGCGGTGGAGGTCCGGCTGATTCGAAGTGCCACCGCATGGGCCGCGCCAGCTTCTAACCCCGCCCTTCCGGCCCGCGGCCGCCAAGAGCCAGCAGCCACCTGGCGCGGCGCGGAGCGGAGGAAACGACGCGAGGCGAGGAGGAGCAGAGACGGTGTAACGTCACCACATGGCGGCCAGGTTCGACCATCTTTAGAAAGTTTAGCAGAGGGGATGGGCATCCGGTCGGCTAGGACAAAAGCTGTTAGTAGCTTTTGTCAACTGAAAAGGGAGCCATTAACACCCCGGGACGCAAGTCGGCCGGGCAGAGGGCCTGACCCCCCGCCGGCGGTCAGGGGAGGCTGGCTGGCCATGTGGTCTCAGAGCCACCCACACGTGCAAAGAAGCTAGGGGGTGGGGGTGGGGGACATGACCGCCAGAAGCTAGCCGGCCGGAAGGAGGAGTTCGTTCAGAGATCGCCTCGCGTGCGGACGCAACTGCGGCCGTTGGCGGTAGTGCATTCCTTGGACACTGCGAGTGCGTAGCCCGGGTGTCAGGACACCGGCGCGGTAAAGCGTCTGGGTGGAGGATGCACTAGCCAGGAGATGGGAGCAGGGTGCGTGGAGTCGCGGAGGTAGATTGCGAACGGAACCCCAGAGCTGTACATACTGTATAATATTCTGTAAATAAATATTGTAACTAGAGCTCGTGTCTGTGTAGTCATTTCGCTACCACGACGCCACAACGGGATGTCCGCACGGCGCGGTGCCAGGCCGCAACCGCAGTTCAGCGGACGGCGCGGTGGAAGCTGTGATGATGATGGCAATGGAGGCTGAGGTGGTCGTGGACGCTGTGGTGGTGTTGGTGGAGGCTGAGGTGGTAGTGGACGCTGTGGTGGTGTTGGTGGAGGCTGAGGTGAAGGCTGTGGTGGTGATAATGAAGACTGTTGGTGTTGATGGAAACTGAGATGGTGGTGGTGGACGCTGGGGAGGTGGAGGCTGTGGTGATATTGGTGGAGGCTGTGGTGGTATTGGTGGAGGCTGTAGTGATATTGGTGGAGGCTGTAGTGGTGGTGGAGGCTGTAGTGGTGGTGGAGGCTGTAGTGGTTGTGGAGGGTGTGGTGGCGTAGGCTGAGATGGTTGTGTTGGCGGTGGTGATGACGATTGCGGCGAAGGCGACAGTGCTGGTGGCAGCAACGATGTCGGAGGCGGACCCTGGCAGCCAGGGCGAGGTCAGCCCAACTTGCATTCCCAGATGGAGCTTTTCCTGGAGACACGATGTCACTCACGCCCGTTCTACTTGCGACTTCCGTGCTGCTGTGACCCAGCCCCGCTGCTGCAAGCAATTACTGTTGAACGGAACGGGTTGTCCGCCCATTTTCTTCAGGTGTCTCTTATTTCCTCTACTTCTCATTCCGCGGAAGCGCATAGTTCACTTTACTATCATCCTTTCCGTAATTGTTTTCCACTCGACTTTGAAAAGTTTCAAGAAAGATAATTCAGAAATTAATAATAAAAATTCATCTCTAGTCTTTCTCTTAAAACTGACAAATAATTTATTCGTTGGATTGCCTGCAGATAAAGAAATAAAAGAATTCTTGCAGAACTAGTTTCTCTGTCAATAAAAGTAAAATGCATGTAAAAAAGCGTTTTATGTCTCTACGAAAGGATGATATGCTTAAGAAATGATGCACGCATTAAATAATTTTAAAAAAATTTTTGTAATTAATTACCTAGGATATCATTAGGCGTAGACATGAAAACCCAAGTCGTCGGGAAAGCAGATGCGGGATTGATAAGACGAAGAAATCAATGAATTAATAAATAAGAAAAACTCGAAAGAAAATTATCATATGCATAATGTATTGAAAATAACATTTTATCGCAATGAAAAGTCTCTAGCTTTCTATAACATGTAAGCTTTCCAGTCTAATATGTTTATTTCTGCAGGAACACAACATCCAGTTTATATTTTATTGACATTTTAAAAAAATCTCTTTTCTCATGTACTGCATAAAAAACTCTCACTCTCAGGGTGTGCACATGACTTGCGTCGGTTCTAATCTTCATCTAAAACCGTGCTTAGCTGCTAATGCCTGTAGTTAGGTCGGCGGGAGAGGCCGGTGTAAAGCAAACGATGGTAGGTCCGCATCGAAGTTGACGGGGCATGGGCAGCTACGATCCAACGATTTTTCTACTTATACAAAAAACGCCAATATAAGCACCATTTGGCGCTTTGGAGCGTTCTAGTAATATAATTTAGCAACACAATATATATATATATATATATATATATATACACGGGCTTTAATTGATTAGCAATTAAAGGTACAAGAACATGCTGCCAGAGAGCACCAACACTAACAATGTTGAAAAGTTTCATGAAATATAATTCAAAAATGAATAATAAAAATTCATCGGTAGTCTTTCTCTAGAACTGAAAATACTTAATTGTTGGATAGCCTGCATTTAAAGAATAATATTTAAGTCTAAGATTATTTTCTCTGAAAATACACTTAAAAATGCTCTTGGGGGCGGACCTTCTTTAGTGAGGAATAGGGGAAGCATCCGCTCCGAACTCCTCTTCGACCGACATCCGCCAACAAGGTTGCGAAGCGAAGTGCGAGAGCTTTTGCATCTAAACAACTGCCACCTGATGCCAAGCGATGCGCGCCCAATGCTTAAGGGTGCCTCAAAGGCGTAAACTGCCACCGTTACCGAACGCGTGGAGACACCTCGTGACAGCGGCGAATTCTCCGTTACACCGCGTATACCGCCAGTACACCGAATAATTCGAAGTGTATAATAAATATTTCATAAGTTTGGTAATACGTTAAATACTTATTGAGATTTTGAAAGCTTTAGACCAGATGCGAAAAAAATAACTGTTTTGCTACCGAGAGCCTGGCAGTGTCCGTAAGCGCTATGAAGTGCGTTAGAGTGAGAAATTTCAAACAGTTCTTAATGCTGTCCAGAGAAGTCGCTAGCGCAGGCGAAGGCACCGCATGCTAGCCGCGATAACCTAGGGCTCCTCATGTTTCAAGGGCGCGGAGAGGGGAGGATGCGCGTCTGAACGGTCGGTATGCACCGCAAAATATTGCGGTGAACAGTCCTTCTCTGGTTGTTCGTAAGTTACGCTTTTCTCAAGTTTTTGTGAAAATGGAGTGTGTTAATGATCCAGAAGTTAGTGGTTTGTGTAATTGTCTTATCGAACACTCATTAAGGACGGAATTTCATAGTATTGTGTTTTCAGAAAAGCAAAAAATAAAAGACAACAGTAGAGGTAGCTTCCATAAAGTGCGGTGTACGTACTTGACATAATGTTCAGCATTCGTCACTGCCTCGTGCGACGGGAGAGCAATTAGCCCGGCGGCAGGCGATGGTAAACACACTGTCAATCAAGATTTTAGCGGATGCGCAGTTGAAGATTTTTTCTTATGCGGCTTGGCAAATAACACCCGAGGTGCAAATAAGCAAAATTCCACGCAGGCCTCGGAATGCGAGCGCAGCTGCCGTGGGAGCCCAGCTCAAAGACTCCGCCGCCGCCGCGAGATAACAGGGCGGCGGGCGCGGAAAGTCGCTTTACGAGCGTCGTAAACGCTCTGCTTGCTGTTTTTTCTCGCGTTGTTTCCTTCCATAAAGGCCAAGCCGCTTAGAAACACAATGCGCTTTCGTCACGACGCAGCTTACATTCTCATAGAGCCCCCGAACGATGCCACGCAGCAGAGGCAATGGCTCCACGCAATGGCACATCTCGCGCCCAGATCTTGGGATGAGAAGCTGGAGCATGGATATACGATTCAAACTAGATGCTCAACAGCACATACTTTCTCGCATTTTTTTCTAAATTTGCAATTTTTCGAAAATTCAGTGAGTTTAATGAAAATGAGACCCGCGCCATTCTCGTAAGTATCCGTTCCTCTACCCGTGATACAAAAATATTAATGGAAAAAATTGGAGCGTTTTTTGAGATTTTTTAAATTGCCTACATTTCGCGCCAAATTACACGAAAACTACTCATATTTTCGAATAATTGAACATGAATTTATTATCTATCTTCAATATTATAGCCCCAAAAACTGCACTTTTGCAATTTTCGAAAAAGCTGGGATTTAAGGAAATATGAGATCCGCAGTATTCTTTTAATCGTCCTTTACGCTATCCGATGAAAAGTTTGATAAAAAAATGTAGTGTCTTTTTAGTGTCTAGAAAATTTTGATCAAAAAATTTAGTACCTTTTTAGTGCCTAGAAAATTTTGAAAATGTTTTTGAAGTTTCAAGTAAAGAATCCTCAAAAGCAAAATATCAGTTTGAAACTCGTAAACCTTGTTAATTCAGATCCATCCAGGAATATCAATTTTAAAGAAAATCGGCAGAACGGTTCAGCCGTTAGCGTTGACCACATTTGGACAGTCGGACACGCGTTTTGCCGTCAATCGATTTTTCGGTATCAAGGACCCACACACCTGGATTCTGGCTACATGACATTTTAGAGATTTTTCTCAATATATTTAGCAACACGATTTATCCACTTTTTCGTTACTAGGGCCCTGCAATTAGAGTTTTATGACGAAAATTTGCTGTTTTCAGGCGCACGATTACTTAACTTTCTCTTCTTACGAAGTACCTTCGTAAGGATGAGAAAGAAAAAAATAGAGCGAAAATCTGATCAGCTGGGACCCGGTTATTCAATCGGGAACTTCGTTCGGACATTTTTATTATTAAACGTTTATATACATCTGTTAATACATGAGAACAATACATAAATTTGGACACTTACATACTTAACACCGAAAAAGGTATTCACGAGTGTATCTCCATTGATACAATTGATTCACATATAACTTCAAAATCTGTAAGATAAATCCAGAGGCTGGAATTTTTAAGACGTCATATTTTTAAACTGTTATGTAAAAAAATGAGCGGCTAAAGTATTGGTATGGCGTTCTAAGTTTTAAAACATATTTAAAACTATAATTTTTAATTTCTTCATTAACTGTTGTCGTTTTAAAATCACTGTGAACCACATCGTTTTGAACGTACCAGGGAGCATTGGCAAAGTTCCTTAATACCTTAGAATGAAATATTTGGATATTGGATTTAATACTGGTGCCCCAGAGTTGTAAGCTCCAAGTTCAAACAGGCTTTAAGAATGATCTTGGTATTTGAAGCTAGAGCATAGATGTACTATGGATTATACCCCAATTTAAACATACGGCGAACGTTTGATCAGTTGGGACGCGGTTATTCAATCGGAAGCTTCGCTACGGTGTAGAAAAAGTGAACTGGGTGACGTGTAGGAAACATGGGTTAGGTATAGAAAAAGTGATGAAGCCTATTAAACCATTACTGAGTCGAAAGGGCTAAGGGTACATACAAATAGAATCCGAAACATCATTCATTAAAAAGAAAATATGCATGCAACAGTGCAAATGTCCATTTATGCACTTCACCATTTCCATATAGGCACTTACTGTTGACTAGTTAATATCGTTAGTAACGTCTGCAATATTGTTTCGAATGTAATAAATTCGAATTTAAGAATATCAGCAAATTCCAAACTTCTTTTCAGAGAATTCTCAGGTCGGTCGTGGAATAAACACCATCAATATCTATTTTTTTGGACCAAAAGTAGCTTAAAAATCACTAGGATACTAGTACACTAGCATTCATTGAACCAAAACTCACTTTATTTGCTCACCAATACAAATTATAATAGTTTCAGTTCTAGTAAGTAGCCTGTATTTTTCTTTCGGTCAACACGGTTTTATCATTTCTAGATTGAACCACTCATGAATGCAGAAGCTTTTTTGTCAACATTGAAAATGAATGCACCGCGCCATTTTTTCATTACTTAGTTTGAAGCTCTTGTCGATAGCGAGCTGATAAACACGTCGTAGAAATTCCTTCCCACCCGCTAGGCAACGTCTTGCGTAACGACCGCCCAAGCCTCGTTGCAACCGAGTCCGGAGCGTCGTAAAAGTGTTTGCGGAAAGGATGATGCAAGGATAATCGGGGGAAGAGCAGCGGTGCATTTCTGAGGCGGAAAGACCACAATCTTCCTCCGCCGCAGCTGTTGAACATGAACCCGCAAGGAGAAGAGAAGGCGGCATCCTGCTTTGTCTTCAGAAGGTAGATCCTTCCCGGCGGTCACTTATAGCGTATTCCATTCGCCGCACTGGTGCGCACTCAGGGCAGCTTTCGTGTTCCATTCGACCGCTAGGGCGCACCAGTGCAAAGATGCGCATGTTCCATTCGCACAACGATACGGAACCAAGGCGCACTCGGGGCGCCCTAAACTGCACTGACGATCGCGTTAATGCAGTCCAGTGCTTCGGGCCATTGTGAGATTAGGTACGGAAGTTATCCATGCTGATTTCGATTCGTGGTGTAATTGTGAAGGCAATTGAGGACATTCTGTCACGCAGGGATACTTCGAATGATGGAGTATATGGAAAAAGTTATTAGATGAGGAAATGCACTCTGTGAAAAAACGATTCTGAGATGAAACGTTAAGGTAGTTAGTTAGTTAATGCCTTATTTTACGTGGCGAGACTCGGGCCATCAGGCCCGCTCTTCCGTCTAACCACGCAAATTTCGCTACGCTCCTTTCACCACCAAGCGGAGAAAGGAGGTATTATCTTGGGCGACGAAACAGGCGGATCTCAATTTTGCTCAGAGGCTTCTTTTAGGCTGGAGGACCTTTTACATGCTGTAAATCTACTACATGGGACAGCCGACTTTACTTCCCCTCCGAAGGAAGGCGTATGAAGGATTTTTTCGCCCTTAAAAATCCACGGATTCGATCGGGTTTGAACCCGCAAAGTCGGGTACAACAGCCCGGTACGCTGACCAAACTTTAAGGTAGGGGTTTTCAAACTGAGCGTCGCGGCCATATAGTAGGGGCGTTGCGGTGATTTCTTAAAAATGATCTTTAGGTTGTATTACTTTAAACCTTGTGCCATTTATGTAATTTGTACGATCATACTATATGATATTTGTAATGTATTCGATTTATTTCACTAATTAATTGTAGATTAATTGAACCTGGCAAGTCCTTTACCAATTGCCGATTATATCACTTATTCATTTCCGTTGAATATTCAGTAGGTCTATATTAACACATATTTGAAACATTGTTACCAGGAGGGCCGGAAGAAGTTTCGTAAAGGTCAAGGGAGCCGTGGAGGAAAAAAGTTTGAAACCCCCTGTCTAAGGTGAAAAGCTTGGGTGTGGTGCCGTGCGGTGCTGTGCTGACCGGGTTGGGCAGAGTGGAACGAAACAAGGCAAGGCGACATGCTGGTGGACGTGCGGTCCGATGAGGTGCAAGGTGCCAGGGGGCGAGGCGGGCTGGGCGAAGTGGATAGAACTAATTGATTATTTCGTCTTTCCTGGCGCGATTTTAAGTCATACAAAAATATGCTTTTAAAAATTGTATTTATGACCTAAAAATTCTGAAATATTCTCTTGATTATGCAATGAAAATAAACAATGTTTCTTTTCCTGTAGATAAAATTCAGAAGAAACATGCTTGAAATGAAGATAAATATTTTTGTGGAAACTAATATAATTTAGCTTGCTTCGCGGAAGAAATAATTGAAGTAAATATTCCCCTTAGTAAAGTACATTGTATGTCTTGTTTAATCATTGTACCATTAACATCCCTTATTGTCTTGGTTAATTTTGCCTGCCTGGTTTAAACTATTGATGTCAAGAAATATTCTACATTTGCACAAGTATTTTATCATCTATTGAAAGAAAAAAAACACAAACTGTGACAAACTTTTTCTAATCAACGAACGCTCACTTATAGATGTTATTAAATCATTAAACGTTTTGGAGATAAGACTATTTTACCGAAATATGCAAAATATGCTCCTATAATTACATGGATATGCACGAACAGGAATAATAGGCCAAATGTGCACAAATACGCACTAATATATTAGAATGTACATAACATCCAATTATAACGAAATGTCAAGAAATTTCACCTAGCTCTGCCCTGAAGCAACGGACAAAAATATGCAAAATCGTAGACGTCCGCTCCCTAATTATTAGTCTCGTTAGTGCAGGGAATGATTATCCCTAGAGGTTGCGGTGCTTCTCCCGGTGCTGGATGGAGACATCCCGGCGCAGTCGGGGGAATTCCTCCTCCAGGAATCTCCCCCCAGCACAACCTAGACGGGAAACGCTCTGAGGTCTTGACTGGTCTCGCGACGTGTGATGGTGTACTGCATGGAAATGTGTGTGTCGGTTAGTGTCGAGGATAGCGCGCGGTCCGTTTGTTAGGGTTTTGGTTCGGCATTCGTCTGGTGTTAATCGGAGAAACCACGGAAAACTACCGATCAAAGCAGCCGGTGAATAGAAATCTCCTCCAGACAGCGGCTGCGTTCGACCTAACTATCCAGCTTTTTAGAATCGACAATCCGCCACCGTCTGGACTAGGAGGTAAGGGCAGCTCCAGGAAGTGCACGGGGTGACAGTTTGGAGAGAGCGGGGGATAACGGAGACAGTTTGGGCTGAAGGGAGGGGGTTGGATCGTCGCGGGGAATATTTGGGCGAGGTGGCTTTGAAACAAGTGGGGCTGGGCGGAGAGATGCTGGGCAGAACAGAGACAATACAATGAGTGGCAATGCATAACAGAATAGACCAATTCGTGGAAGTGTAAGATGGGACAGACCGGCAGTCTGGAGGGAGGAGGATTTGATTGAGGATTGAGATTTGATTGAAGGAGCTGTGCGAGGCCACGAAGAGATGCCAACTGGGGACGTTCGGTCTGAAGCAACCGGGTTCGAGTCTGGCGTGGGACGTTAGGGCGACGTGGGCCGGAGCGGTTTGAAACAAGAGGGACTGAGCGGAGAACTCCGGGTCACGGCATGCTTATAGAATGGTTAGCAACGCAGGAGGGAATGGGACTGTAGGGAGACGCGAGGAGGTGCCCGGTGCGACGAAACGGAAATCTGAAGTGAGCGAGAGAGAGAATGGATCACGAGTTGGGCGGTGCAGCACCAGAAACGGGGGTTAAGCGGGGCAAGTGGGTTGGAACCTGCAGCAGAGAATGGAGTGTGGGGGGCCAAAAGGGGAGTCCAAAGGGGGGGGGCGAGGGGGGATATCGGACGACGCGGGGCGGGGCGGTTTGAAACAAGAGGAACAGGGCGGAGAGCTGCGGGTCACGATATGCAATAGAATGGTTGGCAAGGCAACAGGGAATGGGAGTGTGGGGAGATTCGAGGAGGTGCATGGCAATCTGTAGAGAGCGGGAGAAAATGAGGCATGGATTGGGGCGCTGCAGGACCAGAAAGCGGGGATAGTTCGTTCTGAAGAAGTGGGTTCGAGCCTGGCGGGCGCAGCGGGGCGGAGTCGGCTGGAGCGGAGCGGGGCTGGGCGGGAGGCGGCGCCGTGGCGTGATGGCACGCGCGCCGCCTGCCGCCTCGCGTGCTGCGCTCCTCTTACACGCGCTGCGGCGCCGCTCCGCTCCGTGCGTGCGCGCGCGCAAGAGCCGCCAGTGGAAGCTTTTCCCCTTCCCAAGTGTTGGAGCGGGAAAGATCTATACTATGATTTACACTCCGATTTAAACGTAGTGCCACTTCAAGGTCGCGCGCTGGAAGGAGATGGAGATACCGTCATCCAATCAGGAGCATCGATACGATGTAAATTTTTAGTGTTGGAGCTCCCGATTGGATGACGTCCCTCATCTCCCTCCCATCACGACCTTGAAGTACTACTGTGCTTATATCGGAGTATAAATGTAATTTGTCTTTAAGATCACGTGCGGGAAGGAGAAAGGGATATTGTCATCCAATGGGAAGCTTCAATAGCAAACATTTAAAAAGTAAACCGGAAGCGGTAGCTCAGTGCAACAACTGATGTCACTGCAGCGCCTCTGGCCGGGAGGTCCTAGGTTCGAGTCCTGACGGCGACAGGACTTTCGACCCAAGATTTTCAGCAAGGCCGAATTCAATAGCTGTCTGGAGAGAATTCTCGTGGCCGGCTGCTCTGATCGGTATAGTTTTCCGTGGTTTCTCCGATCAACACCAGGCGAATGTTGGAACAGTACCCTACCAAACGGGCCACGGACCGCGCGCGATCTGTCCTTCCTCTTCCTTGTCCTCCTCTCCCCCTTACACACACACTTACACCAACATGCACAACACTACCACATATTCCGGGAGACCGGTCCGAGAGCTTGTTCCGACTGGGGCGGTGCCCCGGTGGTGGGAGAGTCCGGGTTAAGGGGAAACCCCACTAGCCGACGGTAGGTCGGCGCCGGATCTCGCCATCCAGCGGGGGAAGACCATCTCCCGCGAAAAAACATGCACTACACTAACGGGACTAATGACCAAAGCCGATGACGCGCCCAGAAACATGAAAAAAATCCATCAATTTAAAAAGTAACGAAGCTCCTGACGAGATGGCAGTGCCTCCCTCTCCTTGCAGCTCCTTGATGGGACGCTACATTCAAATCGGCGTGTATTAATCTTGGGTCCTGTACATACGTGAAAAAATAAAAAGACTGTGACGTTTTGGGAGAACTTCTATTTTAAAGTTCCTTAGTGGACCAAACCTGCAATTATTTTACAAATTCTTTCGGCTATTTAACGAATTCCTTCAGCTTCTCAGCAAGGAATCTTCACGTGTGTTCCTGGGAAGCGAGTATTTTTAACTTGCCTTAATTTTCACAGGTCTCAATAAATAACGACTCTGTTGAGGGCTCTCTTAGGAGGTTGAACTACGGCGTTTCCTAATAATAAACGGTGTAATAAAATCTATTTTCTAGGGTAAATAAGCAGTAACTTTGGTTCTTCTCGCTCATCATGTCCTTCGCCAAGAAATAATACTTCCTGCCGCGACATCATGGAAACGATCATTTGAATAACTATATTTCCTTCTGAATTCTAGAAGATGTGCAATTTATGTCCAGATGCAAAACAAGGGGCCATCTCAGCTTTTGCTCAAAGGATCGGGGGAAACTGGTCGAAAAGTCTGATTGAGATGGGGGGTCATTGACCCAGAAGCTGCGGTAAATACTGTTACAGGTTGTTTACAATTATACAGTCCAATGGTAAATAATACATTAAATATAACTGTTCCCATTAATGTCCTTTTGATGCTTAGTATAGTCACTAATTGCATAGAAACAGTTATGCAGCAGAAACGATTTTACCTGCTATTTAAACTTTTCTATCGAATTTAATCGTTTAATCACATCTGGCAAAGTGTTGTAAAATAATATACATGTATTGTATGTGAATTTTTTGTAGTGAGCTGTTGATACTGTCACCTAATGAATACTCTTACATATTAATCTTCCTTTAGCAATATAACTTCCTCCTTTTTGCCCTCTTCTTCCGTGGAAACTCGTATGGGGTTGTTGATCTGTTGTAAAACGCAATACCTTAAAATGAACTGTGAGGTCATCAGAAGTCATCGCGAATTTAGATAAGTGACGCAACGCGCATGCAGCACAAACGGAGGAACATGAGCCGATGATGTTTCTATTTTGACGATTGACTCATACTTAGACATGTTAAAACCGGCCGTCATTGCTCAGTACCGGCTGCGTTGTCATTGCAGCATCTTAGCCAGAAAGTTATAGGGTTCGAATCCCGACGGTGAGAAATTTTCGTCAATAACTACTTAACTGGATCGAAGTCAACCACTACCTGGAGGGGAATTCTAGAGGCCCGCAGCTCATCGGTGTTCCTCCCGACTAGGTTTGCCGACCGTCCTCCATTTAAGAGTCCTTCATTGACGTAGCTTGTCATCTCGTCCTCCTTTGTATTTTAATTGTCCTCCTTTAAGTAAAGTTTTAACATATGTTGTCATTTATTTTATCACATGACTAACATCTGTTACGTTGTATCGTTTATTGTTTAATTTAGAGTAGAAAGCATGAATATCCTTTTTCAGAACACTGACATAGCTCGCTTGATAGTGTCTCTGTCTAGCGACTAAAATAAAAAAGAGACGCTCAGACCATCTTCGTCTGAATTTTGTGAGCGAATCTTTACACTTGAAACACAAATGGAAAGAAGAAAGATAGGGAGTTAAATTTATATTTATAAATAGTTATATATTTATAATAGTTATTTATAAAGAGAAATGTGTTGATGCGTTTATTTTTAATTTCGATTTGTTTGCTTGTTGAGTGTCCTCCTGTTAACATGAACATTCTTGAAACCCTAGTTTCGACAGTTGGTCGCTTACTGTTGGTTTCTCCCGACTGGGGCGCGGCCCCGACAAGAGAGATGCCTGACGGCCAAAAAACTACATAGCCGCAATGTGTATGTTGGTACTGGATCTCACGATCAAGAAGGGTAGGGACATAGCCATCTTTTAGGATATAACATACACTACACTTACGAAACTGATGGTCTAAGTAGTAGACGCGTCCCGAAACAAGTCATACTTACTCCCATATTCATTTTAATAATGCTTAGCAATGACACGGAAGTGATAACTCATATATGAACGGATCCTTACTCATCTTCAAAGGCCTCATTCAAAATGCAAACTTAAACGTAAACGTAATGTAGCCGCAAAACAAATGAGTTACTAATCGAGACCATTCACAATGCCTTAACGTAACCGTAGAGGTAAGTCCGGAAACTTGACTTCACGAGCTCCAAGCTTTTACGTTAAGTTTATGGAAGGAAATGCGAGCACTACTACAACAGCTACTCGTGTGTGTGTGTGTGTGTGTGTGTGTGTGTACAAATCGATAGAATATATCGAAGAAAAAACAGAAACTATGATGGAAAGATCTTTCCACCATGCTAGAAACGAATCGATCATGTTTCAGTACGTTGAAATCGCATTGGTTCAGGCAAAACTTACGTTCCAGCTTTCGTTCGTCATTGTGCATGCTTTTTTTACTTGTAAATTTTACGGCTAACCTTACAGCATTACGTTACGTTTACGTTTACATTGTGAATGAGGCCTAAATCGGGAAATATCCAACCGTTCAGTGTCAGTGGTGTCATACTTTCGACCCGTAAGTGCTGGCCGGTTGGAAGTATTAGAGACAGAAAAGCGGAGAAATTTTTTATATCTCCGAGCAAATTGTGTTGTTATAGAGATGAAAATCCACATGATTATTCAACTCCGTACATAAGAAGGGTGTGACGTTAACTTAAAAATGTAAGAAATAATTCACAATTTGAACATCATAATGGGAAGAATTCTCAAGGATTGAGGGATGCAGTTCAGGAATTTAATTGAATGTAGTTGTTAATCTCTACACTACTACAAAAATACATGACATGATCAGGTAGTTATTTTCAGAGGTTCTGCCATGAGTTAGTTTCAGCAATCAATGTACATTTTCCAACTCGTGTTTCGTAGTTTCTATTACAATAAATTGCAATTTCTTCATACGCATTATAAAGCGTTAGAAAAAAGTTCGACCTGGCGACAGAAATTTGCCAATGCAAGTTTGACCTGCATAATACAACATCTATCTTACACTTTTCCCCCCTAATACTGCATACGGTTCTTTTGATAAATGCATATAGTCTATGGTCGTTGTCTCGACAACGTACCTCAGGATATGATTGTTTATTGCCACTTAATGTTTGCTACGTCTGATAACGAAAGAACATTGCCGATGAATTTATGACTGGTACGAATGAACGTAGTACTTTTGTCTTACGTCATATTTCTAGGGCGGGGGGAGAAAGCGTACGTCAAAAAATGAATTTCCCAGTAGAGACTTTTTAATGATATTGAAACAAACAATAGAAAAAACGTTTTACCCTTTGTTAACATTTTGAACTCATTTTTGTGAAGAGCTTGAAAGCAAAGCAATTGAAAGCAAAGTATTTAAGGAAAAATGTGACCTATTTAGCACCTGTTGAGAACTAGACTTATACTATTGTGACCATTGAATACAATAATATATGGATCATTGTAAGTGATGAAATTGAAAAGTAGTAATGTCCTGATTTTCAACAAAGTTCGCACACAATTTACAGCTAATGTATGAGGGAATAGAAGCATCACTTCATTCACAGGGGAATTCTACGTCAGGTTAACTTCTTCAAAAGTAGAATTTCTATTGTTCCTAATATCCTAGTCACTGAACTCACAATTAAGTAACATACACACCACAACGTTATACCCTACCCAGTCATACCAGTAATAATCTAATGTTTTCAACTTGAAACAATTCTCAGAAAAGTTGCAATAGTTCTTAGATAGTCAGTAGTGGTAACATTCGTTGTGCCAAAGAGATTAAGTCCTCACTTTATATCAGTTTCCATGATGAAGTCGGAGTATCATATGGCACGCTAGATATCACTTTGGTACTAATAGCAAAGGTTCACTTGTACTTTTCTCCTCCAGGTCAATGTAAACAAGTTTACTTGTATTATAAAAAAGGGCCTACTATATGTTATTCTATATTTAATCCTATTCTATTTAGACCAAATGATAGAACACGCTTCCAGGGATCAGACCGCGGACATCTCATTTTGAACATGTTCTGACTTATACTCTTTTCCCTGACAGCCTAGATTTATCACTTGTCTGTTTTTGTGATTGAAATTTTAATAAAGTAATATCAAATCAGAAAACATCACCTGTCAGTACGGAAATATTATCTTAGTTACCAAGGAAGTGTTTTTATCCGCTCTACTTTACGAAAGATTTCGCTTCAAAGACAGTTTCTTGGTAAAACAACTTAAGCTGTGAATTAGTTACAATTTATTTCCTTCCACTTCAACTTTACTCTTCAAATTTGCTGTATAAGATTGCATAGCAACAAATAATGTATTTTTTAAATATGAATATTATATTCTCATAAGCATGATCGCTTTTGCTTTTATGCATTTTGCACGTACGAACAACACTCCACGTCGAATGGCAACTTCAGGCTGTCGTTCTTAACCACTTTCGCATCTACCACTGCATAGCAATTTTCAAAGAAACGGAGATCACGTATTTTTCGATCAAGGAGGAGAAATTCAAGGGGCCAAAATAATGGTGTGATATGAGTAGAAGTCACAAAGTAATAAGCAAGCGCGGCCGTCATAGAATAGCATTTAATTATTTCGTGTTTAATCCAGGTTGCTTGGACTGTATTTAAAGCTGTTCTTGAGGAGGCAGTTTTGCCTGAGATCTTCAGATTTACATAGGAAGGCACAGTCTTATATAATAATTTCTTGGTATAGCATTCTTATATTTATTCGCAGTTCGTTTAAACCCCTCTTTCGTTCAAGCGGCGAAGTCCGCACTCGTGTCTGCAAATCGAGCTGTCGGTGGAATGTTTTATTAATTTTTAACTTTCTCGAGCTTAAGAAAAAAACATCGTAAGAAGAGAAAGTTATATAATGTTGCGCCAAAAACGGCGACTTTTTAGTAGAAAAACGCTTATTACAGGGCCCTGGTAACGAAAAAATGGATAAATCCAGTTGCTAAATACATGCATAGCTTATAAAAAGAATTCAATGCCAGAAATATATTTTCGTTTAAAGTTTTGAATAAAATATTATTATTGGAAACCATTTAATTTTCGTGTGAATCAATTTTTTCCATTATTAATGGCGAGAAAGTACGTGCTGTTTTAGCACCCTAGTTCTGGTATGTGCGTATCTCCTAAGCTTCGGCAGCAACTCTCAAGACATGTAGTAGTTCTGAGATCCATGATCCATGATCTTTTTGTAGTGCGTCTGGAAACCTCATTCAGACCAAGGCAAGTTGTTGTTGTTGTTGTTGTTGTTGTTGTTGTTAGCGTCTTGTTGCTGTTGGCTGCCGCGGCTATCATCGAATAATTCTAAATGTATGCCCGATAAAATAAACGTAGAATTAAAAAAAGCTGAAGACGTAGGAAATCTGAATCTTGAACAATCCTGAATTTTTGATCCTCCGTCGTGGGAATGAGGGTAGTCATTATTTACTGCGGAGACATGTGGTTTGCCATATAATTAAAAATATATTGTGCTTTTATCTCTTAGAATATTTGTGGGTTACTTGGACCAGAAGAAACATATAGTTAAATGCATGTTTACACGATAAAGTGAAAAACCTCATTTTGTGAGTAATTATTTTCACCCGAGGTTTTCAATTATTATCTGTAAGAGAATGCGAGTAATTAATTCATTCACACAACCTGCTATTCTTGTCCTTTCCGGATATCCCCAACTTCATTGTAAAATAAGAGACTTTCTTTGTAAAATTGTTTGATTTAAGAAGGGAATTTATTCTTCAGTAATTTGGTTGGTTTTTTCGTGTTTCCGGGCGCGTCAACTGCTTTGGTTATTAGTCCCGTTAGTGTAGTGCATGTTTTTCTCTCGGGTGACAGCTGTACATTGAAGTGTTTTCACAATTAGCGATGCATTGCAATGTACAATGCTACCGCCCGAGTCAAGAGACTGCGATGTTTGTTGATCAACTTGGCCGGCCACAGGGGTTTTGTTTAGTTTGTTTTTTTCGTGTTCCCGGGCGCGTCAACGGCTTTGGTCATTAGTCCCGTTAGTGTAGTGCATGTTTTTTCTCGGGAGATGGCGGTGATCTTCCCCCAATGGATGGCAAGATCCGGCGCCGACCTACCGTCGGCCAGAGGGTTTCCCCTAGTAAGGACTCTCCCACCAGCGGGGCACCACCCCAGCCGCGTCAAGCTCTAAGCTCCCGACGGGCCTCTCGGAATATATGGTGGTGTAGCGCATGTTAGGTAAGTGTGTGTGTGTGTAAGGGGAGAGGATAGGACAAGGAAGAGGAAGGAAAGATCGCGCGCGATCCGTGGCCCGTTTGTTAGGGTACTGCTCCGGCATTCGCCTGGTGTTGATCGGAGAAACCACGGAAAACTACCGATCAGAGCAGCCGGCCGCTAGAATTCTCCTCCAGACAGCGACTGAATTCGACCTAGCTGAAAAGCTAGTGTCGAAAATCCTGCCGCCGTGGGAAGTGTAACCTAGGACCTCCCGGTCAGAGGCGCTGCAGTGACTCAGTTGCTGCACTGAGCTACCGCTCCCGGTTTCAGTAATTTGGGATTGTATTTCTTTACTACGTCAGTTTATACTTCATCCGCCAACAAATAACTAAGAACGCCTCTGTTTACCGGCGACGTCTGCGCTTCGTCGTTCGTTGCTTCGAGCAAAGCGATCCCCCCCCCTCTTCCTTTCAGACACGTCGGCACCTCGCCCCGCCCCGCCCCGCCCCGCCCCGCCCTCAAGAGATCGCTTTGTGTATCAGCCCGCGCGCATCACACGATCGACTTTCTCCCGATGCGAAAGTAAACGTTTCTCCCCAGAAAGCAAACGGACGGAGCGGGCGCCTTCAGCTCCTTGCTGGGAGCGGGCCACCCCGCTTCTCGGCGCTTCGATCTGCCTCCCCTCCCTGGCGTGGGGAGAACCTGTCGGGTGGAAGTTAAGCCGGTTTTTTGTTTTGGTTCACAGGTTATTTTCTGCCAGGGTTATTATAGTTTAGTTAAAACAAGTAGTGTGCTAGTTAAGTTAACAAAGGTCCATGTCGTCAGGGTGACTAAATGTTAGTTTCCTTTTAATTTTACTGTTCCGACGTTCATTGATTAACTGGACTTATTCAGCAGCGTTTTTTGCATAGACAGCACTTAACGACCACGTAATATCATGATCGCTGAACGTAAGAAATTCTCCATTGTTAGAGAAACACGCATTCAACACGCTTTTTAGATGCAAATGAAACGGAATGTTGTTTTCGTACTTCTCTTTTATGTGGAGCACCAAATCTCGTGAAAGGATATTCGTATTCTTAGGAAACTGCAGAAATAATTTTAGTCAAAAAATGTTTTCAAACATAAACGGTGGGTTTGTTATGTATAATAATAAACATAACTCCCCAAGCGGTAGGTAATCGCGGTGCAATCGCCAAGTAACGCGATCGTACGGCCGAGCGAGAGATTAACCAAGGCCCCTTCCGTCCGCCCAGCCCGCGCAAATATTTGGCGTCGGAAGGAACGCCCTGGGCGAGCTCACAACGCTCGCATCGGCTTCGCCGCGAAGTTTGACCAAGCGATTCTCTCCAGCCTTCTGCTCGTAGCTCTTCCAGGAACTGGTCGCAAACCGATTTCCAGAACTCAAAGTATTTAGTCTCGACTCGTTCTATTTTTTTCCTTCCATAAAAGCTTAAAGTACACAATCTTCAATGGTCAATCCTGCATTATATGCACTGTATTTGAAAGTCCAGGAACGATGTGACTACACGTGTAAACATATGAATAGGATTTAATGAGAAGGCTGTTACTTTGCACATTGCAGCAGGAGCAGGTTTAGGTCTGACGCAGTTCTTGAGCGAGAGGGAATCAAGGATAAAAACGGTTTAAATAGCGTTCCAGCTTCGATTTGTGTTAGCATTATAATTTCGGTACGATTTATTTAACACTCCTTTTTAGTTTTTGAAATCTTTACAAAAGATTTTCCCAATTTATTAAAACATTAGTTTCATTTATTACTCTGAACCAAATATTCTTACAATGCATGACTAATATTTCTTACGATTTCTGCTTGAACAAGAATTCTTGGTCATAATTTTGAAGAGTTGAAAAGAAATACTAAACCCTTTTTTCTGAGATACCTGATAAAAACAAAAGATAGGTTTATGGTTGAGAGGGATTTAAAAACGCCCTAAAACTTCATGTACTTATTGTTTACAACTATTACTTTTGAAAATGTGAACCCAACGTAAAAGTTCACGGAATTACGCTCTTCAAAAAACAGAAACAGTTGTATTCGTTCAGAAATTTATTTAATGATAAAAATGTTTTCCGTTTTGATCACATAATTGAAACGGTTTTTTCAAGGAGTACGGTTTTGAATTGATAGGTAAACAAATTTTACTCAGTATCAGAAAGGATAGTACTTTTTGCTTTAATTGAAAATGAAAGAGGAAGGTAATTGTTTTTAACGAATATTTCAAATGGTATTTTTGCTTCGTATAGAAGATATTATGGTCATCTTGAAACTTTCACGCACCTAATTTTTAAATGAAATTGTATCATTCATTTAATGACGCCATTATAGTCACGATATATACAACGTATTTGGTTTTGTGCAGATCAACAGAAAATTCGTCCAATGTGTTATCAGGTTCGTAGCTTAGGGTTTTGAAACTCCTCCCCCCAGAAAAAATATCCCTCAACGTAGTGGATTGGGCATGGCTTTTTCGAACTTGCAAACTCGCATTAATAATGCAACTTAAGAAATGCCGTAAACATATGAAATCCGGATATTTCAAATCTTGTTGAAACGATAATATGTGCAAATTTTATACCGGTTTCGCGAAATGTAACATAACAGTCACCGTTACTGTAGTCTTCAATGATCGCATGCCGTTCTCAACGGGCCCCTTCCAAAATAAAATTCTGTTCATTTACGACGGTTACCGTGTTCATAAACACTGAGTAATTGGAGGAACCTGTCAAGCGGCTTGTTAGCTGGAAGTCAGTGCGGGCGTTCGCACAGCGATGTGAGAAGTTTACAACATAAAGGGGCCACTGTGCGGTAAACCCCTGTTCGTCGCATGCGACCGCTTGCGACCGGCTGCGCCCGCCGCGCCGCGGCGCCCGGAGACGAGCAGCTCCGTGGGAGAAGAACGGGGCGTCGCATTCCCAGAGGCTCCAGGTGGAGATCGGCGCTCGAGGAAGAAGCTGCGAGACTCAGAATTGCGTGTTTTGCAGAAAGGGGATGAAACAGAAACCGTATAAAAACAACTTCAATAGTGAAATCGAAACTATTGTTTTTTTTAGGGACTCGTATTGTTAATAATTCAATCCTAGGTCCTTCTGTTTTTTCGTTCAATTCCCCTTGATCCGCTGAGCAAATTCTGAGATGGCCCCATCTTTGGTTTCTGGACATAAATGTAGCTTCCCTAGACACACATTCTGTTAAGCTCTCCTTTTGCTAGTGGGGCCGAGGTGTGAGGGCAGTGGAGGATCCGGGATCTCTAATATTACTCTGTAGGCATATTTCAATAACTACCCTAAATGTCTTTGTTAGGAGCTTCTTAACTTTGAGTTTTCTCTCCTATTTCATGAAATTGTCACTTACCTTGCTTTTGTTCTGAGCGCTCAATTTTATTCCCAGCAAGTGCAAATGGAAATACTAATTCACTTTCACTACCGCACCATTAAGAAAGCCTGAAAGTACTTAAGACCCACGCGAAACAAAAAAGAAGAGAACAAAACGTTCATCGGTTGGCACGTGATTTCTTTTAGCCCGGTGTGACGAAGAAAACTCCCGAGTTCTTGTCTAGTTCAGCTCCCTGTTACGTGCTAACGAGACCGCAACAGGCATCTGCTGTTTTGTAAACGGAGTTCTCATTAATGGTTTCCTGGCTAGTGTCTCATTAATTATGAGAATTATTGAATGTACTATAATTGTTTAAGAACTGTGATACCATGGTGTATATAAACCTATAAACAACACAGTCGCTGAATCGTTTTCCAATTTTGCATTCCTGCTTTGCAATGCCATCGAACACCATCAATGACATGTTTGAACACCAATAAAAAATTCATTTCTTAGCTTTTACTTGGTGAAGACCCATCTCAATCAGGTTTTCAGCTTTCCGTGATCCTTTCAGTAAATGCTGGAATGGTCCCTCGGTTTCCTTCAAAGTTTTTTTTAAAAACCGATTCATGTCTATCGATTCCTTCACGTGGGGGCACGATAAATATTAGCCAAAATCTGTAGCTCGTTTGCTTGTGAAAATAATGTCTACAACACGGGGGCTAATTTTTCTTGTTACCAAATGTTGCAAAAAGTTTGTTGCTACATTTAATTCAGTTTTAGAATAGTAAAAAACGAGGTAGGGATTCCGAAGCTCAAAATGTGCACAAAATTTACTTTTGTCACATACACTACGTTGGTAAAGTTTTTAACTGTTTATTGATTATTTATACCAAATAAATAAATAATCAAAACTTACGCAATCAGGACAAAAAAATAAGCTCTTGTTTAGACAAATGTCAAAGGTAAAAAAAGTCAACAAATCGTACTACATCAGAATGCAGTTTTTCTCTCCTAAGGCTTCTTTCCACAGAAGCCAGTTATCTCTATCCCCGAAAAGGGTTTAACTCCTATGATTCGCCAGTTCCAATGCATGTCAGGACGCCACATCCAACTCCCTCAAGACATTTTGTAGGCAAACAATTTGCGAATAAATCAATAAATTTACAAATAATTTTCCACTCTGAAGCGTATTAAAATAGGTATTTTTTAAAAACTTTTTACATGGTACAGTTTTCATGCAGATTAACGTAGAAGAAACTCAAGATAAACTTCAAGATCCTAAACAAGAAAGATAAAAGCCAAAAGTAGGGATTGCACGGTCTGCACGTTTTCTGTACGAGTTGCCAAGAGACGCCGCCAGGAACTCTGTCGGCATCGAAACGAATTGCACCGATCAAGTACATTCATTCGCGACTTGCCTACCTGCTTCCAAAGCTACTTAAATAATAATTTCTTGACGTATTAATAAAAGATGAGGAAAAAAATAGAAAGGCCGTTCTCGTCGCTGGAAGTGATATGGAAGTCTAGCGGCTCCGAATAAAGGAAATCTTGGCTGCAGAAACGAGATTCAGTAACCTCACACTAGCAAAAGACAGTAAAATATAAACTCACCTGAAAATTCGAAAATGCGAATACACAAAATCTCTCGAATCGCACCTAACCTAACCTAACCACAAATTGAAAAGGATGCCTCTAGAATCCAGTAAAATGGTACTGAAAAAGGGGAAAATAGCGGAAAGTTTTGGCGCATTTTTGATGTTTGGTTCCTGTACCTTTTTTTGGGTCGCTGAACACGAATTAAATTTCAGATTTGCCTACAAATTTGCCCGTCGTAAATTTCAGATTTGCCTACAAAAATGTTGTATGGAAACACGTTTTTTAAGAAAAAATGTTGAAATTCTGTTTTTCATTTTTTTTACAATAACTCAAGTCCTCCATTTTTGTAATAAATGGTCCTCCATGAAATAAAAGAAGATAAAATTACCTACAGTTAAAATGTCATTAAGATTTTTTCCAATTAACAGGTAAGACGTGAGGAAACTTCAAAATTTGGTGATAAAAGGGGAACATGAAAAAATTTTAATCCACTTTATCTCAATATAACTTAAAAACTCTCCATTTTTCGTAAATATTAACCTGATATGAAATGAAAGGGATAAAAATGTCTACATTTTTTGTGTAAAAAGTTTTTATTTACGATCAATGATGGCCGTTAGTGTCTAACATATGCCGGAATGTTACTGTGAAAACGTCTCTCCACTTAACCTCTATCTCACTAACTCTTATCAGTAATTTGCATCCAATGAAGTTGCATTAAGTAAATATGTCGCTTCATGAATAAGTTTACATTTTAATTAAAAAAGGAAAATTGGCCCCTAATTAATAATGTGAAAGAGAAAATTAATATTTTGGAACACTATTGACTGCACATTAGATTCCATCCTAAGTTTCGAAGGCGCTTGCTTTTCGTAGACATCTGCTACACACAAAATAATTTCATTAGCGGGTCTTTTTTACTATCAACTCTCGTATAATAAAATGTTTGTAATAATTGGCGTTGTCTAATATGAATATGAAAGTCCTGTTCCATTGGTTCGTCAGCTTCAATGGCTTCATCTTGGAGCCTTTGTTACAGCTCGTAACTACCGGGAGCAGAGGCTCAGTGCATCAATTGATGTCAATGCAGCGCCTCCGACCGGGAGGTCCTAGGTTCGAGTCCTGACGGCGGCAGGATTTTCGACACTAGCTTTTCAGATAAGTCGAATTCAGTCTCTGTCTGGAGGAGAATTCTAGCGGCCGGCTGCTCTGATCGTTAGTTTTCCGTGGTTTCGCTGATCAACACCAGACGAATGCCGGAGCAGTGCCCTAACAAAGGGGCCACAGACCGCATACGATCTTTCCTTTCTCTTCCTTGTTCAATCATCACCCCTTACATACACACACACACTAGCAGGCACTACATCTTGGTATATTGGTTTAGTGGTGAGTTGTAGTTGACATTTACATAATTGAAATGATTGAAGGCATTGTTATTGTCGACAATACTATTTATTTCAATAATAATAATAATAATAATAATAAATAGTATTGTTGACAATGACAACGCCTTCAATCATTTCAATTATGCACTACATGCCAGAAGACCGGTCGAGGGTTTAGAACTTGTCCCGGCTGGGCGGTGCCCCGCTGGTGGGAGATATCTTGTTGGGGAAAACCTCGCTAGTCGACGGTGGGTCGCCGCCGGATCTCGCCATCCAGTGAGAGAAGATCACCGCCAACTATCGATGAGAAACGAGAACTACACTTACGGGACTAATGACTTCAGTAGTTGACGCGTTCGGAATCATCATTCAATCAACTCGCCGATCATTCAATGAAGTAATCGCCTTTCAGGTCATTTTCGCAAACACTATTCTCAGTTGAGGCACAATATCGATCATTAATTCGTCTTCTGCCAGTCTTTTTCTTCTTCTTTTTCTTTTTCTTCTTCTTCTTCTTCTTCTTTTTCTTCCTTCTTCTCTTCTTCTCTTTTCTTTTCTTTTTCTTTTCTTCTTCTTCTTCTTCTTCTTTTCTTTTTTCTTCTTCTTCTTCTTCTTTTCTTCCTTTTCTTCCTTTTCCTTTTCTTCTTCTTCTTCCTTTTCTTCCTTTTCTTCTTCTTTTCTTCTTCTTCTTTTCTTCCTTTTCTTCTTCTTCTTCTTTTTCTTCCTTTTCTTCTTCTTCTTTTTCTTCCTTTTCTTCTCCTTCTTCTTTTTCTTCTCCTTCTTCTTCAGTTTTTGAAGTTCTTGCAGGAATCAAATTTCAATAAAACTGGTAGAGCAGGTGGTACTAACACGTAGTCAAAGGCGATTTTTCGTACTTTTCACTCTCCACTCCCCTGGATATTTTCTCTAAATCTAGGCGTTACTGAGCCTTGTAATAAACTCTTAAAAAGTCTTGCTGTGCTGCAGCTCCAGATATTGGTAGTGCAGCAATGTTTGCTTTGTAACTAAAGGCACATTTCACTGACATATCTCACCTGCCTGAGAAATGGCACGTTCCTAGCCCTGGAGTCGAATAAAGAAACCCCAAAAAGTTCACCATCAGCAACCATCTCAATGGCTTTTGAGTTATTTTGAAGAAAGCAGAAGAAAAGAAAAAAGCGTGAGTTTTTACACATTTTTCCTTAAAAACGTGTTTTCATGCAACATTTTTGTTGGCAAACCTGATATTGTTGTTCAGCGCCCCAAAAAAACGTATAGGAACGAAATATCAAAACTCCACCAAAACTTTCTTTTTTCTATCATATGACTAGACCACAAGCGGTACGTTTTCTGGATTGAAAAAATATTGAACAATCTGAAAAGTTTTCATCCACAAATCATGCCATCTTGACTGCATGCTTACGTTCAATCAGCATGAAACAGAGTAATAGGGCCTTTTAAGGGGGTCACCCTGGCACATACTAGCTCAGAGCACCCACGTTATTTGTCTATGCGTACTAGGTCCGGAATTCTCTTCTAGTCCAGCTCCTTGGCACGCGTTAACGAGACCGCAACAGGCATCTGCCGCTGTGTAAAGCGAGGGGATTTCCAGAGGGCCATAAATGGTTCGGAAGGAGTCTCCCGCTCGAAAGAACGAAAGAGAAAACAAACGCAGCTCGCGCGCGCTTTCATGACGGCTACCCCGGAACATCCCGCCTCACGTGGCGGCGCGCCGGCGCCCTTCTGGGAACGCGACATCACTGTCGATGTTTTCTAAACATCGATATATTAAAGACCCATTCACAATGCCACAATACAGAAAAATCAAATCTGTTTGTTCCTTTACCGTTAAAAATAAGTTTTCTATAATTTGGCAACGAAAATATCTAGTTTTTGACATGTTAATCCCTAGCTTCTTTAAATTTGTTTATTATTATTATTATTATTATTATTATTATTATTATTATTATTATTATTATATTTCATCTTTCAACTATTAATAGTTAAATTGTTGGGAAGGGACTCTGAAACTCAAGAAAGCGTGCGCAGATGATTTTTTCTCCCCCATACGTCACATACAGTTTTTGACAGTTTTTTGACTAAATAAATAAATGCGAACACAGTCCTAAGCATGGAGTTAGCATAAAAGTTACGACTACGTCCATAAGCGGACTCACTCACAATGCGTTCGCATAAGCATAACACGTAAGACAATTTAATAGCTTGCACGCTTCAAGCTTCTGTGCTTATGCTTAAGTCAAAAATAAGAAATGAACCATTCGCAGTACACTTAAAATCGAGTACAAGTCGATAGATGAACAAACGCAATTCATGGCAAGAGCCCGCTGTCATGGACACAGTCGATATCTCGAAATCGATTCTTAAATTAGAATGTTTCACAGCCAATAGAAACTCTTTATTTTGCTTACGTTTATGTTCGACATTGTCTATCACTTGTGTTAATGTTTACGTCTATGTGTTATGCTTATGTTTGTGTTGGCATTGTGAATGGGCCTTCAAGCAGATGTTTTTCAACATACATGTTTTGTATCTTAAGATATTGTAAGATTTTTTTTAAGCAGTGCCAATAAAAATAGTTGGCTTGGAATTCTACTTCCATACAAAGAAAATATAGCGTAAAGAACGAATATACATTATTGGAAATAAATAAAAACCTTAAAATGTAAAATCATAGGATAGCTTTCCCAGCAAGGGACGCTTCAAATAATGGCGCGTATCTCATTTTCGAAAATTGTCGAAGTTAAAAATTAAGCGGGAATGCGCTGTTGTTGCACCACTAATTAGAGTCTTAAATACAAAGTATGTACTGTTTTTCTATCTTGATGATCTGGTAACCCTATCATTTTCTCCTCCCATTCATTATATTCCTTCATCTCGGGTATTATGACCGAAATGCTGGTGACTGAGGATCGTAATATCATTTACAATTGCATTAATATTTTAAAATAAATTTTAAAGGTTCAAAATTTAGTTTTATTTGTAATTTATTACCTTCTTTTATTTGATAGTTTTTAATACAAATTCAATTTGTGATATCTCGTATGTAAATTCATAAAACATGTTCCTAATTTAAAGGTATACCGATATTTATTCAATTTAAACATGGATTATTGCTCGCCCACCTAAAATATTTAAATTGCGGTTGATTTAATTTTACCGGTAAATCGAAAATACCGTTCGCTCCTTTTGAAATTTGTAGCTACATTTGCAGTTAGTCCCAGAGTCCCGCGTCCGTATTTTTGCCGCGAAAGGCTAACAATTAGTTTTTCGATGCAGTTCCTGGAAACCGCTCTTCCTGGAGAAGATACGAAACAATGTGTCCAGTATTCGAAAAAACTCGTGTCAAATATTTTAATTTATAATGTAACATTTAAGAAATTTTGCCAGCAGCATAATTAATTTCGTAGACCTCCAGAAATCTTTCGTAGAAAAGCATAATCGATCTTTACTATGTGCGTTCAGATAATTTGCTCAATAAATGTAACGAGATTCCTTATGAGAACAATGATAACTTACGCTGATAATTCATTTAGAAAAATTGGTACAAGGCTCTGCCTCGTCATATATGTTTATAATCTTTTCATAGCCGAATCAGCCACCAATAAATTGCCTTTTTCAAATACATCTGAATGAGACTTCAAACTGGTATTGGTAGAGCACGCTTTTTTTTTAAAAAAAAAAGAAACACATTACAAACAAAATAACGTACTGAAAGTACTGTATACATTATCATTTTAACGTAAATATAATATTGAGAAAACATTTCCTTGGAGTTACATTCAAAAAAGTATTTACTGCCCATTGAAGTATTTTGTTTTCTTCGCATGTATTTAAACAAGTGTAATAAATTAACGGCTTCTATGATCTTCCCAGACTAATCAACGTTGGTCAACAATCGCTCAATCGCTAGTGATCTCGATCGCAACGTCAGAGCCCGCCACATGGTGGGAACATTGCCAACGGAAACGTCATATGAGGCCGTGTCATATGTTCCACGTGCTGTCCCAAGTTCCACTCTTTCCATTGCCATGTCACTCTAAGTACTTTAATGCGTGCTTTCCGCTTAAAAAGAGAAAATTAAACATTTCACGAAAAGAAATACCTGGACAACACAAGAAATTAGATCGTGTAACAAACGTATGCTTTACTGTATTTCTAAACATAAGCTACCACCTGTTTTTCAAGTCTTCTCCGAAAAGAAAAAAAGCATTTTAAGGAAGGAATAGTACAGGCAACCAACACGGGCACTCACGATGGAAATGGTTCAACACGTTTCACGACTTGGACTACAACGTATGTACTAGTACTTCACACTTCTTACTGTACTTTACACTTCTCCATTGTACGTCACATACTTTATATTGTTCTTTGTCGAAAATAAATCAAATACGTTGCGGCGAAGTACAGTCGTTTGGCTTTACTGGATCTAAATCTACCTCGGACACATGACCGCGAACTTCAAAATTTATTTTTTTAAATATTAAAGAAGAATTGGACTCGCAATATTTGGGAGCGTCCAATCTTTTACAGGCGCGTTCTTCTATTTTTTCTTATCCACATGATTCAGAAAACTATTTATATTGTTGTCGTTCAAAATTGAGCACCTTGAACTCAGGTTCACATTCCGTTGGTACCCAAAAAAATGACATAAACAAATACATTCGAGCTCTGTCACAGCCTCCCAGAAGATCGACCGTAGTGTGGATGCAGCCTTCGTGAAAAGAGGTGCCCAGAGCCCCAGTTGGGATTTGTTAACGCCAATACACTGCATCCCAACATGTACGGGTCTCTGGAAATTCGGACCTGCTTTAGCGAGTCAATAGTGTGTCAACACACTGATACATATTCCAATACCTGACATTATCATTTTCTATATTAGCAGCCTCCCTCCCGTCACAGACACGCAACATGATTAATTTAAGGAGTCTCAATGAATCCTAACAATGGTCTTGCGACAGTTTCCTTTTTAAAAAATTTCTTAAATTTGAACATATGCCAACGTGGACTATATTAACAATGCTTCTGGAAATGGACTGCGTCCCTGGTAGGGACCATTTAATACTTTTCACGAATATGACACACGCTCTCACGGGAGAGGGGCTGATACCGGCGCCCGCACCCCGGTCGCAGCATCCACAGCACAGGTCATCGGGCGGGGAGGGCGGTGCTCACCTTCATGGACATGGTGGCGGCTCGCGGCGGCGGCGTGGGGCGGCGGAGAAGGCGGCGGAGCGCGGCTGGGGCTGGCACTGGCACTGGCGCGTCGCACTGGCCGCGGGCATCACCGGCGCGCGGTTTCCCTGGGCGCGCGCGTCTCGCTCGGCGACGTGTTACGTCACTCGGTGCACGCTCGCCTCCCGGCCCTGGCGGCGGGGCCGGGTCGCGGCCCGCCTCTCGCGCGCCGCTCGCTCCTCGCGACTGGCTGTTTGGGGGGGCGCTGGTTGGCTGGGTGGGGGAGGCGGGAGTGGTGGGTGCTCGCCTGCTTGGCGCGCACGGCGCTCGAGTTCAAGCGGATGCCGATAGATAGAGCGCGTGTAGATAGTAGTTCCGTATTTCGCCGGATGGGGACAGCACAAGCTATTTTTTTGAATGTTGACGAAATGTCGTTTGGCAAAGATTTTTTTTGATGCTGAAAGGAAAAAGGAATGTTATTCAGGTTTCGCTAATTTAACAAGATATTTTTTTTAATTGGTCATTGCCATCTGTTTTAGGCAAAACTATTACCCAAATTATTGTTAATTTTCTTTTCAAGATTAACAAAAAAAAAAAAAAAAATTGTATCATTGTTACTTACATTTTATACGCAAACATGTTTTTGTTCGTTTCTTCATTTCTCCTTATTCATTATGTAATTTACTGTTTTTTTATTTTCATAATTCATGACCTTTCAAATTTTATTTTTTCAATGTGTCTTTGGCTCTTTTATGTCAATAAAAATATGGTACACTACACTGTTGACAAAGAAAGGTATTGCTCAAAGAGTAAATCTCTTGGTATTGGGTATTGCTAACAAAGATTGTCACAATTTGGAGGGAATTTTTCTGTAAATTTTATTCGTTCTTTCTAAGAATTTGAGCCGGCAATTACTTCTATGATATCATTTTCATCATGATTTTCTCTGATTCTCCTGAGTGGTTGTGGCGAATCGAATATTCGTTTTGAAGAATTAAACAAAAGAAAATTAACTTCTCAAATTTTGTTAACATCGAGGGAAGAGGGACCATCAAAAGTTCATTTGTCTGTAAGTTTTTGGGTTGATGGCAAGTTTATAGTGGCCACCAGGGAGGCACGGTTCTTTTATCTCTTGGTTTAATTTAGTGATAATTAGGGAACTAATTTCCATGTAATTACATGTTTTTGCAGGAACTAAATATTTGCATTGCATGTTTTTTAGAGTTATAAGACATTCTAAATGAATTAGAACTATTTTTAGTTTACTTATTTTGGTATAATTACTATTTTACCTAATAGTTTATATTTCGTTACTTTTTAATTCATTTTTCATCGAACGGAACATTTCACAGCGCGTTTGCTTGTGTTACGGAATCATCTTTCTTACAAATCAAATGCAATGGTGCTGCACTTCCATGAGCGCCATATCTTGGCCGTGGATGGTTAAACTTACCCTCCCCGCCCCATTACTCCATCGAAAACTAAGAAATATGTTTTACTCAAATTTGTCTCACCTCGTTGCTCGATTTGGGGAGAGGTATATTTAACCCACCTTTACCCTCCCTTTAACACCCCCTCCCCGAAATCCATCACTGGATACCTGGTATTACTATTCACTTGAATACCGGCTTCTCGTAAACATTGTAATATATAAAATGATTATTATATAAATATATTTTATATTTCTGATAAAATTCTTATGTGTGATGAAGACGTATACAATTTATTTCTGTAGAGGTAGAACCTACTTTCACAAGCTCTGAATCATTGTAAAAAGAAATGATCGACGACGTTCTATGCTCCGAAAATGCTTGTAGAGAACAATTTTAAACACAATAATGAATTTTTATTTTACATTATCTTTTTTTCTTGCGTTTTAGAAAAAATAAGTACATTTATATGTACATATTTTGCAATTTTTATTACAATAAAGTCCGTCCCCTAGTGATAATAAACGATTTTTCGAGGAATTAATGACTGTGTTTATTTTACTAAACGAAAACTGGCTAAACATTAATTAGTTTTCAATCATAAAGGTAAAGTACACAACAGATTACCTCCTGTTCCTTCATAGTACTAACGGGAGACTATTCATTAATATTTTTTACAAGAAACCCAACACTACTGCTTACTTACATACTAATAATATTACTTATGTACAAATACTTTCGGAATCAAAGCACTTCTGTGCTCACTTAAAATTTCCATTTAAACATTTTTATTTTGTATTATTAAGTTCCTTTTTAATTTCTTTAAAATATGGAAGATATTTTGGAGCAAAAAACGTTTTAAGGCTGATCTTTATCTAAAGAGTTAAGAAAAACCGAGTAAGGTAGATTAACTTATAACACAATAAGTGCGAGTGCAGCACGAATTAAAAGATCAGACCCCAAGAGCTGTGTGTAAAATTTATTCGGGAAAACACAGAACATTATGAACATGAATATTACTGATGCCCTGCATTCTTTTTAAACCGCCGATATTTGCATTGTCAGAAAAACCTAACGTTTCTACATTTTTTCTATGGCATTTTTTTTAATTCTTACATGAAAACTCAGCAACCACCATTCTTTAAAACCAGTTCAGGTCTGCAAAATATATCAATCTGATAAGCCGATTGATTGTAGTGGTGGAGTGTAGATATTAGTATTTTCCCACGTTAGAGAAATCGTGCTCCGTTATAGATCGGGGTATAGTCGCACGAGTATGCGAAACGAAATGCGCTTTCTTACTTGATTCTAAAAGTGCAGGGTACCGCCTAATTTTGTAGTCAGGATTATCTTGAAATTGCCATTAAGGTTGGCAACTGTAACTCACTGTTCAGATCTAGTTGCTTTTCGTTTTACATTAACGGTAATAACTAGAGACCAGAAAATGTGTTGTATGAAACATCAAAATATGTACATAAATATGTAATGAAAACTGTAAGGATATGTAATAAGTATGTAAAATCGGGTGAAACATGTAATATTAAAATCACTAATTATAAATCACATTACATAATACAAAATTACATTTATAAAAAAATTCCTGAACAAATTTTAAAAATAATACAAACGTCTCAACAATTTGGAGAGCTGATGTTGATGTACACTTTGCACCGTACAACTTTCCCATCAGTAGAAAAGCGGCATCTATTGCTATTCAGGACTGTAGTTTTGCAGCCTGACTGGACGCATCGTACAAACTAGCGATATCTACGACCAGCAAACATCACTGCAACGTGAAGCACTCTCATTGAATGTTACACTTGGCGATCGCCATTGTTTCTCTAAAATTAAGGTTAAAAGTCACCATCCGCGACGTCAGTGATACTTTTTACACCTAGAGGTCATCTCAGTAGCATACGCGCACTTCCCACCACTGACTGAGATAACTGAAGAAGACGCGCGGGGGCTGTGAGAACTTCACGCGTCTTCACATGAGTTACCTGAAGGTGACAGCACGCAGTAATAATGTATGAAAAAATACTGATTTTGTAAAAAATATTTCTTTTCATAAAAATATGTTTAACTACTTGTTTTGTAACTTATTGTTAGTCTATGTAAGCTTAATGCATGTAAAGTTAGAATATTCTGCCACGAAGTTACGACACTTCATTGCAAAGTTATTAATAAATCTAAAATAAATATGTAATAAAATTGAAGAAAATAAATATAATAAAAAATTTCGTGAAAATACCAAAATATGTCAAATATGTAACATAGTACTAAATAAGTAAAAATATGTAACGAAAAAACATTATCGGCTGTTCTCGCCGGTATCGGTTTGCCCGGCCGCTCGGTATCGGTTGGCTCGGCCGCTCAATACAACTACGGAATTTAATGTCGCCGCGCGTTGTGATCGCAAAACTCATTCAATTAATTGTAATTGATTAATTATAATCGCAAGAAATACAATTTCTTAATCTATTAATATGTTGAAAAGTAACAATCAATCGATTTATTGTAAATAATGTTAGAGAGACAAAACAAATCAATATAATTTTTGAAATTTATAGAAGAAAAAGAAAAAAAGAGTTTGAAAAGTAGTTTAATATCAACTTTTCGCTACACAATAAAATAGAATTAAAAAAACTAAAATAACGTTCATCAATTCTTTTTACACTGTGAATTATTACTCAGTATTCAGAGGTTGTTAATTGGAATCTCCATAAATATAAATGGACCTGCAGTTTATTTTCAAGTAAGCAACGAAAATTCTCATACAAGGCATAAAGTTTACAATCCAGAATTACATGTGAAAGCACAAAAAGATGCGTTAAAGGAAAATAATTAATTTCATACCTATTCGAATGCCATTTAAGTTTCTTACAAATTCGAATGTAAGGCATGTTTATTAAGCCCAATAAACATTTGGAATTAATTTCATCATTATTTAATAAAAGCGTATATGCTAAACAAAATTGAGATGGGTACTATTTCTTCCCTGTGTGAAAACGACTTTTCGTCACTGGGCACTATTTATTATGGAATATTTGATGAAAGCCGTCATGGCTTCTGAATTGGTCGACGAAATCGGACGCCAAACAACAGCGCTCTCTGCAAATCAGCCTATTAAACTCCTTGCCCCTAACACCAAACACAGGTAGTGTTTTCAGTAATTCGTAATAAATAATTCATTATCATATACTACATACGTAATACGCAATATAAAATGAGGAGAAATAAATAAATTTATAACATTGTTGGGAAATAGAAAAATCTGCATTATTGTACTAAATTACTAGAGGTCCAGAAATGACAAAAATTTAATGTTTTCATTGACTTTAATTCCATCATTGGCATGCGAAAAAGACCTCACCCGCAACTCTCTCAATTCACAGAACCTTCCTTACATTTCTCTTACCTTCCTGGAAGAACATCTGGGACGGTGAGATGTGATCGTCGGAAGTCGGGGTTATCGACTTGCCCCCTGAGGCGCGAGTGAGGTTTGCATTGCGAATCTGAGCCCAACGCTAACCCATGACCCACCGCTTCGTTTCATAGATAGATAGAGATAGATAAAGACATAGATAAATATACAGAATGTCAAATCCAAAAACAAATGACAACCTCGATCAAGAACTAGACAAAAAATTGAGGCTCGGCGCCGAACGAACGGGATTAATAAAGTGAAAATGATTTAAATTAAAATTTTTAACCAAGACTAGGAGAAAATATAATTAATTTCAAGAAAAAAGGTTTAGAAAAATGCCTTTACTTGCCATTTACGTGAAAATAGGCAAAATAGATATTCGTCATATTAGTGTAGGTATGTCCCAATTTCGAAAAGCTAATAAGGTGAAAATAAAAATAGCGACCCTTACAAAATCATTCGAGTATATGTGCCAAGAAATGTTTCTCGCACGTCCATACATATACTAGCGGAAATGCTCATGTTAATATTTTTATGGTTTTCAATAACCAAACAATTCTGCAGAATCCTTTCAGTTCAAAATCTTGTGTACTATATCGATCACTGCCATCTCACGAAAAATGAAATCTAGACACATACGCATTTGAAGTTTTCGTAGTTTTTAAATAAAGAAATCACACGTTAATAATTTATGAATTAAGAATTACCAAAAATCTTCATAAAAAAATAACAATGATCAGAATTCAAAATTAATTTTTTTCGAGTCTCATTAGTGTGACAGACCAAGAACAGCTATCTGTAATCACAGTGCATAGCGCACACGCATTAAGTCAGTTTCGGAATCCGTTTCATTTGCAGCTGCCGTTCATGCGTGTGGGGTCAGCACTGCGTGTGAGGCAGCACTGTTGCAGAGAGATGACGTTTTTGCCCTGCACTAGGGTGGGTTTCAGTGCAACGAATGGAAAACGCTATTAGATTTGTGGTCTGTTTGGTCCAGCGCAGAATATGTATGATCCCGTTGCACATTATGCCTATTACATTTTCGCAGCTTTTCCGTTGTTTATAAATATATGAAACTAATTATTGTACCCCTGCGTGTAAAATAATAATAATAATAATAATATAATATAACGCTAACGCTAACGCTAACGCTAACGCTAACGCTAACGCTGACGCTGACGCTGACGCTGACGCTGACGCTGACGCTGACGCTGACGCTGACGCTGACGCTGACGCTGACGCTGCGCGACGCTGACGCTGACGCTGACGCTGACGCTGACGCTGACGCTGACGCTGACGCTGACGCTGACGCGCTGACGCTGACGCTGACGCTGACGCTGACGCTGACGCTGACGCTGACGCTGACGCTGACGCTGACGCTGACGCTGACGCCGACGCTGACGCTGACGCTGACGCTGACGCTGACGCTGACGCTGACGCTGACGCTGACGCTGACGCTGACGCTGACGCTGACGCTGACGCTGACGCTGACGCTGACGCTGACGCTGACGCTAACTGTTTTATGGAGATAATGTACGTTGTATTTTCTTGGAATTACTAACCATCCATAACCAGTTGTGATGGTTTGCAATACTGAGTTTATAATTTATTATCTGTCTACTTCTATGTAGAATTTTTTGTGGCGTGCTTTTTAACAATATTCTTGTTTTTTAAAATTTACAATCTACATTTTTGTGAACATACAAAAATAAAAAATCTAGTCTAAAATCATAAAACTTGAAAATTTACCTAGATGCAATAGTTATATTTCCATAGACAAAATATATAATTCCATAAATAAGTTCATACTTAATTTACACAGCAAATAGTTTTCATGGAATATTCCAGTTTGTTTATATCATTATCATCATATTTTAAAATCCAAATCTATATCTTGTGTTTGAAAATGTTCAAGGACTTACTATTTTTCCTAGTTAACGGTAATTGATTATATATTTGAGGCCCAATGAACACCAAGGCTCTTGATTTATGAATTTTGGATTTTTTTAATTTGATTAGTGGCTTTGCTGGGCGTACTGTAATTATGAAATATTCTATCAGTTAAACCTTGCATGAGCTACTACTACACCCACTTCTTGTAATACCAGGGGGATTTCTCGCCAGCGTGGGCACCTGAGCCTTAGCATTTATCCGCACCGCCCGCTGGCGTATAAGTCCACCTTTGGGGTGGCCTCCTGATTCGCTGGAACGCAGCACCCACCGAGGCGCCTCCCCAGTCGAGCCCTCTCAGTGGGGCCACTCTGCCAGCTCAAAGCTACTAGCTGTCCGGACTTGTACCAGAGCCTAATTAAGCGCCACTCACAACACGCCTGGACGAATCCTATCTCAATATCCCATGAGTATTGGACACTGCCATGACGAAGCCAAATGGCCGTTCGGGGACCACCTAGACCGAAACCCGGGTGGTTCGGAGTCCCCACCCTGTCTCCTCACTGCATCCACCTTGACGCTATCGACGTGAGTATCGCCGAATTCTAGGCAATCTGATGGGAGGGTTCAGTTCCCTATAGGAATTTTATGTGTGGGTTTGGGAAAACGTCCCCCATCTGTTTTTCAAAGGTCGGCAATCAGGGGCCCAACTGCTTCGGGCGAACCCAGGAAAAAGGAGCTTAGCACCCCTTCTCACTGCACACACCATTGCGTTAGCGACGTGAGTGTCGACGAAAAAATGTGGTCCAGATGGGCGTTTTCGCCTTCACCAAGATCCTCAGGACTGGCAGCCGTGCGCCCCCCACCTCAAACCCTGCGGAAGCACCTTTAGGGCTTTCTTGTACAACCTATAAAAACTAGTTGAGCCAAAACAAAAACAACACGTACTTTCTCGCCCGCATTTTTATTCACAAAATTACGCGGAAAGTACTCAAATTTTCTAAAAATTGTTTAGGGTCTTATTTCAAAATCTATCTTTAAGGAAATATTTCATTAAGAGAAAAATCTCTAACTTTCATATTTTAGTTGTAGGATGACTCCGAAAAATTTTGAACTTTTACAATTTTCGAAAAATTAGAGTTTTCAACGAAGATGAGACCAGGGGTTTCATGTAAGGTACCCCCCCAAAATGAAAACATCGATTTCAAATTCAACGGGCCGCGACATCAGTCAGATTGATTGAGGAATATCCATTTTGGAGAAAATTGGCTGAACGGTTTTGCTTGTTGCTCTCAGACAGACGGGCAGACGGACGTTATGTCGTTATTCAGTTTTTCGGTATCAAGGACGCATAAAATATGTATTCTGACTACACCACGTTTTAGAGTATTTTTTCTAAATTTAGCAACTGGATTTATCAACTTCGTAGTTACCAGGATCTTGTAATAACAGTTTTTCTGTCTACACTTCGCCGTTTTTTGTGCAGCAATACATAACTGTCTCTCTACTTCGTAGCGAGAAAGTCATTGTTTAACCTGAGGGCGTGAACCTCGGGGTGGGCACCTAAGCTTTTCGCCTTTATCCGCACCCCCCGCCGACGCGCATGTAGGCCGACAGACTGATATCTAGATCCCTCCAGAACGCAGTTTACCCTCTCGGTACCCCTCACGTTCAATGCCTGGGTGGGGCCGTCCTGCAAGCTCAGATCTCCTAGCTATCGAGGCTAGTACTACGTAGATTCCGAATAATGTGCTACTCACATGGGTCGAGAACAAGTCTCTCGTCTTTGCCCAGAGTATCGGGCCACTGCCACGACGAGCCGGCGGCGCTAGCCGAATTCGTTTACTACGCTCCGTGAAGTCACGAAGGTTAAGCGAATTCGAGACTCGCGGGTTCCTGGTAGGGTGACCGGTCAGGAACCCCGGGATCTAACGGCGTCGAGCCCCTTGCCGAAGGGATAAAAGGCACTGACTGACTGCGACGTGACGAGACTTGACAAATATAGTAATTATTCAGTGTAATAATTACACAGTAACGGAGGATTACTTCATAAATAAAGCACATTAATGGAGGATTACCCCCCAGTGCAAAGCGCTCAACGCCCCTTAAAGGGGCTTGGAGACGCGTTGCGTCAAGGTATAAATGCAACAAATTAAAAAAGAAAAAAGCCGACAGCCAAATAGGGCCCGATCTAACGTCCGGCCACGCGGCCGCAATCCTCCACTGCGGGGTGAGCTTTCGCTTACAACTTATTTCGCGTTCGGTTTAATGTAACTAATATATATTTTTTAAAATAATATGTTTAAATATACGCGGTTAACAGTAGCAAATTTCCCCCAAAAAATATTGTTAAAAAATTCCATACTTTAACATTGAATTTCCTTAATATTCGAGTAAGAAATATGAAACTTGGCTCAAAATATCACATTGTTTCTTCATGCACAATTTCAACTGGTCTCTAACCATTTCTTCACCTGTTTAAAGTTGATGATCTTGGCAAAAAGACGCAAAATAAGGTATTTTTAACCGTCTTTTATAGAAACATTTCTTTTAAAAGTGGATCCAAACCTGTATCATTAAAAAGATATCGAAGCTTTCAGAATGTTGAATTGCTTATCCATCGTTCCAAATCCAATGTGAAGTGAAAAAGGCAGCGATGTGGACAAAAAATCTTGCACTATAATTTTAGGCTTCCCAATTCAAAACTAAGGGATGTATTTGGAGTCCGTATTTTCTAAACTCAAATATTTGTGTACAGTGTAAGCGAGAGATTTTGGTTAACTTAAGAAATGACATGCTGGCTGACCTGTGAGTTGTGATGGTCTTCGGCAACTAAGGAAGAGCAATGGTATGAGAGGTGCCCGCGAGTGGAGTTAGGAATTTAGAAGGCACCCTGAATTTCGGTGAACCTCCGGAGAAAAGGAGGAATAGAAGCGGTAGGGATCGACTAAAATCGGTGAGATAATATAGTGTTTGAGCGCGCCTTTGCGAGCAGCAATCGACTGCTTTTTTACTTCCTCGTATACATACGTATATTGTGATGAACCCATCCTGCCGCCACGGCAACACACGCATGCGCGCAATGCGCGCAGCTCGCGGTCTGGGTACCTCACAAAGGGGGGGGGGGGAAATACCGTCACACCGAAGTGCGTCGGTAATCAGCTGACAGGTGTGCGCGTTAAATTTATCAATGAAGGGCGCCAAATGGGCACTTACCTGTCACCTGGCACCGGCATTCGAGAACCTCAAGGGGTAGGCACTCTTGAATGAGGGCATGCACGGGGTTACTTTACTTTAATGAGGGCATGCACTACTTTACAATAATCACAAAGTTTTGTAACTTTAAGTGTCAATCACCTGAATGGCAAGAACACATTTATTGCTTTTGTTTCTATAATACAGTTTGGGTAAGGAATCCCCTTAAACTAAATTATATGTTATTTACATTAAATGACACCTTTCCTATTTTTTACTGTCTTTGGAATAATTACAAAATGAAAGTCTTTCGTTCACCTCTTTCGATGATTGCACAATCCGTAGTCGTCCCCGAAGCAGTCGCTGTCGCGAGCCGCACCACGGCAAGGCGCAGCCAACCGGAAGCAGCAGTGCGTGCGGTGCTAGTGCTCCTGGCTCCGATCGGTGATTATTGGAGGAAGTCGTCTGACGCCACCCACTCCTCACCAGGCCAGCCTCAATGACTCGGCTGCACAATCATTCCTTCCGGAGGCGCCGGCCCGTTGAAATCGGAATAAATTCCTGATTGTCTTTTTATACTGGGCGGCCTGCACTATGTTGGTCGACCCCAAGTCACTGCTCCCACTACCTCTCATCAACACTGCAGTCTCAATTCTGTGTCGTTCTCTCGCCTTCTATCCGTCTTCTCCCAAAATCCGCCGCTCTCGAGCTTCCTGCGTCGCATCCCCACCCTTTTTCCAAGTTTCGCCCATCGCTCCTTCACGTGATTGGAATTTTGAATGTTATTGGCCGAAATCTTAGTTTCCAAAATATTCGACGCGAGTCGGAAGCCGATAGGGTATTTTCAAATTAAGCTCATTTTCTGGGCGCCTGATTGGTGGTCTTTGTTGTGCGTGTGTACACCGGAGATGAACAAAGCAGTCCTTTCTGCTGTCTTCGTGACGCTTATATGGGTCCTACGGGATAACTTCAACAGTAGCCGGGATCTCTATAATTTACTTGTTCCGGTGCCTAGCCGTGCACGTGGACTGGCCGCCGTTTGCCTGAAGGGCTGTCCCGAGAGACAATTGCACCTAATCGTAAATTTTTGAATCTTCTGGCACGCGTTCGCGCGTCTTGCGCTGAGCCGTGTCAAATCAGGGACCTTCCTAATCGGCGTGACAGAGGGGGAAGTTTTGGGTCCGGCGACTAGCAATGACCTCATTGCAATATACAGAAGTAATATACGTAGTATAGAGAAATGTTATGTAATGCTGCGCGAAAAAACAGCGGATTTTCGGCGGAAAATAATTCATCCGTCCGTCCGTCTGTCCGTCCCTCAGTGGACACTACTAGTTCCAAAACCACCAATTAGATCTTTTTGAAATTGAAGAATCCTATGTCGATCTCGTCGGTCTAGTTGAAGCTTTGAAATTTTGAAAAACATTCTTTAATATTTGCGGGTACTTTACATAAATCCCCCCGCACTTTTCAAAATTTTCTCAAAATCGGCTCCAATTTTTTTTCTTAAAATTTCTTGTAAAAATATAGTAAAATACATTTATAAAGGTGGCATAGGTCCATTTTCACCCTTAACTCTGAATTTTCGAAAATTTCAAAATTTTGAATTTTTTCCGGCCTCCTCCTACAACTACAAAATTGAAATGGATTTTTCCTTCAATTGATATTTGTTGTGCATAAACAGTTCTTTCAATAACTGTCGTGTACATTGTTTGGGAAATTTTCGTAGTTTTCGTGCAATAGTGCTACAATATTTGCAATTTTAAAAAAATTTCTCAAAACAGCACCAAATTTCTTCTTTAAATTTTTGGTAGTGTAAGTGCAAAAAAACCCTATACCAGGCATAAACGATATATTGCTCTATTCTTTTGTTTTTTCAAAAAATGTAAATTTGAAATTTTTTGACTTGTCTCTCACGCCCGTGATATTTACAGTAAAGTCAATTTCTTCACATTATTATATTTATGAGTACATGAGCTTTAAATAATGGCAAATAAAGTTTCTCGAAAACTCAACCGTTTTCTGTACAAATTAGCTCAAAATTCCGCATTGTCAGAAACGCTAAAAGCCATTTTCTAAAATGGCCAACTTTTTTTCATTTTTCTAATATCAGTGTATGTGCGCTGTTTAATATACGTAAAGTTCATTTTGGTGTATTAATTTGTTTTTTCAAAAATTAGACAAATGTAATTTTTTTAAATACCTCCCACTCCGTTAATATGGATTTTTCATCAATTTGTATACATTATTACAATTGTGAGCGAAGGGTTCAAATGAATTCAAATAAACTTTTTCGAAAACTCCATAGATTTCTGTGAAAAGAGCTTCAAATTTCGCATTTACAGTAATGATTAATCGCCATTTTCTTAACAACCGCTTCAAATTTTTCAATGAAAATTTCTATTTAGGACGAGTTTTTACTATTCTTTAATATTCTTGAATTAATATGTCGGTTGAACTGCTAGGAAAGCAAAATATTGAGAAAATGTCCAAAAAGTGTACTTAGGGCGACGATAGATGGCAGCTGACCAGAGAATGAAGCAAAACCTTAAAGCCAGACCACACCAAAGAAATTAGAAAACTTTACTACGGGAAAGTGTGTGCCATTCAGTAGCACCTCTAGTTGAGTCTGCGCAGGCGCCAACTCGAAATCGAACCCGAAGTGTTAGCAGGCCCCGCCCGGTCCCGCTATTTCGCCGGATTTAGCGGGCGACTCACATCGACTTACATGGTAATCGATCATTCGGCCATTTTATATGTAATTTGTTCTCGATTCTGGTGGCAGAGTGTTCTGCCAACTCTATTTCCATGGTGCGAGTATTTCCCTGTCTTTTCGTGTTTGTCAACTGATTTGATTAAAGTTTAATTAGTGCTACTACTAGCCTCGCAGTTTTCAATTGCCCTAAATCATCGTCAGTTGTAATTAATTGGATACGTGGTAAAGGCTTCACAAGAAATGGCAAAGCATCAGTGAGGGTCTGTAAAGTACTATCGGAGAAGAAGAAATGTCATTAGAAATTAAATAAAATAAAAAATAAAACATATCATTTCTAGTTAGTGGGTCAAATAATATATATCGGTATTCATAGGAAGAAGTTTTTAATATAGTTAATTGCATTGTACACTAATAAAAAGTCGTTGTTTTTTAAGGCTACTATGAGTGCAATGGGATCAATCGTATTTTGAATCCTGGATTCAATGAAAGTGGGTTTTGCTATTTGTGGATCTCAACAGACGTAGTTTGCCAGTACATCATTATGTCAAGGTGTAACTTATGTCAATCAAGTTGGCACACTATTTGTGTGAAGACAATATTATATGATTCTAAAATATTACTGAAATAGTGAATACCTTGGTTAACAAAGGGAATGAAAATATTTGTGTATTATCACATCCATTCTGCTTGTTCCTTTTTTGTATAATACATTTCATATGTAAATGCACAAATGTACTTCATTTCTGTTTTACGTATATAGAATACTAGTATCACCTGTCTGTGTCTTTGTTTCGTGTGTACTCCAGAGAACGAAAGTGTTCTGCAGTCAAGTTTGAGAAACTATGTGTGGACGGAATAGGAAGCTCATAAAGGAAAGACATTCGTAGGAGAATAAAAAGAACACCATGTAACCAAAAACAGCACCGCTGCGAGGTGGCAATCGTTTATTAGGTACAGTACAAAAGACGTTCAGTCGCTGGGCGCAGGCCGACCAACCACTGACGCCCGGCGTCACTACTGCAACATTGCACTCAACCCACCAGGACCTCGTGCGTGGAAAGGAAAAGAGCATTTTCGCCAGTTTTATTTGTTTTTCTCTAGACACCTGATAGCTTCCATGCGAAGTTGTGTTTTGTTCATGATCGTTGGAAGTGGAGCCAAACACTACGTGCGTAATGCCCAGTTTGCAAAGATGGAAATGGAATACAATTGCAGTTAGATTTCGTTTTGTTTTCTCAAAAACTATATTATTCTAAGATTTTTGTGTTTTTGGTATTCAGTTTGTTTCTCGGTTTCCAATCCAACTTCCATCATCCAACATCTTCCATCAATCAATCAATACATCCAACTTTCGGAGAAAAGGTAAAATTTGTTTGGTGATTGCTATTCATTTAAGGTACCCTTCATGCTTGTGCTTAGTTAAGTGAATTTACTGCGTAATCAGTTTGAGATCAGTATTTAGTGAGAAAGATTTGTACTAGATGATGCATTTGTTTTGATAATTTTGAAGTTTTTGCATTTAGAAGTAAACGAATCTGTTTGCAAGTGCCTTTTTCCTTGGCATGCGAAAAAGTGTACATTCAAGTGTTTGATGCTCATTTACCACTTCTGTTTAAAACGTTCGACACGAACATTTTTCCATAGCGTCAAAATTTGCCTAAGAATTTGAATTGCTAAAATTAATAAGATTATTCATAATGTTAAATTTATTACTTTCATCGAGTGTACCTTATAGTTTTCATCATGCAAATTCCTGAACTAAACTTAAAATTGATAATTACTGGCGTTTTACAATCTCATGCTGTCAAATATTTTTTTCATATTCTGGTTCCTATCCAGCATTAGGTCCTGGTTGAAAGATCACCATTTTTTTCGAGGAACGGCCATAGAGAAGTCATTTCTTGAAATTTTGCGACTGGAGTGAAGTTGGAATATTTCGAGCTTCAAAGCAGTTCGCAACATTCATTGACTTCATCTCAAGGCATCATACACACTTTTGACTACATTTTATCTTTATTTTCATACCAATTTTTACACAATTCATTCTCAAAATTGCATATATTGAAGAAACTTGTTCGAGGGGTTTTCGGTAGACATTTATAGCAAAACTGAAGGGGCGGAGCAACACAGTGATAACACCTGAGCCAGAGGAAAAACAAAGTTTGTGTAAATACATTCTCAGTTTGTGTATACACGTCCAGCAGTTTTTATATACATATTGTAGTTTTGTGAATACGTTTATAGAGCATTTTTTCAGCGTAATTTTTGCTTTGAGAGGAAGTATTAAGATTTTTATTTTGAATGAGCGAAATGAATGTTACTCATTATGTTACTCTAACCCCTTTCATGTTGACCGTTAAAACGCCCAAGAACACATTACATAGGAAAAATAGAAAATTTAACCTCTTGAGAGGCGATTGTACGGCACTTCATTCACTATTTCTCTAAAACTGGCACCCTTTGTAATTTATTTAATCAGGAAGTGTCAAATCGAGGATGGTTTTATTTCAAGACGACGTAGATTTAAATAGGATTAGATATTTACACACCCCTTTATAACTACACCACATTACCTCTGACAATTTAGAATTTTCCTAACCCTTAAGATTTATCTTTCCGCCAATTATGTACGCTGAGACAAACTAAAATACCCCGCAAAGACGTAATAAACCACAAAAAAAAGTTTGAGCCGGCATACGCTTAAAACTTTAGAAAATGACAAGAACACGAATCTATATCTTCGAATTTCGTTATCCTAGTTTCACAACCAAAGAAACATTTTCCAAGTACGGATTGTGTTCCAACAACTTATTTTTGATAAAAAAAAATACAATGTAGAAGAGGATAATTTAGAAGTGAAATATCGTTTTAAATACCCCAAGCCCCCAAGTTCTTAAAATGATAGTGGGAGAATGAGTAAAAAATTGTTTTCCTGGTGCAGAAACATTGAAGAAACCCCTTTACCCCTACCCAGAAAAGATAGTAAAAGAAAGCCTGTGGGAGACCGAACATAGTGAATGCCAAAAAGGAGGGAGAGGAGGTGGTGGTGGAGGGGGTGGGGCACGGAGAGGGGGGAGGGGGCTCAGTAGCAACTGCACTGGTCCTCGGGGCACTGCGGGTTGTTGATGATGCACATGTCCTGGCAGTGGGCGTCGGCGCCGTCGCGGCCCGCCAGCTCCCCGATGGCGTCGCACTGGTCCCTGCAACCACACAAATGGATTGATTTTTCGTGTTTCTGAGCGCGTCAACTGCTTTGGTCATTAGTCCCGTTAGTGGAGTGCATGTTTTTTTCTCGGGAGATGGCGGTAATCTTCTCCCGCTGGATGGTGAGATCCGGCACCGACCTACCGTCGGCTAGTGGGGTTTCCCCCTAACCAGGACTCTCCCACCAGCGGGGCACCGCCCCAGCCGGGACAAGCTCTAAGCTCCCGACCGGTCTCCCGGAATATGTGGTAGTGTGGTGAATGTTAGTGTGTGTGTGTGTGTAAGAGGAGAGGATAGGACATGGAAGAGGAAGGGCAGATCGTGCGCGGTCCGTGGCCCGTTTGGTAGAGTACTGCTCCGGCATTCGCCTGGTGTTGGAGAAACCACGGAAAACTACCGATCAGAGCAGCCGGTCGCTAGAATTCTCCTCCAGACAGCGTCTGAATTCGACCTAGCTGAAAAGCTAGTATCGAAAATCCTGCCGCCGTCAGGACTCGAACCTAGGACCTCCCGGTCAGAGGCGCTGCAGTGATATCAGTTGATCACTGAGCTACCGCTCCCGGTGCAACCACACAAGCGTTCGTCACAACCAGCACACCACAGCAAGGAGAAAAGTTCCTGTGACTAGCTTCTTATGGTATTAACGGCATGAGGCCGATAAACAGTAAATAACAGACACTGTTGATGTTTGTAAACCTTGCAAATGATTTTGGCTGTCCGAGTTACGCCGAGTCGAAGGCTGTGGTGTTGACGATTCAACCATCTTTTCGTGGTCTTTCTCAAGACTGGTCGGAGGAAGTCCTGCCTGAGGACAAACTAGCCCTGAGAGAGACCACGACAAGACGGTCGAAACTTCGGAACCACAGCCTTCGATGCGGCGTCACTCGGACAACCAAAATCATTTGCATGACTCTGGCCGCGGAAGCCTACGACTTCAAAGTTATAAACCTCGGCTATCGCCAAGGTTTACGAAAGAAACTTGACACAATACTTGTGGATATATGAATTAATGGACAATATACACCCTGGACGAATTATTTATGGACAAAAAAAAAGTGGACGAAATTAAAGTGGACCTTATAACAGTAGACAATGTAAAGTGAACAAAGTGTCCTGGAATGGAAATCGACCCTTAGTTTCCACGCTCAATGTTACTGAGTGGGGCGGGTGTACTCACGGGCACTGGCACAGCAGCGGCGGGCAGTTGGGCGGGTAGCGCAGGCAGTTGGAGCGGCACCAGTCGCGCATCCCGGGCAGCCGGCGATACGCGTCCGTCGGCAGGCACACCTGCGCCCTGCACACGCGCACACACACCATCAGCTCGCTTCTCACCACATCTGGTCAGCACTCCTCAACACTACTGTGCCAATGTACTTGTGGTGGCAAATGACGTGTAACAGTAAAATCTGTCTAAATCGGAACCTACACAAGCAGGAAACCTCTTTATCCGGAGAATTTCTCCATCTCATGAAGTTAATTGGCATTTTACACAGCATAAAACGGAACCTATCCAACGAAGAAACGGAACGTTTTTTCATGTCCTGCAGGGAAAAAATCGTTATAAAACGGAATTCCTGTGGATGTAATGCAATTGGCAGAGAGATGCGAGATGTCCTTAATAAACTGAATGCATCTTCAAGTTTGTTTTGAATTCTCTATCTCTCTGACAAGCGATTTAGTTGTGGCAGCCGCACATTGAAGGAGATGGGCTTCAGCTGTCAGCGTCGATTTCGACCTTGGGATCGCTTGTCTCTAAAGCAGTAGGCCGTAGAGATATTTCCTCTCTCCCGACTCGGCGTGGAAAGGTGTACAGATGGACAGGTGTAATCAGATACCCTGACAAGATACGCATTGCTCAAGGCCATGCGAGGGTTTCAAAAAGTCCTTATACTGGGTTGTGACGCATACATTATTTGTTAATGTATTTTGATAATTATAATAAAGTCATGTAATTTTCTACTTTCAGGGCAGAAACGTCAATATCACAAGTGTCATAAAATAGACAACCTGGCATAAAACTGAAGCCTCCCTAAACCGGATTTTTTTCTGTCCCCCTTGATTCCGGCTTAAACAAATTTCACTGTACAAAGCTACATTATACCCCATTATTGATATCACATCCCTGAGTGGTAAGCAATTCATCCTGCACTAGTATTTGACAGGTATCAGAAATTTTAGGATTTTTTTAGTCCTGCTCATGATAGAAATTTACCTTTGGCGGCCATGAGGATTGATGCATGCATAGTAAAGACGATGCACGTTTCGGCAGTCGAAGTCAGAACAATAAAGACATAAATCTCAATATTATCATTTGCCAATGAATAGGTCATCCTCTGAAAATATGAGTAACTCTCTAACATAAGGGCAGAATGAGTTAGCACCATTTAGATGCTCGTTGCCAAAGATAGGGCATGTGTTATATGAAATTTCTCACATGTTCATTGGCAAAAAGAGATCATCTTCAACAACCCTATATCCCCTAGAAATTTGCCACATTTGTTCTCAACCCCACTGTACATAAAAGCCATGTGCACGGGAAGGCCACTATTATGTATAGATAGATAGATAGATAGATAGATAGATAGATAGATAGATAGAGAGAGAGAGAGAGAGAGAGAGAGAGAGAGAGAGAGAGAGAGAGAGATAGAGAGCGAGAGAGAGATAGAGAGCGAGAGAGAGAAAGAAAGAAAGAAAGAAAGAAAGAGATAGAGAGAGATAGAGAGCGAGAGAGATAGAGAGCGAGAGAGATAGAGAGCGAGAGAGATAGAGAGCGAGAGAGATAGAGAGCGAGAGAGATAGAGAGCGAGAGAGATAGAGAGCGAGAGAGATAGAGAGCGAGAGAGATAGAGAGCGAGAGAGATAGAGAGAGAGCGAGAGAGAGAGAGAGACAGAGAGAGACAGAGAGAGGGAAGTGACTGACCTGACGACGAGCGGGGTGACCTGGTAGGGCGCGCGCAGGTCGCGGTAGTAGAGCAGGAACGGGTTGTCCTGCGCGCTGACGAAGGGCGGCGGCAGGCCGGCGGTGGTCGTCACCACCGACACGTCGGCGCAGTTGCGGAACCACTCGGGCGTGCCGCAGCCGTTGGCGCCCGTGCCGTTCGGGCAAATGCCCCACATGTTCCCTGCACCACACACACACACACATGACATTAACGATAATTACAACTTATTTACTACAAGTGCCACAAATGATCTACTAGAAATTAATGGATAAATTCCGTGGTGGCAGCAGAGATATTGTGGTTGCCCGTAATAATTAAAGAATCAACCTGTGGCTTTTTTTGGGTGTGCAAGTCATGTGTCAACGCCCAAGGAAATAAAAAAAATCATTTTTCCTTTGAATTTATTTATATTTCTTTCATTTATTCGGTCTTCCGTGCGATCGGCCTCATAGATCGGCACTAGCGCGTCCATGCAACGCAGGCAGTGCGCAAGGCAGCTCGGCCGTGGCGAATGCCTCCAACGTCTTCAGGTCGGATCGGGAGGCAGCAGCGCATGCGCGCGGCGTCCCCCACTCAAGGACAAAGCGTGCCAAGGCGTTGGATCTCGATTTAACGGCCTGCTTGAGAGCGAGCGCCCATGATAGTGATATACTCCGTTGCGCGTTGTAGCCTTTAGCGATACATATGAAATTAGTGTTTTTTTGATAAGGATAATAAAAAAGTGGAGCAATAGTTTGAAATAATTGCTTTCATTCCCTTTCGCATGAAAAATAGAAACTAGTAGATGAGTAAGAAGCAATCGTGTCCTAACTTGATAATATTTCAGTATTTAATTTTTAAAACGAGAACTGAAGAATGGGAAAAGCGTTGAGGAAGTCTTTTCAAATACTTTAAAATGTATTATTCTAATCTTTGCAAAAAAATGCAATATCCTCATTGGTATTATTTTACGATTGTCTTTCCCTCATTCTTCCAACATCATAATTTAAAATAAATAAGGATTTTTTTACATCATTCAATATTACTCTATGTCTGCGAAAAGTGTAGTGTAACACTTTCCTTCACTGCCAACGTTCTAGTCCAAAGCGAGGAGGCGCCACTGATATCAACCACAAAGAATATTACAGTATAATTTAATATTAAGAATTAATAGCCATACAAGATTTTCAGGAATAATTTATCTCGTCCTCAATGGCTCCAAGTATCATGAATTAAACACGTGGAACTTAACTTGGCTGTATAGCATATCTTGTGCAGTATACTGTGACTGACTGTATATTGTTTAGTATACTGCGATCTCTTTTTCCAGCAAGAGAGAAGCATCGCCACCTCCTGGGATAAGTCATGCACTATACTGAATTGTCTTAGGACCTTAGTAGTCGACGCACTCGAATATAAAACTTCCTTCTTTTCCTGAAGATCCCTAACCCCATACCTAAAACACTCTAGCTCTGTACTCTGAAAGTGGTGAGCGCGCTGAGTACTCTGAAAGGGAAGTCATGCCCTACACTTAATTGTGGTAGGACCTAAGTCGTTGACGGAATCAATACAAACTTCACTTCTTTTTCCTGAAGATCCCTAACCCCATACCTAAAACATTCTGTGTACTTTGAAAGCGGTGCGCGCGCGCTCCGGGCGAGTGTCTCACCTGTGTAGTACGTCCACTGGATGACGCACTGCGTGCAGGTGAGGTAGGGCGGCAGGCGCACGCGGTACGGCAGGTAGGCCTTCTTGGGCGTGTCCGGTGGGATCTGCATCGCCACGTCCCGCGTGCCCGACACGTACAACGGGTACCTGCACACACACAGCACACCGCTGCACTCGAGAGTTTGCTCTTTATTCCTTTTCTACGCTAATGATCTTGACGAGGCGGTCATTTATTTATCATGCGAGGTACATGTGCCGCACCCCTTCCTGTTTTGAGGCAGAGAAGGGAACAATACTTAATTAATAAGTTTTGTTAACTTAACCTATGGAAGTAGCTGGCGCTTTGGCCGGCAACCGAAGATTCACATACAAACTGAAAGGTATTTTTCAGTTTTCATTGTTTTTTTCCCTCTTTCTTTTGTCTCGTTGCTGCTTCTTTTCATTCACACATTCATACTTATGTCCATTTATACTTATTTACAACAGTCACATCTATTACTCGACTTTTCACAGGGCACTATTTACACTACATAATGCGACACGACGCCGACTTTGCTAAAGGATTGGAAGTATGACACAAATATTATTACTTTAGCAACATTATTGAGAGCGTCTGATATTTCAACGCGAGTGTTCACAGATATTATTAGCCATATTTTGTAAGGTTTTACGAAGTTGTGTATTTCCGTTTATATTTATTTTCCATCAGTATGAGTACTTGAGTACACGAGTATGGTGTCAATTTTGCATTCTGACAAATGTTTGACGAAAAGACGCATAAGAACCAAACTACTTTCTAATATAACTTACATAGTCCGTTCATTCTATTGAGTAAGTTAATCACCAAATTATTTTATAATGTACTATGCACTGGTAAAAAATCCGTAACTATTTCACTCACAAATCAATTATTTAGAATAAATTACATGATCAACAAATATTAAACTGTAGACTAATTTAAAATATGTAATATGATATAATTTTTATTGATTTTGAAGCACAAAAATCATGTCATCTGAAAATATTTTGAAGGATTTTCCCCTTGTTTTCTTTACAGTGATAGGCTGCGTTCCTTTCCATTGATAGTCTGAGAAACGCAGAAAAGCGAAACATTATGTGCCGCGAAACTGTTTCAAGAACGAAAGTTTTATGAGCTACGTACATACTTTCTTCGATCGGCAGCGATAGCAACAGAACAATGAAAGTGTACGCAAAAGAAAGCAGCAAAGTAAATCATTCATTACTGATGCGAGGAAAATGAGTGATTTTCTCTGCACACCAATCTCCTGATGCGAGAAGAAAGTAATCTTATCTGCCTAAAATCGACAGGAGAAGTGCGTTATTTCAAGACCATTTAAATATTTCACTACTGAGTATTACTCCAAATATAAGTAATAATTATGTCCAGATGTGTTATACGCTTTTGAAAGTTAATGGATAATGTATAAGTTTTGATATAAGTGAAATTTGTTAATGGACATTTATGTTCAAAAAGTTTTACTTCTTTGCAAATTTTTTACAGTAAAAATTAATTCAAGGTTATCTTTGTATACAAGTCTTGGTTTGGAAGACTCCATATTATGACGATGAATTTAAAATTACTGAAAACACAGGCTTATACAAGCAGCTAAAATCTGCTACAAAATTTAAAATTTATACTTCAATTTTTTGTAGACATACATACTAAATTGTCTACGCAAAACAAGTTGGTTTGACACGTAGATAATAAAAAAGGAGAATCAAGATTAATTGTTTTCCCGGTCAGGATGACCTAGCTTGAGACATACAAATGACAGCAGTATAAAGAAAGGATTTTTTGAAACTGGGTATGATTGTCATTTTTTAAGTACGTAAAGAGACGTTTATGTGAACTGAAAATAATGTGAAGTATATTTTTTAGTTTAATATTTATGTTTAATTCTTATAAATGTTGTATGTGTATTACAAGTATGTATAAGTGGTGTGCTAGTTTGAGGTTAAAAAAGAGTTTGATTGGTAACACAGGCACAAAAAAAGATTGTCACACCCAAAGACTTGACACATGTTTCTTTAAAAATTTTGAACTGCTGAATCCGAATCTGAAGCCAGAATTCCGTCACCTTCCTCCATTTTTTTATCGCGAAAAAACATCGAGATATTGTATTTTTTTGTTTTTGGATGTTGTTGTCAGACCCACAAACTTTACACATGTGCATCTATGAATGGCGAGGCGCTTATTCCGAGTCTAAGGCCAGTGTTGCACACCACCTCCACCTTCCATTTTTTTAAATCGCAAAAAACCATCTGGAATTGATTTTTTAATTTCGGGGGTGCTTGTAGACTCAAAGACCTGACATGAATTTCTATGTATTTTGACACGCCGAATCCGAATATGAAGTCAGAATTCCGCCATCAACCTCCAGTTCTTTTTTAAATCGCAAATACCCACCCTCAAATTTTAATCTACAATTTACGATGGTTTTCACGTGGCCCAATTCTCTTCAGTTCGGCTGCCTCGAAATACATAGAGAAACACGTGACAAGTCTTTGGATCTGAATAATAAATTTCACGGTTGTTTTAGCATTTAAAAAAATCGGAGAGTGATGGCGCAATTCTGCTTAGATTCGGATTCAGGCGTGAATATATAGAAAAACATGTGTCAAGTCTTCGAGTTTGAAACTTTTTTGTGTGCCTGAGTAATTGGTTGTTGGCTTCTGTGCTTCTAGATTAATATCAAATGGCTGCGGTATAATTATTGATAATATATCATTTAATCCCCAAGATTTAATAAATTTTTAATCTGTTTCGTCAGCTCTATAGCTTTTTTCTCAAAATATCAGTTTTGTCAATAGATGGCATTGTCAGTTGATCTAAATTGTTCTATCACAATATCAAAATGATACAAAATTGAATGCGAGGTGCGTAATGGTATTCATATTTACAGCCAAGAGCGAGGCGGTCAATAAAATGGATGAATTTTGATTTATTAATAAAACAACTGAAAAATGCGTGATTTTCACGCATTTTTTGCTTAAAAAGGTGGTTTCTGGCCCAATTCATTGTGGAAAACCTTACATTCGTGTTTAGCGACCGAAAAAATGTATAGAAACCAAATTTCAAAACTACACTAAAATTTCCGCTATTTGCCCTTTTTGAGCACCATTTTCTGGACAGTGTATGTTTCAGACGGACGAATAGACAGACGATTTGCTGTGAACAAATGTTTCGGTATCAAGACTCACAAAATGTGGATTCTGACTGCATAAGTCAGAATGATGTCAATGTTCTGACAACATAATTCTGACTACTAACCAGACTAATAAGTCAATGTTAAAGGTAGTACTAAAGGAACGAGAATTATCCACTTTTCTGTATCATTCTGCACTACAATACAATTTTGACGAAAAATGCGTTTTTCGCTTTTAATTTCATATGTACAAGTTCAAGAAAGTAAAACATGTGTCTCTTCATAAAGTGTCCTTGGAAGAGTTAATTGTCAAAAGATGATAAATGAAATGAGACGAAAAGACACCCAATTTATTGAGTAGAACACTGTTCTCTGCGATTGCAAAGTGGATTGAAATCGCGCTGTGATTTCGGTCTGTTGGGGATCTCTGCATGACGTAAGAACAATGCTGATCGATGGTCACGGACTTGTGCCAGCACAATTGAAATTTCGAAGAAGTTGAATGAGTATTTGATTGACAATAATAGAGTGTTCAATTTTCATGTGATTAGTTTTAACAATATTCTGGTATACCGATTTTTAGTGTTTGTATTAAAGTTTATTTTTGAGCCCATCGTGACATCTATTTTTTAAGTTTTTCGTTGGTAATAGAAATTTTACTGACCTGTCGAAGCACTCTTGTGTTGCTTCGTATCTGGGATTATTGTTCGGACATATTTTTGCTTCGAAATATCCATAATGATTTGACGTCAAATCAACTTCAATAGTAATATCCTGGAACAGAAAATATCATTACTTTCACTCTTTGTGAAAGTGAAAAAGTTACATATACAAATTTTACACATTTGCAATTTTGTATACAAAGACAAATGAAATATAGCTACATTTTCTATTACTGGGTTAAAATGTTTCATGTAAGGGGATGTCCATCACCAAAGTATATTAAGATGTTCCAATTTATTGATCAGGCACTCTTGATTGCAGAATTATAAAGGAAAAATAATTATAATATATTTAAATTCAAAATAAGGAACAAATTTTATAAGGAAAATATTTTATAGAATATGCAAAGGAAATGTGTATACGGTGTAAATGTGTAAGATAGGAAGATATTCATTTCAACGATAAGACACTTTTCTTCGTATAATTAAAGGAAGTTTTTACCTAGAGACATATGCATTTGAGAATGCAAACATTGGAAGACATCGGAGTCTGAGACCAACATTTCTATGGGAAAGATTTAAAAAGGTACGGTTAATTTGAAATATATATTACTAATTTCCAATGCGGAAAATCTGAAGGAAACTAACCTGCCTCCGGTCACGTGAAAGGTGTGTATGGTTGCGTTAAGATACTCAAGATCTCGGGAAAAAGCAAAATTTATCCGTTTCCATTTTCACCGAAAAGTGCAAATATTTGTTTGTGTTCCCCTGCACTTCACACTCCCGCGCATACCGACTGGATTCTCATGCTCAGTTCGTAATTGATTTCAACGCAGCTGACGTCAGTAAGGCTTCAAGGAAGAGGTCGGCTGCTATTAAATTCTAACTATTCACGTCGTGCGGTTTGAAACAGCACCTTTTTTGACATTTTTGTAACATAAAGAACTTTTGTACTATATATATATATATATATATATATATATATATATATACTATATTTATTTGTTTATTTATTTATGAGGATAAATGTTAATTTGTAAAAAGGAAAAAATATAATTGTTAACGAACCTCTAAGAGCATTAAGAAACTTCTATATTAATCTGTGAAGTACAAATAGGGAGGAGAACAAAAATAAACATTCATTGTTGTAAGAGACACTGATGAATAAGATTATTATGAAAAGTTTAAGGGGTACTTTTTGTGTTTTCTTAAATTTATATCATTAGCTTTTTTTCTGTAGTAGCCTGTTTAGAAAGAAAACATGTTAGTTAATTTTAACCAGGATTGGGGAAATCAAATTTGGTGGATACACAAAAGTTTGAGAAAAAGGTAGTGTGAAAGACGCTTGTACGGTATTTAGTTACCCAAAAGTCAGAGAAAGAGAGACCTTGAGAGGAGTTTCCTATTTGCTACTTACGTAAACGTCCTAGGAGTTAATGCGAGAGGAGAAGCCTGTCTGCTCTAATGCTACCCGAAACCGTGCGAGGAGGAGCGAGTACCTGTCCGACGGTGTAGCGGCGGCCGATGATGCCCTTGGCGAACTTGCCGCCCGCCTCGTGCGCCCGCGGCTCGCGCTGGTTCCAGGGGTCGCCGCACACGCCGCAGCGGCCGCCGTGGAACCCCGCTCAGCCACTCAGGGCCCCTCCCGCACGCGCGCTCAGCACTGCGCTCGACACTGGGCTCAGCCTGGGCTCAGCTCTGCGATCAGATCTGGGCTCAGCGCTGGGCTCAGCTCTGCGATCAGATCTGGGCTCAGCTCTGCGATCAGATCTGGGCTCAGCTCTGTGATCAGATATGGGCTCAGTGCTGGGCTCAGCTCTGCGTCAGATCTGGGCTCACCCCTGTGACAGAATGGGCTCAGCCTGGGCTCAGCTCTGCGTCAGATCTGGGCTCAGCTCTGGATCAGATTGGGCTCAGTCTGGGCTCAGCTCTGCGTCAGATCTGGGCTCAGCTCTGCGATTATATCTGGGCTCAGCGCTGGGCTCAGCGCTAGGCTCAGTACTGGGCTCAGCTCTGCGTCAGATCTGGGCTCAGCGCTGGGCTCAGCTCTGCGATCAGATCTGGGCTCAGCGCTGGGCTCAGCTCAACACTAAACGGAGATCTCGGCGCAAATCTCCACTTTCCGAGCATTCAAGACGCGTGACATTCGCTGAAGACTTTACTGTAACATTCATGAGATGTGTCATTACATTGAGCTCAAGAGTACACTTGTTTTCTCTATTGAAGTCCTGTTTCATTACATGAGTTTCTTTGCTTTCAAGAAACGTTTCATGCACTGAACATAGCCTTCTTCATACATTAAATACACGTTTCATTACTAATATACTTTGTAATATGTTGAGAAGAAGAAACGAAAGGTCATGGGGTAAATGGAGGAGTGTGGAAACGAGAATAGATGTGGGGAAGAGGGTAGTGGCTGTGGAAGCAGATCTAAGAGGATGTAGGACTAGGGTTGACATACGTCCTGAAAAAGCGGGTCACGTCGTGAATAGTGAATGATCTTTTACTTCTGCCAAATGACCTGAATTTTTAAACAGTATTATAATTCCATACAGTCCCACACGAAATCTGTGTTTGGGGACTACTCGTGAACTACATAACAGAACTATGCACTATATAAGAGAATGAATGCTGCTAATTCCTTTGATAAGTAAATATTGTTATTTTTGTCATTTTTATGATACAATCTGAGAGATGAAAAATATGTAAAGAAAGATACTGTGAGTTTCGAATCGAAGTGCATCTGTATCTCTCACAACGTGTTAGTGCAACAGAATCTGGAATGCAAAAGAGAAAAAATCTTCAGTCAGGAGCATTATTTGAATATCGACCAAAGTCATACTTTATTTATTTTTTTGTACCTTGATATACTTCAGAAATTTTGACATGGGAAAATATCGACATAATCTGAATAACCTTCAAAAGTCCGGGAATTTTTTCCTAGAAAAAGAGAGAGCACCCATTCTTGAAAGTGTGCAATATAATTTATTGTGATCTAATATTTAGCTGTTTACTTGGTATACTATTTAAGTTCTATAAAAATATCAATTTGCTCTGCAATATATTTCGGATGTCATGAAGTCCATTGCTATCTTTTGCAACCCTAGATGGGATAGAAGATGGAAGGAAGAATTCGAATGGTGATGAGAGGGGAGAGCGGTGGTGGTGGAGGGGAGGAGATGGGAGGAGTGGGGTGGAGAGGGGGTAGAGGGGACGAGAGGGAAGGAGAGGGAAGGGGCTGGGGGTGAGGGGAGGAGAAGGTTGGAGTAGGATGGAGGGGGGAGAGGGCAGGTGGTGGAATGGAGGAGAGGGTTGGAGAGGAGGAGGATTGGAGAAGTGAGGGGAGGGGAGGGCGGAGGTAGTGGAGGGGAGGAGATGGATGGAGAGGGATGGAAAGGGGGTAGGGGGGTGGAGAGGGGTTGAGTGGTGGAGAGGGGAGGAGAGGGAAGGGGTTGGGTGTGAGGGGAGGAGAAGGTTGGAGTAGGATGGAGAGGGGGAGGGGGGAGAGGATTGGAGAAGTGAAGTGAGAGGGGAGGGGAGGGCGGAGGTGGTGGAGGGGAGGCGTACCTGACCAGCCGCCGCAGTAGAGCTCGTTGTCGTCGTAGTCGACGGGGTTGGGGAAGCCCAGGCGCCACATGCTGTTGCGCGCGGGCGGGTCCATGAGGCGCGCGTGGCCCTCCACGCCCGCCGGCCGCAGCGCCTGCGCACGCGCACGCACACGCTCACACACACGCTCACACACGCCCTGCGCACACGCCCTGCTCACGCTTGCCTGCCACTTTTAATACGCTTTATGATTACAGTATGAATTACATCCCTTGAAAAACTACAGGGGTTTTACAATTTTACAAGAATAGAATTTATAGAAACACATACTGTAACATTTATCTACTTAGATGATTTAATGTTAAACTGTACGAAACTGAGATTAGTTTCTTATTAGTATTATAAAAATGATGGCCTCCTAAGTAACTGCTGACATCACTGTCACCTTTCCGAAGATGTATAGTGAATTGTGTTGTATTTTATTACTATATAACTTATACAGAAAATTATATAATTGATAATTGTTTATTATAATTTATTGTACAATTTATTGTATACTATTAGATAACGAAAGTGTTATTACTTTTGAAATTTTACTGTGTTGGTACTTATTTCGAAAATATTGATCGCAATGTTCTGGATGTTATATTTATTCTAATGTTGCAAGTATTTCTCAAAGAATTAACAAGTTACAATTTCTCTATGTTTATTCTATTTATATTATTTTTATGTTGCCTTTTATACTTTTTTAACTATATTTCCTTTGATCGCAGCCTTTTTCCACCTACGAAAAATTTTCAGCATATGTTATAAAAAGTTTTACGTTACACTAAACTGACACCCCTTTTCCCTTATGTAACACTGGGAAACGCTGTTACAACCCCTCACACCCTTTAGCATTTTGTAAGTTTTTGGATGATCTCTTGCAACATTCAAAGATTTGACGCTCTTGATATTTGCTTGAAGAGGGAACGTAAGGGGCAACCCATGATTTAGTGGCTTTGTCACTCGTGTATTACTCTTGAACCCTTAAAACCCTTATTAAGTTATACTCCAAACAATAAACAATTACAGAAGAAATACGACCCTCACTTCGCTTGCACAGGCCTTACTCTAACTAATTTCAAATAATTTGAGAAACTGATAGAAAACTGTGCATCCTCCAGCTATAAGAGAAGTGTTTATTATCGTTAGAACGGCGGTAAAAGAATCGATGTGTGGTTTCTAGCAGAATACTCAAAAACCCGTGGCGAGAAACTACGGACGGTGATTTACCGCCACGGCCTGAAATTCCAAAAACAAATCACCCAACTCGGATGATTTGTTGTCCACCCCGCTTTCGGGAGTTCTCCATTTTCAAACTCTTGTGTTTAAGACATTGCTCTGCCTCCTTGCTTACGATGTGTGGATCGCGTGGCACAAAAAGCACAAGTTTATAATACATACCAGCAGTTTTCATGAATATAGCTGCCTTTTCATTATATTTAATATGATAACAACTGTTGTTTGTGCATGATATCCAAATATTAGTTGTAATATATGTTAAGACTGATGAGGTGAACTCATGTACCACGAAATGACGTTATGAATAAAAGAATCTAACACATAAGATTTGTTCTATTGTATTTCAACGATCGAGTTCCCAAGGTCAATATATTTATTTTATAATAATAATAATAATAATAATAATAATAATATACCGTTTTTATATAGTGTATACATAAATTTAATTAATAAAATAATAATAATATACCGTTTTTATATAGTGAATCTCAATTTATGTTTAGGTTGATTTCCCACGAGTTTCCTGACAATTCTAGTCGCTGAAACAATAGTAACCGTCTCCCAAAACTTCTATAGGTTTTCAGGAAAATGTAATTCCTTGAGTCTATTAATATAGATTAATCTTAGAAAATATCAGAACTAAATTATAGAATTCCTTAACATGAGGTTTTTTTACTGAAGTATTAAAGGTTCTGTTGTAGCTCGCCCCTGCCGGTTTCTCAACGCATGGGTGCAGCGCAAATTGCCTACCTGCAGGAGGAGAAGCCAAAGGCCCATGAGCAGCGCGCGCGGCGGCGCTCGGGGCAGCGGCGGTGCCATCTGTTGGCGCCTTCTGCAATCAAAACACAAATACTCCAAGTTAGTTCTGCCTTTGACCGAGAGGAGGTGTAATCATTTGTCAAGTACTTGTGAAACCATGATTATTATGAGTAATTCACAATCATTTTTCCGACTCACAGGGCAAAGGAGTTATCTTCAGAAACGCGCAAAATCGAGATATAGATGGTATTAATTGAAAAAGCATACTCTTTATTTACAGGTCCTAAAACGATAGAAACATGGTCTGTGTTTCTTAGCAATTAAACCTTAAGCAAACATCTTAGTCTATTGCACCAAAAAAGTATCTGTACAAAAGCGTTTCCTATCTGCAGCACACTCATATTCCATAATTTTGGTTATAATTCCTTTTTCTTGAAAGGTAACGTTTTGTTAAAATGCAATATTATGTTACACTGGTTTTGCGGCTATTATGATTCAAAATATCAAAACTATTTTGTACTGAACCGTATATCCTCTACATGATTAAATAAATTCAGAAACGACCCTGAAAAATAATTGAAAAATAGTTTGTAGCATGCAGAAAGCTATATTTTAGCGAAAAACGTAAATATTTTTAAGATTTCCAAATCTACCAATAGCTGATCCAACATTGTTATATCAGAAAAGAGATTATGGTATCTCGTATATGGGTTATTATCACGATTGTTCGTGTTTTAATTATCAAACTACCGATCTGAAAGGGGAAACTTAGGTTCCAGCAAAATTAATGGCAATGTCACTGTGAGGAGAATGTTATCCAAGTGATTCTGAAGCCCTGCACGCATTGTACGTAAATGTAAACGTATAAAAAAATTAGTTCGTTATCAGCTAGTTTTAGGACAATGTCTAATGATAAATAATTGTTAGAAGTTTTAGTAAAAATCATAAATATTTTTGTGAAAATTTTCAGTATTTGAGGTTTCAAGTGAGGAACAAGACAAAATAGTCACTAAGTGATTAAATGATTGCAAAGGTTTGCTTTATTCAAATTTCCATTTCCTAGAAATAAACGTCAAGAAAGTTGAGTCAATGAAAGATACAAATATATTACGTTGAAAATATCTCGCACACAAGATTTAGAAGAAGAACACGTAACCTCATAAGAGTTCAGTGTCTTGTCTTTTAAAGAATACCACGTAAGAGGTTCGAATAATCACAATATTTTGCTGATAATCATTTGTACTCTGAACAGTGGTTAATAGTATACAGGTACATACTTCGATGTGAGAAGGGTGTATGACGTTTTTGTGTACGTATATGTGTGTGTGTGTGTGTGTGTGTGTGTGTGGGGGGGAGAGAGAGAGAGAGAGAGAGAGAGAGAGAGAGAGAGAGAGAGAGAGAGAAACAGAGAAAGAGAGAGAAAAAGGGATAATTTACGTAGATGTCAGATGTCTGACCACTTTATTTTATATTAGAGGTAATGGAAAAAATTGCTACCAAATTGTCAAGAATTAATGAGCATACAGTCTATATTAGATGGCGATTTAAAATTATTACCCATAATTTAAAGTTCTTGAGAGCTTAGTATTGTTTTTGACACGTGAATTCTGCCGAAAATATTATATACGCTCCAAAACTTAAGATATGAGTACAATTATGAAGGTATTTTACATAATCGTTAATGCACTTCTTTACACGAATCATACTCGTACAAAATATTAAAAGGTTGTGTTAATTTAAAAGAAAGCGAGAGAGTTCATTAAGTATATAATATGCACCTGTCAAGTTCCAAGCATCTTCAGTAAAGACAGGTAGAGCTGGTTTCATTGAGTGGATCAAATTAAATAAATGTATGGAGAGAAACATAATGTATGTTAAACGTGTTAGAGTTGAAAATCGTACTGTAAAATCAATTCAGCAGAACGTGTTCAGATAGAATGATAGCAATTTAAATGTCTGGCTCCTAATAAAGTCGATTTTCCAGAGTCGATAAAATCTGCAAATAAATTGAATTACTGTCTTACGGTCATCATCATATAAATGGTGATTAAAATTCATAGAAAATTTATTACCAGTGCATAAATGGTTTTTAATGCTTCTCAAATGATCTTCAAATGGACTAGCATGTTTTCAATATAGGATATTGAAAGTTCAGTATATATACACATATCAAAATTCTTTCCCCAATCACCAATTTTGAAGGTTATATTTTTTCTCTACCTTGTACATTAAAATCTGAAAAAAAGGCCATTCCTTAATATTTTATCTGGAGACGGACAATCCTGTTTTATGAGTTCATGGATTATCCTTAACGTTTTTATACACAAATTATTAGACAAATTTGATTCTGAGGCAAATGCAAATTACGTCCCACAATAAAGGAAGTCTAAGCAAATTAAGAGATGTGCATTTTTTGACACATAAAATCAAAAGTTGCAAAGAACACAGTCTTAATATTCTAAAGCGTAAAATATCATAAAAGATAGAAATAACAATAAGGAAATGAATAATATATTAAAGGGAATATTGTTTTAAAGTGTTCTCATTGAATAAAGTCCCCATTTATACTGTGATACAATTTACATTTAAGTCAGAATAATTTCATTTTTTAGAAATTGGGGCACAAAAACCCTGATTTTGTCCAAGATACTGTTGCGTTCTCGTACATTGCCATTAAAACCAACACCTTCTAGACCAATAAGAAAAATATTTCTTTACTCTCACATTCGGTCAATACAAAGGGATGACCACGTACCTTTCAGTATCTTCATCTCCAGAAATGAACACATTTGGGAATGGAATCTGATCTGTAGGAACTATGTTGAAATATTTACCAACAAATTTTCTCAAATGTATTACTGAAACGATACTATCTTCTTAACGAAGATAAGGGCGCTATAAAAATAATGATCCTGTCCGATGGAATTTCATAGGACTCTGAATTCATGGGGTGCATATTAGAGAGTATTATATAATTGTGGTTACAAGTTTTACATTCTCAAGAATTACATATGTTGAAAATATGAAGAAGAATCCAATAAAATTAATATTTTATATGGTAACGGAGAAAACATCTTTGTTCAATTAACTGTTGAAAAAAAATCGAGAAGTCTGTGATACGTGAAGTTACGGAAGAAAAAGGAATCGAGGTTCCTCCTGAATTCATCAATACCAATATGAAAATTGCTCTATATGTGTAACACTCGCATATCAATCTACTTGTCAGGTGTTGTTTACATTGAATGGTAATGTAGGACGACTTCAATTACGCCAACATTTTTATTTTTATTTGAATGACTAGTAGCTTTGGTGATGCGGATTCGGTGGTATAACGGCCAGCGTACCGGACTGTTGTACCCGAGTTTGCGGGTTCAAACCCGATCGAAGCCGTGGGTTTTTAAGGGCGAAAAGATCTTCGTACGCCTTCCTTCGGAGGGGAAGTAAAGCCGGCTGTCCCATGTTAGTAGATTTACTGCATGTAAAAGATCCTCAAGCCTAAATGAAGCCTCTGAGCAAAATTGAGTTCCGCCTGTTTCGTCGCCCGAGATAATACCTCCTTTCTCCGCTAGGTGGTGTAATGAGCGTAGCGAAATTTGCGTGGTTAGACGGAAGAGCGGGCCTAATGGCCCGAGTCTCGCCACGTAAAATAAGGCATTAACTAACATTAACTAGCTTTCGATGACTTTTGCCATTATCAACAGATCAAGAATCACTTGAGAAACACGTGAAAAAACTAATCATAAAACTAAACATCATTGTGTGATTTATATGATGTTTTAATTTTTACGGTTAGGTTTGCAGTATAGAGAAAGTACTACAATCGTGGGCCGGAAATCGGCGATTTTCGACAGAAAAAAACTTCTTGTGGGACCCTGATAACATTAAAGTGCATAACTCTCTACATCAAGTAGTAAACTACATCTTCTAAACTAAGTGCCATCAGAATCCGCTGTTTTGGTCCCCTGATATCGAAAAATTAGTTTATGGCTCTTCATGGCGACTGTCCACGGTCAACACTAGTGTCTCAACCGTTGTGACGATTTCTTAAGAATTGATAACAAATCGAGGGTATGATTTGAAATAATTTCAAAACAATATGCAGAATAAATAATTATGTAATGCAAACTGTAAAGTGAGAATTTTCCTGCAAAACACTTAAATTTTCAATTTTCTGAAACAAAAGTTTTAGATGCTGCAATATATTTTAGTTTCAAGAATTGTATTATTTTTGGATATTTTATTATGAGATCAGCATTTATTTAAAATTAGTAGTTTTATTATATCGTTTTCTAATTATTATTTATAAATAGCCCACGTAGAATAGAATATTTTATTTTTTCATGGTCAGCGCTCTTCGTGCAAATTAATGTGACTTACATTTGTTCACATGTTTTTTCTTGAAATGTGGGTGTAAAAAATCAATAATTTAAAGTTAATAAAATATAAAAACATAATTGTACGCAAATATAAAATTATTTCTTATATTCTCAAGAAAAATATATAAAATCGGTGCACAAAAATTCCCGTTTTGAAGGAGAAACGTTTTAGTCTGAGATGAGCCGTTTACTTCGCGGCAAAGCCAAAGTGTTTTACTGTGACTGTGTGTGTTTTACACAGACTGTCTAATAGACTTACTTTATGAGATTTTTAACAGTAACAATGAGCTGATTTGCAAATATACATCATTACTTAACCAAAAAAGTACGCTTTTTGAAATGTGTCACTTTTTGTGCACCGTTAAAATATAAGAAAGGAAAGCAGAAAAACCGGGAGCGGTAGCTCAGTGCATCAACTGATACCACTGCAGCGCCTCTGACCGGGAGGTCCTAGGTTCGAGTCCTGACGGCGGCAGGATTTTCGACACTAGCTTTTCAGCTAGGTCGAATTCAGTCGCTGTCTGAAGGAGAATTCTAGCGGCCAGCTGCTCTGATCGGTAGTTTTCTGTCGTTTCTCCGATCAACACCAGGCGAATGCCAGAGCAGTACCCTACCAAACGGGCCACGGACCGCGCGCGATCTGTCCTTCCTCTTCCTTGTCCTATCCTCTCCCCTTACACACTCACTTACAAAAACATGCACTACACTACCACATATTTCGGGAGACCGGTCGGGAGTTTAGAACTTGTCCCGGTTGGGGCGCTGCCCCGCTGTTGGGAGAGTCCTGGTTAGGGGGAAACCCCACTAGCCGACTGTAGGTCGGTGCCGGATCTCACCATCCAGCGAGAGGAAAATCGCCGCCATCTCCCGAGAAAAACATGCACTACACTAACTGGATTAATGACCGAAGCAGTTGACACGCCCGGAAACACGAAAAAATCAATCAATCAATCCAGCAGACAGAAAAATACTTCTTGGGAGTCCGATTGTGCACTATCGCCCACCACTCAAACAAGCCCACAGCGCATTCGATCTTCCGCTTTAAAACACGAGAATACTCAGAAAGCAGAAACGAAGCCACGCACTTCTCTTTCGCAGATGTCCCGAGATTTATACTTCTCAGACCTGTTATGCGACCAGAACACGCATGCGTACACGTGTTTTTCTCTTTTTACGAAATTTCTTGTTGCCATTTACCTCGGCAATGCGCCGACTTGTCATAAGTAAACATGAAGTTTGTTTATGGATATTCTATGCGAAAACATAAGAGGATGAAAACTTGTTTTTAGCGTATTCAAAGACGCACCGCTTAAGGAGTTTTCAGACTGAAAGTTTTACCTGCGCGCTCTATTGAGCATATACGGATTTAGCTCGAGTGAATGTGTTGGGAAATGACCGTTTATGGAGATGGAATTTCGATTATGATTAGTGTGATAAATTTAAAGTTCTATATCTTGTAACCGATTATTACATTTTACTTTCCAACTCAACTGTGGGTTCGACACACAATATACACTCCTTACTTGTTGCATGTGGACGTGTGATTCTATACAGAATCAGGATTCCTGAAAGTTCAATTGATTGAAATCAATTATTAGATTGATGGCAACTACTTTAAATATCAGCCCTTTTCAACAATAAAAATTTAACATTTATTCCTGTATATATTACAATTCTTTCCTTCTCATGAGAATTACTTTTCATTTCGAAACATTAAAAACACCGACGGGTTCCGGTCGCGTCTTTTCCGAAATAAAAAAAAAAAAAAGTTTCAGAATGTCTTCAACGATTTCTATAATTGGACTTAATATTCCCACAAATTTAATATGCAGCCGCGACTTTCTCTATCTGCGTTTCCTTTGAAACACCTACTTGCGACTGACTATATTCATCTTATTGGAAAATTCTTCCATCTACGGAGTTAAATGTATATCTCCTGGAAACACGGAGTCTATTTAATTCAAACTTCCAACTATCATTAATAAAATTCTTAATTATAATTTAAATACAATTTACACAAGAACAAGCTCTCAAACTTCAAACTAAACATAACTTCCCGGTTCACTATCATTTACCTAATACCCAGCCTATACTGAAAATCCGATCGCACCTCACCAACCGCTTACGTGTGCTCCACAATAATCTTTTAGAGAGTGAATCCATGCGTCCTTTCTAAAGATCACGACCATCCAACGCCCTCTTCACACCTTCTGCACATAATGTGTTCGAGGCCTTGTCCATTTGCATAACGTTATGACACCAAGCATCGAATATTTATCTTGTTAATCCGTTGTCCTAACAACGTGTATTCTTTGACCTCCGAGTCTGAAAACAATGCCATATTGTTGAGGCTAGATGCTGATTTTATCATTAAAAACTTATCTCAGGGTTCTTGGCTTATTTCATTAGGTTTTGAATTTTGTAACCGGGTAGTAAAATGAAATTACTCGGGTCATAGGAGCGCAGGGGCAGTGAAAAATTTTAAAAAAAGAGAGAGTGGGAAGCATATGAAATAAAAGAATATACATGGGACCACGTGTCCCCAGAAAGAAAGTTCCCTAGGTCTTCAACGAAGAGGAAACTTTATGTCATGAATACAACTTCTGTCCGCTAAAATTCTCCAGAAAGCGTGCGAATTTGAATAGCTATCTAGCCAGTATCGGAATTCGCCGCCGTCGGAACATTGCAGCAGATACATCACATTTTTTACTACATTTTCACATAATCACACCAGGATTGAGACATTTGTCATTACGTGGTTTCAACATTTGTATCCCTGTGACTGGATACAACTGTGTACGGGATAAATATCAATGTTTGATAAATATCAGTGTCAATCTGCGACGTTGTGATACTTAACACTTTCCAGACAGGAATTTATTGATTTGTAAGAAAATGTGGAAATCACTGGGGACGGGATCGGGAGTGCAGAGTGAATGGTCATACACCTTCTAGTGGAACTGCTGCAGGAGACATATTGTGAGCCGAGCCGTTCTTGGCAAACCAGATGACTAGGGAACGGAATTTATTGTAATAAAGAAAGCAAAATATGTACATATTTATGTACTTATTTTTTCTAAAATAAGTAAGAAAAATAGGAAATATGTGAAATAAAAATTCGTTATAATGTTTAAAATGCCATTATTCAAGCGTTTTCCGAGCAAGATGAGATCTTAACATGGATTCAGAGAAGCTGAAAGGAAGTTCTACATCTACAGAAGCAATTAGTTGCTAATTTCATCCGAAATATATAATACTTTCGTAGTATATATAATGTTGTTTACGAGTAACCGGCGCGTAAGCGAATACTACTATGTAGCCTGTGATAGAAAGTAGGGAGAGGGTAAAGGTAACATACGTCCCTCTGGGCTGTACAATTGCCGGCCGCGGGCAGCATGGGACCCGCGGTGGCATTTATTGTGGTCCGCGAAAGATAATCAGCTTGCAAGGATTTGTTTCCTTTCTTACGGCCAGGGTTCAATGTTGCCGCTCATCTGATTCACACAAGTCCCAGAGGCGATAAGGTTGGACTTGTTATCAAGACATGTCATAGCCTGACCCTAAGTGTTATTAATATGGGATTTAATTTATCTGCGATTTAGGAAGTCCCATGTGCGTAGTAATGAGTGGCAACAGCGTTGAACTGTCAGAGCCGCTTACACGGTACTTTTACTGTAGTGATACTAGTAGGATATGGATCACGGGATCGGTCAATTAATGAAACACATTAGATTGCCAACATTTCGGAATATTTAATTCCTTCATCAGGGCTTACTAATACACAACCTGGTCAAACACCATGTTCGCCTACAGCGCAACTCCAATATCGAATTGTTGAAGCACACCAGTCCATTGCAAGTCGTGATACTGATTTATTGTAGTGTGTATTGTAGTGATACTGATTTATTGTAGTGTGGATTGTAGTGACACTGATTTATTGTAGTGTGGATTGTAGTGATACTGATTTATTGTAGTGTGTATTGTAGTGATACTGATTTATTGTAGTGTGTATTGTAGTGATAGTGATTTATTGTAGTGTGTATTGTAGTGATACTGATTTATTGTAGTGTGTATTGTAGTGATACTGATTTATTGTAGTGTGTATTGTAGTGATACTGATTTATTGTAGTGTGTATTGTAGTGACACTGATTTATTGTAGTGTGTATTGTAGTGACACTGATTTATTGTAGTGTGTATTGTAGTGACACTGATTTATTGTAGTGTGTATTGTAGTGATACTGATTTATTGTAGTGTGTATTGTAGTGATACTGATTTATTGTAGTGTGTATTGTAGTGATACTGATTTATTGTAGTGTGTATTGTAGTGATACTGATTTATTGTAGTGTGTATTGTAGTGATACTGATTTATTGTAGTGTGTATTGTAGTGATACTGATTTATTGTAGTGTGTATTGTAGTGATACTGATTTATTGTAGTGTGTATTGTAGTGATACTGATTTATTGTAGTGTGTATTGTAGTGATACTGATTTATTGTAGTGTGTATTGTAGTGATACTGATTTATTGTAGTGTGTATTGTAGTGATACTGATTTATTGTAGTGTGTATTGTAGTGATACTGATTTATTGTAGTGTGTATTGTAGTGATACTGATTTATTGTAGTGTGTATTGTAGTGATACTGATTTATTGTAGTGTGTATTGTAGTGATACTGATTTATTGTAGTGTGTATTGTAGTGATACTGATTTATTGTAGTGTGTATTGTAGTGATACTGATTTATTGTAGTGTGTATTGTAGTGATACTGATTTATTGTAGTGTGTATTGTAGTGATACTGATTTATTGTAGTGTGTATTGTAGTGATACTGATTTATTGTAGTGTGTATTGTAGTGATACTGATTTATTGTATGTGTATTGTAGTGATACTGTTTATTGTAGTGTTTTGTAGTGATACTGATTTATTGTAGTGTGTATTGTAGTGATACTGATTTATTGTAGTGTGTATTGTAGTGATACTGATTTATTATAGTGTGTATTGTAGTGATACTGATTTATTGTAGTGTGGATTGTAGTGATACTGATTTATTGTAGTGTGTATTGTAGTGATACTGATTTTTTGGATGCACCGTTGGACGTGCGCTGGCTTCCGTGGCTCCGGGGGCGCACGGGCGTTGCGTGGGCGCAGGGACGGCGGAGGGCGGGAGGGGGCGGGGCGGCGGACAAAGGCGCCGAAGCCTTGCGCCGCCGGCCGCGACCTTGCCCGCGCGGCTACGGCAGCGGCGGCGGCAGCAGCCTTGGCATTTGGCGCGAGCCGGCGCGCGGCTTACGGCAAATAACTTATCACTCGCGGCAGAAGGCGATCGGATATTCGGTTGCAGGTCCGTCCGCGTATGTCACGCTTTCTGCGACACGCCGAGTAGCTGCCTTGTTTGATGCGTGTGAACAAATTGCGTCTGATAGACGGGAGGTTCGCGCCTGACCGGGGGACCTGGGCTCTCTCAATGATGTCACAGCGTGCCTCTGACCGGGAGCAGGGTACCGGGAGCGGTAGCTCAGTGCATCAACTGATGCCACTGCAGCGCCTCTGACCGGGAGGTCCTAGGTTACACTCCCCACGGCGGCAGGATTTCGACACTAGCTTTTCAGCTAGGTCGAATTCAGTCGCTGTCTGGAGGAGAATTCTAGCGGCCGGCTGCTCTGATCGGTAGTTTTCCGTTGTTTCTCCGATCAACACCAGGCGAATGCCGGAGCAGTACCCTACCAAACGGGCCACGGACCGCGCGCGATCTGTCTTTCCTTCCTTGTCCTATCCCCCCGGCGCGCTTATCGAGCTTGTGCCGACTGGGGCGGTGCCTCGCTGGTGGGAAAGTCCTGGTTAGGGAGAAACTATACTCGCCGACGGTTGATAGGTGCCGGATCTCGCCATCCAGCGGGGGAAGATCACCGCCATCTCTGGAGAAAAAATATTCACTACACTAACGGGACTTATGACCAAAACAGTTAACGCGCCCGGAAAGACGAAAAAAACAAACCAAACTAAAAAGCTGGGTCGAGTTCCGCCGCTGTCTGGAGGAGAATTGTAGCGGTCGGCTGTTGTGATTGGTAGTTTTTCGAGGTTTCTTCGATCAATACCATGCGAATGCTTGAGAAGTACCCTAACAAACGGACTACTGTCCACGATCCACGGACTGCGTGCGTTCTTTCTTTCCTCTTCCTCACACCTTTCTTATATTTACTTAACCAAAATGTGCTATACTACCATACATTGCGGGAAATCGGTCGCTGGCGAGAGAGATCTAGTTGGAGAAAACCCGACTAACCGACTGTTGGTCGGCGCCGGATCGCACCATTTAGACGATAACCCCACCTCTCGAAGAAAAACATGTATCACACTGACGGGACTAATAAACTTACCAGTTGACTCCCCCAGAATCACTAATCAATCAATTAATTAGGCACGAGAGTCAGAGGAAGTGCTGCAGGCGATTGTTTGCCCTTACTTCTTGGTTTTTTATTATGCGTCATATTGTCATATTGCAACAGTAAAGCGCGGGAATTTCTCTAATTTGGTCCACACGGTTCCAAAAATCTGACAATCAAAATGTCGTAGTATTTCACAGAAAACATCCGCACACGGGATGATAGGAATTCAACATTTTGCCGATGGCTCTGATCGAGGTCTCTCATTCAAAGCAAGTTTACTTTATGACTAATATTTTGAAAATTCATTGTCGTTGACCTGGAAAAAGTGAAGGAATACAGTAATTATTTCATTCTCAAAAGTATTACTGGCAGATGTAATTCTTTATAAGAGCATATATGTACATTGAAAATTGAGTATGGCATTTCACTCGTGCGTTCTTATTGTTATATCGCTGGTGCATTATATTTTCAAATGTGTCCCTTTCAAAACTGATATAAATATAACGAAAAACCTAACAAATAGTCCAAAACTATTATTTCTTGCCTTGAAAATAAAACAAAGTGAAGAGTTCAGTGACAACTCCGCGGAAAGAGTGACAAGCAGGTTGCGTCAAAGGCTCCTCAAAGTTGCAAAGGAACGTGACGTCTTAAATATCGCATATGGCTGTTTCTTTTTACATTCATAAAACAACGTCCTGCATGAGATATAAATGTGTTCGTGAGTGGCTCTGGGGTATGGGTGCCCCGGTGGGCGGTCGCATGCCTTGGCCCAACGCGGATCTGCGGCAACCGGCGTAAGCCCGGGGCTTGTCGAGACACCAATACACAGCGAAGGGAAGGCGACAGGACGTATACTGAAAGGTTCTAGTCTCGTAAGGCGTGTGTCACATGGCAACAGCAGACGGTTCTCGAGGGAAGCCTGGCCCCAGTTTGTGCATTTGAGCAGCTCTGCTCCAGAAGAATGCATATTCGGAACAAGGCGCCCGCAGACCTTCGGGAAAAGGGTAATCACCAATAGGAATTCTGAAGATCAGGAGCTGGCGGATTTCATCCGGAACAGTTTTCGCCGTCGGTGGTAGACACAGAAGCTAATGTTTGCGCGGAATTATGGAAAACGACCAGCTTAATTAGTTTCATTACTCATTCCTCCTCAGTGGCGGGTCTGAGGCCAACAATTTTATGTAGTTTTATTTAATGATTGTTAGTGATTCTGGGCGTGTTAACGGCTAAGGTCATTTGTCCCGTAAGGGTAGTGCATATCTTTTTCCCTCGGGAGGTGGCGGTGATCTTCCTCCGCTGGATGGCGAGATTCGGCGCCGACCCACCGTCGGCTAGCGTGGTTTTCCCTCAACCAGATATCTCCCACCAGCGGGGCACCACCCCAGCCGGGACACGCTCTAGACTCCCGACCGGCCTCTCGTCTGTGTGGTAATGTAGTGCATGTTAGTGTAGGTGTGTGTAAGGGGTGAAGATTGGACAAAGAGGAGGAAGGAAAGATTGCGCGCGGTCCGTGGCCCATTTGCTAGGTTACTGCTCCGGCATTCGCCTGGTGTTGATCAAAGAAAAACATGGAAAACTACCGATCAGAGCAGCCGGTCGTTAGAAATCTCCCCAAGACTGAATTAGACCTAGCTGACAATCTAGTGTCTAAAATTCTGCCGCCGTCGGAACTCAAACCTAGGACCTCCCGGTCAGAGGCACTGCAGTGACATCAAATGATGCTCTGAGGAACCTCTCCTGATAGCTTATTAAATTCATTCTAAACAACTACCTCACATGGTTGTATTATATTTCAATTTTCTAATTCTTTTCAATCTATCAATTTTTAAAATTTATTTATTGAAAGAAGTTGTGAGTATAATGGTCAACCAGATATTAATTGGTTGTATGTAACAAAATATTAATGCTATTGTTTTTTAATATCACATTACTAGGAAGTAATTTTAACATTGTGGACTCACAGTCTTAGTTAAAATTAATTTTATTATTATTAAATTTTTAATTAGGATGGCGGTGGGGTTCCGATTTGAAGTTGCCCTCCTCCTAGAAGGGTTTCTGGGTGCGCCTCTCTTTCTCACTGGCCCACTGCCCGCCCCTGTGCCTAGTCACAGAGCTACGCGTTCTCCCGCGACCATCCTCCGTCGTAATGGACGGCGTGCGCCATTAGCATAATGCGCGCCGCGGGCAGCAGCGCAGCCAGGCGGATAACTGTTTGAATTACGCGCCGGGTCCGCGTCCCCCTCCTCAGCATTCCGCCCTAGCGAACGCGCCTTCAGAGGCCAAGGGCTTCTGTAGTGTCTGCGCCGCGGACCAGCACAACGCCTGCTTCCTCTCGAGAGCCGAACGTCTGCGCGCGAGGGCGGTGCAAGTGCAAGTAGTGGGGGTAGCCTCCTTTGCGGGGAGGGGAACAGCCTGCGTTTGCACAGAGGGGTCGTCGCAGCGCGTGGCATGATCCACAGCCCAATGCCTGGGTTTTATTGATTTTTTCATGTTTCCGGGCGCGTCAACTGCTCTGGTCATTAGTCCCGTTAGTGTAGTGCATGTTTTTTCTCGGGAGATGGCGGTGATCTTCCCCCGCTGGATGATGAGATCCGGCGCCGACCTACCGTCGGCTAGTCGTGATTCCCCCTAACCAGGACTCACCCAACAGCGGGACACCGCTCCAGCCGGGCCAAGAATCCACGGAAATCTACCAATCAGAGCAGCCGGCCGCTAGAATTCTTCTCCAGACAGCGATAGAACTCGACCTTGCTCCAACATTGTCAAAAATTTGACTCAAAATTATTTATATTATTTAGTAGTATGTACATACATACATACATACATACATGTTTGCTCTCACCCCAATCAATCGTAAGAACTGATATCACAAAAGGAAGAGAAAATTTCTGGTAAATTAGAGTTCTTCTTTCGCTTTAAGAATATTAAGTATTTGTTGAAGTAAATGTATTTCTCAATCGAAAAAATTGATATTTTCGCACGTAATACATTTCTGGGAATTCGGGTCTATGCCTATTACATTACCCTTTAAATATAGTATGAACAATGTAATCACAATATATTTGTTATGAAAATATGGAATTATCGTAAAATATTATATTGTCTTATGGATATTCTGTCCATAACAATTGCCGTCCTTGTCACGTTTCATGGTGACCATTGCGACAAAGTGGAGACGTGTTCATCCCAAACTTTCAGGTGCCCGAGGACATTCACGAGGGAGGAAAAGGCTACTAGAACCGTTTTTCGTTATTACAACCATGTCTGCTAGCGGTTGCAGTGAATAATGTTTCATGAAATAATGAGTATGAAAGTTGTGGACAAACGCAAATAACGAAGTTCAAAGGTGACACGAATCCATGAGCGTCGAGATCTTCAAGGTTAAGGTTAAAATTTCCACTTTGATTTGTTACACCTAGGTATTTTCTATTTGTTCTATGATGTATATTCGGTGTTTTGCGCTGTCCAGTGTTAATAGGCTTGTTCATCGTACTGCATAAATAAATTGAACAGAATATGATATCTTGTGAAATAGAAATCTATTAAATACCGGCTATTCTTTGTAATGCGAGTTAAAATTGTAGAATGTTATGCTGACTATAAAAACAAGTGAAGACTTCACCCATTAAGTTAAAATACGGCACACATGTATTTTCTCGCAATAATTGTATTCTTCATGTTGGAGGGTTTAATACGCCTGCTCAAGAGGCTACAGTGACAAGCGGAAAATGTGAATCGTGAGCGTGTCCTTTCTTTGTGGAGTTAGGAGCCGACGTAGTGCTTTAGCAAACGAAATTTTAAAGGGGCTCTATGAAATTCACTGCTGTCGTGGTACATTCACAACTACTCAGCACGCCACAAAGTACGTAATCCGTGAACCTCGTATGTTCTCTTATATCTGCTTTTATCTCAAATGCTAAGATAGAAGACAATTTAAAGATCTTCATTGACGATATTACTAACCCATTATGAAAAATAATTGGAATATTAAATTACGTAGGAAGAAAGTGATGGGGAGGGAGGGAGGATAATGAAATTATCGTTAAAGTTTTGTAAAACAAGAATCAATTACCAATGTTTGTAAAAAATACTGTGGAAATATAATTGATATTTGTCAAATAATTTCTGTAGGAGACCGTGGCGTTTGAAATATCATGGAATCTTGTCTATGTATTTGACTATCGCAATAAAGCACTAATCTTATCGTAGTAAATTGTTGTAAACCGCAATAATTATGTGCAGTAACAAAGAATTGTTTGCAGAGATTCAATGCAAATCGTTACTCAAGGCGTCGTAGAACGGATTCTATATAAATACACAAAGGTAACATTTTGGTTTGCTAATCTATATTCATCAATGGCAGTTAAACTAACAATAATTATAATATTATTGTCAATACTGAATCAATATTATTCTCTTATGAAAGAAAGCTCAAACTATGGAATAAATTTAGAATAACTCTTTCCTCACTGTCATCCGGCGAGGTTAAGATTTGCGCAATGAAGTGTCCCTTCGTACGTGGGCTGTCTGTCAATGCCTCGGTCCTGCTACCTTCGAGTGTTTGCATTGAAGATGACCTGCGTCGGACATAAACCTTGTTCCCAGCGGATGGGCAATGGGCGAGCGAGGAGATCTGAACGAGCGTTCGCGTCATAACAGCCTCTGGCGCTGTGGGTTCGCCGCCGCTCACCCGTGCCCGAAACGAAGTGGGTGCGAACATAAATCTCTGTGGACGAAGAAAGCAAACCCTCTTCTCCCGATTTTCTCTTTATCTCTCGTTTCATTCTTTCCCCATATGTTGTCTTTTTCTTCATCCCTTCTCTCTTTCTACCGGCGGAGAGAAGAAAGAGGAGGAGGCGGAATGAAGAAAGAGGAAGAGGAGGAGGCGGCAGAGAGAAGAAAGAGGAGAAGAAAGAGGAGGAGGAGGCAGAGAAGGAATAGGAGGTGGAGGAGGGGAGAAGAGAGAGGAGGAGGCGGCGGAGAGAACAAAGAGGAGGTGGAGGCGGAGAGAATGAAGAGGAGGAGAGAAGGAAGATGAGAAGGAGAGAAGAAAGAGAAAAAAAGGAAAGAGGGAAGGCGAAGCGAGGGAAGGAGAAGCAGAGGGAAGGAGATGAGAGGGAAGGAGAAGAGGAGGGAAGAGAGAGGCGAAGGAGGAGGAAGAAATGTCCCCACTCCTTTCGCTCTTCCCTGCGCGTGGTGCACTGTGGGACTGGTCGCAGCGCGAGCCCCATTTGGCGGTGGCGGCCACCGCGGTGTCGATGCGATGAGTGGCACCTGCAGCCTGAATCTCAATGCCACCTTTGCATTGCTAACGCGCGCTCTTTCGGGCCTCCGCTCGCTCGGCATCGCCGCCTCCCAATTGTTCCTCCCGAGCCGCGCGCGGAATTCTATGCAGATCTGGCCACGAAAGATAGTGCCACTGGCCACATCTGATCAGGATGCAAATGGGCGTTCGTCACGAAAGGGAAGCAAGTTGTTTATAAGTGAATTAAACTGTTATTTTTCAAAACAAAAAACGACTTTCTCTATAAAGAAACGAATAATTCAGTCTTTATTTATATTCAATAATAAAACCAAATAATATGTACGTAGTTGATGTGGTTATCATCCCTTATTATCATTACAGCTGGGAAAAACTTGAAACTTTTTGAATCTGTTTCTCTCTAAAAGCTTTTATAATAATAATATTATTATTATTATTATTATTATTATTATTATTATTAATATTTTGAGCTTCTGAAGAGCTCATGGGCAGCGTACTGATTCCCGTGCTGTGATTCCGGGTTCGATTCCCGGTTGAGGCAAAAATAGAGTTGTAGCTTTCCTTTAAAATCGTCCCAGTTTCTGTAGTTGTGTGACGAAGAAGAGCTCAAGCAGGCGGATACGGCATGAGAGAATGCGCTATGTTCGCCTCATGTCGCTCTTAACCCCAAGCATGGGAATATAACTAGGCCCAGGCCTGGGGTAGGTTAACTAGGCCCGGTAGCTGGCCGGCGAAGTCGGACTACCGACCCAATACTGCCAATAACATACTTACATTATTATTATCATCATTATTAAGTATAAATCATAGACAAATGTAAAGTATTTTCCTCACTGGTTCCTGAAAGGTGGTGTTCTCTTTCGTCTCCTTGTTCATTTTCGGCTTCCCTTTATGACTCCATTAGCAGTGGAAACAGAAGTTGCAACCATGTGCCAACTGCGTCTCTCGGGCCTCGTGCAATAAACTTTCAACAGCTGTCGCACCCACCGCCCCCTATCTCGTCTTACGATCCCGTAAATTTCGTCACGCGGGCATTGAGTTTTTCTTCTTCCAAAACGTCTCCCAATATTGTTCCATCAACCTGTAACCATCTGTCGATAATCGACAACATATGGAGACATTTTTCGACCTTAACCACGGCTTCCGCCCCCATGAATTTTCACCGCACAGTTCCAAGCATATTACGTAGACATGCTGTAAATGATGGTGGAGCAAAGGTAGGGGAAACAAGAGAATCTGGATAAAACTTGCAGCGAATCCAGACCTCAAGCGAAGCCAACCTCAAGTTCCATACGGATCGAGCGGGTCTTGAAGTCCGATCTCAGTGGTTGAAGGCGAACTGTTTTAGGTCGCCTCATAGAAAAGCATATTCTCTGCGTAGGAATCGGACATAATCTGCGTGTCCCCGTCAGTCCTTTGTGATCAAACCGCTTCCAGAGCATCTGTGGATCACCATTTGCGGCAAGCGAGATGTCACATGACGCGTCTGGATTTTCAGGGTGAAACTGGCCATTTTATTATGTACTTTACTATCCGGGAGACGTCACGTCCTAGAAACAAGTGCCAACGTTTCGAATCGCCATCTGCGACCTTCATTAGGACGAAATGCATTTGCAAATTTGCGGCCGAATAGTTGGACCCTGTGCCTAGGACGCAGCATCTCCAACAAGCGGCGATAGATGGTGTAGCGGTTAGCGTATCGGACTGCTATACCCAAGTTTGCGGGTTCAAACCCGATCGAAGCCGTGGATTTTTAAGGGCGAAAAAATCCTTCGTACGCCTTCCTTCGGAGGGGAAGTAAAGCCGGCTGTCCCATGTTAGTACATTTACTGCATGTAAAAGATCCTCAAGCCTAAATGACGCCTCTGAGCTAAATTCAAGTCTCCTGTTTCGTCGCCCAAGTAATACCTTCTTTCTCCCATGATTGGTGAAAGGAGTGTAACGAAATTTGCGTGGTCAGACGGAAGAGCAGGCCTCATGGCCTGAGTCTCACCACGTAAAATAAGGCAAATTCAAAACAATACAAGTAGCCAAGAAAATACGGACTCCGGCCGCGGAATCCTACGCTCTGAACTGGCCATTTTTTTGTATCCTTCTAATCTAATTTTTTAAACTCTCAAAGACAACAATTCATTCACGAACATGCCACAGTCAGTGTGAGAAAAAAGAGCAGAGAGACGTCGGGGTGCGTGATGTGTGATTCGCCACGCGGTGACGGCGCGCCCTGCTTATGTAAGCGCGCGCCCGCCCCTGCCCGCCCCGCCCACTCCTCCCCGCCCCGCCCACCGCTCAGCTGGCGGGGCGCCCGCGCCTAGTCCCACGCCGCATTCCGCTCGCGACGCGGCCCCGGCCGGAGCAGCTCCCATGGCAACCGATCGGCGCCGGCGACCACCGGAGATTCGGCGCTGGGGACCGCTCATCGCTGGAAGGAAGTGGCATGTGCCGGACCCTTGCACTTCTTCTCTATACTTGGGTTTTCGTAACGTAGCGGATGATATTAGGTCATTTTACACCCCCTGCCTTATAAAATGAATTTTTATAATAGTGATAAGCACTTGTTTGAGGGCGCGAGCCCCGTTGGGAAGGACGTTCGGGAATTAATTAAAAAGGTTCATTTTATAAAGTGGGAGATGTAAAAATGACCTAATGTCATCCGACACGTTACGAAAACCCAAGTATAGTACATGATTTATGGTGTCGCGGTAAGACTATAGGCCGTTCATCGCTAGGGTCGGGGTTCGATTTTCGTCTGATCTAATTGGAACCAGTGATGGGTAGCGTAGTGTTGCTGAGGTTGGTTGATTGATTAGTCATTCCGAACGCGTCATCTCCTAATGTAATTACTCCTGTAAATGTAGGGCGTGTTTTGGCCGCGGTGGTGGTGATCTTCTCTCGCTGGATGGCGAGATCTGGCGCCAACCTAGCCTTCGGTTAACGGGGTTCTCCTCAACCAGGTATTCCCACCAGCAGGGCACCGCCACAACCGGGGCAAGTTCCAACTTCACGCCTTGTCTCTCGACATGTCTGATAGTGTAGTGAAAATCTGTATAATTAAGGGATAAGAAGAAGACAAGGAAGGGAAGGTCCGTGACCCATTTTTTAGGGAACTGTTCCGCCATTCGTCTGGTGTTGATCGGATAAATCATGGAAAACTATCGATCGGACTAGACGGCTGCTAGAATTCTCCTTCAGAGAGTATCTGAATTCCACCCAGCTATTTAGCTAATATCGAATATTCTGCCACTGTCGGATTTCGAACCCAATGATCTCTTGGACTGAGACACTGCAGTGACATCCACATCGAGTGAATGTCGGAGCAGTATCCTAAGAAATGGGCAACCGACCGCGCGCGATCTTTCCTTCCTCTTCCTTGTCTTATCCTACCTCCGTACTTACACACACTTACAAGCACTACACTACGAGATTGATCACGGGTCCAGTCAGGAGCTTATTGCTTGTCCCGGCTGATACGCGGGTGGGAGATACCTTGTTGGGGAAAAACCGAGCTGGCCGATGTAGGTCGGCGCCGGATCTCGCCGAGCAGCGGGTGAAGATCACTGCCTCTTCTGCGATAAAGCACGCACTACACTTTCGGGACTTATGACCCTTGCAGTTGACGCGCCCGGAATCTCTAATAAATCAATCTCTCTCTCCGAAATAATTTACCCCATGAATATCGTTTTCTATTAATGTTTCCCTTGTATTTTTTTTCGGACCGTAATTGTCCACCGTATATTCCCTCACGCTACGCCCCTGTCCTTGGGGGTGGTGTGATTGGTCCTTCGCTGCTCTGAACGCAGCGTCCGCACGCACGCGTGGAGGCCGCGATGGCAGGCCGCAATTTGAATTCGCCCTCTTTGTCGGCGCGCGAAGAAAAAACGAAACCAAATCTGCAGAGATAGCGTGACACGCCACCGCGCTCAGCCCCAGACGAAGTTTTTGCACAACCGCGAATATTCGAAGCTGATTCCGCTCCGTTACCATTTCAGGTGGTATTATATTCAAACATCCTAGCCGTCTTTCAGGTAGCAGCAAATGGAGACATCAAGAACCGTTTGCTTTAATATATTCCTAATAATGGGTTTGAAGCCAATTTAATAGGCATTCATACACCAACATAGTATACTTCGTCATCACTTTGGGCGGTAATGACATGCCGGGTTGTCTCTATTTGACAGGCCCACCAAACCGGCTAAGCAAATGACTTCCCATTGTGTTTGAAAACAATTCATGTTTGGTTACAGTTTTTTTTATTTTTTATTAACAAAGATGTATTTCTAATTATCTAATTCTGATTGATATATTTCGGTAATATTTAATGAATTCATACTAAATGTTCTTTTAAAGACTGCATTCTCTGTATTATATATATTTTTATATTTTTCTATCATGAAGATTGTTGTCGATTCTTTACTATTAGTACAGTCAAAACCTCAAACGCTAAAATTTTAAAATTGGGAATTAAGACGTGTAATATATATTAAAAATCTTATTTCATCTGATGGCATGTATAGAACACTGTACAATCTCCAACAGAAGAAGTTGCCAAATTTATAATTATATGGTTTAATAAATTATTTTTATCCAAGTCTATTAAGTAGTTACCTCTTATAATTCTCATCTATTATCAAATCATTTATCTGGTGATTACATGTTATGAAAGAGGCATGTAATTTCGTGTGAGTCATACGACTTTAACCCAAGTAGTCCCCGGATTTCCAGGAGCCTGGAACCACGCTCCGTTGGTTTCAATAGAAACCGCAGCGGTGATGTTTCAATTAGCTCCTCGCCGCCCTCCGACGCGCTGACTGTCGTGATGCCCTGCGGATACCGCACGACTCCAGCTCCTCAATTGATTCACGGGTCAGTTCCAGTTAGCTCTCCACTCTCTTTTGGAGCTGCGAGTAGCGTCTCCACACTTCCTTGCCCGTCGCTTCGTTCTCGACACCGTTCGGATCGTCAGCGCGACTGTCTTTCAACATTGTACTCCTTGGCCTTCCCCGCACTGCGCTTTGTTTCTTCCTCTACTTCGCCATCCCTCCCACCCTCACAAACCCACACGTCGCGCCCCCGCCCGTCTCCGACCGCCCGTCTCCGACCCGCCCGTCTCCGACCCGCCCGTCTCCGACCCGCCCGTCTCCGACCCGCCCGTCTCCGACCCGCCCGTCTCCGACCCGCCCGTCTCCGACCCGCCCGTCTCCGACCCGCCCGTCTCCGACCCGCCCGTCTCCGACCCGCCCGTCTCCGTCCCGCCCGTCTCCGACCCGCCCGTCTCCGACCCGCCCGTCTCCGCCCCGCCCGTCTCCGCCCCGCCCGTCTCCGACCCGCCCGTCTCCGACCCGCCCGTCTCCGACCCGCCCGTCTCCGACCCGCCCGTCTCCGACCCGCCCGTCTCCGACCCGCCCGTCTCCGACCCGCCCCGTCTCCGACCCGCCCGTCTCCGACCCGCCCGTCAATGATAGTGTAGTGCATGAAAATGTGTGTGTGTGTGTGTGTGTGTGTGTGTGATGTCTGGTACGGGAGAGCAGGAGACAAGGGAAGGTCGTGTGGGATTCGTGAGCCGTTTGGTTGGGTACTACTCCGGCATTCGCCTGGTTTTGACAGGGAAAACCACGGAGAACTGTCAGAGCAGCTTACCGCAAGAATTTTTTTCCATGTAGTGGTTGAATTGTCTATTAGATGGGAATAGTAATATTGTCCCAGGCGGCGATAATTCCATCTTCTTCTACAAAAGAGCCATGAAACTGTAGGGGAGCCGATATCCGGTATGCTATTTTACATCCTGGTCCCTGCTTGTATCTGTGTTTCATTCTGTCAGAAAGTGTTTCGGCGGTGCGTTCCTTACCGATCACAGGGCTTGTAGACCTCACACATTGCGTCACATTTACTGGACTGGCGTTTCCTACAACAGCCTCCGGGCTGCTCTCGCTGAACTGGTCGCTCGCATTAAATACTTGTCCGCTGGTCTCCAGTCCACTCGTAATTCATTCTTGCTGCCCCTTCAGTGGGTCTGTTGAACTCCTCCACGCGTCCGCCTCAGCTGTCATCCACCGTTCACCTATCTCCTCCTGTTTCGCCCTGTCAGATATCTCGCTTGCTTTTATTCTTTTGTTTGTTAGTTCGTTCGGTTTTGTACCCTTTGTTCCACACGTTCTGTTAACTTGGTTTTAACGTCGCTCTGAATGATTCTTTGACGACTCGTTCGATACTGCTTTTTTGCGCAGTTTTTGATTAAGTCATGTACCAACACTTTTACAAGGAAGTGAACATCGACATTTTATTGCATTTTCATTTCACTGTTTCAAAAAGGTTGTTACAAAATGTAACAATTCATACAACTATTGTTTATAATAATTCTTTTCCTGATCGAAAGAATATTTACGTATTAATCTTTTATAACACAATTCCCCGACCCCGAGAAGTCCCCGACCCCGCCTCCCCCCGTTCACACCCCCATCGACGCCTACGCCTCTACCTCAAATCCTGCTCCCGGCCCCGCCGCCGCCTCCGTCCCGTTCCCACCCCGCCCTTCTCCTCCCTCACCCCCCCGTCCCCGCCTCCGTCCCCGCCTCCGTCCCCGCCTCCGTCCCCGCCTCCGTCCCCGCCTCCGTCCCCGCCTCCGTCCCCGCCTCCGTCCCCGCCTCCGTCCCCGCCTCCGTCCCCCGCCGCGCCCTCGTCCCCCGCAGCCGCAGGCAGGCACCTCTTCGTCGCCCGGTGCAACTTGTGTGCGCGGGGCGGAAGGGGGGACGCGTGTAATTCACCGCGGGGCGAGGAGATGGAGGCCAATTGCCGCGAAATTACACGCGGCGAACGGTGCATTAGGAACTGACGCCCGCCATACATCTGCGATCGAGCCATGGCGGAACTGTGGAGGTAATTTACAGGATCTGGTTCCAACAAAGAGAGAGCCTTTCAAACGCAACGCCACAAGGCGAGTGACTTATCGCACATCTAAATTATCTTACTCGACGTACCACATGACTTTGAATTTAATATAATCTTTGTTTGCAATCTAGCTGAGCTAATTATAATTATTGGTGCGAACTGATCTCCTGGATGGATTTAATACAGCGGGTCGTAAATAATTTATGACGAAAATCTGCGTCCAGCTCAGGTTGCCTCATGTTGGTTTGTAATGTATTTGGGACATTTCCGAGAGGTCATATTTCAACATGGAGCCGCCATTATTGCTCTTTCTGTTTACAGGCCCCTTCGCGCAATGTTCTACGAAACTGACACAATAGCTTCGCTGTTTCGAGGTTTTGGGCCCAAGGAAAACCGGGGGGAGGGAGACGATGTAGAAGGACCATCCACAAAACGACCAGTGTATGTTCTGTCGTGCGGTCAGTGTTGAGATGAAATACCACTATTGAATATTGGAGGAAGTTTGGGGTAATGCAAATATTAAGAATTGAACTTCCTTTTTAGTGGTTTCCATTCTAAATGGGCTCATTTATTGTGCTTATAATTTAAATAATAAAGAGTAAAAATATTTAAGTATTTAGATTTCTAGATTTTTTCCACTTTTCTATATCCTATATTTACCACAGGGCAGAAATGTATTTCAATCACCTCAACAGTATGTTACCGAATTTTCGGTCATAAAATCCGTGTTTAAGGTTCCTTTGAGCGGTAACTATAGAGATTCTCTGTCTTTCTTCTGCCTGTAACTTTGCACACACGTCAAGACGAAGCACTATTAGTTCGATACCAAAGATGCTTAAAAGTGGCGAATAAGGCGAGCAGATACACGCATGTTTGTACCTGAAGACATGGATGGATGGATGGATGGATTCATGGATTGATGGATTGTCACGCGTAACTATTTCAGATTAAAAACTTTTGATATGAAACTCGGTAAATCGTCAGAAGTAAGATCAAGGATCCCACTATGGGAATAATTAGTGTACTTTAATTTTTGGGATTCTTACATGAAGCCACTACATTTTCAATTCTATTTGCAAAATGGCTGTCACTTTTTCTTCGATGTTTTTGAATACAGGAAGTTGTATTTATAACTATTGCATAGTTCTGATTTTCATTAAAACATGCACGTTTTTAAAAAATACGACTAGTTGTTGCCTAATAACAGTAAGTGACCAAACGTTTCGGTATGCTGTGCATTTACATTAATTTAATTTTGCCATAGCGCATTCGATGAGTGATCGATACGAGATGTTTGTGTTTTTCTTCTTCGTTTTACATCTAATCTTTTAATAACTTTATTAATATTTCTTGACATATCTTCAAGTTCCTTCCCGTCAGAGGGAGAATTGAAATTGTTTATATTTGTATTCCCTAAACTATTAAAATAACATTATGACATTTGAGCGATTATTAAGGAATTGTCAACCTTCAGACCCGAATAACAGATTTTGACGTGCCGTTTATAGCTAAATTATTTTATCAACAATTATAATAAATAAAATAATAATAACAACATAATTTTCAGTTTTCTCTCTCAGGCACCAACTCACTTGCTGTTGACTTCGTCGACTAGGTGGGCAGTTCTGACTTCGCTTTTGCGTAGCATTGCCGGAGGAGCATCATTAGAAGTTCTGAGAATCTCGAACAACAGACTTTTCAACATTCCTATGGCGGAGACCTTTAGCACGGGGGTATTTTAAACGTCTCAGAGTTGGAAACGTTCCTTAAAGAATCTCGGAACAACAGACCTTTTGACCTTCGATTCTACGACGAAAGACCGGAATTCCTTTGAGGTTTCGTCAGAAAAAATGATGTAAATTATTCAATTTTGTATATTGTTAGACGCAATTAATAATTAGGAAAATAAATCTTCTTGAATAACTTGAAATTATTCTCTACATAGGATCTAAAAGGGCGTGTATTTATGTTCATCACACGTGCTAAATAAACTTTTTATTGTTATACATATTCCATTTTTAAGTTTTTCTTGTGTAATTTTTACTTCAATAGACTGATAATAGCAGCAAAGTCGTCAAAACAGGCTGTCACTATATATTCATTTTGCCGAAGATTTCTTTCATTTAATGTTCTTCTAATACTTTTACTTATCGTTACTAGTACAAAGGAAAATTGCGTAATGGCAAAAAACGCTAGATTTGGATGGATGCATGGGGGCTCGAATTTTTTTTATTTCTGTGTATCTGCCTCTTTCTCTGGGGTTGTGTGAAGATAAAAAAATCCTGCTGATTTCTGGGACCATCATGTCATCTAGAAGCCATAGCATAACGTAATTTTAATTCTGTTTCCATATTAGTTATTACTTCGACTTATCCACTGTGCTCTTGTGATAACTCACAAAATTATCGCGTTGACGATTTCTTCTCTACCATTCTTTACGACTCTCATACCGTATTTAGCAATTAAAAAAGTGAAATACGGACATGGAAGAGCGAAAAATAGGCAACAGAAAAGCGGAAAACAAAAGGGGTGAAACCAAAGCAATACTTAAAAGAACACACAATAAATGTCAAGGAAAAACATGAGCATTGATGTAAAAGAAGGCTGAGGGAGGACATTGGGAAATGACGTAAGGGCTTCCCGTTGCTGTGGACCGCCGAGTGGATGAGTCAGAAGAAGAAATACAAAGTAGATAAAGGCAATGCAATGCGCTTTATTCGTGCCATATATCTCGCGGCCGTCCGCGCCCGCCGCTCCGGGCGGCTCATTAGGCGTCGGCAGTAGGCGTCAGGCGGCGCCCCCAATTGCACCGCGCGCGGAGCGAGTCTCTGCATGTCACTCGCCCGGCGACTGGGCGGCGCGGGCCTTTGGCGGCCTCGGCCTTTGGCTCCCAAGAAGGCTCGCTGTCGGCGCTGCTCTTCTCTTCAGCGTTCTTCTTCCTTTCCCCTTCTTCTTCCTCTTCCCTACTTCTCTTCTTCTTCTTCTTCCTCTTCTCGTCTTCTTGTCTTCTTACCGGGAGCGCTAGCTCAGAGCATTAACTGATGTCACTGCAGCACCTCTGACCGGGAGGTCTTAGATTCGAGTCCTGACGGCGGCAGGATTTTCGACACTAAGCTTTTCAGCTATGTCGAATTCAGTCGCTGTCTGGAGGAGAATTCTAGCGGCCGGCTGCTCTGATCGGTAGTTTTCCATGGTTTCTCCGATCAACACCAGGCCACAAATGCCGGAGCACCAACACAAATGCCGGAGCAGTTACCTAGCCAGCGGGCCACGGACTGCGCGCGATCTTTCCTTCCTCTTCCTTGTTCTATCCTCGCTCTTTACACACCCACTAACATGCACTACACTACCACATATTCCGGGAGCTTAGAGCTTGTGCCGGCTGCGGTGGTGCTCCGGTAATGGGAGAATCCTGGTTAGGGGGAAACCCCGCTAGCCGACGATTGGTCGGCGCCTGATCTCGCCATACAGCGGGGAAATATCACCGCCATGCCCCCGAGGGAAAACATACACTACACTTATGGGATTAATGCCCTAAACTGCGCCCGGAATCACTAACCAACCAACCAACCAAAAAAATCTCTTCTTCCTTCCTCCTCTCTTCCTCTGCTCTTCTTCCTCTTCCCTTCTTCCTCTTCTCTTCTTCTTTTCTCTCCTTCCTCTCATTCTTCTTCCTATTATCTTATTCTTTTCTTCCTGTACTCTACTTCCTCTTTCTACTTCCTCTTATCTTCTCATATTTTTCTTCTTCTCTCCATCTTCTTCCTGTTCTACGTACGTTCATTTACGCAAAAATTCTCGACGTTGTTACGCTTTGAATATTTTCCATCATTTTCGGTTCAAATTGATTGGATTTTCGTGAAATTGCAATCGGTTGGGAGAGGGGAACACACGAAGCATAATCCAAGCTCTGTCCTTCGACGGGCGCAAAGAGCGTCTTTTCCTTTACCTCGCCTCTCATTTTCTCCACTCTTCCTTGTGTCTTAATCCCCTTATTCGTATTTTTTCCTTACTGCTATTCTTACTTACTTAAGTACATTTGATATTGAGCATCCTACCTCTGAGTTGGCAATTGCTTTTCGCAGGGTGGCCTCATTTGATAATTCACCAATTTCCTATTGTAAGAAGTTGCCTTACGATACTTATTTCTTAAATAACTACTAGTGAAAACCCGTCAAAATTTGACGGTGAGATCTGAGATAAATGTAAAATACTGTGCCCAGACTAATGTTCACAATACGTTGCATTCTTTGGATCTTCAGGGTATAACGAAGATATTCTGTGATGTGAGTTCCCAAAATTTTGAACACGTATGGCCCATGACCAGGTGGCAATGCAATATCGGCGCCAAATGACACGAAAGAGCACTATTATACTGACGGATATTATTTCTAAAGTTTTTTGATGTGTCATCATGTCCTATAAACAATTTTGATTTCTTCTGGCATATTGCTCAAAGGTAAACTTATTTTCCCATTTAAGCAACACAGAGTAAACTCGTTTGCAGAATTTCTTTCACATGGGAAGTGCAAAGCAGAACAAAACTGACATTTCATATACCATGACCCAGCAGAAAACGAAATGACCTCACTATCACGACACCTACGCTGACTTTCTCTTTCCCTGCGTCCAGTTAATCTACGTTTGCGCCTTTTGGGGCGCGTGGGCAACGATTCGGAATTCGACATAACCTGTGAACAACTTCACTACTTCAGTACAACCGAGCAAATCCCACAGTCCGAATGTTCTCTACAAAATACACCACAAAATACATGCATACTGTCAACACCACAATGCAATAATTACACTGAAACAAAACCTTGATGAATCGTAAACAAATCTCAACAATCAAAACAAAACAACAAGCAGCGCCACCATGAAGCAGCGTGGACATCTATCGACTCATGTATATCAATTTTGAAACAGCCACCCTTTGGAAGAAAACAATTGATATTGATAAGCGTACTATTAAAGAAATATTTAATTAATTAATTTACACCGTAAATGTTGGTGAATCAACACAAACAATATCTGATAACACATCTAGGGATCACATTCTTTCATTTAAAGGAAAAAATTCTACAACCGGTTCAGTAGAAGCTCTAAACGAAGCCTTGACAAAATACCCTATTTTTTTAAATATATAGATTCAAAACTGTCTTTCATGTGTGCGCAACAACCTTTCAACGCTTACAATAGCCTCCTCCAACACCTCTAGACAGTGTACGGCCGTTAGTGGCTCATTGCGCAGGTGCGTAATTGGCTCGCAGGCGCGCAGATCCTTATCGGAGAGGGTATTGGGGGAGGCGTGCGATGGCCAGTGTGAGGAAGGCGATGGATCGTGACTCGTGAGCAAGCGATGGGAGGTGGTCAGTAACGGTGGGAGGTGTTTAAGGTACGAGGTTATCCAATCTAGGGCAATACCACGAATTCCATATGAAGGTAATTTTGAGAGTAAGATTTTATGGTCAATAACGTCAAAAGCTTTCGAAAGATCTGAAATATTCCAACGGGTACTTCAATTTGGTGCATTGACCAAATTGGGTATAAGGTATTATCTTAAAGATGGAATAGGCATGGCTTTTCGCGTCTTTCTCGGTCGTGCCGCTAGAGTCGCTTGATGTGCAGCACTGCTTGATACGGTGGCGATCACGCGATATCTTGCGGCAGGATCGAGAATACGTAAAAAGTCGTGCCTATTCCATCTTGAAGATATACCTTCAGCCACGTTACGAAAACTCAAGTATAGTTGGCGCGGGTTAAGAGGCAACAGTGAGCGGAGAGGGATGATGCCAGTGTAAGGCGGGCATTAGGGAATAGGCGGTGAGTGGAGTGTGGGAGGTGGTGGGTGTTAAGCGATTGGTAGTTGGCGATGCAGAGACGCTGGGGAGTACAGTAGGCGGGAGGGTCGAAGTGCGGTTTCATGCCCATTAAAGTTGTTTATCTCCCACGCTGATCTTGCTCACAATACAAGAGGAATTAATACAAGAGATCTCGTACTAATTGGAGCCTGCGGGCAAGCAGGCTGGCGCTGGTGCAGGGCTACCCAGTGTACGCCACGTGACACGATGAGTTACTGGCAAACGCGATCGTATCTTGAAGGCTCTCGCAAATTGATTTAAGTGTTCAAGGAATATATGCGGTGAGACATTGAGTGGAATTTTCGATCATCGTGCTGAAATGATTACTTGGCTCAGAGGGAGAAAATTAATTACGAAAGGGATAGCAAAGAAATTCATTAAGTTTCTTTTATGAATCACAGCCCATCCAACGGAACACAGAAAATATGATGTTTTTATTGGCCGAGCTGTAGTGCGTATCGCGTGTCAAAGGTTAAGACGGGTGAGCCTTGGCTGTCTCAGTTCCAAGAGCCGCGGATTCGGGTCCCGCCTCTCTCGTGCATGTTTGTGTTGAGGTAAGATGGCTCCACTGGCGAATACTGAAAATTATTTTAACTCCACCGCACTTTATGGATGCTCTACCGTTGTCTTTTATTTTGAGCTTTTTTGAAATCCCATTACTATGAAATTCCGTCTTTAATAATTGTTCCATAAGACAATTACATAAACCACTAACTTCTGGATCAGGAACATACTCCATTTTCATAAAAACGTGAGAGAAGCGTAACTTACGAACGACTAGAGAAGGACTGTTCACCGCTATATTTTGCGGAGCCTACCGACCGTCCAGTCGCGCATCCTCCCCTCTTCTCGCCCTTGAAACATGATGAGCCCTGGGTTATCGCGGCGGGCATGCGGTGCCCTCGCCTGCGCTAGCAAATTCTCTGCAAACCAATAAGAACTGTTTCAAATTTCTCACTCTACCGCACTTCATGGCACTTATGAATGTAGAAGACTGACTGGCTTTCGGTAGCAAAACAGAGTTATTTTTTCGCATATGTTTTAATGCTTTCAAAATCTCTAAATTTTTAGAGAATTGCCGAACTTATGAAATATTTATTATACACTTCAAAATTATATTTACACTTCAAATTACTAGGTTACCGCGGTGTACGTGGTGTTTTGGAGAATTCGCCACTGGGTGGTGCTCTTTCAACTCGTATGCATCTCATACCAATGTTCATCCATCCATCCATCCTGGCGGCATTGGGCGGCACAGCTGTGGCATCGAATCCCTCAATCCTGGGCGGCTGTGGGTTCGAATCCCACATAAGGCATAAACGTAATAAGTTGTGGCATGATGGTGCTCCCCCACCTAAAAGCGCAATCCTCTAACCCCTTCCTTTCTCATACGAGGCTTATGTATTCTCCCCTTGAACCGGGTATGCTCGGACGATTGATTGGTTAGTGATTCCAGGTACGTCAACTACTAAGGTCACTGGTACCGTAAGTGTAGTGCATGATTTTGGTGCCGGTGAACTTTCCCAGCTAGCTGGCGAGATCCGGCGCCGACCTACATCCTACCCAGTCAACTCCCACTAGTGGAGCACCACTCCAGATGGAACAAGCTCTAAGCTCTCGACAAGTGTAATAGTGTGGTGCATGTGAGTGTGAGTGAAAGTGAGGGGTGAAGATAGGGAAGGAAGATAGCCCGCTGTCCATGACCCGTTTTTAAAGTACTGTTTCGGCATTTGCCTAATGTTGGTCGGTGGAAGTATGCGCGGCCGAGATGGACCTACGGTGACCGTCGGCGGATTAATAACCTCAGAACTGGTTGCGATTGGCGTGCGGGCTCTGGTAACGGAAGTGGTGGAGGTCGCACCCCGCCTTCAAAAAATGTAATTTGACAAGGACGACGCCACAGAATGTTCTGGAAACCCGAGGACTACGACAGAAATCCGGAAAACGGAAAGGGCTGGCTTTTATTTTCTTCAATTAAAATTTGGGAACATACTGATACAATTACGTTAATGCTAGCATTTTTTCAGAACCAACCACTTCTGATTTTTAGATTTTCCAGTTTTGCTTCATCACTTGAATTGATTGATTGTTTTTTTCGTGTTTCCGGGCGCGTCAACTGCTTTGGTCATTAGTCCCGTTCGTGTAGTGCATGTTATTCCTCGGAAGATGACAGTGATCTTACCCTGCTGGATGGCGATATCCGGCGACGATCTACCGTCGGCTAGTGGAGTTTCCCCCTAACCAGGACTCTCCTATCAGCGGAGTACCGCCTCAACCGGGACAAGCTCTAAGCTCCACACCGGTCTCCCGAAATATGTGGTAGTGTAGTGCATATTAGTGTAAGTGTGTGTGTAAGAGGAGAGGACAGGACAAGGAAGGGGAAGGACAGATCGCGCGCGGTCCGTGGCCCGTTTGGTAGGGTACAGATCCGGCATTCGCCTGGTGTTGATCGGAGAAACCACGGAAAACTACCGATCAGAGCAGCCGGCCGTTAGAATTCTCCTCCAGACAGCGACTGAATTCAACCTAGCTGAAAAGACAGTGTCGAAAACCCTGCCGCCGTCAGGACTCGAACCTAGGACCTCCCGGTCAGAGGCGCTGCAGTGACATCAGTTGATGCACTGAGCTACCGCTCCCGGTTTCATCACTTGAAGATTGGTTTTCGGTTGCCATGTGCTATGTGAAAGAAAATTGTGCAGGGAGTCATTTTCATTTTTAGAAAATGGGATGATAATGATGGTGATATTATTATTATTATTATTATTATTATTATTATTATTATTATTATTAATAATAATAATAATAATAATAATAATAATAATAATTCCAATGCCAATTAACTTGTGACCGTTTCTGTTGGGTTAGATTCCATTCCATGGTGTCACCAAGGAAGGTAATCATTTGCAAAGCAGCGGATCCATCCTCCGCAGGCGGCGCGAGGCGACGCGACGGAGCGACGGAGATGGCGCGCGCAGATAGGGCGCAGGGCGCGGGTGAGGGCGTGGCCGCGGGGACGTCGTGAATCTGTCGCGAGATCCATTTGCGATAGCTCACGCGTGACCTGTCACCCGCTCTCCTTTCGCACGGCAATCAGTCTCTCTGCGTGTAGCACTGCGGACGAACCTGAATACAATAAGGCTTACAGGCGCCAATTCGCTTCTCTCGAAATGCCAGGATGATGAATCGTAAGATCTTTTCAAGTGCCTTGTCGTGTCTGGCTCCTGCAGTTATGGGATCTTTCTGTGCGGGGTGAAGATCTTTTTGAATTTTGTGCCTGAAGACCCTTAGTGAGATCGCCAGCAATTCTCGAAAAGTATTGGTTAAAGAGATTAGCCACTGTTGCCGGATCGTTCACATTTATATCGTTATATTTTAAAACAACATTCTCTACGGGTTTTCTAGTTGATTTGGTAGTATTTTTTATTATATTCCACATTGCTTTTGTTTTATTATTTGAGTTCAAAATATCCTGATCGTTTTTCATGATTTCTTTGATAAGGAACACTTCGGATCGAGTGGTTTTATATGTAGGGCAACTGACAAAAATGCATTTTCAACATAAGATCTTGGTGTAAGAATGTGTTAACTGAAAATTTAATATTACTTCAGAGACCCATTTTGCTCCTGCGGGGTTCACAAAGTGGATTGGGCATTCTAAAGTAATTATTGTCACTTTTAGGTGCCACCTTCTTGCACTAAGCTTTTATCGAGTTAATACATGTTGATCAGATGTCCCAGGGTGTATGGGTTCAGACACTATCAGCAAATGCTGTTTTTGCTCATATTCCCATTATATTTGTACATATGAAATTTGTTATGTAATGAAAATGAAATCAGGAATGACAAATATACTGATGGACCATACATAATAACAATATTTTTTCTCTCCTGAAGTTCATTAATACTTGACAAAGTCCTTTGAGCGAAAAGTCATAGAAACTAGTGGATACATTATCAAATTAGTCGATTGGCAACATGATAACTGTCTTTGTGAACAAGTAAATTTATGTGGAAAAAAACTTTAAATGGTATACAAAGTGAGAAAATCACATCAATAATTCGCTAGACAGAACTGAAAGTGAAGCCCATAAATACTCTTTGAGCAAACATCTAAATTACACCAATATATTCGTGTTCTCAGTGTTATGATTGTTGTATAAAACTGATGAAATTGGATATTTACAATGGGTGCAGTGTGAAAATGCACTTATGCGAGAACATCTTAACCATCAAGCACGTAATAAGAAGTAGATCCATAAAATGTGTATTGTAAGAAAACTGTTATTCAATTATTTATTGAGATTGTACAGAAGTATCCGAAAGAAATAAATATCTATTATTTAGATTAATGACAATTTATGAATTAAATAAATTTGAATTCGCAATTTATGAATTGTTACTTCGTAAGTAATGACTTCTACGTTTTATTTACGTAAGTGTAGGAACATAGTGTCTACACACTTCTGTTACAAACATTATTTAACTATTAACAAAAGTCGAGAAAACTTTACGGTTTCAGTGCTGTTAATGGTGTTATTTCGTTATTTAGCTGATCAACTTGACATGACTAAATATACGGAACAAGGTATCAAACACAAAAGTAAAGAAACCCATAGAAAATCGTTTCAATAGTGAGACCAAAACAGAAATAATTATTTTTTGTTAAACGTTGCTGGAATCTACCCAAATGTAGAACCGTAGTTATGTTTACGTTTCGGTTTTAAAAGATCTTCGTGATATCGTGAAGCATGTTAGGTTGGATTCACGTTACTTACTGAACTGTATTTACATTGGGTACTCTTCTCTACTCAGTATTAAAATTATCTGTAGTTAGTTGTACAAAGATGACTGTCGTTACTCACAGATGAAGAAATAATAAAATAAAATTTATTATAACTTCTTATTCAGACTACACGCACTGACCTTTGACAACGGCCATGATGTACATGCAAAAAAAAAAAGGGTTTGTAGCGGGTTGAGACCAAATCATTATAATATGATGTTACGATAATATAAATAATAATATAATAAAAAGTTATAATATGATGTTTCATTTATAAATATCATCGGAAAATATTTGGAAACCGTTTTAAAAGCAATGTTGAAACACAAATCGAAACGTTTTATTATCAAAAAGAAAAACATTTATTTGAAAGGGTTTGATGCCTTGGTATGGAACTGTGGTTATACAATCAAATCCGCTTCGTTCGTGGGCGGTGTGTGCGGAGGCCTTGGAATTCCTCAAGTGGCCGTGAACCCCAGCGCCGCTATCCGTCCACGTGAGTGTTTTGGTGCATGGCAAATCCCACGTTATTATGTCGCTTACTCATGGAATTGGATCATCGATAGCAAGTTCTTCAATGCAAGCAGTGATCAGTTAACTGTGTTCAGATACGGGCGTTTGTGAGATTTTCCCCTGAATGATATCTCAAGATTTAATTTACGAATACCTTTTACTAATTAAAAGGAAAAAATAAATGAATTTAAAAAATTTATGAATTTTAGCAATGGATTAAATTTTACTATATTATAGAAATACGTGAATGGTTTCAAAAGTGATCATGTAAGACAATTTCCTAAATTTCCACTTTTTGTTTAACGTAATGTAAGAAGAAATGTCAACAAATGATAAAATAAACATATTAAGCCTTTTTTTAGAAGAAGTAATGTATATGAATATTTAGAACTTGGTATTCGAGAAGAGATTAAAAAATTATATTCTATAAGAACTTGAATTTTTACGATACAAATCAGGTTCTCTATGACTTGGAGAGACATGTTGTGATGCATGATTTCTCTACATATATAGATTTATTTTATTTTTTAAGATTTGTTCATTTCTGCAACTTATTATTCTTTCATGTAAAGGAGATTACAATTGCGTATTATTCAGATCCTCTAATCTGGAAGTCATATGAAAATGTTATAGAAACACATGGAAATTCTATCTCCAAAATTGTCCTCTACAAACTAGAAGAATATGCCTGTCAGAGGATTTAAAAATTGTTATTCTATTATATTTTATATTTATTTATTTGTTGGAAAATTTATTTATTTGTTGGAGGTTTTTTAGTTACCAAAGTCATTACAGCCCATAAACGATCATCTAATGAGTAAATGATACCGATAATGATGGAAAAAGGTGTAATGAGAGACGAGGGAAACGGAAAAACTTGTGGAAAGCTCACTTCGTCCATTTTAAAATTCACATGGATAAGATGCCACGTGCACCTCTTCTAGAGTTCGGTGGGAAATGTAGTTATTCAAATTATCGTCCTCCATGTTCTTTGCAGCAGGAAATACATTCCTTCACGAAGGGCATGATGAGGGATAAGAGCCCAAATATATAGCAGATTTGCCCCTGCAAATAGATTTTCTTACACCGGAATATTTTCTTATAAATTCTTGCCAAAAACGTTCATTTCTTTCAGTATTCAGAATTTAACTTGTAGAAGGCTTAGGATAGAGATCCCAGAATTAAGAAAACTTGCGCAGGATACACGTCTACCCATAGCACGTCACACACAGTTTTTGAATGTTTTGACGTAAAATAAATAAAATAACTAAATAAAACGTTGGAGATGGGAAGGGACTTCGGCAGTGGAAGGTTATGCACTATTTCTGCGTGAGCTCACCAATGAATGTTGATGGGACACGAACATGGTTATGTCTTTTAAAATTTCGTCCTCTTTCTCCTATTATTGTGAACATCACGTTATGCCCTTCCAAGATTGCGTTGGCTATGATAACGACTGATCTCAGAAATTAGGACGAGATACAGATATTAATATTTTCCACTTTCTTGAAACAACATTTTCCTTCGTCCATTAAGTATACATTTTCTTTTTCTTTTTTTAAATACAACAAAATATCATTTTATACATTGAATATTCATTTCCATGAAATTCACTCACTTTAAACGTAGATCTAGAGGATGATCTTTTAGTTTTGTAGTGATCATCAGCGATCATAATAGATGTCAAGGATAGCAATTTCGATGAAGAACGACCTCCAAGAACAGAAAGAGTATAAATATGAGAGGAATCAAGACATCCCAAATAAAAGAAAAAAACTGAAACCGGTACGAAGTTGATGACCGTGAACTGAAAGGACAAGGACAGAACGAAAATGGAATGTAGTACGATAATGCTACTTGGAGAAAGTAGTTTTCTGTTGTTTTAGACGAGTTTTCACTAACAATATTAGCATTTATTGGACTTATATTCGGAATATGAAGGTCTCGCAAGTCATGAGAAGGTTATGTGAAAACGTTTCCAAAGGCATCATTATGTCATATATGTTTCAACAAAACACATTTACCGGTAAAAACCAATTTGGGACGCGATGATTCAAAAATTTTTGAAAATGTCGACATTGATGTCGCATGTCTAAACCAATGAGATCGATACCTAGTACCAGCAGGACCCCATAGTAGTTTTTTCCTCGTTGATTAGGCAATGAGTTACTGCAACATCATCTTGGACGTCTATTATTAGAACCTAAGTGATAGTCTTTCATCGCTTATCGGGCGCTTACAAAATAATTCGAAACATTTTCCATGCGATAAGTTGTGCAATAGTGAAGTGGCATAGTGAATGATGAATTAGTTGCTCAAAAGACAATGGGAATAGTATCTGTATTCCCGTGGAAACGGCCGCAAGAAAACAAAATGTAAAAAACAATCTATGCCCTTGCAGTAGTCCATTCTAAAACTGCTAAATAATGTGGAACTAATTCTTAAATATATAAAATCTTCCTTCAATTAAATTGCAATGAATTTTGACATCGCTTCTTAACCACCCCTGGTGTTTTCCAGGTATTGGATTCGAAGTTGCATGCCACTATTCATGGTAAAATGACAGAAACCGACATTTTCCAAAGAATTGTTAGCTTACAATTCCAGGCAAAAGGCTCGAATTTTTTGGATAAGTGGAGTTGGCTGTGGTGGCAAGTATATTTATGTAGGTATTTAACAAAACTTTTAATGTTTTTTCGTATGTGAAAAATATAATTATTATCTTATTAGAATTGTAATCGTTTTTGTTTTATTACTCATTCGTTTGATAAGTTTCCATTTTCATTTTGTGTGTCGAGCCATTGAGACAAATTGAATTTTCCATCTTGAGTTTCAGAACATTCACTGTATACGTATTTTTGAAATTTCGTGAGGTATTATTCCAATGGATCGCTATAAGACGCAATTACCAATAAAAGAACCTGCCAAGAATCGATTATCAAAGAATCGACTTCGAGTCTTCAAAGCCTTGGAATGAACCTGCACGCCCATTTATTTCAACTTGTAACTAATTTTTTGTACCATTAAGGTGAAACGTAATGACTATAAACATCTTGAGTCTTGTCTTGAAATAGCCACGTGATCTTCAGCGGATCTCCGAAAATGTAATTGCCAATCTGGATGTTGCGTTGTAAACGTTGTTGTAAAGTTGCTGTCCTTATGAACTCCGTTGAAGCTGGAACACACGAGTTTCTTTTTATTCTGCTACGTTCGTAACTGTGATCGAACACAATCTTTCGTCACTCTCGATCTTAATCTTTCTTTTTCCGGGAATGTACTGACAATAATGGAAGAATAAAGAAAGTAATATAAATCTTCAAATTTTCAGATGAAATTTAAATCATTTCAGACAAAAATTTAAACTTCTCCTTTACAAAACTATTCTTCGACCTCTCATGCCTATGACTGCGCATCCTGATGTTTAGAAGCCCAACATTAATAAAGAAACTGGAAAATTTCAATCAAAAAATCTCCGAAGTGATACAAATATTGCCCATAAGAACTCTTTTCGTTGTAAAATTCTATAAATATTCATTACTGGCTGTGAAAAGCCAGAGGTTAATTATCTATAAAACGATTAAAAAATCAATAATGGATTTGTGATACATGTAATTGGTCATATAGAATTACGATCATAATACGGAGGGTAATTTAATCGATGGTCTAATTGAGATCTCTCATGGGAATTCGATTGAAATGAAAGGATCAAGAACTCAGGAGCTACATAAGACCTATCTCCAAGTGAGAGGGAAGTTCAGAAGCAGGGGATGGCATTCGATTTTGTGCTATTGGAACATTAAAGTAAACATTTTGGGGCCTTACTTTTACTTTTTTAAATTGTTCATTTTCCTTGATCGGCAGTTATTCTCCTACAGAGCTTTTCAACAAAAACAAAAATTACGTATTGAACGACCTTATGTTAAATATAATTTTCTCTGGGTATGTTTTTACGTAGATTGTCATAATAGTTCATTATTCAATCGATTCTCCCACCAAATCGTTAGTTATCGAAAGTGATACGTCAATATCAAGTCGTCATTTTAATTATATAACGATAGAGGTGACAACTTGTTAAGACGAGCCATTACTTCTCAGTGAAATAATTTCTCCTCAGGCCTCTTCGTGATCGAAAACGTGTTCACCGCAGAAACGTCGTCTTATTCGTGTCTCGGTAGCCTCAACTCCCCTTGCCGTTCGAGATCGGGCGCCGACTCGTAATTTCTACGGACGCTGGTCGTCTCATGGCGTGCTACTTGCATGCGTCGGTAGCGAGAGGTATCCTTCTGTCCCCTTAGGCAACCTGTACATCACTGCCTTTACGCCTCCCCAGCCAACTATATTAGCCTCCGCTGGCAAATGCTGCAAAACTCCAGCATCACGGGAGTTCGCGACTGTCTGGTGTTTTTTAATAGTTTTTATTATCCTTGTTCGACAATTATTATGTCTTTCAAGGGTTTTTCAAGGTTTATTTTTATACAATCATTTTAATACATTTCATCACACATGTACAATGTTTGAAGACAATAATATTGGAAACTAACAATTAAGGATACCCAGGAAGGGTTCTTCAGAAAAATACATACAATATTTGGATTAAAAACATAGATATTAATTTAGAATGTTTGAACCTGATTGTCTGGGTAGAATCGAGTGCCATGAGAAGAACACTGATTACTGGTGCAGTCTGACCACTACCATGCGGCAGAAGCTATCGGCCCTTTGCACCCGAACTTTTTGACGGCCGAACACGATCCATTGTGAACGCCCCCTAAGAATGCGGAGGCGAAGGCTGTTCATACCACGATGTATGGCAATCATTATCATCATTATCATTTTTAGCATTTGTCTTGAAAGTGATCTCACTCAATACTAAACAGGGATATACTAAATAATTGAGAAATATATAGTAATAAAAGTGAATTCAACGACATGTGACCAGAATTGATGCTACAAAAAGTAGAGCATGAATAGATTTTAAATTTTTACAGGCTCTTCTTCAGAATTTTCGTAGTCTCCCTCCAAAGTTTGGTAAAGATTAATACAACAGAAATGCGGACAATAAATCATTACAACAATATGTTGGCCAATGCGCCACGATCATTATTTTTTGCCTGTCGCTAAGAGTAGATTGGTTCCTAATATATTCCGCTAGAAGCCAGTAGTGGTGCGGCAGAACTGATATTTAATAAATTCGCTAAATGCCATTAACTGTGCGTAAGGTAATTTTAAAAAATTAATACAATGTGCCGTAAAATAAAATTAAAAAGGAAGTTTTAGAATTTTAATAAAACTCGAAACCAATACATTAATAATCTTAAACACTATGCATCAGATAAAACATGTTTTTTCTTTTTCATAAGGATTTGATATGATGAAAACCCGAACAACGTGAGGTATTTTGCTAGTAGTAACATAAAAGTGCGTTTACCCTTCGAAGTCGCAGTTTATGCTCTTGTTCTTTGTTTCGAACCAACGGTGCTTCTAGCTGAGTAATAGTAATAGTAATAGTAATAGTAATAATAATAATAATAATAATAATAATAATAATAATAATAATGATGATGATGATGATGATGATGATGATTTGCTTTGGCATTGCGGCCTTATTCGCGGCCAGACGGACCGCTCGGCGAGGGCTGCCAACGCATCCGCTGCGTCCAGGCGGGGGCAACCGGAGCCGGCTGCTCCGGTGTCGGCGGCGGGTATCGGCTGTCGCTCCCACGCGACCATTGCCGGGGACCGCGACCTTGCTGGACCGAACAAGTGGACGAAAAGTGGAGGTGGCGAACTCCGACTTATGAGTGGATTTTTCAGAGAGAGAGAGAGAGAGAGAGAGAGAGAATGAATGAGAGAGAGAGAATGAATGAGAGAGAGAGAGAATGAATGAGAGAGAGAATGAATGAGAGAGAGAGAATGAATGAGAGAGAGAAATGAATGAGAGAGAGAAATGATGAGAGAGAGAAAGGAATGAGAGAGAGAAAAATGAATGAGAGAGAAAAATGAATGAGAGAGAAAAATGAATAGAGAGAGAAAAATGAATGAGAGAGAGAGAGAGAGAGAGAGAGAGAGAGAAAAATGAATGAGAGAGAGAGAAGAGAGAATGAAGAGAAAAAGATCTGCACCATAAAACAAGCTAAGCGCACTCCGCGGCAAGTCACGAAGTTCGACAGCGCATGGTTTACGAGCTCCGCGGGCCGAGCACATCCTACGCGCGGAGATGTGACCCTCACCACGGAGAGCGCGCCGCTCCGGAGGAGCTCCCCTGTAAATCACCCCAAGCAGCGTTTGCTCGCTTGTGCTCGCAGCGCGTGTTTACATGCCGTGCGAATGTACGGAGCTGTGTGCAAGAGCAAAAAGATTATGATGGAGTGAAGCGGAAGTTGCTGGATCCAAGAATAAATAATGTACCTGATCTATACTGACACAAACAACGCGGGTAACGGCGAAGCCGGGAGGGGTGGCTGTCACTGCAGTGCCTCTGACCGGAAAGCTATGGGGTTCGAGCCCCGATGGTGGCAGGTTTTTCGACACCAACTACATAGCTAGGTCGAATTCGGCTACTGTCTAGAGGATAATTCTAGCGGCCGGCTGCTGTGATCGGTAGTTTTTAGTGGTTTCTCCGATCAATACCAGTCGATTGCGGGAGGAGTACCCTACCAAACGGGCCATGGACGGCGCGCGATCTTACCTTCTCATTCCTTATCCTATTTTACCCCTCACACACTTACACTTTCTTATCTACACTATCATGCACTGCACTACTACACATGCCAGGAGACCGGTCGGGAACTTAGAGCTTATCCCGCCTGAAACGGTGTCGCCATGGTGGGAGGTACCTGGTTGGGAAAACCCAGGTAGCGGACAGTGGAGGAAGATCACCGGAACCTCCCGACTGGGAGGACACGGGTTAGGTTCCAGTAAGGTGTCAGAAAATGTGTTATATCAGTGAGTTTTTGGCCCTGTCAGAATTGAATTATTATTAGATTGGCTGCTCTGATTACTGATTTCCGTGCTTTCTCTGATCACTTGCAAGTGAATGCTGAAACAGCAGTCTTTACAACACACCACGAACTATGCCCAATGTTACCTTATCTGTCCTGCCCGCTGGCAACACGTAGAAGTTGATGCGCTGTAAAATCTCAATCAATCCAATGACAAATTTTGGAAGTCGCTGCAGGAATAGTCTCACGAAATGAAGTTTAAAATATATTACACGAACGTGTTTATTCTTACAGTTTAGATCCCATGTTGTGGTACATTGTTCTTCAAATTTGTCTATGTGCTTCTGTGATTAGATGGTCTGAAATCATTATCTCCACTCTCTCCAGGTCCAAGTCACTGCGTAGGAATGGAAGGCTCGCTTTGAATAATTTTGTTTGAGTAAATTTTGTATTTTTGTACATACTGGTTGAACCAGATTCCTCTTTTCAACTGAGAAGAGCCTCTTAAACTTTGTCTTACTGGACTTCAAGTTCACTCTAGACAGTAATAAATGGTAAAATCTCACCTGAATAAACAATCCAAAATTGTTTCAGCCGCAGATAGTAATACTAAGTTCTGCCTCCGAAATAAATTTGTTTATTTTTGCATTTTACGATATCAATTATAATGTTGCATTGTTGTTACTAAATATCAGGTTCGAGATTGTTTCAACTATTCACAAGCAGAATAAAACTCTTATGGATAAGTAACTTATTATACCTCATGCATGGAATGTAGATGGTTTGGTATATGATTCTCCTGGCCGATATATCACCCTCGGCAGTGCACGCCTTTGCTGGCAACGTGTTTACATGTCATGAACACGTTACGGAGCGATATATGAGTAGAGAAGCCAAACTATTGTGATCGAGGTGGACGGAAGTGAATGAAACAAAATAATGTAACTATTAAAAGTACGAGACTAAGAAGTGCAATAAAATATTATTTTTGTGGCCAGGGGTTGTGAGTCCAGGTTATTTTTGGATGTGGTAGTTATTGACCCTTTCCTTACGCAGTGCAAAGTTTTAAGAAAATAATAGGTAAGCAATCAGCAATGACTGAACTCTGACTTGCTATTAAGCTAGTGTCGAAAATCGTGCCACCGTCGAGACTCGAACTCTAGGACCTCCCGGTCAAAGTCACTGCAGTGACATCAATTGATGCCCTAAACCACTCCAGCCGACTGGATTTTCGAGGGACTGAAAATCCTCAGAGTGACTTGTGGCATGTAAATGAACCCCGGCAGTTGTCCGGCAAAAGTAAATACCTCACGCAATATTTTGTACCTTTAGCATGTTCTATCGACAGACAGCTCGTCTTTTGCGACAGCTGTATATCGTTATCGAAGAACGATATCAGACAGAGCAAGTGAGATCGAGAGAGGGGGCTCAATGCGTCAACTGATTTCTCATCAGTGTGTCCTGGAGGTCCTAGGTACGAGTTCCGACATTGGGAAGATTTTCGACACTACCTTGTCAGCTAGGGTATGTGTAGAGTTGTGTGTCATATTCACTTAAGAATCCAAATACCAAAAGAAATTTTTATGAAGTCACGAATGAGGCGCTATAGACTGTAGTTCTCCATAAAGTACTTTGAACTGAATGCGTTCAAAATTTGAAATTTGAGAGAAGATTGGATTTACTTTTTCGCCGATTGCTGAAGTTGTAGTTGAAATTGGCAAAAGTTGTCTTCTAAGTTCGCAGAAGCTCTTATAACAAAGTCTTCTTCCAATTCCTAGAAGCTCTTATAACCAAACCTGGAGAGGTGGCTCAGGGCATCAACTGATGTCACTGCAGTCCCTCTGACCGGGAGGTCCTAGATTCGAGTTCCGACATTGGGAAGATTTTCGACACTACCTCGTCAGCTGGGTCGGATTCAGCTGTTGTCTGGAGGAGAATTCTAGCGGCTGGCTACTCCGATCGGTAGTTTTCCGTGGTTTCTCCGATCAACACCAGGAGCATGTCGGTGCAATACCCCAACAAACGGGCCAAGCATCGCACGCGATCTTTCTTTCCTCATCCTTTTCCTATCATCTCTCCTTACATACACTTATACTAACTTGCACTAACCAGGAGAACGGTCGGGAGCCTAGAGCTTGTCCCAGCTAGAGTGGTGCTCTGTTATTGGGAGATACCAGGTTGAGAGAAACCCCGCTAGCCGACCGTAGGTCGGCGCATAATCTCGCCATCCAGCGGGACCGCCACCTCCCGATGAAAGAACATGTACTACAATTACGGGAATAATAACCTCATTAGTTGACGTGCCTGGAGTCACAACAAAACAATCAACCAAAGCAAGTGAGCGTCATGTTCAGGTGCTACACGGGACGCTGACGATTTGCGCCTTCTCGAAAAAGATTGTAGCCTCGCGACGGGAAGCAGTCTTCAAAGAAGGCCCGGGCAAATACAGGCCCAGAACACGACCACATAGATATCTCCCCTCAAGAATCCCGAACGGAAAATAAAATAAATAAAATACAGTAGCTCTGACTCACGTTCGTTTGTCGTACGCCCTTTTTCTGGAGGAGTCCCACCCCGCCCCGCCGCTGAAGCAGCGCGAAAGCAGACGGTGATGAGGTACAACGTTCTCTTAATGAGGCTCTGAGGTTGTGGACGAAGTTATTGCCTCAATTAGAAGCCCCCCGCCGTGTGACGGTGTGTGTGTGCGTGTGTACGCCGAAAGAGCCCCTCCCGCAGAACGTGAAAGGAAAGTAAATGACCATCGAGAATAAGAGTTCGCTAATGAAATCGTCAAAAGTGTACGCAATTATACGTGAATTAAGATAATAAAAACTCATGTTTTAAACATGAGTGGGTGCTTTGTTTATGTTGATGTGATTCAAGGTAGGGAAATAAACGAAGAAAAATAACACCTTTTGATATCGTGACCACTGTGCCTGGTATTTTTCTTTTAGATTTTAATAACTTAGATATGTGTGTGTATTATTTGTGATTACGAAGGACCATTGAAAAGGACGGTGCCATTTTTAAAATAATTTTGGTTTCAAATAAAAAATAATGTTTAATAAATAATTATTTCAACCACCTTTTCGTTTAATTTCATAAACGTTAGACAGTACATTATATTCTAAAATAATTAATCCACTAAAACAAAAATATTGTTGTTTTACAGTTTTATTACATCAATTGTTTAACGATGGAGATATTATAACGATCTCTGTATCAACCGTGAATTTAGTTAGACTCCTTTCCAAAAGGGATTCTGTGAGATAGCAGTTTGTAGGAATGAGATGACGTTATTAAGTAGGCGAAAGATGGATAATGGTGAATAAGAAAGGAAGATGCGATTGTTGTAAGAAATAAAGGTTTAAGGAAAGTGTTATTTTCTCATATCGTGGTCTCTGGCATAAAACGTGCATTTCAAAATATTAAATTACATTATCGTTCTCGTTGTGTAATGACCCTATTGCCCACTTTCCACTTCTGGGGCCGGGCCTCAATTCCCGGTAACTCCATATGGAATTTGTGGTAGAGTTCGCAGTAGGTTTTCTCGGGGTTCTCCTGTTTTATCCGCCTCTCCACTGCTCCACTTCGTGAGTAAACATTTCAATAGGGCAGCGCAATTTGGGTGCCAGTATAAAATGGTATCAGTTATAGGACGCCAGAGTAATCAGTAATTACTTCCCAGTTAAAACCGTCAGTGCCAACCGGCAAGTATTTACACACCACTGACGACACTGTTGTCCGAGAACTATCAGGATGCACTGAAGAAGCACTTTAACAGATATTGAAAATGGGTTTGAGAAACGTTAAGATTCAAGATATTATTTATCATGTAATGTCTTAAATCTTCACCTATTTCGTTGTGCGCACGGGAAGAATTATGATTCCCATCCCATTTAACGAGTGCTGCAGCAATTCGATGCTTAACGATCAGCTGCAATGATCCCACATTATGCACCTTACACATAATGGTCAGCTGCAACCCTCGTGGCTTGACTGTCCGTATCTTTTCCCATTTCTCCCTCTTTGTCTTATTTATCTTCATTTTTCCTATTCATCCTAATTATTCTTTTCCCAACTTCTTCACATTTTTCTCCTCCTCCTCCTCCTCTTCCCTTTTCTCATTCCCCCTTCTTTCCTTCATCATAATCTTTTCTATCTCATCTTTGCCTGAGTCTTTTTTGTTCTCCCTCTCCTGCCAGACGCTCTTGGACCATCACCTTCCACCTGCACCTCCGGCCATCGTCGTGGTTCCAGACACATGGCACCACAAGTTTCCTCAGACGCAATGGTGTGCGTGGGGAGCCCTCGCGGGGAGGGCCGTAACTTCCCGGGGCGCTGGGGGAGTGGCCGTGGGAGGGCGGAGGCGGAGGCGGAGGCGGAGGCGGAGGCGGAGGCGGAGGCGGAGGCGGAGGCGGAGGCGGAGGCGGAGGCGGAGGCGGAGGCGGAGGCGGAGGCGCTCTCAAGAGTTCCTGACCCGCGCACTCCACAGTGTAGCTACTTTGCCCCGAGCCTCCGGAGCTCCACACCTGCCAGCATCCCATATCCCCACCGCTCGCCTCCCCACGCAGACAACCCGCCCGGGCTGTCCCTGGAAGTTCCTTTAAAACTATTTATTTACGCACTTATTTTTAATTTATTTCTTTTCTACTTGTTCATTATAGATTTTTATTTATTTGTTTATTTCTTTTCATTTATATATTTTTACTTTCTCGTATACATACGTATATACGGAGTAATATGCGTAGTATAAAAAAAAAGTTATGTAATGCTGCGGAAAATCGATTTCGAGATTTCAACGGAAATACACGTTTTGGAGTCCCCTGATACCAAAAAGGTGTTTTTTCTCAAAACGTCCGTTCGTCCGTCCGTCTGTGAACCCTACTAGCGTCTAAACCACGCGTAGGATTTTTATTTATTCGTACCCGGTAGATCCTAAAGTAAATTTCTGACAGTGTGCGCTTTTTGTGCCACTTGAAAAGTTGGACCGAATCTGGCAGTTGCCTAGACAATAATTCTAGAGGCCCGCCTTTCTAATCGGTTTTTACCAGAGCTTCTGACCAATACGATATAACATAATGAAACTTTGACTAATAATATTATGAATTATGGGCGTGTTTGAAACATGAAACCCTTCCTTTCAGGAAGAAAGGCAAGTTGGTTTGGCAATGAATGCCGTAGAGTTGGCGAAATGAAGGCGACGGTACGGTCCCACTCGCGAGAGGAGGGGGCGGGGCGAGGGCCGGGAATTCCAGCACATGCGGCCGGCCGTCGCTGAGTGGCGGAGTGGCTGAGCGGGTCAGCGCGTGAGTCAGCGGCGAAGCCTCCTCCTCAGGTGCGCCGCCGTGTAATTGCCGCGAAACATCCCAGAGATGTTTACCACCCCCTCATTGCCCCCGCCGCCTCCACCCCCCACCATTGGCCGCCCCGGGAGAGGTGGCTAAGGGCATCAATGATGTCACTGCAGTTCCTCTGACCGAGAGGTCCTTGGTTCGAGTCCCGACGGCAGCAGGATTTTCGACACTAGCTTGTCAGCTAGGTCGAATTCACACGCTGCCTGGAGGAGAATTCTAGAGGCCGGCTGCTCTGATCGGTTTTCCGTGGTTTCTCTGATCAACACCAGGCGAATGTCGGAGCAGTCCCCAAATAAACGGGCACGGACCGCGCGCGAGCTTTTCTAACTCTTCTTGTTGTATACTTTCCCCTTACACACACTTGCACTACACTATGACACATGCCGGGAGACCGGTCGGGGGTTTCGAGCTTGTCCCGGCTGGGGCGGTGCCCCACTGGTGGGATAACTGGCTATGGATCGGACAAACCCATCTCGATCAGGTTTTTCGTCCAGTTTCCCTGATCCATTGAGCAAATGCTGAGATGGCCCCTTGTTTTGCTTCTGAACATTAATGTAACTTCATTTTCTGTGCACGTCTTCTAGAATTCAGTGGGAAATACAATTATTCAAATTATCATTTCCATGTTGTCGCGGCAGGAAGTAATAAGAGCCAAAATTTATTGCTTATTTATCCTTGAAAATAGATTTTATTACATGGGAGTTTTTTTTTTTCTCCCTTTCAAAATTCAAAATTTAAGTAGTATATGACTTAGTGTAGGGATCACAGAATTTTGAAAATGTGCACACAATTCACTTTTCCGCATAGCACGTCATTCGCAGTTGTTTTTTTTTTTTTACGTAAAATAAATTAAAAAAATATACCACCAAAAACTACCGATCAGAGCAGCCGGTCGCTAGAATTCTCCTCCAGACACGTACTGGATTCGACCTAGCTATCTAGCCAGCGTCGAAAGGCCTGCTACTGTCGGGACCCGAGCCTAGGACCTCCCGGTCAGTGGCACTGCAGTGACATCAGTTGATGCACTGAGCCACCTCTCCTTACGGATCCAATTTTGAGAAAATTTTGGAAAGACTTTGATGCTTCATGCAAAGTTCCTAACCAAAAGGCTACCCAAAATCAAAATATCCGTTTCAAATTCAAAGGCCTGCCACTTCATCTACGTCGTTTGAGGAATATAAATTTTGGCGAAAATCGAGCCTACGCTTTAACCATTTGCATTATTCACAGACGGACAGACGTTTTGGTGTAAACCAATTTTTCAGCATGAAGGAGCAAAAAAACAAAAATTATGACTGCAGAACGTATTAGCAGCAGATGTTTATTACATTTATACATTATTATTTAACATTAATATATACATGCATTTTTACATATATTATTTTTTAAATACATTTATTATTACAATAATACATATGTAAACATTATTATATTTTAACCATGTCATTTAACAAAAATCAACAATTTTAGGTATTAGGGACCTACAAAATTAGCTACGAACAGAGAAAGTCTTGTAATGCGTAAGTAGTATGCGAGAAAGTAAAACTATTGCAGAAATTCGTAGGATAATTATTTTTCTGAATGTTCATGCATTACGATTATATTCATTGGACGATTTAAAAACTGCTAAAACAGCACGTCCTATTAAAACTCACACATGTACTAAAATTATTGCATTTTATTTACTCTTATTCCTTTGTGCTAATAAATTTTAACAAATTGTGTAATTTGCAGTTGAATACGCGGCTCACATCAATTCGAATGAAGATACATTTAATTTTAAAACATTCTGATGGATTAACACTTCTGAAAATTCAAATTAAATAACACAGTTTTTCCGAGATTTTATCAAAACTGGAAGAACGGTTGGGTACGTTGGTGATACACAAAACAAACCACATTTGCTCACGTAATAAAATTCGAACTTAAAGGATTAATAAATCCTACACACTTTCATTTGAAGTTTAATAATTTTCTGGTTCTTTCCCTTTCTTAGAATAACTAGATGAGTTATTTCCCTGTGGTACCAGGGGCTTCAAGGGAATTGAGAAATGTATGTTGAGTCATGAATGTTCTGACATGCCACTTTTATTCCATTGAGCAAGAAAGAAAGAAAGAAAGTAAAAATGGGAATTCTTAGCTTTTGTAATTGTGCTTTGATATTTCGCAATTCTTTAGTCATTTACTCGGATACCAAGAAAAATGACACACAATCTCCCTCTTCGGATACTATACCACCTACTTTGAGCCCAAACATCTCTCTTCATAGTTTAATAGGCGGGGAAAAAAGTACGGAGATTCAATTTAAGAAAAACTTTCGGTCAACGACATCTGAAACATGAAACGCGAATTTAAACAGCGAAAGTGCTACGTATGACTTCTTCCCCCGAATAAATTTATTCATCGCTAACTGATGAATATTCTTAGTATTTTTCGTCTTTCTTTGTGCAAACTCTGATAATGGAATATCCAACGGCCAATATCGAGACGTCCTCTCGCGAGAACAGCACGTTTACTCAATGAATGTACTTGAGAAAACTGCAAACAGAAGAGCCTGCATCAGAATAAGCAAACGTGGCTCGAGCTTACTTCTAAGTTTCTTCACGTCTATTTATGAACGTATTTTGTCTATCTATTTTTCCTTTTCTTTTTTCTATGCGTAAATTTTGCTGGAAAACGCATCGATTCATGAAGAGGAATCCTCTTAGAGGAACGACTCTTGGACCTTGTGCTAGGAGTCAAATAGTCTTCTTTGGTGACATTCGAAAAGGAAAAATCATCGAAAAAATGGGCCATTTTATCGGTTCTTTGGGAACGATAGTCTGCGCCGTATACACCTACGTGAGCCGCAAATGTACGAGAGCGCATCCGACTCCGCCATCGTGACTCATATCAATCCTTCGCGAATAAACTTATGTACAGAGTATGTTTATGCAAACTTCGCTGTAGAAAAATCCAGCGGCAAAAGTACTCTCCTACAGGAACGATGCACATGCTTGATCTGGCTGCATTTGAGGAATCTTCAAATAGAGGAATCATGTACTCCAAACCTTTTGCACCGCTTGTTTGTCTATAGTCAATACTTCATTCTCACGCACATTTCTTCCCACGTTACGTTTGTATCCGAATCCGCGATCATGACTCATATCAATCCTTCGCAAATAAACGTATATACAGAGTGTGTTCCTGCGTGTTTCTGCTATTTTACGCGAACTGTGCTGTAGGAAAATCCAGCGGCAAAAGAACTCTCCTACAGGAACTATGCACCTGCTCGATCTGAACGGATTTGGGGAATTCTCAAATAGAGGAAACATGTACTACAAACCTCATGCTTCGCTCGTTTGTCTGTAGTCAATACTTTATTCACACGCACAGCTTCTTCCCAACGTTACGTTTATGTAAAATGTTATTTAAAGTTTCCTATTTTAGTTAAACAGTAGTTAAACGAGAAATTTGTATATTTGTAATACTAATCAGAATTCTTTCCTAATATGTATGGTCAACTCTGGATATATTCATCTCGGATACAGTGAACTTTTAAATATAGTGAATCGGGGAAGGTGGCTAAGGGCATTACCTATCACTGCAGGGGCTCTTAAGAGGGGGAGGTCGTAGTTTTGAGTACCGAAGTGGCAAGGTTGTCGACACTTAGCTACATAGCTAGGTTGAATTCAGTAGCAGTCTGGAGGACAATTCTAGCGGTCGGTTACTCAGACCGGTAGTTTTCCGTAGTTTCTTAGATCAAAACCAGGCAAATGCCGTAGCAGTACCCTAACAATCGGGCCACAGACCGTGTGCGATCTTTCCTTCCTCTTCCTTGCCCTATCCTCACTCTTACACACATATACTCTTACATGCACTACACTACCAAACATGCCGGGGGACCGGAGCTTAGAGCTTGTCCCGGCTGGAGCGGTGCCCCGCTGGGGAGATACCTGGTTGGCGAAAACCTCGCTAGACGACGGGAAGGTCAAAGCCAGATTTCAACATCCGATGGGGGGAAATCATTGTTACCTCCCGACGAGAGATCATGCATTATACTTACGGGACTAATGAACTTAGCAGTTGACGCGTTAGTAATCACCAATCAATCAATCCGATATCGATTAGTGTAGTGCATGTTTTTTTTCTCGGGAGATGGCGGTTATCTTCCCCCGCCGGATGGCGAGACCCGGCGCCGACCTCCCGCCGGCTAGTGGGGTTTCCCCCTAATCAGGACTCTCCCACCAGCGGGGCACCGCCCCAGCCGGGACAAGCTCTAAGCTCCCGACCAGTGTCCCGGAATATGTGATAGTGTAGTACATGTTAGTGTAAGTGAGTGTGTAAAGGAAGATGATAGGACAAGGAAGAGGAAGGACAGATCGCCCGCGGTCCGTGGCCCGTTTGGTAGGGTACTGCTCCGGCTTTCGCCTGGTGTTGATCGGAGGAACCACGGAAAACTACCGATCAGAGCAGCCGGCCGCTAGAATTCTCCTCCAGACAGCGACTGAATTCGACCTAGCTGAAAAGCTAGTGTGGAAAATCCTGCCGCCGTCAGGACTGAACCTAGGACCTCCCGGTCAAGGCGCTGCAGTGACATCAGTTGATGCACTGAGCTACCGCTACCGGTCAATCCGATATCGTGAACAGAAGTTACTGATCCCCAACTAGATACATAAGAGATAAAGAATATAAGATTCAGTTATAGAGAAGTCTCAAAATCGGTTACAGTGAAATTACAAAATAAAATTTTTTCATGGAAAAAATACTCTTCAGAACTGCAAATTCGTTTATCATTAAGGGTTTCTTGGTGGGGTCACGCGAGTCGTTCTTGAATCATTGATGTTGAATGATAGGGGGACTCGTGCCACTGAGGGAATCGATTCAGCTCATCAGTGTAAGTTTTGTCCAGTCGGAACATTTCATAGGCGTGAACCACAAGTTAAAAACTAGTGAAACTGAATCTAGCTAGAGTATCGTGAAAACGATTAAACACTTTTAAAAATCAAGAGTTAAGAGGCATTTAAGGATATTGAGACTGCACATAGATAGTTGGACTGTGAGGACAATGTACAACCGCTTGTGAAGGAAACAGTAAGATATTGAAATTTTCAATTCGCAGTGATTTGAAATTCTACACTCTAAAATAATTAAATAATTAATAATGGAGAATCTGTGTAACATTTTGTGATTATCAGATTTAGTGAATACCAATGTATAGAGAGTACAAAAGTTTTTTTAAGGGCGTGGAAGGGGTCAAATTGCTCTTGTGGACACCACACTTAACATGCCCTCTCCTGCGCTTATTTTTAGGCCGCCGGAGTGACCAGCTGCTGATTGAGCACGGCCGGTGGCAAAGGAGGCAATAAGAGGCGCTGGGTGCGATTGGCTCTAGTTTAACAAATCCGTGGACACGCAGGCAATTGTAGAAGGCCAGTGCGGGCAGTCTGAACCCAATTCTTACATTTCGGCAGTCCTGGACTAGAGTATACACGGATCCCTGGACAGAGTATCCCAATAAAGTGAGATCGGATCCCTGACAAAGTATTCACCGATCCTGTGAATACTCTAGTCTGGATCCCTGGACTAGAGTATACACCGGATTTCTGAACTCGAGTATTCACTGGATCCTGTGAATACTCTAGTCTGGATCCCTGAACTAGAGTAGACATCAGATCCCTGGACTAGAGTATTCGCCAGATCCTGTACTCAGCTGGATCCCTGAACTAGAGTAGACATCAGATCCCTGGACTAGAGTATAGACCAGATCCTGTGAATACTCTAGTCTGGATCCCTGGACTAGAGTAGACATCGGATCCCTGGACTAGAGTATAGACCAGATTCGCGCTCGCAGATCGTAGCAGTCCGTCGCGGAGGTTATTCATCCCCGCATAACATCGCCCGGGGCGCTCACGTGCATGCGATTAGCGAAGGTTCTCGGAGAGCAAGGCGAGGATGAAGAAACGCAAATAGCCCGAGGCAGGCGGGGGGGATGCATCTCCAAACACTCGCCCCCACCCCGCCCCCCACGGCCTGCGTGCAATGCGCCAGCGGTCAGCGATCCCCAGCACCTGCGATGCGCTCGCGGTCGCCGACTCCTCGCCTCTTTGAGGTGGAATTTATTTTTTAGTTTTCTGCCGCTAGCTCCTGGGCAGCGCGGGAAGTATTCTTATTTTTTACTGATACGTAGGGAATGGAATTTTTTGTAATAAACATGCAAAATAGGTACATATGTATGTGCTTACTTTTTCAAAACATGTAAGAAAAAATAGACAATATGTAAAATAAAAATGCATTGTTGGGTTCAAAATTGTTCTCTACAAATCTTTTCACGTGTTAAAAGCACGTACTACAATTTCGGGACTTGTGCCCATAAGAGTTGAGGGGCCTGGAAACATCTATCCATAAATCATAATCCAACCATCAACCGAAGGAGGACACTGTTAGCACATCGGCGACCAAAATTGATTCAAATTTGGCGCCGTACTTTGAAACCTATCATTATAACAATTCCTTGCCGCTATTTCACAGCAAAGAGCATGCATTTTTAAACGTCCTGCGTCGGTCTTTAATATTTTTTCTCCAAAAACAGCGCGCTTGCTTCCAGAGGGAAAGACAAAAACATCTTTCGCGGGAAACTCTTTGGAAGAACAAAAACAGTTGAAGAGTTGAACTGTTTTTGCAGAAACCCGGTAGGCTGCGCCAGGTACCGGAGACACTGTGAAGTATCAACATTTCAGAGTTAAAAGTCCTCCAATTGAAAGCGCGATGGAATAGCGTTATTTAAAAGGGTAGTGGCCGAAGACAGCTTCGCGGTTACTCGACTCGCCTCGCGCAAGTAAAACACCGTTAAGATGCACGTATATATGCTACCGACTATTAATTTAATTATATAGGGTTGGTATTGCGACAACAGCTGAGAGGTTTTGGCGCGCAAAAGCATTCTCATTGTCGAGATTTCGAAGAAATACAACGACTTTATGATCGTATTGTTGGAAATTATTGTTAAAGAATCTTGCAGCCGTGTGTATACACAAAAGATCGCCTCATCAGTAAAAAGGCGTGGTAATTCACATCTGGGTGGCATGGAAGAAATTATTTTCGACTAGTGGTAGCCGTGGGTTTCTAGTGCGCGTGAGTGGCAATATCAAACTGAAATGATATGTCGCATCATAATAGAACACAATCTTCTGTTCGTCTAAGGAAGCATGGACAGCAAGCATTTTCCCTAGTGGCAAGCTAGGAAGTGGGTAGCCACGCTTTGCAGCAACCCATCCATCATTCTATTCCCCTCCCAAACAGTTCTACTGAAGCTACCTGGCAGCGTTAACAGGCCCGAAGCTGTAGAGCATTCCATTCTTTCCACATTATTGATTGATTGATTTGATTGATATTTTTTTGTGTTTCCGGGCGCGTCAACTTCTTCGGTCATTAGTCCCTAAGTGTAGTGCATGTTTTTTTCTCGGGAGATGGCGGTGATCTTCCCCCGCTGGATGGCGAGATCTGGCGCCGACCTACCGTCGGCTGGTGGGGTTTCCCTCAACCAGGACTCTCCCAACAGTGGGGCACCGCCCCAGCCGGGACAAACTCTAAGCTCCCGACCGGTCTCCTGGAATATGTGGTAGTGTAGTGCATGTTAGTATGAGTGTGTAAGGGGATAGGACAAGGAAGGGGAAGGACAGATCGCGCGCGGTCCGTGGCCCGTTTGGTAGGGTGCTGCTCCGACATTCGCCTGGTGTTGATCGGAGAAACCACGGAAAACTACCGATCAGAGCAGCCGGCCGCTAGAATTCTCCTCCAGACAGCGACTAAATTCGATCTAGCTGAACCGCTAGTGTCGAAAATCCTGCCGCTGTCGGGACTCGAACCTAGGACCTCTCGGTCAGAGGCGCTGCAGTGACATCAGTTGGCGCACTAAGCTACCGCTACCGGTACCACATTCTTCTCGCTCGCATTTCAACGCATATGAACTGTACAGAACGCGTGCGCCATTGGCTGAACCCTGCCGCTGCGCCGCGCCCTTTTTAATTTTCCCCTCGCCAGTAGCCCTGGCAAGGCGGGAATTTATTCATGTATTAGGATACAATAATAATGCTCAAACCGATAAGGTTTTTGGAGTTTGATGAGGGCGATATCTTAAATATACTAATTAAAACTAATCTTAACCTAATTAAAACTGAACAGTGCCTCTTTGGGCTCATCGTTTTATTTAGGAAGGTTCACAGAATGAAGTTAAGCGTTCTTTTGAATGTTCGCTGCGCCGCGCCTGGTGTCTGCGCGCGCGGTGCCAAAAGGCGCGAGGCGGGCCTTGCGGCGGACGGCTGAGAGATGGTCTCGCGCCGCGCGGGGCGCTGGGAATTTACGGCGCGCGGCTGCGCACAGCCATTAGATCGCGCCTTACGGGGCGCGGGGCGATTAAGACCTCCTGGCCCAGAGAGAACTCGCGCGCCGACGCGCCAACCTCCCCACGGGCACATTTCGAAGTAAAATTCAGAAGTTTCCATGGAAATGGGGCTTTTCCCATGTTTTTAAGAGATATTCCTTTCAACTGCTGTATTGTGAAAAGTCATGTCAACGTTAAGTGATATCATTCAAAATTTAAACTATGGTTTTGTTAGATTGGTATAACATAATTGTATTCTGAAAATTCTGCGTAGGTTTAGAAAGTGTTGTCCACAGCACGCAGAGAAATGGAAAAGTTCATTTCTTACGAAATGAGGAATCCAGAGATGATTTTGTGGGAGATGAAGTATTGAAGGGGCAAGTGTTTGATGTTTTGAATAGTGCTAATTCAGTATTCGGTATGGATTTGTATATTTCGAATTGACTACGGAAATTAATGCCTAACGATCAAATTTATCTTCTTTGACTAGATGTTTTTGAAAAATAGTTTTAGTAATGGCTGCCCAAATCAAGCAATTATAAGGTAGCGAAGATCGAATAATGTATTTCATAACGGATACAACTGTCTCGTACTGGTGCATGATTTTCTGTTAGAAAATGGATATAACTTCAATTTTTTAAAATTTGATTTGCTTGTGAAGGAATATCTTTCAAAAGACATTGCGATCTCTCTGTATGCCTAATATTGCCAACGGGAGAAAGAATTAGCTATTGGGCAGAAGAATTAATTATCTTTAGTGAATTGATTTTTAGTAATGAGCTTTGAGAAAACACATTTTTGGATGAAGTTTAGATTACTGAACATTTATTTTCAATTTGTTTTGCCATTTTGATAAAATATTTAAAGTTCTTATAAATTTTCTCAAGCTATTATTATATTTTTATGTGAAAGAAATATTTACCTATCATCTGCAAATAGTTGTTTCCGACATTGCGAATGTTATAAATTAAACAGAGTTGGTGATATGAATAAAGACGACCTCATTACTGCAGGGTTTTTCACAGACCCAAAATGAAGAGTTAGGCTTTTTGTGGGGGATGGGGAGGAAACTGTGCAAGAATACAAGAAAAATAGGGGAAAGAGACAATAAGGAAGAGGCAAAAATCTTAAATAAATATAGTCCACACTGGCTGATTAAGAAGACAAATAACTGTAGCATATCATCAAAAGTTCTCAGCTAATAATCGTTTCGGTTTTAACAACAGTATTGATTTTTGATTAATTTGAACTGCTACTAATCCTCCCGTTGCATTTCCTTTTTCTGAAATTTTATCTGCTATCTGTAACTAAATACTTTAGATGTATACATTAATTGTAATCTTATTGTGTATTTATTTATAATTTTGTTATATCTTTCTGTATCTTGTAGACTGACGATGACGGCAAAGCCGTCGAAAGCCGGCTATCTTAATAAAGCTAATACGTTGACGAAGATGACCTCTTTTATTTCTTCTTATAAGAACGTCAACAACACCAAATCAGAATTCCCACAAAACAGTAATACTTTCCTGGTAGTATCTTGTTGAAGGTGATGCCAGTGTTCCACTCTCTAACGGGAAGCTTTTCTCCCCTACCTGCGCCTTTCGCTAATACACGTTCGTTGCGCGCTCATAACATTAAAAAAATGAGGTAGTCGTAAACGTGCCGAGTCGTTTATCACGCCTCCGTTGAAATATGCGCGTCCCGCGGTTGTTTAGGCTGTGTCCTTTCCGGCGGAGCATACCGGTTCCATCAGATGCGCCGCGTCAAAGCGCGGAGGCTTGGCCCCGGTCAGGGCTTGCACGGGTGGTCGACCAGGAACTAACGGGACGCCCCGCGTCGATCGAGCAGTCGACGCGCGGCAATCGATGTCACTTGCGCTCGCCGCTGCGCTTCCTGGACGGCCATGGCTCAATGTAAAATGAATCATTAACCCGGTTTTATGTGAGGGCGCAACAAATAATGTGAATGTTAAATTAAATAAGTTAAATAGTAGTATATTTGACGTTTGCAGTCTAAAAGAATCCGTAATACAGACAGACGGGAATGTGACATTTAAAACTTCAGATTCAAAACCGGAGATGGTGAAGCGGGACTAGCACAATGTTTCCTAAATACCGACATACCGATTTTGGAGTATATTGAGGGTCCAATGTCATTGTGTAAAATGAATCATTAACCCGTTTTTATGTGAGGGCGCAACAAATAATCTTCTTCTTTCTAGGGTTTTTATCCAGCCGACAGCCGCTTACCCTTTACGTCCCGATGGGACGCATATTCGACCATACACTAGACACCAACACACTTGCGGGGTCCTCTGATCTGGTGCAGCAGATCGCGAGACCCTCCGCGACAACACATACATACAAAGACAAGGGACAAACAATCATGCCCAAGACGGGACTCGAACCCGCGACCCTTCGGACCGAAGCGCTGAGTCGGTACTCGCTCTTAGCCACCTCGGCCATCCAGGTCGGCGCAACAAATAATGTGAATATTAAATTAAATAAGTTAAATAGTAGTATATTTGACGTTTGCAGTCTAAAAGAATCCGTAATACAGTCAGACGGGAGTGTGACATCTAAAACTTCAGATTCAAAACCGAAGATGGTAAAGCGGGACTGGCTGTTCACTTAATTACAAATGATATCACATTCCTAGTTATATTTCGGTTTATACTAGCCATGCTGAGAACACAAGACATCAAATGTCATTTGTCAATGGACAATCAGCGGGCCATTCAATAAGGCTAGTAATTATTCATGGGCGGCATCACGAAATGTCTTGGATAAAATCATTTTCACATCATAAAGGATTCTCAGAAACTATTTAAACTATATATCGCAGTTACAATACCAGAATCGAAATTCTATGTGTAAATTTCCAAGGGCAGCAAAAAGATTGTCAGCGAAAAAAAATTGACGCCATCATTTTCCTGAAAAGAAAGGATATTTTTGTCCATCGTTATTATTCAATAACGAAATAGTGGTTTATATTTCTACAAAATTGTGTTTGAAATTAACTTGCCTTGAATTGTAGTGAGAATCTCTAAGGACTTCTTAACAAAAGGTTGAATAGTGATAATCCAGTTTTTATAGAATAACTACTCACTGTCCGTGCCTTACACTTAGCGAACACGAACAATTCAGAGCAAGTGTTAGATTAAATCAATCATCCCATGAAATATGTTTAAAGAATTATACAGAATCTAATACAGATAATTTAATACAATAATTTAAGAATACGTGTAATTACGATTGTTAATCTAAGAATGAAACAAGAACGTGAAATAATTAGCATGCAGATTCCGTAGCCTTCATTGTCAGATTTTCATATACTTGGCACGATTAGTAGGTGCTATTAACCCCCAAGGACAGGCATAATGCACTGTCTCCGTAAGGGGAGCGGCCAGTTGGAGGAGAAAACCCGGTTTCAGTAGGACCGGATTTACCCACGGGACCTATGGGCCACTGGACTGGGACAAATCCAGGAGACCGACCAATTTTGGGACAATAGGCGCCGAAGGAATTCCGCTTCAAACTCCCTTGATGCACAATGTAGCTCAATTGGCTTTTCTTTCTGTTAATGTTCCTTGTACCCTGTAAGGAAATACATAATCTAAAATAATTGTTTTACTCCAGACATATCAAGGTCGCGGGCAAGCTAACACGCTTACTTAGAGCTCGCGGGCACAGCGTCCAGAGAAATTGGCGCGAGATTTAAAAGTAAAGGGTTGTAGTACAAATGCTACAGAGTGGCGGTTCGCCACTGGATACTTGGCCCACGACAGTCTTTGGGGGATGTAACGTGACAGTCATTGTTACGAATTTATCTATATTAATTCCTATTTCTCTTTAATGCAAAGAAATGATCCATTGAAATAAAATAATAAACAGCCAGATTTTAAACACCCAATTAAGGATAAAATTTTAAAAAATTGAAACCAAAGTATATTGATTTGGAAATTCTGTTTACTTAAGAGCGAAATAAAAGCATAACATTTCTACGTTCAGAATAGAAGGTTTAACACTCAAATATTATTTTATGGTGAACGCCCCGTCTGTAAGCGAGAATTTTTAGCTTTTAGAGACTTGTTAATTAATTTCACATTAGTGCAAAGTACAATAAATAACTGAATGATTTAATACCACAACACAAAACGAATACAAGGAAAGAATACACCATTCAACATTTTCCAGTCACTTAGCAAAATGTTTATGTAAGGAGAATTTAGTAAGAAAATAAACATAAAATAGTAATAAGTATGGGAAAATATAAACACAACACAATTCTCGGTTATTTGATTGAAAAAGTCTGGCAAACATACTTTCGTATGAAGCCACTATTCACCGCTTTGCGCCGATTCAGCTGATGCGTGTACGCTCCTTTCTGGATTTTAAGGGGAAGTGAGTGCGAAGTCAGGGGAAGTCGTCCGTGCTCTTACAAGCGCCGGGTTCCTACGCGGGTTAGTAGCTCCTGCAGGCGCGGTTTGAAGTGCCTGATTTACTTGAATGGGTGAAGGAACGAGGGTCCCGAAACTTCACCAGAAACTTCCCAGGTTTATTCCCTCTCCCATCTTCGGGTTTCAACCTCCTACTTCATTCTCTAATCTGTTGGATGATAAAAGAACTCAACGAAAAATTTTCAGCAGGAGAGTGAAATAGGCTGTATAAAGTTACTGACAAACGAACTCATTTTTTCTCAAGGAAAAAATTAACAAAAAACATTTTTAAATACTTTTCCTTTCTTACTGATGAAAAACATATTTAGGTTCTCAAAGTGTTCATTATGTTTGACAAACTTAGTTCGGAAGTGCAATTGACCTTACTAATGGAGAAATTCTAATATTTCTCAAACAAATCGACAAAAAGTAATTTACTTCTTATACAATTCAATTGTTTGTCATACTTCTGATTGATTGATTTTTTTGTGTTTCCGGGCGCGTCAACTGCTTCGGTCATTAGTCCCGTTAGTGTTGTGCATGTTTTTTCTCGGGAGAGGGCGATGATCTTCCCCCGCTGGATGGCGAGATCCGGCGCCGACCTACCGTCGGCTAGTGAGGTTTCCCCCTAACCAGGACTCTCCCACCAGCGGGGCACCGCCCCAGCCGGGACAAGCTCTAAGCTCCCGACTGATCTCCCGGAATATGTGGTAGTATGCATGTTAGTGTAAGTGTGTGTGTAAGGGGACAGGATAAGACAAGGAAGAGGAAGGAAAGATCGCGCGGTCCGTGGCCCTTTTGGTAGGGTACTGCTCCGGCATTCGCCTGGCGTTGATCGGAGAAACCACGTAAAACTACCGATCAGAGCAGCCGAACGCTAGAATTCTCCTCCAGACAGCGACTGAATTCGACCTAGCTGAAACGCTGGTGTCGAAAATCCTGCCGCCATCAGGACTCGAACCTACGACCTCTCGGTCAGAGGCGCTGCAGTGACATCAGTTGATCAGCTCCCGATCGAACATAGTTAGGAAAAGCACGAGGACAAGTCTAAGCATGTCTCTGACAAGTCTAGCGGACAAACTGAAAATGTTCTTGAAGAAAGCGGCGCGAGGCACAGTGGCCACGCTGCTTACCATCGAGAGAACAAAAGAGGGTTTCCCGCCGCTTTTCTTGGGGCGCGTACGTTTTCACTGCCTCTCAATTCCAACGTTGCGTGATTTCTTTAATCATTTAATTAATGTGGGTATCGCATTCAGAATTAATAAATATTGAATATGAATTTGAGAGCCATTGTATTAAGAAAATTGTAATTAGTATTTGAAATGGACGAGACCGAGTATTTTACAAACTCTCAAAAATTTCCCCAAATAAAAGGAATGATTTCACTTAAAATAAATGGAATCGCTAGTGACAGAATCTTTCAAACAATCGACGAAAAAATATTACTAAATCCACCACACATTTGCGGAATGTTTCTTCATAATTTTGAAAGCAACGTAGTTCGACATAACACACGCCCGAAGCAAAGCGTGTTCCAATCTCGTTTACACGGTCTTGGGCGCCGAATGGGAAATTAACCCGTGAACTTTCATGCGGAGAGCGCGTAACTCCCTGGCTACATGAGGCGGTGCCCACGCCAAATCTTCTTCCGAGCGCGTGCCTTGCGCGCGGATGGACCGCCTTGAAATAGCACGTGCGCGCGCACGCTCTCGCACGCACGTGCCGCGCACGCGAGCCGACATCGGCGGCGGCGATGACCGCGGCGATGACGGCAGCGATGATGGCGGCGATGGCGGCAGTGATGGTGGAAGTGATGGTGGAAGTGATGGCGGAGGCGATGGCAGAGGTAATGGCAGCGGTGATGGCGGCAGTGATGGCGGAGGTGATGGGGGGAAGCGGAGGTGAATGGTGGGTTGATGGCGACGGTGATGGCAGCAGGGGTGGCGGCAGTGGCGGTGGCGGGGGCGGTATCGGCGGCGGCGTCATGGACAGCCCAGGCGCGCGCGGCACGCAACGGATCGGAGGGCGCGCGGCAGGTTCTGCGCACAGCGCGCAGCAGGAGGTGGCGATACTCGTTTGTCTGCACGCGCTGCCACACAGTGGGTTCGGATGGGATCAAAAAATCGCACGTGTGGCTGTTCGTACAGTAAGTCAACGTACGTAGATTCCGGATCTGGAGTCAAAAATGGCATTTAATCCTATGCCACTTGCATTGTTGATTTGGATGATGATTATGGATTATGAAGGTTCAACTGTCAAAATGTTCGTCCAGCACAGAGGGTTCAAATTAGGTCAAACATCACGTATGCGCCAATTCTTACGATGCCTCGGCGTAATTAAAGTTGAGGCATATAAACAAATAAGACTCGTTTGTATATTTGCTCTACATCGGGCCAGTGTCGTTAATACCCATAATAAAGATGCAATATTTTTTCAACGTCCCTGGACCACCGTCCACCTTATGCGGCGCCGTCTATCACTGAACGCGAGGGGCGCAGCGCCGGCGCCGGGCGGTCCACAAATCACAAGTGCCCGGCGCAGCGGGCGGCAGTGGACCGCAACAGAGCGGAGAGTTGTTTGGTTTTTTTTTTTTTTTTTTTGTGTTTCCGGGCGCGTCAACGGCTTTGGTCATTAATCCCGTTCGTGTAGTGCATGTTTTTTCTCGGGAGATGGCGGTGATCTTCCCCCGCTGCATGGCGAGATCCGGCGCCGGGTGGGGTTTCCCCCTAACCAGGACTCTCTCACCAGCGGGGCACCACCCTAGCCGGGACAAGCTCTAAGCACCCGACCGGCCTCCCGGAATATGTGGTAGTGTAGTGTATGTTAGTGTAAGTGTGTGTGTAAGGGGAGAGGATAGGACAAGGAAGAGGAAGGAAAGATCGCGCGCGGTCCGTGGCCCGTTTGGTAGGGTACTGCTCCGGCATTCGCGTGGTGTTGATCGGAGAAACCACGGAAAACTACCGATCAGAGCAGTTGGCCTCTAGAATTCTCCTCCAGACAGCGACTGAATTCGACCTAGCTGAAAAGCTAGTGTCGAAAATCCTGCCGCCGTCAGGACTAGAACCTAGGACCTCCCGGTCAGAGGCGCTGCAGTGACATCAGTTGATGCACTGAGCTACCGCTCCCGGCAGCGGAGAGTTGGCGCCCAACGGACTTCCAGCCTGCCAGTAGCGGCGCGTACCGTCAGTGTACGTTCGTGAGCTGCGAACTAGACTGGTCGCTATGTTGCGGACTTAAATTTTATGTTCGCGCCCGACGAACTTCCACCTGTCAGCGCCCCAGCTTATTCGTGAGCTGCGAACTGACTGGTTTCTACTTAAATTTTAAATCGGACTTGTGTCAGATGAATGTTGGCGCCCAACGGACTTCCAGCCTGCCAGTAGCGGCGCGTACCGTCAGTGTACGTTCGTGAGCTGCGAACTAGACTGGTCGCTATGTTGCGGAGTGCTCAGATGCGTGTTCGCGCCGACGAACTTCCATCCTGTCAGCAGCAGCGCCTCCCAGCTTGTAATCGTGAGCTGCGAACTCGACTGGTTTCTAGGCTGTGACCTTAAATTTTAAACATCGCGGTGTGTGAGATGTCATGTTCCAAGGTTTTTATTCTGCCAGTAGCCGTATATCTCAGATTATGTCCTGACTGAAAGTTTGGACGATATGCTCCGGCCTTACATTTTAAAGACCACGACGTGTTTGTCCTTGCGATTCTCGTGTGCAATGAATTTCCAACCTGCCAGTAGCAGTTTACATCGTCAGCCTATGCCTATGAACTGCGAACTAGATTAGTCGCTGTGCTTAGACATAAAAAATTTAAAGATCACGGTGTGTCTTTCAGATGAATGTTCGGTCCACGGACTTTGTGCCAATAGTGATACATTTCCCCAGATTTATATTATGAGCTATTTCACAGCTGTGGTCCTAACTGATGGGAACCAGATTCATCTATAAAATATAATCATTACTAGGCTGTGATTTTAGGCATTTGCACATGTTTTTCTGAACTAAAACATCCCGTTTTGGAGGCATTTAATTTTGCATATTTTCCTTTTCTAATTGCATATATCACCAAATATATTTACATATCTATGTGCATATTTCGCTGTTGTTGTTGCATATAAATCACAGCCCTAATCATTACGTTATTGCAGGAGCAATATTTGTTCCCACCGGCATGAACCTTGCTTGTAGTACCATTTTATACCAAAAAAGCCGAAATACTTACGATAACTGAATTATGTAACAAGTCTCTGAGTCCGTATGAGCAACGGATCTGAACTGGGGCGATTCGACTTTACGACGTTTGGGCATCTTCGTACTGATTGTAATTTTGTAGGCAAAGGAAACCGCGCTTGTAGTCCGTTTAATCACATAATTATTTTTTATATTTTACAATTATAATTTCCTGCAAAATTATATTTATTTGATGATTAGAGACATGACACGAGGGAAATAATATTGATGTTCGAAGTTTCAATGCTGAAGAAGTTAGAACTTACTGAGGCGGGTACATTAGATTTTTGAGAATCGCCACGTTGCGTAGTTATTAGTTGTGCAGATTCTTTTAATTGCTGGAAGTTGAGAAGCCTTTACTAACACTTTTCCGTAACCATACCGAATAAGTTCCTTGAATTGCAACATGGAAAATAAAAAAATCTTAAAATATGTTCATCTTCTGTAAAAGCATGAAAATATTTTACTAATGAAAACTATTCATGTCTCAGAATTTACCCATTCTGCAACCAATTAGTTGATATGTTTCATTCTGACAGGCAATCGTGCGATATAAAGGGCCCTCAAACCCTGTACCTAAGTGAAGCTCCAATTCTAGAGGTAATTCGTTTAGATGTTTCTAATATTTCCTCCATCGTACACACAGAAAACGTTAAACAAATAATACTGCAATCATTGTCGTTATGAGGTAAACAATTCTTCTGCTTATGACTCTTTGAATAATTGTAGTTTCACTAAGCACGTTCAACTTCAAACCATCACCAATATTCAACGCCGAATAAATGAAATGAAATGACTCAACACGTGTAATGATTTGAGATTAATAATGCGCCATATAAGTTACTAATTTTGTTGTAACTATGTAAAATATATTTCCTGACCTTCTGCCCTACGACAAAAGATATTCAATCTTGTATCCTCATATTTTGTCATTAAAGGCATGGCTTTCAGTAGCGATAATCCCTAGCTTTGAAAATCATGTTACTGAAAAATTTCGCGTGTGATGGCGGGAGATCTGTAAAATAAATAATTATTTGTAAAAGATGGTGAATCACTGAAGTGCAAAGAGTGGCAATATGAGTTAGCTACCTTTCAAATCGCTTATTATTTTCTATAAGAATAAAGTTTTGTTTCGAAGAAATCGTTGAGGATGAGATTTATAATCTGTTGAGGTCAGTTCCCATGACTCTGAGATCGTAAAATTCTGGCAGTGAAAGGTAGGGGAAAATATCTACTTAATTTCGCAGGTGCTAAGCCAAAATAAAGACATACGTTACTTCCCTAACAAGCTTTACTGGTATAAAGAATGAATCATCGCAAATTGAATTGAGCACGTTATATCTGTGCTCGCTCATTTTATTGCGTGACTGATGTGAATCAGCAATTCGTGTTTATAATGGCTATTTCTTTTCTGCCGGAATTCTTGGAGGAGAGGATTAAATCTGTCATTAGAGAACGTTTTATGAATGGACCAAAGACTTTCGAATAATTTGGTATAGTAATAAATAAATTGTAATGACTAATATAAATAGTAATATATAATATATTTGTGAATTTGTAGACCCTTTGCACTATCATTGGTTTCTGTAAATATCAAAGTAGTGGCTGTATTACCACAATAAACGTCGAAAAAACATTCCTTAATGTGAAACTGAAAACAATAGTGTATTGATGACAATATCATTTGCAAATTTTTTTTTATTTTATTTTTTATTATTATTATTATTATTATTATCTATATTTTGACGTTCACGATATTACGATTTGACTAGTTAGGAAGTGTTTCCTGTACACTATTGCAACGGTTGTTGGACAATTGATAGTCCTAAAGAAATCTGAATAAAGAAGGGGAAAAGATGAGAAGGAAACATCACATGGGTTTCGAAAGCTTCAGAATTTATCATCTGCCTAGTGCAGTATCATATTCAACAAGTTACTTCTACTAATTTATTATGGCTGAAACAATAATAATAATAATAATAATAATAATAATAATAATAATAATAATAATTCATATTAAGAAAGCAGAAATCTAATATTTCAAAATACATTTCACTCTCAAGTGAATGCAAAGAAATATACAAACATTAAGTTGTATGTCAGGATTATACCACTTGCCATTACAGCAACTGAGCTTATAAAAACTCTAAGGTTCTCTCTGGGTCTTACTTCTCACAAAATTATTCTAAAAGGGCAATACAAGACCAAGTTATTGCCACGAACAACTAGAAGAAGTTACGGAAAAACACGACGTCCCAGACGAATACAGAATATGCAGTCACCAGAAACGTATCGAAAAACAGCATGTACAAATATGGCGAACACGGAGTACTTTCATTATTATAATATCACTGCAAACATTGTTCATCGCGCTTCTTCGCTCGCTAACTCGCACTTCTCTCGGACAGAGTTGCCCATATAATGAATATAATGCTAGATCCACAACGGATAACCAATGAACAATCTGTACTACCATATCCCATTCTACACAGATAAACGTACTGCTGCAAATAGACATGACATTGTATTGCACAATTTGAAAGAAGAAATTTCATTTCTCATTCATGTCACTCATCCAGCTGATTTCTATATTAATAATGCAAAATCTAAAAATAATCTAAATATGCTTGGAATATAATATGGACTCAATTCAGTTAAAATAATTCAATAGTCTTTTCAGCAACTGGTTAGGTCAACAAAACTCTAAAGATATATTTGAAAAAAATTGGTCTACATCTTCTAAGTACAAATATTATAATTCCTAAAGACCAAAATCCGTGAGTCAGGAAACATGTGTAATTGTTTGCCCGGTGTTAAATCAGCACTAACATTGATTGAAATACGCCTGAATAGACCTCTCACAGAGTAAAGATCGGAGTAAAACACAGTGACAAAGAGCTATAATGATAATGATAATGATGATGATGATAATAATAATAATAATAATAATAATAATAATAATAATATCGTGTTTTTGTAGATGTTGCTGTGCCGTGCGATCAAAACCAAGGAGGCGGAGAAACGAAAATATAAGAGTTACGAAATCGAGATCAGCCTAATGTGGGGCGCAAAATATTAAGTCGTCCAGATATTAATCGGAGATCTGGGATTTGTTACACAAAGTTTGTGTAAGAACTCGGCTAAACTCCCAAGTAATTCAAAAGACTGGGAAGTGCAAGGCATTGCTTGATTTGGAATAGTCCACATTTTGCGCAAAGTATTGTAGAGGCACTGACAGTCTCTAGATCTGTTCCTTAGGAAGCTAGTTGCAATCCTGAGAATATTTTATATTCAACCGACTCATAACATTTTTAGTTGTTAATAAGAAAATAATAATAGTAATAATAATAATAGTAATAATAATAATAGTAATAATAATAATAGTAATAATAATAATAGTAATAATAATAATAATAGCAATAATAATAATAATAGCAATAATAGCAATAATAAAGAGAATAAGAAGAGATGTGAAGGGCGGAGGTGGGAAAGTGCGAGTGCGAGGAGGCGGAAGCGGAGTCAGCCGCCAGCGAAATTCTGGCGCTGCGCAGCCTCATGAATAGTGGACGCGCCGACTCCGCGCGGCCGCCAAATCCGCTTTTAATTGCCTCCGCCGCCCCGCGCCCAGCGAAGCTCAGCCACGCACGGCACGCCGCTCCCTCCTCGTGCTCTCCTTTCTCTTCTCCCACTTCTTCTTCACTTTTCTTGTCATTTCTCCATTCTTTTCATACTGTCCACTCTCATTTCACTTTCTTCGTCTTCGCCTTCTTCTTTCTCTTCCCTTCCTTCGCCTCCCGTTTTTCTTCACTTTTATTATCTTCTCCTTTTTTTCATACTGTCCACTCTCATTTCCTTTCTTCGTCTTGCCTTCTTCTTCTCTTCCCTTCCTTCGTCTCCCGTTTCTTCTTCACTTTTCTTATCATCTTCTTCTCTTTCGTTTTCGTATTATCCACACTCCTATGTCTTTCTTTTTCTTTTGGCACTTCTCTTTCTGATCCTCTTCCTTCACGCCTACTGGGCTGCCTCTTTTCTTACACCACAGAATCAATGTAATGTACAGTCCTCGATGTTTTCATTAACTTTATTTCTCAGCTTTACTCTGTTCTGAAAATTTTCTGTTTTCTCACACCTTGGGGACTTTGGAACTACTGCTACTTTTTTGCCTACGTCTACAAAATCTCTTGATTTTTTGAATCTTGTAAAATATAAATTGCAAATGCATTGAATTGCATTTGTGTATTTCACATTTTGTATTATACATAGAAGACGACGTACAATTTCATTTTATTAAGTCAGATCATTCAGTAAGATTTACGTTTCGCGGTGGTTACAGTATAGAATAGATATTATAAAGAGCCTGAAAACGTCACCTAATAATCGTTTTAGATATCAGACAAATTTTCAACTCATGTAGCGTGAAATTGTTCTACTATTTGTACATTTCCAGACACATTGAATACAAGATATTGATGTTATATAATGAAATATAGTGTCTGCTGTTATATGATGATATACACGCCTTTTTGTGGTGTTATGACTTTAAAAAGCCACTCTTTGAATAACTTTTACTGCTAAAATTACTGCAGATGTTGCTTTTAGTTTTGAAAGCATCATAAAATACCAGTGTCTTTCCATTATTAGAAAATATGCCTGTCAAGACATTAGACTCGGTTAATTTTCTGTCAGACGCTTGTAGCACGGGACACCGTAGAAAGCCACAATTCGAATAACAGAGGCTCCGATAAGCAGAAAGCAGTATCGTAAATACCTCTGAGTTGAAAGCGCCCATTATGGGTATATTTAAGAGAAGAGCCTTCTTGGATTTTCCCGCGTTGCGGAAACTTCTCAGAGGAAGCGAGGAGAGAACACGGTGACAACACTAAATGGGGGCTTTAGAGTTATGTGTCAGATTCGCTTAAGAATTCAAACACCAAAAGAAGTTTTTATGAAGTCACGACTGAGGCGCTATACACTGTAGTTTGTCTATAAAGTACTGTAAACTGAGTTCAAAATTTGAAATTTGAGAGAAGATTAGATTTACTTTTTTCTCCGATTAGATAGCTGTAAGTGTTTGAAATTGGCAAAAGTTGTCTTCTAAGTACGCAGAAGCTCTTATAACAAAGCCTTCTTCCAAGTCGTGGAAGCTCTTATAACTAAACCGGGAGAGGTGGCTCAGAGCATCTACTGATGTCACTGCAGTCCCTCTGGCCGGGAGGTCCTAGGTCCTAGATCCTAGGTTCAAGTCCCGACAGTGGCAAGATTTTAGATACTAGCTTGGAAGCTAGGTCGAATTCAGTCGCTGTGTAGAGGAGAAGTCTAGTGGCCGGCTGCTCTGATCGGTAGTTTTCCGTGGTTTCTTCGATCAACATCAGGCAAATGCCTCAGCAGTATCCTAACAAACGGACCACGGGCTGCCAATTGATATTATTTTGGGTATTTTAACCCATTAACTGCCATTGTCCCGAATTGAGTAGTCTATAAACTAGCTCTTCCGAAGCGAAGCGAAGTCTGTAAACTAGATCTTCCTGGTTAGCTTATTCCAGGTTATGATATCCGATGTGTTGTGATGGACAGTTTTATCCGTCAGAATATAACAATAATAATAATAATAATAATAATAATAATAATAATAATAATATTATTATTATTATTGTTATTATTATTATTATTGCTCTGCTTCATGACTAAAGATGTGCGTCGGTTGAATATAAAATCTACTTCAGGTTGAAACCAGCTTCCTAAGGAGCAGATCTTGTGACTGCAGGTGTCTAAATTTATTTTTCTAATAAAGAATTATTATTTAGGGATAAATTTTCTCTTTGCCTACTCTACTTTGTCACGTTAGTTACTAAATAAAAAATTTACAAAGGCAATGATTGCAAAGTAACGGACAATCGCAAAGTCACTCTGGAGTGAGCGATTTTAGCCTGAGGAATATACCGCCGTTGATTTGTATGCTTTCCTGTCTATAAACAAAGTTTCAGAACACACGTGATTAATTGATACAAAATCTATATGCTTTTGAAAATGTACGCAAATGTGAAAATTTAGAATTACACAGCTGGCTCAAAACCAAAGGAAAACATACACCAATTTTATTTAAAAAATTGATATAAGCTGATACTTATTCGATGCTGTTCGATTATTACTTATCACTGAACGCCTTAATAAGTTTCGGTATTTTATGGAACGAATTAGCGAAAAAGTTATCAAATCATACCCAAACATTTCTTGAGTTTGAGGATCTGGAGTCAAAGTAGAATATTAGGTTAAAAATAATAATATTATTAAAACACATTATAGAAAAAAGATGCATTCCGCAATGATTTACATGCAACACATGATATGCGTGCACGGTCACAAATATTGTAAATTATCTTCTTAAAATAATTGTATCTGCGTTTTGAGATAATACGTATGTGCAGGATTCTTTCCAGTAAAAAATGAACCCGATTAATTCTTGTCATTTTTTCCTATAACTATATACTCTTAAGAGGTATAAATTCAAATCTACAGAAGATTCATCTATATCCTTGGGTTGGGTGTAGATATTTAAATCACAATTTGCTATGCAGATTTTATGATGCGCGATTATTTTCTCGTAAATTTTATTGACAATTCATTATCATTATGAAAATTATATTTCATGAATAATATTTCCTGCGAAAATGTCACATAATCGATAGACTTGGTAATGTTGTCAATGAAACTGCCGATTTCTTGAGTACAATTTATCAGAGGTCGGCAACCTCTACTCCTGAAGGCTGATAGTCAGTGATTGAGTACTTTGTATGCTACTCTAACCGCACATATAATATCCTTGGTGCTTGTTAACATCATCAATGAAAGAGGCCGAATTAACTGTCAATATCCAGCTCGTTTAATTTCATAATGTCAAAGTGGTACTCTGTAAACTGATCTTCTTTAAGTAATTTAAAATAAAGATTGTGCTTGAAAAACAAGCTACTAAAAGTAATTAATGGCAAATAATTCCTCTGTATCAACTGATAATTGTTGATTTTATCGCCTTAAAAATAAGTTACATTATATTTCAGCTTTGTACAAAATACAGAAAACAAGGTTTTTAAAAATTTCTGTTATTTTGCTCGTAGAGTAAATACTGTCCTTTAATTTATTTGAAAGAAAAAGCCCATAAGCGTTCTGTTCCTTTTTACGCATAGTAAGGAAAGTAGGTCTGACGCACGAATGCATTTCTCGAGAGGTGACAATGGATAGTTTTTGAAATGAGAATGTCAAACACATTTTCATACGTATTGCTTGATTTTTTTGAACAAATACATGGAAATATACACGTTAGTACGTGTACTATTCATAATTCTCAATACTCGGGAAAAGCTGTAAGCTCTTGACTGGTCTTCATACATACGTAGCAGTGCATGTAAGGGTAAGTGTACGTAGGGGGAAATAATACGACAAGAAAGAGAAAGGAAAGATCGCACGCGGTCTCTGGCACGTTTGTTAGGGTACTGCTCCGGCATTCGCCTGGTATTGATCAGAGATGCCACGTAAAACAAGCGATCAGACCAGCCGGTCGCTAGAATTCTCTTCCAGCGGCTGAATTCAACCTAGCTTTTTATCTAATGTCGAAAATCCTCTACCATCTGGACTCATATCCTAGAACCTCCGGTCATAGCCGCAGCTACGACAGCGGAAATGCTCTAAGCTAAACTCTTCCAATCCCACTCACGAAATAGGCGATTTTCTTATGCAGATGTGGCTTGGTTGGCGTATCATACAACCATTAATTGAATGATCCACCATTCTATCCATAATCGTTCATTTCTCATCGTCAACGTCCTCTCTGGTTCCCTTTAACATCATTAATCCAGTCGAAGTCCATAGGAAAGATTCACTGCGATCATCTGACCATGAAAGGAGAGGGCATCTAGAATTAAGATGCCTCCCTCGCCTACGCCCTAAGCACGGCAGTTATCTTACGGAAAGTTGTAACTAGCAGTTGCAACGCTCGACGAAAGGCGGCACGTGGGGCCCGAAGACAACAAAAGGCGAGGTTCGCGCGGGTGACGTCACGACCTATGTAGTGGAGGGGGTGTGGAGCGGGTTGGTCCGGGCGAGGGCCGCCCCACGAGCGCCCGTTGCCCCAGGCGCCGCGCGCGTCCCGCCGGACCCCGGCCCCCCCGCCCCGCCCCACGCAGCCCTGCCCGCCCTGCCACGCTCCGTCCGCCACGCTCCGTCCGCCACGCTCCGTCGCGCCACGCTCCGTCCGCCACGCTCCGTCCCGCCACGCTTCGTCCCGCCACGCTCCGTCCCGCCACGCTCCGTCCCGCCACGCTCCGTCCCGCCACGCTCCGTCCCGCCACGCTCCGTCCCGCCACGCTCCGTCCCGCCACGCTCCGTCCCGCCACGCTCCGTCCCGCCACGCTCCGTCCCGCCACTCTCCGTCCGCCACGCTCCGCCCGCCGCCTCCGTCCCGCCACGCTCCGTCCCGCCACGCTCCGTCCCGCCACGCTCCGTCCCCACGCTCCGTCCCGCCACGCTCCGTCCCGCCACGCTCCGTCCCGCCACGCTCCGTCCCGCCACGCTCCGCCCCGCCACGCTCCGTCCCGCCACGCTCCGTCCCGTCACGCTCCGTCCCGCCACGCTTCGTCCCGCCACGCTCCGTCTCGCCCCGCCCCGCCCCTTCGCGCTCCGCTCCCCCTGCCCTGCCCTGCCCTGCCCTGCCCTGCCCTGCCCTGCCTGCCTGCCCTGCCCTGCCCGCCCTGCCCCGCCCTGCCCTGCCCTGCCCTGCCCTCCCCTGCCCTGCCCTGCCCTGCCCTGCCCTGCCCTGCCCTGCCCTGCCCTGCCCTGCCCTGCCCTGCCCTGCCCTGCCCTGCCCTGCCCTGCCCTGCCCTGCCCTGCCCTGCCCTGCCCTGCCCTGCCCTGCCCTGCCCTGCCCTGCCCCGCCCCGCCCCGCCCGCCCGCCCCGCCTCGCCTCGCCCTGCCCCGCCCGCTTCGTTCCACTTCACTCCACACTTCCCCGACTTCCGTCGTTCCACGTCGACACACTCTGCTACTTCTCTCCCCATCCATATTGTCATTGCCCGCCTTGCACATCTCCACTTCGCTGCCCCCGCCTGCAACGCCCTTCCCCGCCCCACCCCGCCCACCACGCCCCACTCCACCTCGCCACGCCTCGCCCGGTCCCGCCTACTCTGCCCTGCCTCGACCTACCACGCCTCTCTTAGCGTTCACTAGCCTCACGTCGCCAAAACCCGGTCCGCACGGCTCTTTCACCACTGCTCGTCCCGCATTGCCTTGCTCCACCTGGATCCCTTGTGCGCCTCCTCGCGTGTGCCTCGAATCTCACCGCTCCGTTCAGCCCTGCTCCAAACTCCACTGCCCGCCTGGCCCGTCGTCTGTCACGTCCGACCCCCCCCCCCGGCCCCCCCCCGCCGTGCCTTGCCCCGTCCCTTTTGCCGCTCCGTTTCACCCCATCCCACATTGCCCTTCCCGCATTACTCTGCCCATTGCTACCTATCTTTTCCATTCTTCTCGTTCGTTAGACTGCAGCGTCTCTGACCCGGAGGTCCTGGGTTCGATTCCTGACGGCGGCAGGATTTTCGACACTAACTTTTCAGCTAGGTCGAATTCAGTCGCTGTCTGGCATTCTCGCTGGCATTCTAGCGGCCGGCTGCTCTGATCGGTAGTTTTCCATGGTTTCTCCGATCAGCACCAGGCGAATGCCGGAGCAGTACCCTACCAAACGGGCCACGGACCGCGCGCGATCTGTCCTTCCCATTCCTTGTCCTATCCTCTCCTCTTACACACACGCTTACACCAACATGCACTAAACTACCACATATCCCGGGAGACCGGTCGGGAGCTTAGAGCTTGTCCCGGCTGGGGCGGTGCCCCGTCGGTGGGAGAGTCCTGGTTAGGGGGAAACCCCACTATCCGACGGTAGGCCGGCGCCGCATCTCGCCATCCAGCGGGGGAAGATCACCGCCATCTCCCGAGAGAAAAACATGCACTACACTAACGGGACTAATGACCAGAGCAGTTGACGTGCCCGGAAACACGAAAAAATCAATCAATCGTTCGTTAGATACCCGCGTTGCCCCTCCCCTCCTCTGTGCCAATACTGGCCTCCGACTTTTGAACGCCTCCCTCTTCCACCTCACTAACTGAACTTCCACCTTCGCAGAGATTTGCCCTTCGCTACCCCCATTGCACTTCTGGTTTTCAAATTTAGTTGTCAATGAAAGGTGGTCAACGACTGAATAGTTCCCAAAAAAACGTCACAGAGGGTCAACGATAACTATCAAATGAAAAGTTAATGTGAAATTCAATATGAAACCACACAGGACAAGTACTGACAAAGTAAGTCACCTAATCAATACTTTCAATGACGATTGACTAGACTGGTTGTATAATCTGCGAATAACCGAAAAATAGATTCAATTAAATGAAATCAACAATTTATTATTTTCTACTAATCTAGATTTTTTAATAAATTTAACATTAATATCAATTAGCTAATGTCAATAATTACTCTAATGATATCAATAACAACAACATTCGTTCTTCAATTTTCGCAAATACCGCAACAACCTTTATGAGGCTAATTGTGAAAGGTCAAATCCCCATCCTCTCTGTTCTCTGATCTTGGCTTTGCGGTCCTTTATTATTTACCTGACCTTCGCCTATTTATGCGTGTTTCCATTGGCCCCTTGCTCTTTGAAAGTCAGAGCTGCTTTGCCTCAATCTTTATACAATTCAGATCCGAAATTCAAACAATTCATTCTGAAGTGTAAGTAGTTCATTTCATCTGTACTACTAATTTCCAATGCTTGCAGGAATTAAAAGAAAACTATTCGTCCTCCTGCCATGTGAAGGGATTTCTCTGATACCCAGGATTTCGTTAAAAATCAAAAAACCCTGAAATAGTGTCAATTTTGGCTGAACAATGCAAATATTTGGCTGTGTTAGTAACAAAGTCTCAGTTTATTTATGACGTGAACTAAGGGTTACATCAATGACTTTCCAGAAAAAGGCTGAGCTTTAGGGCTTAGGAAATTTGAATGTATTGAAATATTTTGACATTAATAATAAAATGATCTCCAGTACTTTAAGGAGTCATTAGGGGATGTTTCCATTGTGTGTTTGTATGAATATAGATGTAGATAGATAATTTATTGAATTTGCTTTGGGCGTTAAGTCCGGTGGCAAATTCTTCACACTTATTATACATCTAATACCATGATATAATACAATAATGAACACTAAAATACATACAATTCAATACATAGTACCAAATTAATCCATTTAAGGCATGCCTACTCCGATTATACTAACGTATTGGCTAAATTCTCCGTGTGCCTCTGCTTGCGACACAGCTGATGTCATGAGACATCAATGCCCTCGAAGCAAGAGGTCGTCCACGTCCAATTATTTGCTATTCACGAGTTGTGTTATGGATCAGCAACTTTTTGCTTTCTCACCTTTACGAAAGTACTTCGTAAGAAGAGAAAGTCATGTCGCCGTGCGCCGGAAATTGTACGAATTTTCAGCAGAAAAACTCCGGGCCCTGGTGACGAAAAGGTGAACAACTCCTGTGGCTAAATATCGAAAAAGTCCTCTAACACGTGGTTTAGCGATAATCGTTTCGTTTCGTCAGTTCTTGATACCGAAATATCGATTTACGGCAAAGGCTCTGCCTGTCTGCCCGTCTGTGGTCAACGCTAGTGCCTAAACCGTTGAACCGATTTTCTTCAAAATTGATATTCTTGAGTGGATCTAAATGAACTTGAGACTTAGAAAGTTAAAAACGGATAGTTTGATTTTTGAGGATACTTTCAATGAAGCCTCAAAAACATTTTCTCGAAAAGGACACAAAATTTTGTCATCAAACTTTGTCCTCCTGTAGTGTAAAGGACCCTTAAGAGGACCGTTCAGATGTCATTTTCGTTGAAATCTTTGGTTTTTTGCAAAAGTGCAATTTTTGGGGGCGTCTTCATAAACTAGAATATTGAATATATATTTTTTTCCTGATGAAATCTTTCCTTAAAGACGTATCTTTAAGACTTCACGTTCGATTATTGAAAATATGAGTAGTGTTCGTGTAATTTGGCGCAAAATATAGGCAATTAAAACAAATTTAACATTTTTTTCAAAATAGGTTCAAATTTTTTCTTTAATTTTTTTTTCACGAATAGGAGGAATGTTTAGAAGAATTGGCGGTCTCATTTTCGAACCACTCTAATTTTGGAAAAGTAAATTTAGAAATAAGCGAGGAAGTTGAATTACTAGTTTCATACTTATACTCTCACGTTAACACGAAATAATCAATCAATTAATGAAGGCAGATGGAAAGTATATAGAAAGATGATGGGGTAGTATTCCCGAAATGTTGATTACTTGCAATGATTTTGACAATTAAGTCAATGTTCACTATCTATCCATAACTTCAATAACATTTCTTCCACAACCGAATGTCAGTAATAAAACATGGGACCAAGACAAACAATAATATAAAAACAACTCAATAAATAATAATCACATCAGAAATTTTCAGATAAATAGTTCATTTGCATAAACAACTTACACATGGGAACTTCAACGTATTTTAAATATAAAAAAAGAAAAGCAAGTTCTGCTGTATGTTCGACTTCCGAGATGAATAATATAAAATTCCAAACATGGAAACCAAATTCCACTGTGAAACCGGTTTCTGTCATTTCGAAGCAAGTTTATTTCACTTTTAATTTAAATTAGTTTTTAATTAATGTATCGCCGAAGTAGGTCCGAACAGTCACAAGGCAATGAACAAGTTTTAATATACTGAGAAATGTCCTGGAAGCAAACAAACTGCTTTAAATGCGTATTACATACGAAACTTTCCGTTCGGCGAATTCAACAAATCCTATGAGGTAAAATGAATCCTGTAGGCTACGCAACATACCTGCTGTCAAATCCGATTTAAATCCACTCGGAGAATTAATGGTAGGTGCATCATTTTCTAAAACCGTTACGACAAAAACGAAACATGTAAACGGAGAGATTTTGCTTCACTCTCCAAATCTCTTCTGGATATTTTTTCCCAATTGTTTCTGTCCTGTCATCGCAGTTGCAGCAATATTTCCTTAAATTCCTCGCGGAGTTCACTGAACTCTTCGGACACTTAAGAAGTAAAATATAGAGACTACAGGAGCCGTAATAAAAAATATGGCTTGTCACAAACCATTCTGATGAAGAAAACGAAAATAATCTGATACTCATATTGGGTAACTGAAAATATATACTACACGCTGTACATCAGAAGACAATAATTGGAACTCAGGTTTTAAAACAGGAAGAAACGATACTGTGTCAACGCCTAAATAAAACCTACGTTTTATAATCTACAGAGAGACAAATGTTTAAAGAAAGGAATACATTAATAGAAATAGTATGGAATTGGAAAACAAAGTTTATTGATCTCGTCTATCTGAGTCTAATACAGTAACATTAACCACGCTTCCTTCCGATATTGGCATCCCGCATCTAAGTGTCTTTCAATAAGCATTTTGTTGTTGTTGTTATTGTAACTGTGTGTGATCCCAGCGGGAGAGTTTATTGGAGTCGCGAACTCAGCTGGCGCCCTGCCAACGGGGGAGGACCCGCGAAAACTGGATCAGTCTCTGCCTCGGCGGCGCCGCCGGCCGCTCCGCGACCTGAGCTTCGCCAGGTGACTGTCGCCGCTCCCAGGGCAGTGCCCGCGCGCGCCGAAGCACCCGCCTCAAGGCCCCGCGCAGGGCCTGACGGCGGCAGGATTTTCGGCACTAGCTTTCCAGTTAGGTCGAATGCAGTCGCTGTCTGGAGGAGAATTCTAGCAGCCGGCTGCTCTGATCAGTAGTTTTCCGTGGTTTCTCCGATCAACACCAGGCGAATGCCGGAGCAGTACCCTAACAAACGGGCCACGGACCGCGCGCGATCTTTCATTACTCTTCCTTGATCTTTCCTCTCCCCTTACACACACACTTACACTAACATGCACTATACTATCACATATTCCGGGAGACCAGTCGGGAGCTTAGAGCTTGTTCCGGCTGGGGCGGTGCCCCGCTGCTGGGAGAGTCCTGGTTAGGGGGAAACCCCACTAGTCGACGGTAGGTCGGCGCCGAATCTCGCCATCCAGCGGGGGAAGATCACCGCCATCTCCCGAGAGAGAAAAACGTGCACTACACTAACGGGACTAATGCCCGAAGGAGTTGACGCGCCCGGAAACACGAAAAAATCAATCAATCAATCGCGCAGGGCGCATTTGCTCCTAGAGGACGTCCATAAGTGACGTGAGGCGATTTTGGCGATTTCGACTCCCCCTCCCCCTTAGTGAGATGTGAGATTTGGCTCAACCCCCTGCCCCTTCTAATCTCACGTGAGATTATTCACAATGCGTCATTTTAATGTGAATACGTTAATTTGGGATTGATTGCATTGGGATTTATTTAAAAAACAATTCGCTTAACCCATTAGTGCTTAGCAGGACAAAAATGTATGCGCAGATTTCCCGCTTGTTTAATCGCTGAAACGGGAAAGTTTAAACTTGTTCCGTGCATTCAATAGACAAGTCAATGTATGCGCACGACGCGACAAAGGGGCGAGCGCTATGCGCACAAAATTATTCTGGGCGTTAATGGGTTAATTCTATTTACATAAAACTAGATATGACTAGTATTTAGAAAATAGAGTGACTGAATTACATTGAATATTATTGACTTTAGGAATTTTTCTTTAAAATTTCTGTAAAATTACAGGTAATGAGATTAATCTCATTTATGATAACAATTTGTTAATTTTTGTTAGATCTTTTTCTCAGTATACTATGTTACTTATTGTAGCATTCACATACATACCAACGATAAAAATTATTGTGCAAGATTTTGCCGTATAGAAATGTGTTTTACTTAACTTGTTTCAGTTTTTTTTGCAATTTAGCAGTTTTTAGCGAAAAAATACGTGGCATATGCCGAGAACCCCTCTTTCCCCCACCTAAGATCAGGTGAGATTTGCTTGACCCCTCTCCCTTCTAAAGGCCTCACGTAAATTTATGGATGGCCCCTTGGCGGCTGGAGGCTGGTTGAGCAAACGCTGCGGTTGGCCAGTAACGTGGGCGCAGCCAAGGGAGTCACTCCCACAAATTTTCGAATTTATATTCTCCTTCATATAAAATGCAGGGGAATCAAAATTGTCTTCAGTCGCGCGAATTCCTGTTGCGTCACGATGATTCGTCGGTGTATTATCCTGTTCTTGGGAAATCGGAAGCTTTGCCAGCGCAGAAACAGCGCGTCCCATGGTGATAATGGTTAACGTGGGTGCTACAGGCCAGTGTCGACACTGGAAATGAATCTGTTCTCCAAGAAGGGGTAACCTTCCTCGTGTTTCACCGCAGAGTGGCGCAGGGCATCACTGATCTCATTGCAGCGCCTCTGCCTGGAGGTCCTAGGTTCGAGTCCTCACGGCGGCAGAATTTTCGACACTAGTGTGATGAGCCACCCTCGGAGCTGACTGGCTTCAGCGTATTCCTAAGGTGACTCGTCACTTTGAGTACTGCGATTGATTAGGTGACTTACGGAAAGTTGAGGAGAAGGGGGAGGGCGGCTTACTCAGAAGACGTTTTCCAATAGCAATGTACCATTTATTAATAACGGAAAGTGGGTTTGATAGCGGACTCTTACCCCATCTCCCCGTGGACCAGGCGTTACGGCGGGGGCGGCAACAGCAGCGGCAGCACCCTGGGAGCGTGTCGTCATCATCCCGAGAGAGAGAGAGATTCGTCCGGAGTCTGGATCAGTAGTCGGAGGAACGAGCCCGTTCTTCCGCACGTCACTGCTCGTCACTGCTCGTCACTCTGTTTGCCACTCTCTGTCAGTCTCCGCCATTCTCCGTCACTGCTACTCTTTCTGCTACTGCCTCTGCTACTCTCTGTCAGTGCTGCTACTGCCAGCCATTCTCCGTCACTGTCTCCTACTGCTACTCCTGCTACTGCCAGCCATTCTCCGTCACTGTCTCCTCCTGCTACTCTCCGTCACTGTCTCCTGTCTGCTACTGCTACTGCTACTGCTACTGCTACTGCTACTGCTACTGCTACTGCTACTGCTACTGCTACTGCTTTCTGGCTCTGCCGGGCCCGTTTATATTGGCCCGACTTGCATTCGGCAGCGTTTTTTGGAGGCCGCTGCCGGAATGTTTTGAGACGCTGCGTGCCGCTTGCCTTGCGCGTTTTCCTGGCGCGGGGTGATGTGGTAATGGCGGTTCGCCACACTAGCTTTTCAACTAGGTCGAATTCAGTCGCTGTCTGGAGGAGAATTCTAGCGGCCGGCTGCTCTCATCTGTAGTTTTCCGTGGTTTCTCCGATCAATACCAGGCGATTGCCGGAGCAGTACCCTACAAAACGGGCCACGGACCGCGCGCGATCTTTCCTTTCTCTTCCTTGTCCCATCCTCTCTCCTTACACACACAATTACACTAACATGCACTACACTACCACATATTTCGGGAGACCGGTCGGGAGCTTAGAGCTTGTCTCAGCTGGGGCGGTGCCCCGCTGGTGGGAGAGTTCTGGTTAGGGGGAATCCCCACTAGCCGACGGTAGGTCGGCGCCGGATCTCGTCATTCGGCGGGGGCAGATCACCGCCATCTCCCGAGAGAAGAACATGCACTACACCACCGGGACTAATGACCAAAGCACTTGACGCGCCCGGAAACACGAAAAACTCAATCAATCAATCAAGCAGCGCCTCTGACCGGGAGGTCCTAGGTTCGAGTCCCGACGGTGTTGGGATTTTCTATACCGGTTTGTCCGCTAGGTTGACTTCAAACGCTGTCTGAAGTGTGACGCACCGAAATATATGTTTAGATATGCCCGACCTTTTTACGATACATCAATACAATAAAACACCAATTCTCAGGACATGGCCTCTAGAATACTTCCAGACTTCCATACGTTCCAATCATTGGACGAATTGAATAAGAAAATTTCGTATAATCAGCTAAAATCACTTTACTAAAAAAAATATTACACTTTTCTGCATTGAACAAATAAACCTATATTATTCATTTATACAACCAACAATATTAACACCAGAACATTAATATTTACAATAAAGATTTCCACCCTGTGACAGGCCCTTGATTCCTTCTTCCTTCGCCATGACACGCCATGACAGTTTCTATCCACAATATGAAAGTGTAGGTGACTTATCTTTTTTTCTTCTCGGTTGCTCGTCTCATGCATCACGCAACCCATAATTTCCGTACTCAACTTCTATATCATTGTTTGTTTTCCTTTTAAAACAGCTAAAACGGGTTCTCTCACACTTGGTTTTCATGTCATATATATTTTTCAAAGCCCCCTTTTTGTCTCTCCATTTTTCACATCCTCCTATAGTTCCACTTAAGTTCACAGGGTTTACATAAAATGTCCACACGTGTTTCATCCACATGTAATATATTACAGAAGGAGAATTCTGTTGGCCGACTGCTCTGATCTGTAGTTTTTCGTGGTTTCTCCGATCAACTGCGGAGTAGAACCTTAACAAACTGGCCACGAATCGTATTCTTTCCTTTATCTTCCTTGTCCTATCCTCACTCATTACATAGACACACTTACATGCACTACACTGCCGCATATATCGGGAGACCGGTCAGAAACTTCGAGCTTGTCCGGGCTGGGGCGGTGCCCTGCTTGCGGGAGATACCAGGTTTGGTAAAACCCCAACCGAGGGTAGGTCGGCGCCGCATCTCACCATCTCACCGCGAAGATCACCGCCACCTCCAGAGGAGAAAAATTCACTACACTTTCGGGACTAATGACCATAGCTGTTGACGCACCCGGTATCACTAAACAATCAATCAAAAAATAAATTTTTTTCAATGCACGGCGGACAATAAGGAAGGTTTCATCTGTCAGAAGTAGCAGACGTTCTTGATGATGGCTACGACCTACAGCTCTGTCGAATAAACCGATATGCTGTTGATGTTATGCCAGTGCAGGAGTAACGCTGATGCTAAAGGACGTCGGTAAAGCTAGCACCCACTTTGAAAAACTGAAAAATTTTCCCCTTCAAAATTAAAATTGTAGCTCGAAACAAGTGATTTTGAGCTCCTGAGCGCCACTTTTCGAAATTCCGAAACTTACCCCTAGATAAGTAAACCAAAAACCAAAACCACCCCAAATTCTCAAAACTCAAAAATTCTTGCGCCATAATTTTAGGCGTACAAAAATTTCGAGCGTACAAAAATTTTTGAATTTTGAGTAAGTGGTGGTGGTAGCTTTACCAGCCTCAATTTGAAATTTTAATTTCGAGGTGTTGGGAGGTAGCCCAAAATTTTTGAATGGGGGCTGAAATTAGCCCAAAATTGTGGCGCAAAAAGTTTTCAGTTTTTCGAAAGTGGGGCAAGCGAACAGTGTGCGTAATTTATGGCAACGGAAAGAGGCCAAAAATCTTCTTTGGAGAGTAAAATATTTTGCTATTACTATGATTTGGTCTTAGAGACAATTAGACGAAAGGAAGACTGGAGAAAACGTGGTTTCTGTTGCCTAGCACTTACCAGTAAAATGCATACGTATTAGCTCTCTGCAAACATCGAAGGCTTAAGAAGATACTTGCAATTGCTCGCCGTGTCTCTTTTTCTTATCGCTGCCACCAGTTCTCATCATAAAACATTCCTTAAAGACACAGTTTCTACTGCTAATTTAATGACGGTAATCCTCAGAGCTTAAGCTATATATAGAGCTGAAATGCTTATATGCTCGTAACTTGCCTTTTTGAACGAGACAACCTGCCACGTATGTGCTTGGGTTGATTATGATCTCCAAGGGGATTTCATAGTCAATTCATTTACAAGCACTCTCTCACTTGAGCAACCGGTAGGGCTACATACTCAGGAAAATGTAATCATGCAATTGCATGCAAATTAGGAATTAATTTCTGTGTAGCTTCTGTGACAGTATGCTGAAAACTTGAAAACTTGAGCTGAAATAATGCAAAATCCATAACAGAGAATAGATGGTTCGTTATTACATATATGGCACACACCTAAAAACCAAAATACAGTAATAAGCGGTCGTGAGGTGTAAAAATTAAATGCCAAATCAAAGCCAAACAAAGTAATAGGAAATACAGGTATAAAATATCATTTTCTTTATTATCCATGATAAGTTAGAGTACTGGATACATATTTCATTTTGAAATAAAAAATCGAAAAAAAAAATCAAGAATAAATAGTTCAATATTAAGAAATATGGTTGTAATGTCATCTTTATGAGCAAATAAAGCGTGTAATGTTTTATATAAGTCTGAATAGTGTATTGCCTATGGCACAGTGCTTTTCCCCCAGTTCATGAGCATGCATTACACAAGTTCTGTCAACCACAACTAAGATAAATATAGAAATCATAATGTTTCTGGAGAATACTCTTTCAATTTCTAAGATTACGTTATTTCACACGAATCCAACACTCTCGTCTATTGCATTTCCTCACTTGGATACTTGCTTCACTTGGGAGAGATATTATTACTTTCCTGCTCATTATTTCCTGTGACCTAAATAGTGGAGATCCTTGTGATTAGAACCACTCTGGACAGAGTTGTGAATTTAAATTTCGAGATAAAGTTTTTACCGTATAATTTCAATGTATGCGAAAGCAAACGATCACGTAACCAATATACTCCTCCAATATGCCATTATCAATACATAAAAGACCAGAAAGTCAAGTGTCATTTCTCTGCCAACAATCGTCAAAGAACGGTCAGGAACATGGCACAAGACGTAACATATTTCACGCTAGTAGTTTGATTCCTACTTCATGCTGCTGCATTGCAAATACTCATTCAATTATTTTCTACAAGACGAATAGCTTGGCACCATTTGTAGGCAGTTCTTTCTAGGCAATTCTGGAAGACTTGCCAAAAAAACACGTGATTTAGGGTTTCAAGACACCTACAGTGAAGGAATGTTTTTTTTCGGTAAACCGTGATACCTTAAGACTGACTTAATCATTCATAAGACTGACGATAGTTAGAACTAATGAAACAAGCGATTTTTATACGTGAAATCTTACGCATATTAATGTCAACACAGATCAATACACATAAAATGAATTAATTTACCAAATAAGACAAAGGCGAATAAATGACATCTTTTTAATACTTAGCTTGCTCTCTTTGGACATTTACCCATAACTGTAGCCTATGGGTCTGATTCAAAGAACTAGTTACATATATTTTATAAAATAATAATTAGACAAAAGGAATGATTATTTCCTTGTTCAATGAATACTCACAAGGGTGTATTAAGTCCAATCATCGATACTTCATGTACCACTCTGATCTTGACGATAGGTCAGAGTCAGTGAGATGGGTCAGTGACAAGGAGAGAGGTGGGGTCGGGTCAGCGGGTCGTCGGGTCAGTCGGGTCAGTCGGGTCAGTCGGGTCAGTCGGGTCAGTCGGGTCAGTCGGGTCAGTCGGGTCAGTCGGGTCAGTCGGGTCAGTCGGGTCAGTCGGGTCAGTCGGGTCAGAGTCAGATGATAGGTCAGAACCGGGCAACTTATTAGTGTCTTAATCTTATTTACCTTACGAATTTGCATAGCATAATTAAAAATATTCATAGCATAAATGAAAATGTTCAACATGAAAGTACCCGCCGGAGCGGAACCCGTTGATGAAGGCACGCTAAGCCAGTATGATTCGGCTCGTACCGGCGAGGACCGAGGCGCGCTCACCGCCTTGCCGAGCCAGCAGTCTGCGCGTGGCACCTGGACAGGCGCTTACTGTCCGGCGTGTGCGCCTCCTGGTGCGAGGCGAGTGTTGAACCCGCGACCCCTCGCGTAAATACGAACGCCCTCCGCGGCCAATGAACGGCTCTCCCGCTGCTACTCGCGTGGTGGTCGGCGCGCTGGCTTTCCTCCTTCGGGGACCTGGGTTCCTGTCACTGACGCCCCACGGGGAATGTGAGATGAACAAAGCGGACTGGTAGCAGGTTTTACTGTTTCTCACCTTGCTAGTTCAGTCGTTTCACCTTCACTATTCATGTCGTATTATTGACTCTACTTTGAAATAAACCACCGATTCCAAATACAGCTACCGGGAGCGGTAGCTCAGTGCATCAACTGATGTCACTGCAGCGCATTTGACCGGGAGGTCCTAGGTTCGAGTCCTGACAGCGGCAGGATTTTCGACACTAGCTCTTCAGCTTGGTCGAATTTCGTCGCTGTCTGAAGGAGAATTCTAGCGGCCGACTGCTCTGATTAGTAGTTTTCCGTGGTTTCTCCGATCAACACCAGGCGAATGCCGGAACAGTACCTTAACAAACGTGCCGCGGACCGCGCGCGATCTGTCCTTCCCTTTCCTTGTCCTATCCTCTCCCCTTACACACTCACACTAACATGGACTACACTACCACATATTCCGGGAGGCCGGTCGGGAGCTTACCTTGTTCATATGAATAAGAAGCTTACTCACAACGGCTGTGAACGAAAACGAAGCCATTCAACGATATCGTTATAACAAATACTCGGTATAGAATTTCTGTGTAGTTTCGAACCTCATTAAGTAAATAGATCATGATTGGATGATATAACTATTTTGTTTATTAATGAGCGCCACGAAAGATTCTATGGAGCATTTCATAAGCAAGTATGGACATTAATGGCAATTTATGCTCAATGAACTGCATGCGTTTCTATATAACAAAAATTATCTTCGGAACTGGAAAACAATTCTTTGGGTCTTGCTGTGGTACTAGATGGTGTGTTAAGATCTCGCTAAGTGAATGTGAAAACTTGCAGCTTGCGAACCTTCAGTTACATCTTGTATTTATGTTCACGGTTACGTTTACGTTCATCAATGTGCACGTTACAGCACGAAGTATTGGTGAATACGGCGCGAAGTATTGGTGTCTACTTTACGTTTGCGTTAGTTTGAATGTGAATAAGCTACAAAATACAGCTTCTGCGACCCGCCTTCGGTGACTTCATTGAGCTCCACGGTGCGTTATCTTCTCGATTTATTCTCCCACGTTCACTGGACTGAGAAATTTTATTACGATTACAGCCTTTCCCCGACGACTTTTTTATGATAAATGTGTGAATATTGAGAAATACACGTACAGGAAATTTCCAAGTATTCGTTTTTGTCCGTGGCCCGTTTGTGAGCGTACTACTGCGGCATTCGCCTGGTGTTGATCGAAGAAACCACGGAAAACTACCGATCAGAATTCTCCTCCAGACAGTGACTAAATTCAGCCTATCTGAAAAGCTAGTGTCGAAAATCCTGCCGTCGTGAGGACTCGAACCTAGGACCTCCCGGTCAAGGGCACTGCAGTGACATCAGTTGATGCACTGAGCTACCGCTCCCGGTCCTGTTGTCTGAGATCCAGGATACAGCAAACAGCTGCGAATGCCTTTAGACACTTAACGCGTCTCCTATTATGATACTCGAAATGCGAATAATAAAAAATAGAGTGAAATCTGTAAGTAGTACTAAAATGACGGTTATTATTTCACTCGTCACCACACATCTTGATAACTACACCATGTTTTGTAACTGGACTGCTCCCGTGGTCCGCATTTCATTCGTCGGTTGGCGGGTCAGGACACGTTGTTTCCGGCATCCACGAAGTTCCCGTCTCCTTTCGTCTTCTTTTTTCTCTGCTTGCTTTAGCACGCCGAATGCGGGTTCTTTTCCTTCTGCCCGCCAGAACTGGTACCAGAGTCGTTCGGAGCTCGGTGACCCCGCGCGAACCCGCGGAAGGTCACCGCTTCGCGAGTGAAGACGTTTCCCGTAAATTATGCGCGGAAAATGCACTCGCCGGCTGTCGAGACCAGTTGTAGAGGACTCGTAGGCTGGGATTTAGATGTGTTGTGGAGGTTGCTTCTTCTTTAAGGACTTGCTTCTGTTTTATTATTTTTTAGATTCGTATTATCAGATACGGATTATTATCATCATCAGATTGTTATTCATTATTCGTATTATTCAGGATATTTTCATGGGTAAGATATTATCATAGATATTATCGTAGGTCATATTATCATAGGTTCGTATATCAGATTTCATATCAGGGTTGGGCAAAATACTTTAAATTTAGCATTTAAATACTTCGCTAAAATACTTTGTAAACAAGTATTTAAATACATAATCAAAATACATTTGTTTTGAATTGTAAATATATACTATTTAAAAATTCAATACTCAAAATACAAAATAAAAAATTGCGTTATAATTTTTTTATTGCAACGATATCTGTATTTTTCTATACAATAAATTACTTATTGAGAGTAATAAAGTTCTGAAAAATACCTAAAATCCTTTAAGTATAAAACACTTTGAGTTATACTTCACAAACTTTTAAATAAAATAATATCAAAAATTTGTAACTCAAATAAACGGAATTTCCTTTTAAAGACTATTTTTAAACAATCATCAGACAATAAACCCCTAGTTGGGGAATGTATAAATCCCGCAAAGGAAACAGTTGTTCAAGTAGCGCTGATGACAAAACTAGTGTTTTAAGGAATAAACGCAATTTTATAATTGGATCCAGCATTTTAATGACCATCATTTATTATATTTATCATTTAAAAATGACGAGAATTAAAGGTTTTAAAATTTTTTTTTAAACCTTAAAAAAATGTTTAAAATAGAATTCAAATACAAGTATTTAAATAATGTCCAATCCTACAGTTAATGAAATGTGTAATGTCATTACGTGTAGGTTTATATGCTTGGAGCTGTTTTGCACGTGACAAAATAATCAAAGTATGTGATTGATAATTTAAAAAAATTATATCTATATCAAGATGACACCACAGTGATACATGTTACTCTTTATATTACTGAAAATAATTCTTCTACCGTTTTGGTGTGAGAGACCCCCATACAGATGAAATGCGTTTTCAGTACTTTTGGGGATAGTCAATAGAATATTTACCTATTCGACTCACCAAAAGCTCATGCTTGTGACCGTTTTGTATCAAGAAAATTCGTCATCAAACTGCCATGCAGTGATAATGAGTGAGTACTGATTCTTGACTCGTTAAGAACTTAAGTCGTTAGTCCTGTAAGTGCAATTCATGTTATATTTTGGGAGTGACGGTGTTTCTGTCCCGCTGGATCCTTTGATTCCAGAACGAAAGTGTAGTTAGTTTGAAAATGTAGCTCATGTGAATGTAATTGTGAAAGGGGTGAGGATGTATCAAAGAAGAGGAAGAAAAGATCGCGCGCGGTCCGTGGCCAGTTTGTTAGGGTACTGCTCCGCCATTCGCCTGGTGTTGAATAGAGAAACCGCGGAGAACCTCCTATCAGAGCAACCGGCCGCTAGACGTCTCCTGACAGTGGCTCAACTCGACCTAGCTATGTAGCTACGAAGTGTCGAAAATCCTCTGGATTCGAACCTAGGATCTCCCAGGGCACAATGCTCCAGAAACAACGGTGTAAGGTTGAGCTCTTACAGCTAATGGTCATGAGAAATTTCTCTCCAAATGGCATAAGCATTTGTTCATCTCATTGTGCAGAAACAATGGAAGTTCGTTTTTTCACACCTGAAATGTGTCACTGTGTTGTAAGCGATCAAACAACTTCTTTTCATTTATTTTATTGAAAAGATACTAAGTTTCATCAGTTATATAATAATCTCTCTACACTTTCAGTGTGATATTTCGTAGTTAGAGCTTTATTTCCATCACATTAATTTACTTTGGAAGTATGCATTGCATAGATGGCATATTAACCCCACAATAATGAACAAAGGATGCGATTCCTAGGATTTTCAGTAGGCAATGGAAAGGTACCTTGGGGAATGTCCAGAAGTGATATTTTCTTGAATACATATAAACAGGACAATAAAGCGTAATTTTAAAATTTTTCAAGTCTTTGTTTTTGGTATCAAAACGCGTTGAATATTATTTCGACATATTTGGAAAGGTAATAGATTGTTTTAATCCTTGATCAGCTGCATAAGAAAGAAATATGATATTGCTTTTGCTGAACATCGGTTAATAATTTTATTACGAAAAGTTTTTTGTATGTACTGAAAAACAGAGAAATTCCTAAAGGCAAACAATATGCTGTTCCGTACTATATCGGCTGTCATGTTGAGCAAAGATAAATTCATTGCTTCTTATTGGCATTCGCTTCAAACTTACCGATCTGAGAGAGATGGACGTATACAGTCCTGCGGAGCTTTATGTTTGTGATGGCCGAGTGTAATACCTAGAACAAAAAGAAAAGATACATTAGCCATAATTGTCGTTGAGAGTACAGTACATTTATTATCCTGCACACCCAAGCAGATCCCAGCACATCCCAACACATCAAAACAATTACAAATAAAACTTACGCAAAAATTGCTAAACTGTATCCTCTACTAAACTCTAAATCAGCTCTTAGTATTGAATGTGGAACCTCAATTTATAAATCGATATTACGACCAACAATCACGTATGCTTGCCCAATTTGGTGTAACGCAGCAAAAACACGTATTGAAAAACTGCAAATCATTCAAAATAAATGCTTAAGAAAAATAACTAAGGCTCCCTGGTTTATTAGTAACAAGCAACTTCACAGAGAATTACGAGTAGAGTCAATACAAGAATACATACTAAAATCCTCTCAAAACTTTTTCGATATTCTTTCAGGATCTCTAGCAACGCCCACCTTCAAACTTCGCAAAAACTACCCAAAACCAAACAGAATATGCTCACGATTTCCCGAGGATAAATTCAGACCTCCATAAATATTCAACGGCATTAGTTCCCAACATCTATTAATATAACATATTAAATCACAAATATTTTATTTAAAGACGATTACGAGTATAAATTCCCCATCAGTATACTCTATTTTCAAAATTATACACTGAAAACAGCCTGTAACAATCGGGACAATTAGCGTGAGAAGGAATGACAAATCATTATGTTGTAAAACGTTAACATCCCTGAAAGGCAGAAATGCCGAACAGGTGGAAATAAATAAAAAAATATTATCCTCTTTATCTGTAGAAGGATTGATTAACAACTTTTTTTGCGAATAGGTATTCTCAAAATGATGATAACGAGCTCTGACTGTCCATGCGAGATTTTTAATAATTGAAATTTTGTATTTCATTGGGAGCTGTACTCATGATTCAAATTCCAAATTTGACCACGCAGTTCAATTTAGAGGTACATTAAAGTGACGTATGAAAATGCCGCAAGAAGCATTTCGAATGCCCCTAAAATTCCACTCAGAAGAGAGTTTTGTTTGAAGATATATTTTGAGAGAGTTTCCCGACTTCTACTAAATTTTTTCCATAATAATTATTTAATGATATTTGACAGATGAATTACACAAGATGTTTAGAGTATAGCAGGAATATGCCATAAATGTATGATATCTAATTTGAGTTATGTCTACTTACAGATTTAGGGTAACTGTCAAGTGTTAGAAGAAAATTAATCATCAGAAATTAAAGAAAATGTATCATCATAAGGAATTTCAAATTATGACCCCCGAGGGTCTGAAAGGCAGTATGCAGTAGACAATCACCAATTTGATCAAACTCAAGGGTCTGAAAGCCAGTATACAGTAGACAATCATCAGTTTGATCAAACTTGTTTGATTCTTCTGAAAAAAAAATCGTGCACGAAAAACGTGGGAATAGGTGACTCCCGCGAGTGTCAAGGTGGGCGGAAGGGGCGAGGGGCCGAGCATCGCGGGGAATGGCTGGCCGTTGACGTCAGCGCCTCGCGTGCGGTTCATCCACCCCCTGGAATCCCAGCGCGCCGGCGTCAGCCAACCCCGTCCCCCGCCGCCGCCGTCAAAGGATCGTGAGTTGCAGAGCGCGCGTCGTGGTTGGGGGCGGCCGCGATAGGAAGAGTGGGGATGGGGGGGGAGGGAGCGGGCGAGTGGACGAGGACGCGAGGGAGGAACGAGGAGTAAGCTCGAGAGGGAAGCGAGGAGTGAGGATGGCGCGGTGGCGGCGGCGAGTATTAGTGATTCAAGGTGCGTCAACTAATGCGGTTTTTAGTCCCGTAAGTGTAGTACAGTTTTTCTGGGGAGGTGACAGTGTTCTTCCTCCGCTGCATGGCGAGATCCGGCGCTGGCCTACCGTCGGCTAGCGGGGTTTTCCCAAGCAGGTATCTCAAACCAGCAGGGCACCATCCCAGCCGGGACAAGCTCTAAGCTCACGATCGGTCCCTCAGCATTTGTGATAGTGTAGTGCATGTAAGTGTAAGTGTGTGTAAGTAAGGGGTGATGATAGGATAATGAAGGGAGGAAGAGGAAGGAAAGATCGCGCACTGTCCGTGGCCCGTTTGTTAGGGCACAGCTTCTCCATATGTTTGGTGTTGATCGGAGAAACCACGGAAAACTACCGATCAGAGCAGCCGGCCGCTAGAATTCTCCTCCAGACAGCGACTGAATTCGACATAGCTGACAAAATAGCGTCGAAATCCTGCCACCGTCGTGACTTAAACCCTACAACCTGCCCGTCAGAGGGACTGCAGTCACATGAGATGATGCCGTGAGCCACCTCTCCTGGTGCGGTGAGAGGAAGAGATGGGTGAGGAGTGCTAGAGGCATAGACTAAAGAGGACTAAAGGGGAGACTACATCTTTACTCTATGCTAGAGGAAAAGTGAGCGGCAGCGGGGTGGGCTGGAGGGAGCGGCGAATGGACGGGGCCGCGAGGACAGGACGAGGATGAGATGCGGGAAGGAAGTGAGGAGGGAAGGGGGGGACCGGGGGTCGCGGGGCACGGGAGGAGTGACGGTATCGGCGGTGGAGATGGCACTGGCGAGGGTGGGAACGTGGGGGGAGGGGAGAGGCGGATTCGGTGGTATAACGGTCAGCGTACCGGACTGTTGTACCCGAGTTTGCTCAAACCCGATCGAAGCCGTGGATTTTTAAGGGCGAAAAATCCTCCGTACGCCTGCCTTCGGAGGGGAAGTAAAGCCGTCTGTTCCATGTAGTAGATTTACCGCATGTAAAAGATCCTCAAGCCTAAAACAAGCATCTGAGCAAAATTGAGATCCGCCTGCTTCGTCGCCCAAAATAATACTTCCTTTCTCCGCTAGGTGGTGAAATAAGTAGATATAGGAGCGTAGCGAAATTTGCGTGGTTAGACGGAAGAGCGGGCCTGATGGCCCGAGTCTCGCCACGTAAAATAAGGCATTAACTAACTAACTAACAGTGGCGTTCATGGAGGGTGTGGCGGCGATTGCGTGGTCGGAGATGGCGCTGTCGCTGTTGTCGTGAGTGTGGTGGTAAAGACAGCGCACAGTGGGCCAGAAAGGGGAAGAGTTGGCAAAAAGCATTTTTAATCGTTTTCCGGAATTTTTGGGAGTAAAAACACATTTTATATTTAAATAATCTTTTACTTAACCTTCAAATATTTATTTAAATAACCTCAAAGTCAGAAATTTCATCATGTTACACCTCTTCGAGAAGTGAATTTGTACTTCAAGCCATTAAAATTTGTGTAACTTCAATGTCCAATGCCTTTGGGATAATTTTTTCTCTATTTAAAAAAGGTTTTTTTTCCTTTTTTTTTTTCAGTGTGTTTAATGACACCATACCGAACACTCCTTGATAATAAAGTGCTATCAGTACCAGACCACAAAGAAAAATTTTTTAAAATGAATATTTTGAGTAGAAAGGCTAACAAAACTATATGTGCATCACAAACGAAGTACCTTAATGTGAAGTGAGGCAAATATGGGCAAATTTTGCTTAATGTTTTGAAAACTAGATGAATTCCACAATCAGATTCAGTTAATATCATAGCCCGTAAATTCCCGGAAGGGTCTAAAAGACAATATGAAAGACCAGATTTAAAAATTTCATTCCATTGTGACACGTTAAATTTTTACTTGGAATTAATAAATTATTATTCAAGAAATATAGTTTTTAGAAATACAGATTTAAAGTACATATCTCCAGATAGCGCATCAATAGCACGTACGATTCTGTTAGTCGAGAGAGCAAAAATATTTTCATCGAAAACCATATATCTCTTCTTACTGGGACCGGGACCGGGAGCGGTAGCTCAGTGCATCAACTGATGTCGCTGCAGCGCCTCTGACCGGGAGGTCATAGGTTCGAGTCCTGACGGCGGCAGGATTTTCGACACTAGCTTTTCAGCTAGGTCGAATTCAGTCGCTGTCTGGAGGAGAATTCTAGCGGCCGGCTGCTCTGATCGGTAGTTTTCCTTTTTTTTTGATCAACACGTGGTTTCTCCGATAGTACCCTACCAAACGGGCCACGGACCGCGGGCGATCTGTCCTTCCTCTTCCTTGTTCTATCCTTTCCTTACACACTCACTTACACTAACATGCACTCCACTACCACATATTCCGGGAGAGGGGTCGGGTGCTTAGAGCTTGTCCCGGCTGGGGCGGTACCCCGCTGGTGGGAGAGTCCTGGTTAGGGGGAAACCCCACTAGCCGACGGTAGGTCGTCGCCAGATCTCGCCATTCAGCGGGGAAGATCACCGCCATCTCCCGAGAAAGAACGTGCACTACACTAACAGGACTAATGACCAAAGCAGTTGACGTGCCCGGAAACACGAAAACATCAAATCAAATCAATCTTCTCAGTGGGAGAGCGAAGAAACGCGCCGCGCATCACTTGTACAAGTTCAAACTTGCACTCAAAAGAGTGGAGTGATTCCTCCTTCCTTTCTTAATTGGAGAAGGATGAAGGAGATATATTCCTATCCCTTTCATGCAAAATAGAGCTTCTGAAGTATATTTTTAATTGTGGACTTTTTGCCAAATGTCCCCTCCTCTGGCCCCACTGTGCGGCGATGGCTGTGATAGGCGATGATCCATGTGAGTTCCTAGAAACATCCAGGCGGAGCAAGCACTGGTGATGACAAGTGACTGTGAGAAAACCCCATTTTCCAAGAAGCTTCCAGGAAGTGTTGGGACTCTCAGTTTTTTTATTGTCTTTTGCACGAACCAACTCGAAAACGATGAGCATCAACCTTCCAACAACCATAAGGTTTATGAGTTGAAGATGTATGTATGTCATATAATTTGAACTGCTGAGAGTCGGTATAATATCTTCAATTTTGGACCCAGTATTTAAATTCAACCTTTGACCTATGTCGCTGTACGGTATGCTTATTGAGGTAAGTCAATAATAAATCCTAAAGTAATGAGTTACCTAGAATAATGGGCACGAAGATGGAAAGATCATGAGATGAAGAGCTGGAGAAAGAATAAATTCAAGAAACTGCCGTGGACCAACTTCCCAATAAATTTCGCAGAGGGAGATAAAGTAGAAAGCTAACAATAGAGAGGTATTAGCTGCATGCGACAGTTAGAGTACAATAACCTTTAAATACAGAATATATAGGAATAAAGTTACAGAGTTCTAGAGTATATAGAGGGATCGAAAATGATCTTTTTGGCAATAAACAGTGTGAAAAATTTCATGAGACAGAGTAACATACGAGACTTTTCCTTTGATGTTTAGGCAACACTTTATGCTTGAGTGTTCGGCAGGTCACATTTTGACACAATTAGATTTTATCAAACAAACATCAGTACTTACAATATTGCCTAACAACCATTAAGGGTAAATGACAATGTATAAGTTTATATAACTCCGTTATATGCAATTTCCCATTCGTGTTCATTAACAAAAAGTAATCATCTTCCATCCCTCTATATTCCTTGGAAGTGTGTAAAACCTTAGTTCCCTAAGTTCCTAAGTTCCCCATAAATACCCTACCTAAGTTCCCCATAAATTCTACATAATATTTTCTCAATGTCTAACATTACATTGAGGGTGCTCCAAGTGAGCTGGCGTCGGAAATTGTATTCTACGAATAGATTATGAATTAGTCGTCGTTAAAATATGCGACTTGTCTGATTCATACCAATCCCATGAGTGTTTGATACGTGACTCGGCGGATTGAGACATGAAAATATTGATAAATAATTCGAATAAGTGAAGCAATAATGAGATAAGTTTTTGCTTTGGTTCTATTTATGTTATAGAGCTTGATTCGTATTATTCTTTAAAAACGTAAATTTAACGAAATGGCACTTACATCTTTTTTATTTCAAGTCTTCATTTATTTATATTAATATTGAGACAGTAACGAGATAAGCCTCCAGAAGCCTCCGGCTATTAAGATGTTTTAATTTCTTCATTTCGGTTGTAATGTGTTAATCCTTTTTCTGACCTAACCCCTTCATAAATATGAACAAATTTCATATGTAAAATAAGATAACCCACTCTTTCACGAAACACGTGATACTGACATTTGCGAATAGTGAAAGCGTTGCTGAGGCTGTTGTCTCTTATCTCCCACAACTCTGTCAATTGTTTATGTAACTGCAAATACTTTCGCATACGAAACGTATATAAAAACATTTCACATTCTTAAATCCTGTCAGTTGTCTTCAACTGCTTACATAAAAGAACCGCTGGAGGTCAGGCCGTCTCAGGACCCCCGCACCCACACCAGCGGAGGAGGCGCGAAGGGACACACCCGAACGTAGAATGAAGTAGAATGTCGGTGACTCCTCCGCGAAGCACGAAGCGCAGTGACTCACCGCTGCGAACTGACCGCTGCTTCGGGGTTCTCGACCGGAGGGAATTGCGAAACGAAACACTAAGTACGGTGTAAAGATTAAAGGGTGCTCTAATGCGTGGGGGAATTTGCGCCTCGTCATTAGTCACTCGCTGGATTGACACGAATGTGATTGTTTCAATACTAAGCGAAGCTGTTTGGTGTGCAGTATTAGAGCTAAATCAAGAATATACACGACGTATTTTTCGTTGAATATCACAGATATTTTAACCGTTCTTCGTGTCTGGCGAAAAAGTATGTATTATTTAAAAATATTTTATTTTTATTTTCACATTTTTGTTAATTTTAAATATTTCTGTATTATGAAGGGTCCGTAGTGTCGTGCCTAGAGCTTTTGCCAAGTTATTCCGATCCTGGTTCTCTGTTTAATGAGATAGATGAAGCCTTGATGATTAATGATTAGTGAGATGGTCCGCCTTTAGTAATGAACACAATGGAACATTGCCATTCAGAATTTTTTAAATAAAATACTTTCATTGGAGAGCAAAGACCCTTTTTATTTTCGTGTCCACAAATAAATGTTTCAGATTCATAACGTAACAAGTAAAGTTTCTTAGTCTCAAGGGAAATAACGTTGTGCAATAAGATGTTCGTTAAGAGGTTTTTAATTAATGGGTTTTTCATTAAGAGATTTTCATTAAGATATTTTCATTAAGAGATTTTCATTGAGGATTTTCATTAAGAGATTTTCATTCAGAAATTTTTATTAAGAGATTTTTATTAAGAGATTTACATTAAGAGATTTTCATTAAGGGATTTCAATAAGGATTTTTCATTAAGAGGTTTTCATTAAGATTTTTCATTAAGGGATTTTCATTAAGTTTTTATAAGGATTTTTTCATAAGAGGTTTTATGAAGGTTTTTCATTAATGGTTTTTTTATTAAGATGCTCTTCACCAAGACGTTATTCGAGAGGTTAATTATCTTGATGTAGTTATTGAGACACGGTTGATGTCTAATTTGAGGTCTTGAGCAAATTTCGATCGTCAACTGCCAATTAGCCTGCGCTGGTTAGAAGCCTCTGCGAAAAACTATATTCTGCAGCATTGATTATCATAGCCGCGTCCTCGAATTACGCTTAAACAATTAAATTTGCATACAGCTAGACAACGCACGCGCGTGTTTCAATGTTTACTTATAGAAGTCTGCTTGCGAAGAAAGCAATAGTTTCCACCTTAAAAGATCTGTTCTGGCAATTAGTGCCAAGAAACGCTACTCGCTGATCCACTGCGCACCCATAGGGAATTTAATTTCCCCTGCTGGAAAAGTATGAATTTCTCTTTACCAGGGATACAGTTAATGAGCATTCAATGGCTCATTTAAGATTGATACACTCTGAAATGTTCAAATCAACATATGCAACCGTAGGGAACTGAACCAGAAGAAATTCCCGAAATAATTTGTAGCATTTGACAAAATGGTGCGCTCCGTCCAAATTGCAAATCTTTTGCCAAAAACTATCTGTCCCAGAGCATTGAAACACCTTTATCTGGAGCTTTTATTACTTCACAATTTCGTAACATTTTCCCCGTCAGATATATTTCATTAAACTACAAATGATTATATTGCTGTGCCTTTCATTTTTTTAATAACCATTCCGACAAGTATATCATAAAGTGTTTTACCATTCAGCGGGTAAATGCCATGCGTGTGAATAAAGAGCGACGTGTTGAGACTTGGCGCAATGTTCATGTCCAGCGCAAGCAACATATCCTCTATTTGCGGAAAAAACAACTTATATTTCCTTAAGCAACTTTCGTGAAACATCATCATATTTATTTCCTTTTTATTTGCGAGTCGGGTGTGAGTGCGGAGAGCAATGACTGCTGCTACTAGAGAATTCCACATGGCGTGAAATTTACTTAAGCTCCATCCTCAACCCGAGAAGGAGGAACATTCTCTTGAAGTCCTCGACTTGTGTGGTCACTCTAAAAACACGGCCCTCGACGTTGCCTGGCAATATTAAATGTTTGGCAGCAGAGCCCCAACAGCCCCGGCAAGTGGGTGGAAGTGCGGACATCGTCGTCGTGGATCCAAAGGCCTCTTGACAAGGAGCCGTCGTGTTTGCTTCTGCTGCGGCCGAGGCAGCAGGGGCGGAGTGATGGCCGTGGCAGCGCGCTGTGGCAGGGCAGGGGCAGCGGCAATGGCGGAGGTGGAGGACGCCGCCGGGCAGCGGGAGCAACAGGGCCCAGGTGGGAAGTGATACAGCTGGAGATGTTGGTGGTGGCGGAAGTGATAGAGGCGAAGAAGAGGCAGTGGTGGGGAGATACCGAGAGCGGTGGTTCTGTACATCAACTGATGTCACTGCAGCGACTCTGACGGGGAGGTCCTAGGTTCGAGTCCCGATGGCGGCTGGGTTTTCGACACTACCTTTTCATCTAGGTGAAATTCAGTCGCTGTCTGAAGGAGAATTATAGCGCCCGACTGCACTGATCGGTAGTTTTCCGTGATTTCTCCGATCAACACCAGGCGAATGCCCGAGCAATACCTAACAAACAGGCAACGGACCGCGCGCTATCTTTCCTTCCTTTTCCTTGTCCTGAAAGAGTATACAAGGTTTTTCGCGGAAACATCGCAAGAGCCACATGGTTATGATTTTCTTCAACTAGGTTTTCGGGGAGGAGTGTGATTTACACCGATCCCTTTCTTCATCAGGGCTGCAGAACATACAATATATGTTATTACGGATGAAATATTCATATTTTGAGGTTTGATGAGTCAAATCAAACAGAAATCTCAACTGAATCGTACATGATTTATCCCCTCGTAACCTCAGATAAGACTATTTCACCCCATACTACTAAGAAAACATGATTCAGTTTAACTTAATCAGTTAAATAATACATTTAAATTTGTTAAATAATCAACTTAACTAATAACTGTGGATGGAAACTTCAAATAGTAGAATAGCCGACCCCAAGGAATTGACGCCGTATGTGGTGGCGCAATGATGCTCGATTTGGATAAACTGTCACAGACACTGATCGCATGGTGATATCACGTGGTGGAGCATGGTGATCAATAAGGGACGGGGGCACGTACAAGGTGGCAGCCGATAGTTACTGGCAGAGTGTAGAAACAAATTAAAAATTTGGAGCAGGCGAAATGGAATTTTTTTTCTATGTTGCTCACCTACAGGAGAATGGGCCACAACTTTACGAAGCCTGCGGGCAAACCATTTTAGTGAAAAGCATGCGGGCTTTAGTGATAATCAACGGTTTCTAACATCGTCAAAATCAAAAAGGAAATCTATAACAAATATAATACGTATCTTAAGTTTCTTCTTTTTGAACGTTTTGGGGAGAATTTTAGAATGGATAATTGAGAGCTTTACCACCCTTTTTCCAAGAGAAAGAACGTTCTTTCCATTTCTTCTGAAAGGAGCAATGCACTTACCGCCCTATTTACTACGTGCAATATCCAACCACGAAACCGTACCAACTAGAATTCCAAATAACTGAGACACTTATTAAAAGACCTCAGACTCTGCTAAACTCGCTATTTACACCAACCCCTTCTTTCTGTGTAATTTTCTGGCCTTGGCTGAAAAAGGATCATTCAGATTCTGCTTGCAGTTTTCCACGATCGAACATCATGCGAAACATTGCAGTCACCATAGCGCCATTGGAATCTCATTAATTGACACCTTACTGAGAAGCCCCTTTAGTCGTTTCCATCGAAATACACAGCCACACGTTCTGAACATTCTCAAGAAATGCGGAAGTCAAGAAAACAAAGAATTTTCGAAAGCTGTTTAAGTATTCTGTTTTTGGCACTCGCGGATCGGCGTTAGCGCGTTCGGAACAACAAATCTGCACCAATACTTTAGTGTAACTTTCCCTCATATTCTCAAGTGCCAGGCATGGCAGGGCAGGTTGGGTCAGAGATCAGCTGTGTCCACAGCGAGCCTCCATATAGGCCCTTGTCTCATCTGAGACGCATTTGTACCACGCCTCAGTCTGCCCGAGGTATTTTCGTGGTGAGACCGGGAGGCCTTGAATACTAAGCGAGGCGCATGTACCGAGCCACAGTGTTGTGTTAGATGGGTGTATTCGCTCGGCGTGTGTTTAATGTTCCGAGCGGCAATGTGGATTCTGTTCATCCTCTGCATGCGCACATTACACATGCGCACATTCTGACATTTATATTTTCGAGCTTCGTTTTCTGCAGGGAGTTATGGTAATGAATGTAATATTACATGTCGTCACAAACCATACATCTATTTATTAATTGCCGTAGCTGTATGAATCACGTGTTTAATAGTGCAAAATTTCTAATACAAAGGAGGAGCCAAATGGTTATTTTTAATTCAACTATTCGTAAACACTTTTTAAAAAAAAAAAAGTCGTATTGAAGTCAGTTGAATACCACCATGTGATGTAACCTGTTATTTGATCGAAAGACTTAGATTTTTGCGGAAAAAATCTTGACCTGTTCTGAAGATCGCTATGTAGGTAAAATTTGGGTTAAATAAAAATAAATAAGCTTCATAATGTCCAGATTTACTTACTTATTTATTTACCTCAAAAGTGCTTTTAACTGTACGTGATAGTTCACGGATGGAATGAGTGCACTTTCATTGCACTGAAGCAAAAATATTCTCAACTTCAACAATGGCTCTGTGTTAATCGGAATTTAGCAAAATATCCCGATGCAGATGAGTTTATTTTCCTACAACTACAGCAATTATTAAACTGATAATTATAAACAACATAGAGAAATTAATGTAAACATTTTTAACTACTAAACACTTTAAAGCAGTATGCTATCACTTTAAAATATTTAAGAGTTCTTTGGCATCAACAATTCAGTTCTGGCTGGGAAAATTTCATTTAGATGTGAAGTTAAAAAAAATAGATTATTGGAAATGGTTCATAATTTTTAGTGTGGATATCTTTTTGTAACGTATACTTTGAGATAAATATTTTGGCACTTTAGATATACACGTTTATATTTATTGTTTAGACTTATGAAATAAACTTTGATTTGTTAGATTATTTTGAACCAACCTCTCAAAACCAACAATTTTAGGAATTCTACACTTTTACTTTTAGATTTGTCGCAAACGTTTCATTTTATTATTAGTACTTGTATTAACCTACCACGTGACACATCCTAGCTGATGCGCAATGACCATATCTGTTGAAGCGCCCTTAAACTCAATCAATGAATAAAAAATCCTAGCTAGTCGCAGCATCTCGGGTCTGCGACGTTCCAAAGATTTTGCATTGTCAGAGATGTTCCCTATTAGTGGGGGATGATGAAATGTCCTCAATCATGAGAGAATGGTGAATAAACCTGTCGGTTGGCCATAAGAATGGGAATGAGAAAAGGACGGGCAAGGACGGGCAAGGACGGGCAAGGACGGGCAAGGACGGGCAAGGACGGGCAAGGACGGGCAAGGACGGGCAAGGACGGATCGGGTTTGTGGCTTGTTTTTAACAAGCCACAAACCCGATCCGTCCTTGCTTTAGGATCCTCTCCGGCATCCACCTGAGGTTGATGGAAACGGACGATCACAACCAGCCTTCTTACAGCTCGCTGTGTATATTTCGCAAATTTTCATTCCCACCTGAGATACGGCCTAGTTTTCTGGGAAAACTCATCTTACAACAAACAGACATTAAGATTACAGAAAAAAATGTACGAACAATAAGCAAATCCCACCCTCATGGTTCTTGTGTCTCTTTATTATCCTAGGAATTCTACCATTGTACTGCCCCTTGATTTACAAATTCGTGTTTTTTTTAATTAATGACTTACTCGAGAGTAGGAGCGTACTTTGAAAGAATACAGGTACGAGCGCCGTAGTAATCATATTTATTAGATGTCGCATTAATAGCTAACTACAAAAATTCACATGAAAAACATGTACAGTATTATGAACACATTGCCACGACATTAAACGATTAAAATCAATACAAAGTTTAAGTGTAAAATCAAATTTTTCTTATATATACTGTTACGTAACTGATGCATAACTGTACAATCAGAGACTCAGAGCATCAAAAACGAAAGTAGAATTTTCATCCATCCCAGTTGCCGAATCCAACCAAGTTATTTAACAGACATCGAAACTCTGGTCATGAACGAATGGTCTTTCGGACTATGAAACTAAGTTGCGCTCCAACCATATTCACTGACGTCGTTGGTCATATCAAACAACGAATCGTCTTAATGCAACGAGTATACAAACAATCGGGCGGTGGATGAATAGTTAAAGTGAACAAGTCGTCCCGAACTTTCGGGGCAGTTTCTTTTTCTGAGGTCGTGTCTGAACATTTAGGAATCATTCCGGAAGGCAGTTTGTCCCAATTTTTTGATTTGGCATAAAATTACTCAGAGATATTTGTATCATTCCGACATTTTGAATTCCAGCAAAATGAGTACATTGTATAATTTATAAAATAAATGAAAATAAATTCAGCAATTAATAAACTATGTTACGTATTTGAAAAGGAAATTCAAAGACATTTTTAGTCTAGAATTTACACGGGTACAGTTCGTACAGAAGTCTCTCTTCGCCACTCCGCCACGTAAAATTAAGTTTTATCACTTACACGTTTGGGAATAACTAAATAACAAAAATACTTTGATTTTTTATTCAGAATGTCTTTAATTAATAAAACAGCAATGTATTAAAATTTATATAAACAAGAACTTCCCACTTTCAGACGTTCATTCAATTGAAGTAAAATACCCCAATTCAGCCGCTATCTGAAGGACATTTCGGGCGGCCGACTGCTCTGCTCAGTAGTTTTCCGTGGTTTCTCGATCAACACCAGGCGAATCCCGGAGCAGTACCGGGCCGCTGGCTACGCGCGATCTTTCCTTCCCTATCTTATCCACACCCCTTATTTACACATACTTACACTTGCATGCACTACATTACCACACACGCCGGGAGACCGGTCGTGAGCTTAGAGCTCGTTCCGTCTGGGGTTGTGCCCTGTTGATGTGAAACACCTTGTTGGGGAAACCGGTAGCGGTAGCTGAGTGCATCAACTGATGTCACTGCAGCGCTTCTGACCGGGAGGTCCTGAGTTCGAGTCCCTACAGCGGCAGGATTTTCGACACTAGCTTTTCAGCTAGTCGAATTCAGTCGCTGTCTGGAGGAGAATTATAGCGGCCGGCTGCTCTGGTCGGTAGTTTTCCGTGGTTTCTCCGATCAACACCAGGCGAATGCCGGAGCAATACCCTAACAAACGGGCCACGGACCGCGCGCGATCTGTCCTTTCTTTCCTTGTCCTATCCTCTCCTCTTACACACACTTACACTAACATGCACTACACTACCACATATTCCGGGAGACCGGTCGGGAGGTTAGAGCTTGTCCCGACTGGGGCGGTTCCCCGCTGGTGGGAGAGTCCTGGTTAGGGGGAACCCCACTAGCCGACGGTAGGTCGGCGCCGGATCTCGCCATCCAGCGGGGGAAGATCACCGTCATCTCCCGAGAAAAACATGCACTACACTAACGGGACTAATGACCGAAGCAGTTGACGCACCCGGAAACACTAATCAATCAATCAATTCAACATCCCAGGATCATTTAGGAGCGTTCCGAATTGGGGTGAGAAAATGACGGTCGTGTTCTGCATGTCAGCTGCAAGACGAGTCGCGAGTCGCTGCACCGCGTCGCTGCCTGTCGATAATTCGCCCGCCCCGCGCGTAATGAGTGCCCTGTGCGCGCCGCGGGCCGCGCTGATTATTTATGGAGCTGCTAATGGCTCGTACGGACACCTAATTCCAGCTTCAGCGGGGCTATGGACGCTTGATGAAAGAGCCTCCGTTACCGCCCGTGACGGCAAGGCCGACAAGCGCAAGCTTTTGAAGCGCTCTGCGGTGGTCGGGGAAGCAGCGACAACCGCCGCGAAGGGATGACATAACCGTTTGGAAAGAAACGTCTCGTTCCGAATGAGCTCCTTAATCAAGGCTTTTAATCTTGACGTCGTCGTAAATGCGTATTAATTATATCGTATACAATTTGGAAGAAAACTACCGAGGGAGGTGGTTCAGGGTATCAACTGATGTAGCTGAAGTGCATCGAACCGGGAGGTCCCGGGTTCGAGTCCCGACGGTGGCTGGATTTTCCGCTCTACGAAGATAGCTAGGTCGAATTCAATCACTGTATTGAGGACAATTCTAGCGGCCGGCTGCTCTGATCGGAAGTTTTTGGTTTCTCGGAATACCAGACAAATACCGGAGCAAAGGGATCGTGGATCGCGCGCTATCTTTCCTTCCTCTTCCTGGTCATATTATCATCACTTACTTACAAACACTTAAACTTACATGCACTACAGAATCACACATGCCGGGAGACCGGTCGGAAGCTTAGAGCTTGTCCCGTCTGCAACGGTGCCCCGCTGGTAGGAGATACTTGGTTGGGTGATACTTCATTAGCCCACAGGTAGGTGGGCACCAGATCTCACCAATCAGCGGGAGAAGACCACAGCCAGCTCTCGAGAGAAACGCATGAAATACACTTATGAGATTAACAACCTTAGTCTTACCCGTTGACGTGTTCGGAATCACTAATCAATGGAGGAAAAGTGGCTACGATTGCATTTAGTGGCGAGGCCGCTTTGTGTCACCGAAAGTTTTGAGTTGGGTTCTCGGGGGGGATGTAATTTCAACAAATGTTAGTATCAGTGTTCACGCTTTTAATGCCTGGATTTTGTGTTGTCCCTTCAAGAGTTCTAGAGGCAGGCTATTTTAACCCTTGTTTCCGTTGTTTTCGCCTGTAATTTCTGGGAGGCTGGTGAAGAGAGGAGCCACGAATCGTGCGTGATACTACTTCTTTCTCATTCTGTGCCAACTCCCTTTTTTAGGGTTTGGCTGCACCTGTCTCAATCGCCTATTCCTCGAGGCCCATAAAATCATTATATAAAAGGGAGAAGATAAGAAAAAAATTAAAAAAGGAAAAGAGAGGAATTAAGAAGGGGAGAATGAAGAAGATAAAATAAGAAACGAAAATGATGACAAGAAATGGAGAAGAATGAGAACGGTAAGAAATAAGAAAATGACAAGGTGAACGACAGTAACACTTCTGCATATATGGACATAGTTCTGGGATAGAGAAATAATTTTCCCTGCTCTATGGTTCTACGACGGTCGTGTAAAGCAGCGGCAATCATTGCGACGAATGATAACATCGTGTAGTAAGAAATCCCCCGTTTAAATGAGTTCTATAGTCTCGTCGTAAATGTGTATTCATTATTCGAATAAACATCATTTCTGATTTGTACATTTAGTCTAAACGGGATGCGTTATAGCATATTGTTACGAGTTTGCAGATGAAACTTCGTCTGAGAGGTCGTAGGATCGCATCCCGTTTGTACCACATTTTCGACAGTATGCAAATTGAGCGGTTGATTCATTCCCCTATCTAAATGAAAATTCTAGAGTTCAGTTACGGGGTTTAATAGAATAAAATAGAGCAAAGAAATGTTTGACAAAACGCTGTTGGAAAGAAACAGAAAGTCTCATTCTTAATGAACTCCACATTCATGACTTGTAATCTTGGTATCGTAAATGTATATTAATTATGTCATTTATACTTTCAAGAAAGTCTGGATTCTCATTATATCTGGTCTGCCGAGTGCTTGTTTGATGTTTTTTAAAGAACATTGAATGTTACCGCTAATAATGAGATTCCTTCCCAATGTCATGTATTTATTTTGTTATATTAATTACACTTTGATTTGTCAACGATTTTTCTTACAAGGGGTCTAGTGCGTCTGTCGCAAATCGTAATGAATATGCTGTTTCAAAATACGAGTTGATTTCATGTCTTTTTTTTGTTGATGCTGCTCGTAATCCTACCGTAACTAGACGGACATCCTAATTAACGTTGGTTATTTGTAGAGAACGATACATTATTAAAGATAGAAATAAAAATAAATGCTCATTAATTTCTCTTTTCTATGTTTCTTACTGGAATCTTTCTAAACGTTTTTCACAATTACTACTTCTTGTTATACATAAGTATTATCTAGATTTCTGCGCGCACATTACATCAGTGATTTTGTTTTTTTATATTGTCTCCCTATTTTAGTAGTTCAGAAAGGAGAAATTGCAAGAAACCTTAGAAAGTCATACTAACATTGAAAATTCGGAGTCTTGCGGTAGAGGACCTGGCCATTATCAAACCTCCTTATGATTTTTGAAAGACTTGAATCAAATAAAACCATGAGCGATCTTTGAAGATTACAGCATTCGCTCAACGATTTGATTAGTCTGTGGATGTAGACGTCCACATATCGATATTTTGATCACACCTGCACTCACGAGTGGGGAAGGAGAAATAAGATTTATGTAGATTCAGACAGCTATGGCGGCAATCGCTTGCTGTGGGAAGAATAATGTATTCTGATACCGGTCAAGGCACGTTTGTATTCAATTGGTTATTCTTTGGTGGAAGGTAATGGCACATCACCATGTGGCAAGCACCACTGGATATGCTGAAGCACAAGACTTGGCAGTTTCGTCGTAAAGGAAGTGTTCCTTGAATGTTTGGTTACCAGAGTTGAGGTGATGTTTGATGATGTATAGGATTTAATGATAGAAAAGGTGTAATCTACGTAAATAAGCCCTTGAATGTCATTTGAATATTTCTAACATCATAAATACAATCACAAGATCATAAATATCCGAACCACAATCATATATCCTACAATATCATCCACATCGTTATTTATTATTAATTGAAACTGCTCAGGAACGATGAAAAGATCCAATTTTGCGATTGGGAAGGCGAATTCTCAACCTCTGCGCACGTGCTTGCTTGTACGAGAAGTGACCATCGCTTTATGATTGGCTGGACGCAGGAGGAACTCTCAACACAAACAACACACTGCTATATCTTAAACTCACATCGGTTTGAAGAATAAGCAGTATGACATGTTGACAAATGAGGTTGTTGTGTTGGGACGACAACCCTCCGCTTCACGCATGCCATGATCAGCTGTGGCGTTTCCTCTGAGTGACATTTTTCACAGGGGGTAGCCATTATCTTATGAAGCGGTGGATCACCTATTAGTACAGGCAAGATGACTGTGTGTCGGTATGTTACCGATCTATTACTGTTTTTTTTTCATATAATATAGTCATGTACTGTAACCAATAATTTAAGAGAGAAAACGAACACTTTCGTTTCGACGAGGCTTATTAAAATATTCAAAAATCTGCGTCTGTAATCATTTACAGGAGCGAAAATTGTGAAATTGGGAATATTGCGTACAGCATTGAAGTGTTCAAATTTGGACTGTTGCGTGATAGACTGTGGTGAACTACCCAAAAATCATTAATTCACAATTTCTTGGCAGTTGAGTAACGCCCCCAAACAAACCAAAGACAGGTCATAAAATTAATTACAAAATGTTCTATCATTGTAGAGTATGATAATAGAAAATGTTCTGGAACGCTTTTGAGCAGCTGCTAACTCATCTATTCTGCGATTTTTACATAGCTGCCTGTGAAGTAAATCAGCTGTAACGGTTTCATCCAATCGGAAGGTTGAACGCCACCATAGTGAAGTCACTGTGTAAGGTCCCGATTGGAACGCACCGTAACAGCTGATGAAATGTCACAGGCAGCCACGTAAAAATCGCAGTATATATCGGAGACTGCCTCACGTTTTCCGGATGCTCCGAGCACTGGCCGTATGCCATGAGTCACCGATTTCAGATGCAGGCATTCCAGCGTACATCCCGTGGGCGGACGTTCAGCTATCAGCGCCTTCAGGCCGCAGGAGGCAGCTCATAAAATACGCATCCGCAGAGGAGCCTGCAGCAGGTGGCTGGCTCGCGTGATAGGTCGTCTCGGCAAGGGTTGACGGCCGGGCCGGGCGGCGCGGCGCGGGGCGTGGGTGGGTCGAGGGCCGGACCCGCTCCTCGCAGTGGGAGGCTGCCATCCACCTGCCGCAGCGGCGCAAGCAGGAAGGGCAGCAGCGATGAAATTCGTTCAAAATAGAGGTGGTATAAGTGTGGTTTTTTATAGTGGTCGCCGCTTCTCGCATCCCTGTCGCCACGTCCTTCGACTTCCCAATCCTCCTTTCGAAGATCTTGTTCCTTCATCGCCTTTTTTCCCATGTTTTTCTTGGTCTGCCACGCTTCCTGTTTCTTTGTGTTAACCGTTTTAAAATCGTCTCGACTTTCCGTCATCCATTGAAAATGACCATACTATTTCTATCTTTTAACATCAACTACATCCATTATATCAATGTCAATACCCAGTGTATTTCTTATGTCAGCATTGGGTACTATATCCAGTGAACTAAAGCTACAACAGCTTCTACAATAGTTAATTTCCATTGATTTTAATTTTTGCTCTTCGCTCTGACTTAGAATCCAAACTTCTGAACCAAATGTACGTATGCTTTCAATCAGCGATTTCTATATTCTTATCTTGCTTCTTCTCTTGCTTGTTTTATTTTGGCAAAATTGAAGGTCTCGGGAATAAAAGATGGTAACCCTCAAAGTTACTGGATAAATTGGATTGTATTGTTCCGTGTAAATCAGGCTTAAGGAAAGTTGAGCAAGCATTATAGATGAATTCATAAGTGTTGTAGAATTCTTCACTTCAAAATCGTTATTTAATTGTCGTTTTCTTTTAAAAAATTCGAATATTCTATCCCCTAACTGTATCTGTTTACTTTGATTTGGATGAAATTTTTTCGTGCAGTCAAACGTTCCGATCAGAACATTTGCATGAATTAATTGCTTGTTTCTTTAAAATTTTCTACTTGATGTTTTCTTGTGCTATTTTAATTTTGAAAAACAAAATAACTTAAAGTTGTTGACAGCGGAACGTGGCAAACTTCTCACAAGTCACAAAGGTTTGTAGAATTATTTCTGTTTTTTGAAACCCTATTTTTTGTTTCTTAATTGAATAATATTTGTTAATATTTCTAAAATATCTGTGTTCTCAAAGGTTTTAGGTTTAAAATTTTATTTTTAAAATATTCGAAATTAAGAAAATAGAAATTTAAATAAGTATTTCATTTGGATTTCAGGCTATCCAAAACTCTGAAATTTTATGTAAAAGCATAGATGTTGGGGAAAGTATTTCATTCCAATTGTCGTCACACATTTAATTGCATTGTTTATTTTTTAAATATTTTTGTGCACTTTCGATTTGGCAATGTAATTTCTATTCGTGCAGACTCAATTATTTATTTTTTCATAACTTACACTTACAATTTAGAAATTAAAAAGATTAGTTTTCCAGTTCTCGTGTCCGCCAGTATCTTTAAAATTAGTATGTGTAGTATAAATCTTAGTAATCTGTTTAATTTCTACTACGTTTTGACTACATCTACTCAACATATAGCTTAAATAGTCTGACAACTCAAATTATATGCTAATAGCCAATATCTCATACATAGTTATAACGTGTATAATCTAAAAACTTAATTCGTCCAATTTCCCTAGTCCATTGAGCAAATACTGAGATGGCCCCTTGTCTTGCTTCTGGACATAAATGTAACTTCATTATCTGTGCACGTCAAAGTTATTAAATTATCGTTTCCATGTTTTGCGGCAGGAAGTATTATTCCTTGACGAAGGACATCAGGATAAGAGCCCAAAATTTATTGCTTATTTATCCTTGAAAATAGATTTTATTACATGAGAGCTTTTTTTTTATTTTCAAAATTTATATAGCATATGACTCAGTGTAGGGATCACAGAATTTTGAAAATGTGCACAGAATTCACTTCTCCTCATAGCACGTCATTCGCAGTTTCAACTGTTTTTTGACGTAAAATAAATAAAAGTAAATAAATAATATGACATGATTTTATGATGTCGTGCTCGTAAACATACATGTATTCGAGACTCAACAACCAGAAGGAATTTAACTTGTCTGATTATATAAAAATGTTGAGTTTGATTAGGAGAATACAATTGTACACAATCCAGAAGACGCTTATTCACCGACGTCTAAGAAATAGAGCAGAGTTCGTTGAACGTAGCTCTTAGACTTTAGACACCCCTGAAGTACAAAGCGCTCCTGGCCTGCGGGCGCAGAGTGTTTGTCGATTATGTCATGGCTGAATTATGAGCGTGACTGCGCGCAGGGAATGGGCAGAGCGGATCTGAATCTCCCGCGGAGATCTTGCGCTCCCACTCCGATGGGCGAGATGCACCACACTGGAGCGGAGAGGCTGAGCTGGTTGCTCCACAGTTTTGTCGGCGTTCGTAACAAATCTGCAAAGATCTTCTGAACCCAGTGGACTCTACCTGACTAATCTTCTCGGCATTGTTGGCAAAGCATTCTTATTTTAAATTTTAGATTGAATTTCTCTGGATATAAATTGCTTTACGGTAGTCTGGGGTGACCTGATTTTTTGTGACATAAAGCAGGACAATTCTGAAATATGGAAGAAAAAACGGTAAACAGGACATGAGCTTACAAAGAACATGTGCTTCAAATGTGACTGAACTGGTTCACAGAGAAATACAAATTACTTTTTAGACATAAAAAGACAAATTTTAATAACCAACGTTTGAACAACCTACTGAATATGAACTGGTGGCATCTGAATCAGGAACATAACTATGAACCAAAGCTGCCTGCAACCTCGTCACAAATCTATTGAAACCTACTGATCTGGATAACCGTACTAACGGCATGAAATATTGCAAAAGTATCTAATAAATTATCATTATTAACCAGCCCTTTTTTACCGAAGCATAATCCATCTCCATGAGATCATGACATATTGGTGTGAGGTGTGGGGTTATCGCGACTCGAAAGGGAGCAAGGGTTCGAACCCCTCCATGGACTAAATGTGGGCGTAACCAGTTATTCTCACGCGATTGAAGGAGCGAATAAGCTCTCATAATTGCGTTCCCTGACTACCTGCATCTTCTGAATAGTCGTATTATGCGTATGGGAAGGGGGGATGGGGTAGCTTTGCAACGCCTCCCGATTGATTGATTGATTGGTGATTCCAAGCGAGTCAACTCCTAAAGTTATTAGTCCGATTAGTGCAATGGATGTTTTTATCGCAGAAGATGACGGTAATCTTTCCCCGTTTGCTGGCGAGATCCGGTATCGACCTACGTCAGTTTATGAGGATTTTTCCCAGCCAGACATCTATCAGCGTGGCATCAACCCAGTCCAAACAAGCTCTAAGCTTCCGACTGGTCTCCCAACAAGTGTGATAGTGTAGTGTATGTCAGTGTGTGTGTGTGTGTGTATATGTGTAATAATCGTGCCCTGAGAAAGTTATCGGGATAAAACAAGAAATAAGAACGAAAGATGGAGTGCCGTCCGTGACCCTTTTGTTGGGTACTGTTTGTTGGGTACTACTCCGGCATTCGCCTGGTGTTAATCGGAGAAACCACCGATGATAGCAACTAGCCGCTAAAATTGTCCTCCTGACAACCGCTAAATTTGACCTAGCTGACGAGCAAACGTCGAAAATCCTGCCACAGTTGGATCTCGAGCCCTAGGACCTTCCGTTCAGGGGCACTGCAGTGACATTAGTATATGCCCTGCGCCACCTTTACCGATCCAACGCCTCGAGAATTAGTTAGTTGGTTAGTTAATGCCTTATTGTACGTGACGAGACTCGGGCCGTCAGGCCCGCTCTTCCGTCTGACCACGCAATTTTCACTACGCTCCTTTCACCTTCTAGCAGAGAAAAAAGGTATTATGTTGGGCGACGAAACAGGCGAATTGAATTTAGCTCAAAGGATTATTTTAGGCTTGAGAATCTTTAATATGCATTAAATCTACGATATGGGACAGATGGATCTACTTCCCCTCCAATTGATTGATTGATTTTTTTCGTGTTTCCGGGCGCGTCAACTGCTTTGGTCATTAGTCCCGTTAGTGTTGTGCATGTTTTTTTCTCGGGAGATGGAGGTGATCTTCCCCCGCTGGATGGCGAGATCCTGCGCCGACCTACCGTCGGCTAGTGGGGTTTCCCCCTAGCCGACACTGGACTCTCCCACCAGCGGGGCACCGCCCCAGCCGGGACAAGCTCTAAGCTCCCGACCGGTCTCCAGGAATACGTGGTAGTGTAATGCATGTCAGTGTAAGTGTGTGTGTGATGGGAGAGGATGGGACAAGGCAGTGGAAGGAAAGATCGCGCGCAGTCCGTGGCCCGTTTGGTAGGGTACTGCTCCGGCATTCGCCTGGTGTTGATTGGAGAAACTACAGAAAACTACCGATCAGAGCAGCCGGTCTCTAGAATTCTCCTCCAGACAGCGACTGAATTCGACCTAGCTGAAGAGCTAGTGTCGAAAATCCTGCCGCCGTGGGGAGTGTAACCTAGGACCTCCCGGTCAGAGGCGCTGCAGTGACATCAGTTGATGCACTGAGCTTCCGCTCCCGGTTTCCCCTCCAAAAGAAGGCGTACGAAGGTCCTTGAAAGCCCTTGAAAACCCACGGCTTCGATCGGGTGTGTACCGGCAAACTTGGGTGCAACAGTCCGGTATGCTAACCGTTCTACCACCGAAAGAGGTACGCCCGGCTAGTGAGCATGCGCAGTGACCTCCGTGAAGCAGCGCGTGCGTGGGAGGGTCGGGGAGCGCTGTCGTCGCAGCCGCTGTCCTCGCGCGTCCGCGCGCGCTCCGCCCCCAGACAATGGCTGGCTGGGCGCGTCCCCCGCCGCGCTGCACAATGGGCTTAATTGAATACGGCAGCCGGGGGGAGGGGCTCGGCCGGCCCCCACCTCCCACCATGTGGATGCAGCCGCGTGTGGACCGCTGCGCAGCCACAATCCACGATCTGGAGCGCAGCGGATAAGGCGCTGGTATCGTTGACTTGTGTTGTATACTGCGGTTGTTACAGAGCTGCCTTTCAATTCCACTAAAGATCCATCACCACGGTGGCATTATGGCGCGGTTTTACGCCATAATGCGGTTTCGGTGCCGCTGGAGTCGCTTCATCTGCAACATTGTTTGATGCGGTCGCGAGCATGCGATACCTAGCGACTGAGAAAGGCGCGAAAAACCGTGCCATAATGCCACCGTGGTGACGTATCTTGAGTGAAATTGAGAGGCAGCTCTCTAAAAATAGCAGTATAGTGGGGTTAGAATGCTCGTCTTCCATCACGCAGGTGTTGAAAATCCGTTCGGAACGTGTGGAATTTGTGGGGGACAATGCGGGTTCGCGGTAGGTTTCCTCTCGGTTCTCCTGTTTCCCCTGCTATCGTTCTACCACTTTCTACATGTTCATGATCACTCCTCACATCGTCTTCATTATCATTACATCTCAATACAAACTCCTTACTGGGGAGGTCCAGCAACAGTTATGAGATTTCTAGCTTCACAACTATATTCCTGTACGATCTCCAGGTAAATTCAGTCAGTACATAAATTCATCTCCGATTTATTAGTCCACACTATTGATTAGAGCATCTCGCATGAGATTAAATGATTCAATAGGAGAATCTCTACATCTCAATAAATAAATATGATAAGTAAATATGATTAAGTAAATAAATAAAATCATCATGGTGTTACGACGTATCGCAAAATCCCCTAGACAATTGTTATCTCCTAGTCTTTATGGCCCCAGCCGTTTTATTTATGTTATTTGTAGCTAATATACGTTTTTTAATTTTCCAATTTTACAAACCTTTCTCGCCCTCTCATTTCTCCTACTGCTCCCTGGATCTCTTGGTATTGGAGTGCAAATTCCGGTCAGTCCAAACCGTTATTTATCGTTTAGTTTGGATTTGAGAAAGCCATCGCATTTGCTTGGAAGCGAATGTACTTTGAGGTATGGTGTGGATGATGACTCACTGACATACGGTGTGATGATCAATTTCTATCCAAAGAAGCTCCAATGGTCTTCAAAACTATCAGTGCATTGAAAACTTCAAAACTATCCGCGCATTTCATTTTAGTTCCCTGAAGTTTATCCACCACCAGGTGAAGATTTTATGCATTGAATTCTCATATATAAACATGAAAATGTTTTGTATTGTAAACGAATTAACATATAAACGACAAAAATTGCGTGTGCTCATATTGTAGGAATCTGATGGAGGAGAGGTAGTGTGACTTGGGTGGAGATGAAAAGTAAGCGTGGAGTTCGAGTCTTGTGTTTGTAAACAGCTTCTTGCTTTATTTTTATGTCATCAGTAAAATAAAATATTAGATTAGAATAGTCATCTCTAATACAAATTTTTCAAGATATCTTCATACAAATTTATGAACAACTACTGGGCTCAAGCAGCAAGAATGCTGATGAACAAAATAAACAAAATGGTTTTCTAAACAGCAAGTGTACGATCAAAAATAAAAATAAAATACTCGTATGTAACACTCCAACAAATTAAATGTTTTAACAAAACTATCTTCACGAATACTGCAGTAGTATCGAACAGTTTATATCGAAACCAGTTTTTCATATACTAAGAATATAAGAAATAGGTGTTTCTGAATAGTAAATATTTGATGACAGATGGTTTTCCTTTGATCCTTGCTGTCGCATGACGTCATCTGTCATAAACAGTGACGCGGTGAATATGAGAATTTAACCGGTATGCGCAGTGTGACAAAATGCGAAACCCCACAATCAAATATTTGCATTTTCAGCAAACAGCCAAACTGTTTCATTGATTTTGGAATTTCCCTGAGTTCCTGGGTATCTCAGGAAACCATAGACACCTCTCACGTGGCTGGCTTTGAGTTTCTTTGAATTTCTGTGTGCATTGGGAATTGATAATAAAAAAACAGTATATTCATACAAATTGAGATAGATCCCATCTTTAACTCAGGACACATCACTGAATCCCATCTGTGCTGATACTATACAAATATGTCGCTAGGTTATTACGTACTATCGAACATTGCAACATGTGTGAGCACAAGTTATATTCGTCAATCAAACTGTGTATTTGTCTAAGCTGTCGAGTCAAGTCTATGTAATTTGTCTAATGAAAAAATATCTTTTTAAACAATTATAAAGCGCGTTTATTAACATCAGTTTTTAATACTACAAACAATACTCAGATTCTGGATTGCGACAAAAAGGAAAGTAAATGTGTTTGCCCAAACTCAACCATTATAAAATCTCACTATTTTTACGTGATCTTCTTCTTCTTCTTTTCCTTAGCGTGAATCCGCCTGACTTAGATCGAATATTGTCCTCTTCGTTAACCCAACTGTTTCTAATGCCATACTTAACCAAATTTTCTACGCAAATTGTAATCTCGCCATCTAGTTCTCTATCTCCCCTTGCTGTCTCGAGGCTTTCGGTCCCTAGTCATGCGCTTAATATGTTGCTTTTGCGCCGAGTCACCATCCCACTTCTACTTAACCAGCTTTACGTGGTAGGTTCCATAAGTTTCTGACCTCACTAACTTGTATTTTTGACAGAAAGAAATAAGTGACGTAAATCTTCGACTTCATTAGTCCATACTCAAACCCATTTTTCACATCTTTATATTAGCATTGCTAGGCCTTTGAAAAAATACTCCGAATTTTTGCTTGCAAAATGGTCAAGAACTGCTTCGTTCAGCTCTCACTATTCTGAAACTTTTCTTCCCCGAAGCTTTTCTTTCAATATTGATATGTGGTTGATATGCTGGGTGCCCAATGTGGACTGTAGTGTAAATTCTCCAACTCCTAAAAGCCATTGTCCTTCACAGCATTCTTTGTAATCTGAGTAATAAGCACAGGTGCGATGTCGTGAAGTTAAACACCATGAGATTTCTCGCACTACATCCAACTCACGTACCCGTCTCCATAAATCTGAGTGAGATGTCGCCTGAAAACTTAAGACATTACATCAATTAAAGATAAGACTCGAAACTGCTCACAAGGTTTTTCCCATTGATGAGCGATATCTTGAACAGGTGGGCATTTATGATACCGCCTGTATGATTACTTTTAAACATTTTTCACTCTGCCTTTCATCGAATGACATCGATTTGAGACTTACTTATTTTCAAGAATGAGTAACTCATTTTGTTTGGAAATATTCTCTGAAATGTTAAAAAGAAAATTTTATTTGTAGAATTCAAGATCAAATATGGAACCATCGAATCCTCGAATTGGTTTTGCCCAATACTGCAAGTACATAACTACACAGCTTGAAAGCTACGTTTCTTATTGACATCGTCGCATACGTAATAATACAAAGTTACTTCACTAATGCCTTGAGTTAAATGCCCTTAATATTATTCTCGTTGCCAAAACATTGTGTGTTTGGCACATAAACCAGTGTGAATAACGTGTTTGCGTATAAAAAGTATGTTGTGTATCCGCGGTTTTATCTACTTTATTACATTCCGTTAACAGCACAAAGTATCCACACGTTTCTTTAACGACTATTAAGTATGCTATATACTTCACCAGAGGTTTCATATACTACAAACGTCCCCCAACTCCACCACATGTCTCGTAAATAAGCATTAAATTCATGCACTATTTTCCTTGCAAAAAAGAATAAAAATATATCTTCCTCTGTAGTGTAGTTGAAATGGACGAAAGTTGTGATACAGAGAGAAAGTCACAGCGTGTGCAGTTGACAAAGGAATTTGAAGAGAGCACCTGTGGGCACTGCCCAGAGAGCGTGTGCATTATGGAGCGCAGGTGAGTGGGGGTGGGGGAGACACAAACAACTTGAGGGCGGAGTCAGCGCGCGGACCACGCCCGACTCAGAACATAGGCACCGAGGGGCCGCACGTTTGTTTACCCGGGAGCAGCCTTTTTGCAATTCAGCAAAAACAAATTTTACTAACAGAGAGGGAGGTAGAAATGAAATTAACTATCGGGCAAACGTATGCGATCGCTTCATCAATCCATTGTAATAAAATTATCTTAAGTTGTATAATTTGTATAATTGTAAAATAGTATATTTTACATATTATAAATGAATGGTTATTGTAATGATTGTATATTTTAAAATTACATAAACCTTTATTTTACTTTTTTTTATTAATATTAATTATCGAGCGTCCGCGAGCTTTAGCAAAGAGATTTACTCACAAACAGACTATTCTTTTTACACGTGATAATTTTCACCTTCTGAATACAAGAGGTCGGTGAGTCATAATCGTAATTTGAAATAATAGAGCTATTGTAATTTTGTTGCTAACATCTGCAAATCCACGTGCGGCCAAATGTCATCTCACCATCTAACGAGACAATAAAAAACCTGAGGAGCCCAATGGAGAGACGCTTGATGTGAATCAACTTTAAAGAATGACCTATTGTAGCTTATGAGTAACTCTCACTGGCCTGTTTCTCTCTAAATACAAGAATATATTGCCACATGAAAAAATTTGTCAACAATAGAAACGATGACCTTCTCAAAGTCCCCATATGGTTACAAAATATGCGGATAGCACATTCGTAATGAAGCTGGATTGCTGCGGTTTCAGCGATCGTTTCTGGAATAAATGTCAATTCAATCAACACAAGAAATGTAATAAAATTAATTCAGTTGGGATATGAAACAAAAACCACGAACACAAACGCAGTGTTGCCATTTGTGTAGTTAAATAATGAAGTATGGTTAATGTTTTCTTATTTCAACCAAAATCGGCAGCGGCGAGCGAGAAAACGTCTTATGGATCGAGTGCACCGGTGATTGGGAGGTTTCGAGTTCATCCCCGTCCAGATGCCAGAAATTGACTAGGTGTGTTTGACATCGGTTATTCAGTGGTCGAATTCGTAGTCTAGGCCGACTTCTCACCAGTGGTTTCCCTGATGACTTGCAGTAGGGTGCCGGATCCGCACATGGATCAGGTCAATGACCTCACGCAATCTTTCCTTTCCATTCCAATCATCGTCAGCCGCAACAGCAGCATTCCACCATCTCCTCCAATCCGGGCTGAGGTGCCATGGGGGAATCCTAACCCACTCCGTCATAATCGGCAGACGCCGGCAGGGAGACCTTGTGGACCCTGCATTTGTAGCACAAACTCTAGGAAACAATTATTTTTGTTTCGTTCGGGAAACGTGACCTTATTTTCTGAATCTTGTGTCCTCAATGTGCACCGTTACGACCCCCCACGGATGTTACATCCCCAGACAGCTTCGAGTTTGCCTAAGCCACGTTCGTCGCTTCTCCAAGCGTTGAAGTCACCGCGAACCTCTCGCTGCGAAGTGATGCAGAGCAAGGACCAGTGGGGTGAGTGGGAGTAATGTTACGACTTAGAACACCATTAATACAAATAGATAGCGATCTGATCCCGACGTATAAGGGCAAGGCGAATTAAGTTAATGCTCTTGTTCTGAACTCATATGGATACATAGAGCTCAGAACGTTCCAACAGGGCATTACCCCTTTAAGATTCTTACATGCCGATCTATATGTATTAGGTGAGCATAGAAAAATCCGAAGCATGCAATTTCATTTTATAAAACGATTCTTGTAAATCGATTTTGTGTGAGAATACATTGCACTAAAAAATTCCAACGACCTAAGACTGCTCCGTTTTAATAATCCTTTTTAAAAAAAAATCTATAAATAATTAAATTTAATTATTGAAAAATCAAAATGGAAGAAAATGTATTAATGGAATAAAACCGTCCTGTCAAAACGTATATCGGTTATCTCTGGATAATCGTGAAAGCTTAGAAAAACATATGTACAATGTTTCAAAGAAGGAAAAGAAGAAAAAATGATCGTTCATACTGAAGAAATGATCAATAAAAAATGAATTTGAGGCTATCTCTCCTAGAGATGTAACCAAAAACAAACAAATCGAAAAATTTTCAATTTCTCGTCTCAAGAGTTCAATATCTACCGAGATAGAGGACCTATAGCCGCCGTATATCCATACCACACATGTATTGACAGCGGGAGAGAGACAAAAAGAAATAAACAAAGAGGAAAGAGACAGGAAGGAATAGACAAGCGTACCGAAGAATGGTTTCAATATTAAGTAAACAAACGATTTGCAGCATTCAAGGACTCTTTGTGAAAGACAAAATTTTGTGCATTCCTGATCGCGTGGGAGACATACGTGGGCGGAGTTTCCGGAAATTCCGGTCGACCTCCGGAGAGGAGGAGGCGGAGAAGGCGAAGGACGCCCACCCGAGTTCTGCCTCCGCCCACACCGCCTGCCCCCCCCATTGGCTTCGCCTCCCACTCTCCGCTTCTCAATGCGCTCTGGACCGCCGGGCGGAGAGACTAGATCTCGAACACATGTTTCTGAATTTGTATCTGGCCGTGTTTTACATTAGTTATTGATATATTAAAACGATCGCTAAATATAAATAAAATTAAATTAAAAACGTGATTCATCCACTCAAATATCATAAAATTAAGAAATAATTGCGATTAAAATTATTATGTTTCACTTAAAATGTTGCACTGGCCAAAAGAACTTGAATTTGCAGTGCGATGAAATAAAAAAATGTCAGAAAGAATAAAAATACTTACCTCTAGGCTTTACAGAAATCTGAGTACACAGATATCGTATGGGCAATGTAAAATAAAAGTAACTCTATTATGATATTTATACAAAAAATAAATTTTGCTGACTTTTCCGTAATTGAATGCAGTTTCATAATAGAATATCTTTCACCGGGACTTCTGCTCTTTTATGTGTTCTATCTGTCTTTATAGTTTTAAAAGTTTCGATTTGCTGTATCCATTCTGATGTAATTTAAATCTTAATATAAATTTTAAAAAAACTCTTAGTTATTTGTTTCATGAAGTGAGTAATCTGAAGGAAGGTTCCTATTTTAGCGTATTCGTCCTCGACAAAAAAATGTATAGCCTCGCACATAAGATAGGGAGGAAGGGAAAAAGGAAATAGAGAGGAGAGGGAGAGAGGAAGGACAGGGGGAAAGGGAGGAAGGAAAGAGAGAGGGAGGAAGGAAAGAGAGGGAGGGAAGAAAGAGAGGGAGGAAGGAAGGAGAGGAAGGGGAAAAAGGGAAAAAAGAGAGGAGAGGGAGAGGAGGAAGCAAAGACAGGGTTAGATGGAGAGAGAGAGTAAAGGTTCAGGGCAACCGCACATGACGGAACTGGGGCTTTTATTTATGCAGGCCGCGGGCAGAGCGGGGCGGGGCCGGAGCGGTTGCGGCGGCGGGGGCGGGGGCGGGGGCGATTGGCCAACGCTAAGGCTCGGACTGATTTGTCCTGGTCCAGTGTCCCCCTGACGAACGATGTGGACTTGGTCGGCCGGCGGAGGTGTTCACAGTTTAATTTCATTCCCAAGGTTTCTCAACATGCGCAGGCCACATTTACTGCTCTTGCACAACCACCATCAATCACCAAACCCCAAGTTGCGTGGCACTTTTGACAACTTCCCGGAACAAAAATCTTAATTTTAATGAAATGACGAAAGAAATATCATAGAAACCAGCACAAATGAAATTAACTCTTGGGAGATTGGAGGTAGCGATACTATTCCACATATAATATCAAGATTAAATTATATCTTGAAATTGCTAATTCGCTTTTCTAAATTGGTCACACCCGTTGGTTGAGTAATCAAACGAAGGGAGAAGATCCTGGAAGCTCCAGATTTTCCAAAATGGTGAGCGAATAATAAGTTTTTTTATTATCAAGAATGAGCAAGGAAGAGCGGTTTACCACCCGAAGAAGTGTGACTTTACACTTGATAGAGACTAAAAAAGTAACTCCGAAATACTTTACGTACTTTTCAGTCAAGATTCATACAGATTTGTTGTGCACAGTCACATTTAGTCACACAGTCACTATTTTAGTTGTAGATTAACAAAAATACTCAAATATTTATGGTTTCAGAATTCACTATCTTGCAATGATATAAAACATGGAATTTGTTTTGTTGGCGTTCATAATACTAGAAGTGTTGGTAATATTTGACTTCTGGAATGTTTCTTTAATTATTTAAGTTTCTTGTAAAATGAAATGTTAATGGTTTTTGGGCGAGAGAAAGAGTATCACAGTAAACATTTTAAATGTATTTAATATAATTATAAAGAAATGTTTTAAAATGTATTTAACTTTTAGGTTTCGAGAAAACGTGTAAAGTTATTTCAGCGTTTGACACAAGTTTAAGTGCCTAATTGAAGCTGAAAAATAATCGTTTGGTTTTGCGTTGATATGACATTTGTTTCGAAAATACACTAGAACGGTTAAACTGTTTGAAATAATGTATACAAGCATTCGGCTCTGTAGCTACGTCAAAACGAACATTGGAGCGGGTTGAAATTTATCTCTTCGCGGTCAGGAAGGCGGTTACCTAGAAACTTATAACGTATCATTACTGCTATAAAGCAACTACGGAGCACGAACGCAGGTGTGTAAGAGTGCTTCGTATACCTGCTTCTTATGAGTTCTCTCTCCAGGTGTCCTCATATATCTGGGAACGGAGCAAAATATTTCCCTGCGTGCGATCAGCATCGTTTATCTTTGTAATCCGGGAGCGCGCAGGCGTTGACTGCCCAGGGATTCGTTCGGCAGCGCGGAGTCTCGCGGGAGGCGAGAAACGGCTGGCGGAAGCTGGCCCGGCAGAGCGGCCACCGAACAAAGCTCAAGTGATAATCGAGTCCTTTCCCCGCTGTAAAGTTGGCACAACTCATTCAGCAAAACAATAAAATCATCATTGTGATAGCTATTAACATCATTGGTCTAATAGGATAAACAGATTTAACAAACATTGGATAAATAGATAATAACAGAAGTGGTTGAATTTCGTAAACCGAGGCGACAGCGAAGATTTAACAGCAATCAATTGCGTTATTTGAAATATCGACCATGTATCGTTCCCTTTTCGTAAACATTTCGTAATTTCACATTCTTATAAGAAAATATTGTATTAAAAAAAAAAAAAAAAGTACTCACCTATTATTTAATTTTTATTTTTATGTATTATATACGTATTTATTTAAAATGTTCTTAAAATGACTGACTAAAAATTGCTAAACGGACGAGTTTCATTCCTCTATTTGCTTAAGGTAACTACAACAGTTAATTATTACTCCAAATAATTAACTGCTTAACAACTAATTTTTATATACCCACAACTCTCGATGTAAAGGCTCCGGAGTTCGAATATAGCTCTGAGAGTCTGTTCCGTGTCTTTCTTGTGTGAGGATTCCTGGAGACTGCGTTCTCCTACCGAGGAGTCCATAAGAGTTGGTGTAAATATTGCAGATTGAGTGATTGATTGATTGTGAGTTGTTCCAAGCGCGTCAACTACTATGGTCATTAGTCCTGTAAGTGTCGTACGTGTTTTTTATTCGCGAGAGGTGGCGGTGATCTTCACACGTTGTATGGCCAGATCCGGCGCCGACCTAGCGTCGGCTAGTGGTGTTTCTTGAACCAGGTATCTCCTACCGCCCCAGCCGGGACAAGCTCTAATTTCCCGACCGGTCTCCCGACATGGGTGGTAATGTAGTGCTTGTTAGTGTAAGTGTGTCTAAGGGGTGAGAATAGGACAAGGAAGAAGTAGGAAAGTAAATTTCGAGACACATGTGCTTGGACCAGAGGAAACTCAGGAAAGAAAAAAGAAGGTAGAAACTAGGACGCATTTATTAAAAACCATCGAACAACAAATATATTTTTCTGCGGGGAACTGAAAGTTGAAAAGACATTAGTGTAACAATGTTCTCTAGTCGCATTTTATCTAGAACAGAAAAGTTAGAGTGAAAATCTTGTTCGCTGAATTGTGTCACCGGTGTAATGTTCTATGATTTTAAGAACAGACCGAACCGAATTTATGCCCTTGATAAAAGTCAATTCCATTTCACTTGCGAAACGAAGGAATTGAAAATGTTTAAATATAAAAGAAAATACCTGAATATTGGAAAGCAAATAGAAATTACATAGAATGCAATTTAATGATATTTTGTTTCAAATATTACGAAAAAATGATTCATATGGATAATTGGCATGCCGAATATTATACTTATGTAGCTGTAATATTCATTTACACATGTTTTCCTATTGCAACTGCTACAATAAAACATTAAATAAATTGTGTATGCCCACGTACATTACGTTAATTTAAAGAAGGTATAGATAATCTAGTTTTCCAACATTTCCAAATGATAAGTAAATACTAGTGTCCCAACTCTACCCCTTCATGCATCTCTGACTTGTTTATTTATTTATTTACTTACGGTATTTCCTGACAGAAATTTTAAGAAATATAATACCCTACATTTTAATGTGTTAGCGTTTGTGTTGTGCTGTAATGAGCTTGATTTAATGAATATTGGAAATTAAAATGGAATGTGAGTCAATGAAATCAGCGGTGAACCCGCTTGGTTTACCACAAATACCCACTGGATCAGACGGGGATCATATCATAGCCCCAGGTGTAAAAAGAGGGGACTGACCGTACCCAGCACGAACCCAGCACCCAGCACAGTACTTCGCTTGTGCGAGAAAGTATAATGAATGGAATATAATAATTTATAATTAATACTTCTCACACATTCGGTCTCTGATAGATAATGTTCCCAAAGCATTGATTTGAAACACAAGACTCGTAATTTAAAAAGTTTATTTGGTTGTCCTGATATTAATACAATAGTTCAATAAATCACACCAAAAACATAGTTCGGTTATTTTATCAGTATTATTAAGTTATTAGGTCCTCTTTGACGAAAGAATGACATGGATTTGTGGAGCCTCTTCTACAAAGAACATGATGAAGAATGTTCCTGAAGACACTTTTCCGCACAGACGTGTGGCAATCGTCGGTGTCCAATGTTTTCCAAAATATCCCAAAAAATCCAATGTTCTCAATCCATTACCGAAAAATTACTGTTTAAAAGAAGAAAGAATGATTATCACTCAAATATAGCCATATGTAATATCGTTAAGCTATGACCAATATACCGATAAGATTACGATGTGCACAATATTTTATCTCATTGATGTGCTCATCTTTGATGAATTGAAGTTCCTCTCTATTAGCCCAGAAAACAATAACAATGTGATGCAAAACATCTGTTAACAATGTTATGTGAAACTTCTGTTAAACAAAGAGATGACATTATGAATAAAATTTCCACGAGATAATGTAACAACGTGGATATCAATCAATTTTTCTACTGTTCCCGAACACCGCCAGTGTGAAGAAATCCTATGGTTCGGTCGCCCCCAGGGATGTGTCACGTGGTTCCTTGGCGGGCCAGGCGCCTCCGCCCACGCAGCAGCTGCCGCCCCCGCCCCCTCCCCTCCCCCTCCCCCTCCCCCTCCCCATCAGCCAAGGCCTCCTGCGCCGCGGCCACGCCCAGTCGTGACCGCCCGCGCCGCCTAAAAGACTCAGCCGCAGCGAAGGAGCGCCGCTTTCGAAACCGAGCCCCGACAATTCCGTGGACGGACAGTTCGGGACACAGGATAAGCTGAAAAGGGCCGTGGCCGCCATTGTAGTGGATGATTTGCGGGCATATTTCAAATCTGACTGCAATTGCTTTCGTTGCCTTTGTTTTGGGATAACGGAAATAAAAATAACGGAACTAAACGGAACGGAAATAAAAATAAAATAAAATAACATAATATAACATTACTTGTATATATATAATGTTCATATATATGCTTTCTATAACAGCCACCATTTTGTTTGACAAGTTTGTTGACATTTTGTTTGCACGTTTTCACACGAAAGATCTTCAGCGTTTATAATTAGTTACTGAATAAGGAACCACAAAAATGTTCCCCTCAAATTATTTCGTTCTGATGAGTCAAACTCTGCGAACATGTACACTAAATTTGAACTTGCAGCAATGAATTTGTTTTTGCTCTTAACATATACCAGACAACTCTTAGCCATATTATAACACTATATTTTCATTCAGTTTAATAATACATGCGCTGAAAAGAACTTATCGTTATTTTAAACAAGTAACTTGCTCTATCACAATCGCAACGATGTCTACGACGTACGCACGCTTCCACTACAATGGCGGCCTTCAAATTATTCCGCGTTAGCGAGTCTAGTTTATTTCTATTCTAACATCTTTGTTCGAAGTCTTTGATCGAAATCTTCGTTCGAAATAGCCCTTTATTGCCCCCGTGATGATCTTCTGGGCGATTTTTCGCGTGGGTCGATGCGAGACTAACAAACGTCGGTAGCGGCGACCATCATGGAAACGCCTCGCGGCGCAAGAGAGCCAGTGATTGGAAGGACGCGGGTTTGGTGACGGCAAGGTGCCAGAAATTTTTACGCGATGAGTTTGTGGGGCTTGTGGGAATCGAATTCTTGGGTGACTGCTCCGATCAGTAATTTACGTCCATTTTCCTGTTGTATTCCTGGCGAATAACTAAGTAAAAGCTTATACAATAGGCCAGGGCACGGACGGGATGTTCCCTTTCCTTTCCTTTCCATCATCATTTCCCGCAGAGGGGACTGGAATGCCGTGAGGGAGTAAGTCTGTCATAATCGGCGTCCGCCGGCGGATCTTTACGTAGTAACGTACGTACGTAGTTGCATGGGAATCTATACGTACTGTAGTTGCATGGGAATAACTTCGAAAAAAAAGGTGGATTCGTGACCAGGGGCTTTGGTGTCTATGCAGTGCATGTTATATTTTGGTAGTGGTTCTTCCCTGCTAGAACGTGGGGTTTGGCGCCGAACTACACGTCTCGACTTGTCGGCTTGTTGAAGGGTCCCCATCGGGACTCGTATCCTAGACTGAGTTTATCCCATAATCAGCATTTACACTCTCTTTGCACAGATTCTGACCGGAATGTACTAGGGTTCAAGTTCATACGGCGGATTTTTGACGAGAACTCAGCCCCCTATCTGGAGAAGAATTCTAGCGGCGCGCTACTTTGACCGGTAGTTTTTGATTGATTGATTGATTGGTTGATTAGTAATTTCGGGCGTGTCAACTACAGAGGTCATAATTCCCGTAAGTGTTGTGCATGTTTTCATCGGGAGGTGGCGGCGATCATCCCCCACTGGATTGCGTGATCCGGCGCCGACTTATCGTCAACTAGCGGGGTTTTCCCCAACCAGGTACCTCCCACCAGCGAGGCACCGCCCCAGCCGGGACAAGTTTCAAGTCCCCGACCGGTCTCCCAACATGTATGGTAGTGTAGTGCATGTTAGTGTAAGTGTACGTGTAAGGGATAGAATAAGGTAGGGGGAGGAAAGATCGCGCGCGGTCAGTGACCTGTTTGTTAGGGTACTGCTCCGGCATTCGCCTGGTGTTGATCGGAGAAACCACGGAAAACTACCGATCAGAGCAGCCGGCCGCTAGAATTCTCCTCCAGACGATGATTTAATTCGACCTAGCTCACAAGCTAGTGTCGAAAATCCTGCCGCCGTCGAGATTCGAATTACTGTGTGTTTGTAGTTTTCCGTGTTTTTTCTCATCAATACTTGCCGAATGCCGGAACAGTACCCTAGCAAATCTTTCCTTCCTCTTTCTTGCCTATCCTCTGCCCTACTTACACACACTTACATTTACAATCACTACACTATCACATATGCCGGGGCACAAGTCGGGAGCTTTGAGCTTGTCCCAGCTGGGGCGCTGCCACTCTGGGGAGAGGAACCCGGAGGAGGAAATCCCCCGTATTTCAACTTGTAAATGGGCGTTGGATCTCGCCAAACACCGGAGAGGAACATCGTCCCATCCAGTGATAAAAACATTAACTACACTAATGGAATTAATGACCACAGCAGTTCTCGTACCCGTGAACAGTCAAACGAATTCCACGACCTCTCGGTGAGAGACGCTGCAGTAAAAATATTGCCGTGATTAATCTCACCCGGATTAATTGATATCCATTGACCATCATCCTTCCACTCAATTGGTTGGATTGATTCACGGGGTGTGTGCAGCCGTGACTGCGTTAAGAGCTCAGCAGAGAGAGTTGGACACAACTTGCGTATAGTGAAGTTCAATTTCTGTCCAGAAGCAAAACAAGGGGCCATCCCGGCATTCGCTCGATGGATCAAGGAAACTGGACGAAAATGAACGAGATGGGGGGGGTGTTGCCGTCGAACACTAATCCTAGGACCACACGGTCAGACAACAACGGTGGCACTATGGTTGTTGCCGTGAGGTATCTCAGTGAGATTAATTGACATCCATTTGCCGTCATCCGCCCACTCTATTGGTTGTATTGATTTACGGGGTGTGTGCAGCCGTGACCGAGTTATTCGCGCCGCCGCGGCGGGCGCGGGCCCGGGCGGGCGTGGGCGAGCCCGGCGCGCAAACGCTCGGAAGAGGAAAGCGAGAGCGCCGCCCACGCCCGCGCTCGTCGCCCGCGAGGGGAGCGAACCCATTTGCACGCCCCGCTCGCCCGTGGGGGCCGCGCGCCGCGGCGGTCGCCTGCCCACGAGCCTCGCACCCAGTTGCAGGCCCTGCACGTGGCGGCTGGAACGCTTTAAGGCCTCATTCACAATGCAAAGTTTAACGGAACGTAATGCTGGAAACGTAGACGTAAATTGCACGTAAAAATAAGCGTTCACAATGACGAACGTAAGCTGGAACGTGAGTTTTGCCGGAACCAATCAGTTTGGTTTGGTTTGATTTTCTCGTATTTCCGGGCACTTCAACTGCTTTGGTCATTAGTCCCGTTAGTGTAGTGCATGTTTTTTCTCCGGAGATGGCGGTGATCTTCCCCTGCTGGATGGCGAGATCCGGCGCCGACGTACCGTCGGCTAGTGGGGTTTCCCCCTAACCAGGAGTCTCCCACCAGCAGGGCACCGCCCCAGCCGGGACAAGCTCTAAGCTCCCGATGGGTCTCCCGGAATATATGGTAGTGTAGTGCATGTGAGTGTAAGTGTATGTGTAAGGGGGAGAGGATAGGACAAGGAAGAGGAAGGAAAGATCGCGTGTGGTCCGTGGTCCGTTTGGTAGGGTGCCCAAATTCTTTCTTTGAATTTACTACATCAAAACCGTTCGCAAACCAGTTTTGTACATTACAATAACAAAACGACATAACCACAAACTACCTTAACACATTCTGAAATCGACCTTCCACGCTCCTCTCTGATTGGTCTTCGGTAGAATTCCGACGTAAGCTTAACGTAAAAGCTTGGTGCTTGTGAATTCTTAAATTTACGTACTTACGCCTACGATTACGTCAAGGCATTGTGAATGGTCTCGATTAAGTAACTCATTTGGTTTACGGCTACGTCAAGTCTACGTTTAAGTCTGCATTGTGTGTGAGACCAAAGGGCTAGCAGCTTCTCATTCCCTGGAGTCCCTCGACTTATAGAGCAGTGCATTCCTCTGCGCTACCGATTTGGTTGCGTTTTCCCCTCATTCAGTTTATTCATTAAAGTGGATACATCTGTGCTCCAGCATTGCTGCTTTTGGAGCTATAGGAGGGCTTTATCTTAAATATACTACTTATTGCGAAAACTAAAAACTAAAACAAAAGCCTCTTTGGGCTAATGATGTTTCTATTTACAGAGGATTTCTTTGGAGAATTAAAGTTCTTAAAAATGTTCAATGTTCAATCTTCTTCTATTTTTTTTAACTTATCGCATTCACTCACTCATTCATTCTTAATCTATATGTACAAACACATTCTCACACTCATTCGTACCACACGGCACAGCACTTCACTAAACACTATTTACACTGCCGATTTCGCCTATCAAAAATCAGAAGAGTTCGAAGTGTGCGATATTGTGGTTATTGGTGGCCATCAGTTTATCCAAAATCAATATTTACATAGGTGTAATGAAGGTGTATCATCACATAATTAACGATGTAAATAAGAAACATATTTTTCAACCCGTATACTCATATACTTGGGCGTATTGGGCAATATCAATTCGCGGAATCGATGGTTCCATATCTGATCTTGAATTTCATTTAAAAGAATATTGCTAAACAAAATGGGTAGCACACCAATTCTTGAAAATGAGTGAAACCAAAATCATGTCATTCGATAAAAGACAGAGTGATAAATGTTGAAAAGTAATTTTACAGCCGATTCTATCACGTTTCTGGCTACACCAAGATATCGCACATCAATGAGAAAACCTCAGGCAAAAATTATTTTCCATGAGATTCCTGTACTTGGACTCGTGACCTCGCCAGGAACTCTCCCGTCTAGTCACGGAAATATCTATTTTCTTGCCATGTATTTTAACTACCGTCGTCGCTGTAGCACGTTGGTTTTGAATATGTCATAATAATAAGTTGGAGCTTTCTACAAGAATCGTTAAGACCAAAGGAGTACTAATAGAAATCAAAATTGGAAAGCCAAATACATTCAAAACATCATGGAGGAAAATGGAATTAGTACACTTTTTTATAATAAAAGACAAAACAGATTCCCGATGAGTCAGAATGTCAATTGTATCATCAAATAATATATACAATATTGCATACAATGTTCTTTGCATAAACAATTGACTGTTTTACTAACATTAAAACGTGTTTCACCCTTTCTTCCTGACAAGCGCAGCATGCGACGCAGTCATGTAGCTAAGAAGAGGGATTGGGGGCTAAAATTCTTTAGAAATTAAAACATCACGGACTTATTCGATATAATAATGTTCATCCAGTTACGTTTAGCGGTTGTAGTTGATCAAAGAACTAACGCTACTGCAATCACTCGGCAATTAAAAACATCGACAATCGCATTGAGATGAAAACGAATCTCTTTCATATCGTTTTGATGAAAATGTGCCAATGTTTTCCAACTGGATTCGTGATACATTATTTACAAGGTCTCCGGAAACTTCTTCGTGAATGTTCTCTGCCGGCCATTGGTCGAGCTCCTCTCGCAAGGATTTCTGATCATGATGCAAAGAAATGGGCGTGCCTCTGCGCAGCGTGTTCAACTTCAGCCAATGTGTTTCATGCACCAGTTTTAAGTCGCACTATTAGTGGACATTTTCAATGCAGCCAGGTACAAAATTGATATCTTGATACAAGGTATTGAAACAGATATGTGAAGTTTTTTATTACAGATTGTATCTTTTATTTCAACTTCCCTCTATATTATTTCCACATCCTAGTATTTTTGATTGTTAAGCTTTTAAAGTTATCACTTTATGCCACTTTCCAAATTGTTTTTTCAACACATCTCGCTTACCACACAGCATAGCGACCAGCGTCTGACATGCGTCAGCTTTTCAAACAAAGTGGTCGTGTTGTGGTCACGTGATCCGTGACGTATCTGGCACCGCGCAGAACGATCCAACCTTCAAACGATCAAACGAATATCCCATCACAGCGCAATGTCCCACCATGGCGCGAATGTCCCACCGCTCCATGACCCTTCCAGCGGATTGATCCAACCCAGTGCGCCGGAGCAGCTCACCCGTGTGTTTGCGTCATGCTCCTGGCGGCGGTGAGTCGCAGGTGAGCCGCGGCCGTCGGAAGCGCGGGCGGCAGTTGGACGCGGGCCACGGCCTGCGCGCCTGTCACAGCGCGTCAGCAGCTGCGGCCACGGCCACTGGCCATGAGCCTGCCAACGGACCGCCCCCCCCCCCCCCCCCCACGCACCCCATCAACACACAACTACCAACTCACCTCACGCCCTCCCTCCCCACCCGCGAGCCAATCTACCCTTTCGGTCCCCATCGTTCTTTCCAATCTGCCTGTCTGCCCGACTGTCCCACCACCCCAAGGTATCACTGCGCACCATCCCGACCAACTGACCTTCTGGCTTCCTTCATCATGCCTGTCCACCCAACTGATCACGCAACCTCCCCTACGACTGACTCCCACCACACATGTCCCACCGCCCGAATGACTCACTGACCGAACGTTTCCTTCCCCGATTGTTCCCTTCCACGAATGTCGTCCCATCGTTAGAATTTCCCACCATCAAAAGGTTCTCTTGTCTGATTATTCCCTTACCCGAATGACCCCACCGTCCGAATGTCCCACCATCCAAATGCTTCACAGCCCGCATATCCTTGCCCTATTATTTACCTCCCCGCCGTCCCAATGTCCGAATTCCACCGCCCAATTGTTCCCTTGCCCATTTTGTTTTCTCGATTTGTCCCCCAAATTCCCCCACCCCAATATCTCACCACACGCAATGTCCCACCACAGCGCAATGTCCCACCACAGCGCAATGTCCCACCACAGCGCAATGTCCCACCACAGCGCAATGTCCCACCACAGCGCAATGTCCCACCGTTCCATAACCCTTACAGTGGACTGATCGAACCGCGCATCCACCAACTAGACCCCTTGCGCAACACCACTCACCCACCTACCCAACGCATTCGCGCAACCCTTTCAGCTACGCCTCCCACGTACCTACACAACTTCTCCGACCCATCACGTACCACTCACCCACTCATCCACTCCCATCCGCCTACTAACCTACCAGACCGGGGCGGTAGCTCAGTGCATCAACTGATGCCACTGCAGCGTCTTTGACCGGGAGGTCCTTGGTTCGAGTCCTGACAGCGCCGGGATTTTCAACACTAGCTTTTCAGCTAGGTCGAATTCAGTCGCTGTCTGGAGGAGAATTCTAGCGGCCGGCTGCTCTGATCGGTAGTTTTCCGTGGTTTCTCCGATCAACACCAGGCGAATGCCGGAGCAGTTCCCTACCAAACGGGCCACGGACCGCGCGCGATCTGTCCTTCCTCTTCCTTGTCATATCCTCTCCCCTTACACACGCACTTACACTCACATGCACTACACTACCACATATTCCGGGAGACCGGTCGGGAGCTTTGAGCTTGTCTCGGTTGGGGCGGTGTCCCGCTTGTGGGAGAGTCCTGATTAAGGGGGAAACCCCACTAGTCGACGGTAGGTCGGCGCCGGATCTCGCCATCCAGGGGGAAAGATCACCGCCATCTCCCGAAAAAACATGCACTACACTAACGGGACTAATGACCAAATCAGTTGACGCGCCCGGAAACACGAAAAAACAAAACAAACCAAAGTAACCTACCAAGTACTAGTCACCTACCGACCTGTCCACCTGACAGACTTGCAAATCGGCCGCCAATAACATCCTCATTCCTAACCACCCACTTGGTATCAGAAGAGGTGGCTCAGTGCATCAACTGATGTCACTGCAGTTCTCCTGACTGGGTGGTCGTAGGTTCGAGTTCTAGGTTGCTAGGTTGAATTCAGTCATTGTCTGGGAGGTCGGTGACTGCAGTCACTCCACGCAACATTCAGCCAGTCGATGACATCATTCGCTGTGATCGTTGGGTGACTCCAGATAAATTGTGTTGTCCTTGAATTCGTCTGCAGTGACCCAGCAATCACCACGACTGATGACCCCTCGAGTCACCATCTGGTCCCCGTTCAGCTTCGTAAAGCGACGAAGCAGTCATTTGACTGGGCAGTTTATGTAACCCGTTTCAATGAAACAAATTTTGGTTGCCCGGGATAAGTCACGTCGTAGATAAAACGGCCAAAGATTTCGCTCGTCTTACTGTAACCATCGTCAAGGCGAAATCCCTTTGAGTCAAATCATATTGTACATTCAGATATTTCAATTATCGTTCATCAGTATAAATAGTAAGTGCTTCCTTGACGTGAAGTAACACAACGTTGTAAGCTTCGTTTATGTAAACAAACGACGGTTACCTCCATCTCAGAATTGGTCAAAAGTTAAGAATCAGCTCTTCAGAAATGAAATAACACCAAATTTGATATGTGTTCCTAATATAAGAAACTGTTTAGTTACAACTGTTTAGATACATTGTACACGAAATTGAGTATTACACCAGAACATTTATGACCTTTGTATTCTCTCCCCAAAAAATATTTCATCCTTGACCCCGGTCTAATAAATATTCGCGTTTGCTGATGCTATGTAGTTTGTATCGACCCACTGTTATCTCAGTAATATTTACGACTCCAGAATCGCGGTTTCACAGGCATCGTAGGCGATATTAATTCCAACACCGACGGAGGCGCTTTACGTGGGCATTCTTTGAATCAAGCAAAGCTATCTCTCGAGCGGGCGTAAGGCCTGAAAAGGAATGCGGAGATGCGAATATGTACAGTGATGGCAGACGCAGATGAAATATGAACTGGAGAGATGCGGTGGAGACCACAAACGCGGCGCTGAGAGAGGTTAGGCCGTGACAGGGAGATGATGCACTCCTTATATATAAATGTAGGGCGATATATAGTATATTGGTCAGATCGTTCGCTTCTACCTTGGATATACCGGTTCAAATCCACGTGATCACGTGGAATTTATGGTGGACAAAGATGTTTCGCGACAGGTTTTCTGGGGGTCGAACACTTTCGTTTTCTTCCGTCATTGCTCCATCATTCAAATCATATAATGACTGGTCCATGAAACCGTTCAGCTCAGATATCCTGAAATTGCTTCGGTTCTAAAAGCATAAAAATGTTATTCTTAGGATACATATTTATAAATGTGCTGTATTGAAGCATAATGTAAAGGAATTTTTTTTGTACAGTAGTTCCATGAAATATGAGCACATTGAAATATTCACCACCTGGCTTATGTTTTTTAGGTTGATACAAAGCATGCGAGCCACCATGAGCATTTCCAACTTCCTATTTTGAATTAGGTTCATCATGGGCACTCCCGGTCGTAGGCAACGTGTGCGTTCTTCTGCCTTGACAGCTCCGGACTCCTAAAGACTGTCGAGGGTACTATGTGGGTGTCAGACCATAACTTGACCTAGAGCCGAGAGAGAGAAAGAGAGAGAGAGAGGGAGAGAGAGAGAAAGAGAGAGACTGAGAGAGATTAAGAGAGACTGAGAGAGATTAAGAGAGACAGAGAGATTAAGAGAGACAGAGAGATTAAGAGAGACAGAGAGATTAAGAGAGACTGAGAGATTAAGAGAGACAGAGTGAGAGAGACACTAAGAGTGAGAGACTAAGAAAGAGAGACTAAGAGAGAGACTGAGAGATTAAGAGAGACAGAGATTAAGAGAGACAAAGAGAGACTAAGAGAGAGACTAAGAGAGAGACTAAGGAGAGACTAAGAGAGAGACTAAGAGAGGGACTAAGAGAGGGACTAAGAGAGAGACTAAGAGAAAGAGACACTAAGAGAGAGAGACTAAGAGAGAGAGAGAGAGACTAAGAGAGAGAGACTAAGAGAGAGAGACTAAGAGAGAGAGACTAAGAGAGAGAGACTAAGAGAGAGAGAGACTAAGAGAGAGAGACTAAGAGAGAGAGAGACTAAGAGAGAGAGACTAAGAGAGAGAGAGACTAACAGAGAGAGAGAGGAGAGAGCAAGAGCGAGAGCGGTGTAGGGCGGGACGGGTTGGAGCGAGGATTGTGATGCAGATTAGCGCGTGCAGTGATGCGATCGCCGCCGATGCCCCCGCGCGCCGTCGCCCGGGGCGCGGGCGGAGCGCCGAGCGGGATCCGGCGGGCGCCGCGCGCAAAGGTCAGGCTGGCTGCACCCCGCCCCGCCCCTCCCTCCGCCCCCTATCCCGCTCAGTGGAATGCAGTTAGCGCTTCATTCACAACAGGCTCTCCGGCGACGAGGAATTGGCAGGTAATTTGTCTTTCAATGAGCTTCCTTCTTTTTCTTCTTTCTCGTCCCTCTCTTCCTCGTCTTCACCTTCCTCTTCTCCTCTTTGCTCTTCACTTCTTTTCCTTCTTCTCTTTGTTCCCTTTCTCTTCTCCTCCTTTTCCTTGCTCTTCTCTCCCTTTTTCCCCCCCCCCTCCTTTTTTTTCCTTTTCCCTTTTTTTTTCTCTTCATCTTTTTTTTCTCTTCTTAATCTTAATGTACCTTTCTTCATTTTAAACTTTATTTTCATTTGGTTCCCAGGATGTTGATGTATCCCAAATGTAGATAAATAATAATTAGTATCCCTCTGTATTTAAGAAATGGTGAATTCTGAGTCCAGATTGTTATATACTTACGGCGTTCGGTAATAATTTGGACTGGCCATGATTCTCTGTTATAAATGACGTATCAAAAGCGCGCATATACTATAATTAACGACCATTGGTACTACGTGCTTTCACAAGACAGATGCCTCAATCCGAGAGAAATGATGACGAACAATTTAAATTGATGCGATTGAAAGTATGGTCAAGTTACTTGAGCTTGTGGAATAGTCCACAATCTTACGAATCTACAGAAAAATGGGTGGACTTTGGGTACGAATGAGTTTACAACCGGAATAGAGAGGTTTGTTAAGAAGGTGACTGGCGACAAATCTTGGTTTCTGAGTCTTTGTAGAAAGAGGCTGTCAAATGGAGTGGACATACGCCGCCAGTCCACATACCAAGAGTTGCCGTTTGATTCTCACTGCTCTAAACCAAATGTCTATAATTTTTAGGGTGAAGATGGCATTTTTCTGGTGGATTGGTTTTCCATTCTCCAGACTAAAAACAGCGATAGAAACTGCGAAACACTAAGAAAAAAACGACGCAGAATTCGGAAGAGGCGGCCAAGAAAATGGGCCCTAGAAGTGCTTTCAATACACGTGAGATCCCATACATATCGCAAGACAACAAAAAGATAGACAATAATAAGATTTATGAAGCTTCTCCATCCCACACATTCGTCGGACTTTGCCCCTTTGGGCAATATCTTGTTCAACAAAATGAATGACGATTTTCATATAGTGAAGAAATGTAAGACTGTCTACGACTGGTGCCGCGTAACTGCAAAGGAATTGTTTTTCGACAGTCATCAGGAAACATCCCGACAAATGGGAGCTATGGATTCAGTTTGAGGAAGAATAGTTATTCTTTCTTCGTTAGGAATAAAATATATTGTGTATTTTATAGCGATTATCCAAATCAATTCCGAACACTCCAATTATGAGAAATTATATTGTCATTAATTACAATGCAACAACTTATGCAGGATTTAAACCCTTCTACACTGGCACAGTTTTAGTCGTCAACACAATATGTCCAGACTACAGTGAAATACTGGAATGGAGACATTGACACCGAATGGCCAAGAAAATGAGGTAATATTCTCGGGGTAAATGGGGTAATATTCTCGCAATATTACCTCTGAAAGGCCTCGGTGGCTCGTTGGTTAGCGTGCTCGATTTCCACGGCGCAACCCCGAGTTCAATTCCCAGTTGGAGCAAAAATTAACTGTGCGCTCTTCTTGCAATTCCCTAGTATTCGTTGCTTTATGACGTCGAGAAAGCTCACTTCTCAGGTTAAGAAGACCAAAGATACGGCGTAGGAATCGCTATGTGCTAACCACGTGTACATCCCATGGCCGCAAGGCCGGGACGCCGCTGGTAGGCCTTAGCTCGTAAAAAGCTGTTGGGCCAATGTACATACATTACCACTGCTAATTGGTGCGGTAGTGGTCAGACCGTTTCCTTTCTACGTGTGGGTACCGGAGTGGATATCTCGGCCATCCCATGTGGAATTGGTGCTGATAAAACGAATTCGGGGCAAGAATTTTCTCGTTTCTCCTCTGCTTTTCTTCTACCACTGCCCCATCATAATTTAAATCAAAAAATTACGAATGCATCAAAATTGTTCGTCTACTCAGATATGACAATTTCTAAAACTATATTTTTGGTTTGATTAAGTCAACAAACTACAATAAACAATACATTCGAAAATTCACAGGAAAATTATGAAAGAACATGAGTTACGAGCTCATTCAGATAATAATTTCCTGATATACGTTGGGTTATGAAGGCCACATTCTCAATTCTGGACAATAGAATACGTACTTTCAATTAAAAACTGATCATCAACAACCGTCCCTGACTTAGAACGTGGGTTTCGGCAAAGTGACATTCAAAGGGCAAAGTATGAGAACCGTTTACGCGTCCATTATGTCGCTAATTCATTATTTTTCTGCGCTCAAACAACAGGTTAATTGCAAGGTCCAGTCGTGTATTGGCAGAAAAATGAACGATGTTTCAACCCACAAATTTTCCGTCACTCACAGGAGTTTACGATACGGGCTGTCTACGGATAGCAGAGAACAAGCGACCTTTACCGGCGACCTTGAAGTCCTAATATACCTTTCATCATAAACAACTGCTTTGCCGATGCCCATGGGTGTCCCATTCTCTGATCATCTGGAGAGAGTTAAATATCACTTAATCACCCTTCTCTCTTCCACGGGAATTTCGTTCTTAAAGTATATGCTCTTGCCCGTTGTAGGATTTATGTAAGCGATAATACAAAACCATTGTTTTGCTGATTTTTTAAATCCCAAACATCAGTAGCTTTTAACGAAAGATTGCTAGAAGTTAAGATTTTGGGTACACATTCATTTACACTTTGTAGCTCCGCGCTTTCCAACTTTCCTTGTGCTTGATGTACATCCTTAACTTCTCGGCACTAACTGCATACCGAAGTCGAATTCAGCTAATGCCTGAAGGTGAATTCTAGCGGTTGGCTGCACTAATCGGTAGTTTTCCATGGCTTCTCCTATCAACACCTGGTAAATGCCGGAGTAGTACCCTAACAAACGGGCCACGGACGGTGGGCGATCCTTTCCACTTCCTTGGTCCATTTTCACCCCTTACTTGCACACTTACATGAACTGCACTGGCGGTGCCCCTCTGGTGGAAGATATTTAGTTGTAGAAAAACCCGCAAACCGACATGTAGTTCGCGCCGGATCTCGCCATTCAGCGGGGGAAGATCACCGCCATCTCACGGGATATAAACATGCACTACAGTTACGGGTAAAATGATCTTCTTGGTTGACGTGCTAAGAAACAATAATTATCAATTAATTAATTAATCAACCGATACAACAGGTTATGTATTATTTTATGATACAAATGAAAACATTTTAAATGATTCATAATGAAAATTTACTGCTCATGATTTTTTTATGCAGAAGGAATCATGTTTTCTAAAGCAAAAAAATGCATTCAGAATGGTAGCTGGAAATTAAAATAGAGAAGCTGTACAAAATAATTATAAAGAGGCAGAAAATAGTGTATATCAGTAAATGATTGTGTAGTTAAATAACGACAATCGGCGGATGCATTCCCGCGAGGGCTAATATATTTCAATCGCAGCTGAAACGGCATTTAACATCGAAGCATTAACTTCAAAGGAAAAAGGGAAACCATCGTAGGTCTCATGGACAAAACTGAATTGCATTTTTTCAAGGAATATGAAGTCACTTTGTGCGTAGAATGTTTTTTACTGATAACATACACGTAACATATATTTGGAATAATCTCCTGTGCATATTTAATAATCCTGTCACTCAATGCATCACGTTTAGGAATTATATAATTCGAAAAATTGTGTTGATTGAAATAATATAACATTCTACAAAATTTCAAAACTTTTAATAAGTTGCTTGTCATACTTCTGCCCAATTGTCATAAGACAATGAGTTTTTTCAAGTCAGTAAAAAGTAGGCAATAATGATTATGGATTTTCTATATTCATGAATATTTATTTCTTAATATTATCGAAAAAGTGTTACTCATTAATTTAGTTACAGATAGCAGATACAATTTCAAAAAATTCCCCCCCTTTTTGAAATTTTATCTGTAACTAAATACTTTAGATGTATCCATTAATTGTAATTTAATTTTCTATCTTATTGTGTATTTATTTATAATTTTGTTGTATATTTCTGTATCTTGTAGACTGACGATGACGGCAAAGCCGTCGAAAGCCGGCTATCTTAATAAAGCCAATATGTTGACGAAGATGACCTCATTTATTTCTTCTTAACTCCATCATCCACGTAAAACGCGAAGCACTGACGGCTCGCCAGAGTCAGAACAATTGACAGGTGTTGTTTGGCCTCCCAGATTAGCCGTGACGCAACGCGCCGCCTCTGGCTACGTGGGCTAAGCGCGCTTCCATCTGTCAGCTGTTCGGGCGGAGGCTGAATGCGCTCATGAGGTGGAAGGAATGCCACAACGCACCTGTGCAAAGTAGAATGGCGGTTTCCTGGTGACACGTTCCCACTGTTGAGACGCATTTAGACATGGAGAAGCGTTAAAGGGATATCAAAATAATGGTTATTTATGCACCAAGGGCTATAAAGGTTCTAATGATCGAGCAGCGACAGAACGCCCGAGAGCCTTTGACCCGAGGAAACTTTAAGACTCCCACTCACACATCCCTCTCATAATTCCCTCCATAAGAGAACATACAGCATCTTTCAACTTTTCTCACATTTCCCTTATAACCATGATTCTCTCGCTCCTGTTTTTCATTGTAAGTTGTCGGTTTTGCCGTCATGAAGGCAATAACGTAGCGGTAAAAATTAATTACTTTTATGCTTTATTTTCTTTACTCATCGCTGAGGAGGCATGTAGTTTAGCAATCAGACCGCTCGGGTTCCACCGAGGTTCAACTCCTGGCCGATCCCTCTGGAATTTGTTGTCAGCCAAGGGGGATCGCGGCAGGTTTGTCGGGATTTTTTCATTTCCCTTGCCTTTTCACCCGTATTTATAGTATGTATATTATTAATTTACTATATGCGTTGAAACTGACAGAAAACTATGTAGCCTTAGATTTGAGAGGTGTCAATAGTTTTGTTAGATATATAGGAGGTTCAGAAAAATACAAAAGCTATGAAAAAGTTTCGATTTTGACTGAAAAATGGACCTATATGACTAGTAACAGCTAGTAACCCATCAACACAAAACATTTTTTAATTGTCGATAACCTAGATAGCTACCAAGCGGTAACCCGATTTTGCCCGGTATTTGTCATTACCGTCTATTAGATAGTAGGTAGACGTCTATTAGATAGTCTCTCCAGTTACCCACATCTTACCCATTACCTTCCACACCCTATCAGACTGCCATTGATGACGAGCTTACATCTCCGGCTTGTCCCTCTACCCCCTTCCGCTTTGGTTCTCCCGTTCATTATGCTCCACCTGCTCTCCGCTTCCTTCCTTTTTTTCTCCCGTTCCTTCCTCCAACCACTTGTCTCGCTCCTTCCACTCTTCCCGGCCTCTCGCTCCTCCGCTCCTACCACTTTTCTGGTCTCTTCCGCTCCTCCCGCTCCTTCCCTCCTTTCGCTCCTTCCACTTCTACCACTTCCCTTCCCCTCCTCCCCTCCTTCCCCTTTCTCGTCCTTCCTCTCCTACCACTCCTCCCGCCCCTTGCGCTCTTCTCGCTCTTCCCACTTCTCTGATTGATTGATTTTTTCGTGTTTCCGGGCGCGTCACTGCTTTGGTCATTAGTCCCGTTAGTGTAGTGCATGGTTTTTCTCGGGAGATGGCGGTGATCTTCCCCCGCTGGATGACGAGATCCGGCGCCGACCTACCGTCGGCTAGTCGGGTTTCCCCGTAACCAGGACTCTCCCACCAGCGGAGCACCGCCCCAGCCGGGACAAGCACTAAGCTCCCGACCGGTCTCCCGGGATATGTGGTAGTGTCGTGCATGTCAGTGTAAGTATGCGTGTAAGGGGAGAGGATAGGACAAGGAAGAGGAAGGAAAAATCGCACGCGGTCCGTGTCCCGTTTGGTAGGGTACTGCTTCGGCATTCGCCTGGTGGTGATCGGAAAAAACACGAAAAACTATCTATCAGAGCAGCCGGCCGCTAGACTTCTTCTCCAGACAGCGACTGAATTCGACCTTGCTAAAACGCTAGTGTCGAAAATCCTACCGCCGTCAGGACTCGAATCTAGGACCTCCCGGTCAGAGGCGCTGCAGTGACAATTGATGCACTGAGCTACCACTCCCGGTCTTCTTCTTCCCACTCCTCTCGCTCCATTCGCTCCTTCCCCTCCTTCCCCCCCCCCCCCTTCCCTATCTTCTTCCTCTCCTTCCGATTCTCTCGCTTCTCCCACTCCTCCCACTCCTTCCGTTCGTCTCGCTCCTTTCGCTCATTCTGGATCGCCTTTCTCGAATGCTTTCCTCATGCAATTTCTGGATCGTCACTTCTTGGAGTCCATGAGCTTCTCCTGCTCTTCTAGTTGATTATGACCCACCTCGTACTCTCCTTCTGCTCCTTCTACATGACTTGCTTGTCCCTCCCGGTAGCGCCCACTCTACCGGCCCCGTGAGGTCCTGGTCTGTCCCGCCACGCATCATCTGACAAGGCCCGGCAACACTGTCGCACATATGCATTGATGATTGCATTTACATAAATATAGTAAAACCACGTTTTGGAGGCACATTTCGAATCGCAACTAGACTATTTTTTGTTCCTGGATATTCGTGCCACATTTGGAAGCAATCTCAGCATTATTTTTGAACCCTTTGTCATCATATAAAGAAACACTCTTACTTTTATGTCATATATATTTATAGAAAAAACCGTGCTTTTAATGACTTAAATTGACTGTGTTTGTGTATGGCATACATACGTGTGTGAAAATTCATTTATGAACATATTTAAATGCTTAAAACAGTAAAATACGATATTGTCAAGAGGAATTCATTAATAAAACCAGTGGATGTGTACACATAAATTTGTAACTACAAACTACCGAAAGTATTTTATTGTTCTGGCAATCATTTTTATCTAGTTTTACAACTTTTTATTAACGCCATCTTTTTTAGAGGTCAAAATCTTTAGAAACCTTGAAAGAAAAAATGCATTGAAAACTCATCCAACCCTAAAAGAAAAATCTGCGACTCGCCGCAAATTCGCCTTTTCCAAAGACGGACTGGATTTTCAGCTTTGCGGCGATTCCTCGCTGCCACCGTTGATTATATCGTCACAGCGGCGCCTGATCGCGGCGTAAATCATAGCGTCGTTTGTCAGTCGCCGACGCAATTTCTCCCCGCGCTCACCGAACCCCTCTTTCCCGGCTCCCTCCCCTCCCGCGCCGCCCCCCGCCGCTCGACCGCCGTAAATTAACTTGTTTTCGAAGCAATAATCGAACGCCGCGCCGCGCCACGCCACGCCACACAGCCCACCACTGACGCGAAGTCACCTTTGCAACGGTGCAAAGTTGATTGGTCCCCCAAAGGCCGGTTCACACGGTACAGTTTTTGTGAAGATTCTCATATAGTTTCACAGAAACTTCACGATCACAAATTAGAAGTAAAAAAGACAAAAATCGCATATACACGGTCTCCTTTATGATTTTTTTGTGAATTGCCACAAGACACAGCTAGAAAGTCTACTGGGAAACAAATAACTTGCGTCGTCTGAGTACCTTCAGTGGAGGTATTTCTATGCGTACGCTCTGGCTGTTTTATCTTTATTAAGTACTAGTGGACCCCACAATGGTTCGCTTCTGCAGTGCACATTTCATAATATTGGTCACGTGATGGTTAATCACGTTTTACGCTACACCGTACAAAAATTCTAATAGATTAAAGACTTTCTTGCAAGTATGAGTTTGTTCCATGTCCTTGTTTGGACGTAGTGGTCAAGTTCCTATTGTTAAAACGTTCTCACTGAGATTTGAGCACGCGTTCGCTTGGTACTATCTTCAAGAAATTTGATATACTTGTCCGAAATTCAAGTAATAATTGCGGCCTTAATTCCCAATAGTAAGAGCAGAATGCTTGTGTGGAGTGAAGACGCACTTTATCCTTGGCTGTGCAGCGGGTTGCGAAGAGTTCGGGGGCGCTTGAGTGGTCATAAACTAATAAATCAAGTCCCCCACGTGCTTGATTTAATTTAAATCACTCTTTAAACACTCACATTATTACTAATCAGAAAGTGTGAACATTTCAGCGTAATTGGCGAAGACTTTTTTGCGTCTATATGCGACATACATACGCACATTCCATTTTATTTATATACAGATTAATTAACCATGAGGAGAATAGAAAAGAAAACGAAGTAAGCGGAAATAGGAAAAGAGGTAATTTATAACAATACCACTTCACGCAATCGCACCTTGACTGTCAACAGTCAGGACTGCTCGTTTTCTGTACGTCCAATCTGCCCAAAAACAGTGCCGCCTATACCGGCCTTTAAAGCACACCGGACTGGAGTAATCTAGGAACCCAGTAGAGACGTTTATGAGGGAAGGTTGTAAAACTACTACTAGGTTACAAAATTGTAGTTCAAACTATCATAGTACACTGTAGTTGACTACCAAAATGTGCATGCGTCTGCCCCTGAACGAAATTTCTTATTTTGTTTTCTTAATCCGGTTCTTCGACGCCTTAAACCCGCTCCACAATAGCTTGCAAACGGGAACGGAACGCGAACGGAACGTGAAACAAAGTTGAATGACGATCAGGCAGTTGTTCACAACCCGAGGGAACGCAAAGCTGACGGGAACGGGAAAGAAAGGATGGTGACATTTATCCGACCAATGAAAATGCAGGAAATGGCGGGGTAGTTTTCCAGCTGATTCAGCTCGCGACACTGGTCTGTAACGGAGTTGAGAGTGTAGTGTGATATTAATATAGAGGTTAGAGCGTGGATTTGCGAAGTTACGATTTGAGGCGAGTTTTGTTAGTCATTGTTCTGTTGTTTTAGTTCTTTTCAGTTGTGTTAGTTTAATTCCTTTTCTATTCGTGTTAATACTTTGAATTAAAATTTCTCACAAAAATAGTTTTATATATTTCGTTAATGTACATTGGAGCTTTTTGATAAAATTTTAGTTGTATTTTCTGTAAGTTCGTAGTATTTTTTGTATTTTTTTCTTTCCCCAATGGCAAATGAAAGAGGGAACAGAGCAGCATAACTTTTCTTGAAGTTCTCTTTTTTGCCGCAACAGATACACAGCGCTATTCCTCTTTCCGTTGTCGTCTATTGTGTATCTCGCATTTCCGATCCTGTCCTCTCCTTCGCGTTGCCGTTCTCGTTCGCGGCCTATCGTTGAGCGGCCTTTATTCTCCTTCCTCCAGCTGTCTCGTCAGGCACAAGGTCTGATTTGATCATCATCTGCGGTCATTTGGTGTTGGTCCTTATTCGGAGAAGAATTGGCCGAGCATCAAGACTTTCTCTACGTCACCTTTGACGACGCTTAGGGAAGAAGTAGTTCGAAATAATTGTCAGTACCAAAGTAAATGATTGTCGATGTCCTCGATGATGTCGTTAATGAATTTAAATATATTAGGATGATTCAGAGGAGATCAAATTCGAATTTTCAGTGAGGTGTAATATTTTTTATTCTTGGTCGGATGTACTTTACAATTATTTGGATATGCATTTATTGTAAGTTGTAAATTTTGTTTGGCGTACACAAAATCTAACATCGACTTTCGATTTTTATCCCCTAGAGAACCCACGAAGAGACACTTTCCTCTAGAAATGGACAGTATCCTGATAAGCTGAATATTGAAATTTTCCGTAATATCGAGGGGGGAAATTTAAAATGGCTATTGCAATACTTAGTGTTTAGGAAATCTGCTTTTTAATTGGTTCTCGATTACAAAACTTGTTCTTACAACGATTAATTCAGAAAATTTATAGTAAATTGCCTAATACACAGTACCGTTAAAGAGTACTCAACATTCAAGTTAGTATCTTACAAAGTATCCAATTCTTCAAAGGTATATTTTGCATACGATGATACTCGTCACATAATCATATAAATTGCATGCAGAGTGTTTGACCCTTAACATCTTTGGTTACTTTACATAAACTCGATCATCATAATTTCTTTTTTTCGTTTCAGGATTTGATCAAAACCAGTTTGATGACCTTTCACTAAATGTCAATATAAACAAAACTGAGTTAGATTTATGTCTTCAAGGATATGCATGTACTTTCAAATGAGCAAAATTTTAATGATATTGATAATTATTAAAGAGAAGTTCGCGGAATTAATACTGTTGAAAAAAATAAATTAACCGTAAAAAAAAATCTAAATAATACAAGAGTGACAGGTTAAGTATACACATTTGTTAACTCTATTGATACATTATTCAGTTTGTAACTTCATTAGTGAATTACATTAAAACAACATACAAAAAAGTCAAACACCAAATCTGTTTTCTTCAAAATATATTACCTTGTCATGCTATGCATTTCACCCTTAATTATCTTAATAGTAGTATGGAACATGCAATCGTATAATTATGTGAAATTTAGTAACGCTGAGTTACTAATGAGGGAAGTGTTAAATCAATCTAAAACTAACAGTACTTTACTATTGATTTGAATTCTAATTACTGCTAGTCAAGTCAGTTATTAGTTGTTTTTTTTTTAACTTATACGTACGAATAGTTTGCGCGAAGTTGTGCACGTGATTCTCATTCAACAATTGCAAAGAAGAATACCGGAATAGGTGGTTCAGGGCATCAACTGACCTCAGTGCAGTGCCGCTGATCGCGAGATTCCGGTTCGAGTTCCAGCGGTGGCAGGATTTTCGACATTACCTAGGTCGAGTCTGAAGGAGAAGTCTACCGGGCGGCTGCTCTAGTCGGGGATTTCCTTGGTTTCCGATCAGTACCAGGCGAATGCCGGAGCAGTACCCAAACAAACGGGCCATAGATCACTCGCGATCTTTTCTTTCTCCCCTTATTTATACACACTTGCGCTAACAAAAAGTAAACTACCACAGATGTGGGGAGACCGGTCGGGAGTTTACAGCTTGTCCTGGCTGGGGCAGTGCCCTTTTGGTGGGAGGTACCTGGTTGGGAAAAAACCGATAGCCGATGATAGGTCGGCACCAGTTCTCACATCTAGCATAGGAAGTTCACCACCACCTCCCGAGGAAAACACACCACTTCCTGGAATACTGACCTTAGCAGTTGACGTGCTTAATCACTAATGAATAAATCAATCAAAAAATCAAATAAGATTGGTACAGCGTGTAGAGTTCTGGAGTTGCCCCAGAGGAGAGGACGCGACTCAACCCTTCTGCAGTGCTCTTTCGTCGAGTGTGTTGCATACACGTCAGGGGTCAACGATACATCGCTTGTAAGCATTTGTAGATCTCTTATGACCCGAAGTGTTCTTCGAAAGGAAATATGAGAAATAACATAGTTGAATGATAACGCCGCATATTTAATTCATATTCGCATAGTACTGGCATTATTCATTTTGTTCTAATATATTTCTACGATTGCAAATACCTGTGATTCGATTAATCGTTAAAACATATATAGTTAACATTGTTAAAACAATACAATGTATATGATCCAAAATAAATATACCTGTTGGTTGTTGTTATTTTTTTCTTAAAGAAATCTCATTGCAATCAATTGGGAGGTGCTGGTCTCTATTTCATATACATTTCTGAGGAATTATTTTTAAGAACAGCCTCCTGTTTTCTCTGAGGCGATGAGGTTCAGTTCAACAAACTTCAATGCCATCGAAAAGAATTTGAAAGGCAATATATTGTTGTCCTGCAGAATAGTTACACATTTCTTAATCAATTGTATGCGAATCTAATCTACGATCTCTCATCCGAAACAAGGAGCCATAACAGAGGAATATTTATGTTTAGAAATTTATGACATGTACGGCATCATCTTTCAAACTTACAAACCTACAATCTCAGACTCTATGAGGACTATTGATCAATTTGTCCCTTCTGTAAATCTTCTGAAGTACACTCATCTACGAGTATTTTATAAATATAAAGAAACCTCTTAAGCGGCCACCTTTACTTACAGAGTTTTTTTGCGGAACCAATTGATTTTTCTATACTATATTACATGTTAATATTCCTCCTTTTTAGCAGCCACCTGACGAAGCGGCCAGACACATTGCGTAGATTGAAATGTATTAAGCGGTCTTCTCAAGCGATTTTGAACTGTATTTTAACAAGATTCGAAATAGTGGTGCAGATTCTTATTGATTTAATATCATAGCGTAGTGCGCCAGAAAAGTCTACCCCGAGCCGAATCGGGGCCTCCATTTAAAAATTGCATTTATGTTGGTAGCAACCAGCAGGGGTGCCCAGAGAAAACCAGGGTCTTGCGGCAGTTGATCCTCAGGGATCCCTTATTTCAAACTAAAAATTCCCTACTCCTCAACATATATAAACAAACTTTTTTCTCCATGCAATAGAAATAACTTATAAAAATTTTCTCTCTTTATTTCTTTTGAATGAAAAAATGTCGGGACCCCAATTAAGTCGGGGTTTGGGGACAGTTGCTGCAGCTGCCCCCCCTTCTGGATGCACTTACAAAGCGGATCATTGTGAAAAGTGGCCACTGACAAGAAAGGGACCAACACCCCAGTAACTGTAATGATTCTGGTGAGTACGCAATTTACGTTTTCTTTTGCTGCAAGCTGCAACTCGTGCTACCAACATGGTTTCTGCAGCTAGAATTCTCACCAGCAAGATACCTCTGAGGATACACTTTCCTGGCGTACTATACGACAGGACGCAATGACAGATTACTCAAAACGGCATCTAGAATTTATCTCGCAGTGGGTTATTTTCTACTTCAGAGAAGCGTAGATTATTTTAATAAATATCTCTTAATGATACAAGCGCATTATTTTCCACATCGTTACTATGATATGCTAACTCGTTCTATCCTTTTGTGAAAATCCGTTACGAACTCGCGGAATACGCCGCGTTGGTAAATCCGAACTAAAGTTCACTCGCAAATCATTCTTCAGACTGCCCTGCTGTTTGTTTGATCCCGCAACGATGGAACGTAAATTTAACGTTTAAGAGACGTTTGAGTGACAACTGAAGAATGTATTATATTGTCTGAGATGAAGAAAACTATACTAAATACCTTTTTTTAAATTTATAGAGTGCTGTATCACGAGGGGTGATGTTCTTCCTCGCTGGATGGTAAGATCCGGCACAAAACTACACGGAAATCTTCCCCTCTGGTATCTTTCCCCTTTCCCATCGCCCCAATCGGGACAAGCTCTAAAATACCAACGATCTCCAGATATGTGTAGGAGTGTAATGCATGTAAGTGTGTGTGTGTGCCTGTGTGTACGTAAGGGGTGAGGATCGGTCAAGGAAAAGAACGAAATATTGCTCGCGTTCCGTGGCTCGTTTAAGGGAACCGTTCAAGCAGACGCCTGATCGGAGAAACAATGGAAAACTACTGATACGAACACACGGCCTCTAAAGTTCTCCTCCAGCCAGCAGCTGAATTCGACCAAGCTATACTGCTAGATCCCAATATCCGCCACCGTCGAAGCTCAAGCCATAGTACTTCCCAGTTAGAGAACTTTAATGCAGACAATATTCTAGTTGCTAGTATTATCACTCTTCTGCGGCAAAATAAAAACGCATTTTAAATTTATTTGCATTACGTAAATGAAGAAATAATATAATAGTAACAGAACCAATTGTGGTGTCGTATACAGCTAAAAGATAGTCGTATACCTCCAATTCACGAGTAGGTTTCCTTGTGTAACGGGGGGGCGGCGCGTTTGGCTATAGTCGCAGTCTCTAGGGAGGCGTGAGCGAGGTTCTTTGCGGCGTCGCGGCGCGGGTATCTGACCGGCGCAGATAGGGAGCCGGTTCCTTAACGACGCGTTTATCGCTCCCCGCCCCACTTCGCCTCCTCAGCCCGCCCACCCACTTTGCCAGACCCCCCCCCACACACCCTCTCCGCACGGGCTTTGCTACTTTATCGCCCCTCACGCGGAACGCATGGTGTAGGTCCATCCGTTTTCCTGCCCGTTGACCGTCCTCACAGTCATATTTCGAATCGCGCCGTTGCATTGTCAATTTGAGATTAACATATAATTTGTTTCTGTATATTGCCGTGATTTCTTTAAAACGTTATGTTTCTTCACCCTCTTTTTCCCCTTGCCTCTTCTCCTCCTTCTTCAGCTCATCCTCTTTCTTCATCTCCTCTAGCTCCTTCTCCACCACCACCAACCACAACTCCTTCTTTTCCTTCTTTTTATTCTTCTGCTCCTTTTCCCTCTCTTCCTCCTCCTCCCTTTCCTCCTCCTACTTCCTTTCCTCTTCCTCCTCCCTTCGTCCATACCATCGTCCAACGGAATCGACATCCAACAGAACCGACATCCAACGGAACCGACATCCAACCGAATCTAACATCGAACCGAATCTGACATCGAACCGAATCTGACATCTCACCAAACCGGACATTGAATAAAATCCATCTGATTATCGGAATCTGTATCTTATCTCGTCAGAATTTGCCACATTATAAACACCTCCAAAGTGCCTTCACCTCAACCCCTTCGTGCTTATTCCCTTCATCAATACGTTCATCGAAAAAATTAATTCTTTTCCCCCATCCATATGCCCCCCCCTTCCATCCCACTCCTTCCTTCTCCTGAGATCCTCCTTTCTCCCTATCCCATCCTCTCTCTCACACCACCTATCCCTTTCATCCCTCACACCCTTCCCACCACCGCCAGCCCTCCCTTCCCCCGCCCCCAAATCGCTACAGCTAACGCAGTCATCGCCGACTCCGCCCCTGCTCCCGTCTCCGTCCCCGCCCCCGCCAGCGCCCCCCTCACTGCTACCGCTTCCATCGTCTCCTCCTCCCCGCCCCGCCAGGCCCTCGCTACCGCTACCGCATCCGTCGCCAACACTGCCACGGCCCCTGCCACCGCTACCGCCCCTACTACCGCTTCCATCGCCGCCCCCGCCCCTCTTCCCGCCTCCTTTCTCCGCCACCGCCACCGCTGCCGCTTCCATCGCCGCCGCCACCACAGCGCTGCCTGCCGTAACTCTCCGTGACGTGACCAATTTCGCAGGCGGAGTCGATAACTCGTGGCGATCCGATCGAGATACGCGGCGCCGCGAGCGTAAATCATCCGAGCTTCCTTACAAGAGCGATTCGCTGGGCGCAGCGCTCGCCGCCGGTTCACTGATACTTTGACGGCGGCGGCGGTGGCAATCGGAGGGCGCTCTTAGCATGCAAATGGCTCCTGCAAGAATCGCACAGTAAATATTAATTCAGTCGTCAGCCGCCGCAGATTGCCGTATCACATGAGGCGTGTCCGGCTAATAGCGTTACATGGCAGCGGATGGGGAGGCCGCCGCTTTATTTACGTACGGGCCAGTGAGAGACTTTGCAGAAATTGACCAACTCTGCACCAGGGATTCCCACCCTTCTGCTTTCATTAGCCCCTTTCAATACAATAAATTTTTTTACGAACACCCTTGTTTTTTCTGGAATATGAATCTACACAAAAAGGGGGGATTTTTACTACTAAATGACTGATACTAACTGCTAAAACTGAAAATGGTTTAAAAGCTTATTTTTTACCCAAGAGAAGAAGGGGATACTAATATTTTAAAAACATACATTACATTAAATATGTATTAATATAAATATGTATTTACATTAAATATGTTGAAAAGTCATTTGCGTCAAAATAGGGAAAATCGAAATAAAACGTTGCCAAAGTGCTTAATTTTTATAATTTATGCACATATACTAAAAGTCGTTAAATATGTTCATCAAGTGAAAATAGACACTTTCCTCAACACCCGATGTCTGAAAATAACATACAATTTCGTTGTAAAAAATGAGAACATTCCCATATTGCCGGTTTTTCATGGTCGCTCAATTCAGGTGTAATTGTTACTTCAGACCACAGATAACGCATTAACTGAATTTTAATAAGTGGAGAATTTTTAAATTAAAGACAGACTAATATTGGCTATTCTTGACAATATTGTCGCTTTTCAATTTCGTAAGTCAGTGATGCACTTGTAGTTTCTTGCTGTGCTCATAGATCGAAAGACTTTAATATATCAGTTTCCTGACGACCATCTATTTTTAAGAATTAAGAGGTCAACTATCGAAAGGAAATGTTGAAATATGATAGTTGCTATTTATTTGTGTGTATTCTCTGCTACAGATTAATCCTTGTATTTGATTTTATTGAATAAAAATGTGTTACTATTAGGTTTTGAAGATCATCTCAGTTCAGCTTTTGAAGTAATAAAATTACTAAAACTGCTGATGCGAAAACTTCGTGAATCTCTTTTGACTTTGTTTTGTATGGATATTACTCTTAAAAAATTGATTTAACTTTCAAAGGAAAAGCGCTAACCCACAATGTTCAAAAATGTATGTTTATGGATTTTAGTAATCGTTTCTGGAGTGATTCTCAAAATAATACCATAACAATTTCGCGCAAATAACTAGTTAGTTGAGAAGAAAAGATCTTCAGTAAACTCTACACTTCTTGTGCAAAAGCTGTTGCGGTGTCAGTGCCTGACCGATTGTCGATTGTTCGCAGTCAATGGTTAGTTGAGGCAGTGGCCGCCGGCGCTGCTTGTAGATGCGTGGTAATTGGCTGTGGTGTTGTGCCGTGTTCCACAATGGCCATTGTGTGCGCAGTGAGGTGCTCTGCTGTCAGTGGATGGACAGGTACTACGTTCCCTGATTACGGGAACTTAGGCTCAATGTTTTGCTTCAGTGCTTCTTGTAAGCAAATTTATGGCTTGATACAGCACATCCAATTGTTTTATGTGTCTTAATTGCCTTGAAAATCTTAGCGTAACACACGATGCTTACAAAGCAGCAGAAATACCTACAAACGCAGGTGATATGATGTATGTCGTTCAAAATATACACAGTAGAGCGCCAATAATTCAGACATAAAAATCCGGATAGTTGATAATCCGGATTCAAGAGTGCGGGGAAATCCGCTCCAACCCTGTTTGATTTACTATAAGTAGACATTTTTTATTGAGCCCCCTGTTCTAAACTGTAACTGTATTTTGTTATAGGCTTAGATTCATTATGCGTCAATAAATATTAAATTCATGCAAGATTGTACATGCAGTGAAATAATTTATCTGTAGTTAAAAATAGGTAAAATCTTCATTAAGTTTTACTTATTCGCTCCATTTCCAGAATTGTCAGCGCGAATTGTGGACGTTTTTAGAACATTTTATTACGTTGCAGATGTCTATTGTCTGTTTTGTTGGTTAATTTAAAAAATTCGGAATGTATGATATATAGAAGGAGTTCGGGCACAATTACAACGGAATACAGATAATTCACCATAATTAAAAGAAGCAATAGCACTTCGGGAGAAATGTATTCGTGTTAACTGACGTCGAATTGAACTGAGACGTTGTTGCTAGTTTATTTACATGCGATGGTCTTTTCTTTGCGCATTTTATCGTGCAGTAAACGTAAAACATATCCTCAAACGTTTTTACTTTGATTTACTTTCTCTATTATATTGAATGTTAACTCCCTTCACATGATTGAGATGCTCTGCATAATTTCATTATTTCATACCTGCCTAATTGTGCTATTGATACGAAATTGTGTTTAATATTTTATGCATTTTGTGAAAAATTCAAGTTGAATGTAAAATATTTTTATATTTTTATCGTATTAGTGAAAGGGTGTAGTAACCTAGATTAAAATGTTTTAACACAACTCATAAAAATATACACTGTACTTAAACTGAACCGTATACTTCCACAAATTGGTTTTATAAAATTGGGGGAAATTTAAAGGAATATACGAAAATTAACCCATATTCATGCAGCGAAGTACGGTTTTTATTTCAATATCGAAGTTCGCTGTTTATTTGTTTTTGTTCTTACTGAGTATTATATATATATATATATATATATATATATATATATATATATATATATATATATATAATACCATTTATGTCGGTCTATGACTTAAGAATTTCATTGATATCTTTTAGATAATTTTACTGAAGTTTCTCCCTCAAATTCAATTACGCACACCAATGGGAATGAAGAATTCTTGCAGATCATCCGACGCCTCCCTCTACAAATCTTCCCTTGGGGGAATTCCGTACCGCGCAACTTAAATTGGCAGTGGTGGAGGAGGGGGGTTCGCTCATTCGCAGCCCATTGTGCCCAGCGCTGCGCCGCCACAGCCCGGAACGGCGCAGCGGCAGCTTCTTGCGGGCGGCCCTTTGTAGCCCGCCGCCCTCCCCACCACCCCCACTCCGACCCTTTGCCGCTTCGCTCCGTCACATTCCACGTGGCTTCTTGCTCGCTGCTTCTTCTTTCGGCGCCTCGGGCCACGCAGATGAAAAATCCGACGCAAGGAGAATGGCAAAATTGCTTCGAGCCGTCTAGGTAGACGAAAAAAGTGTGCCTGTAGATTTGCTGTATCGACGAAGTCTATCTCTCTGCATCTATGAGAAAAATATGAGAACTAGCTTTACATGGCAGATAAAACTATCCTAGTTAGTTATAAGAGCGTATTACTGCGTTGAGTTTTCAACTCACGCGTGAATAAAGGTGTACAAGGATGAACGAGATCATTTTTTCTTATTCTCCATGCAAATGGCCTTCACTAGGAGCAAGTTCCAATTTTACTCAAACGAATAAAAATTGATTAATCATCCCGGTCAAAGGTGGGAAAATGTTGTGATGCTTTTGATCAAAAGTAGTTAAAAATATAATCATAGAATGAATTGCCAAACTATAGTATAACAATCAGAAACATTGCTATGGTTAGAATTTTCTTTCGGAGTCATCATTTTAATAAAGAACTGTCAAGACTAAACTTAAACCAGTTTTACGTAACATTTTGCGAATCTTTATATTGTTACTGTAAAATTTTCACCTAAACGAGATAAGGGAAATCTTGGCCCCCTTTCATGAGTGCTTTTCACGTAAGTGAAAAATTATATAATTAAAAAAATATTTTCCCCACAGCCATTCCATTTCTTCCACACGACTTCTTGCCTTATACCTCTACTCCGATTACTGCGGCCAAAGAGATGGCAAATTAGCCAACGGGCACGCAGGAAGGATGCTGAAATGACTGAAGAAACAGCCATGTCATACTTGGAAATCGGTTGCGATTTTTTTTATGTAACGGCAAAAGGTTGAGGTGATGAATCTTTTAAACTCGAAGGTTGGTAGGCTTGAATACAGGCGATTTAGGCCTTTATGCACTTCTCTTTCTTGGGCAGACGATCAAAGCTCACGATTAACTTACATTGAATGGATGGTGATAAGGTTGATTATGAGATGCCAATAACGACGTGCAATCAATGAGCACGTTTGGAATGGTGATTTTGACGGAATACCTGGGATATGAAAAATCAATATCTTACGCGGATCTAAATCCCGCAAGTTCAAGATTGCATATGAAAAAGTAAATTAACTTTGTATTTCTTATTTACCAAATGAATTACCAGGATCAATCATCATAATATAATAATTTTCCTAACATAACAACTTATATACGTGTATGATTTCGTCGCCTCGGGAGGTGAAGGGTTTTTACTCACAAAATTTTTAATTTTGGGTTATTCCTATTTACTGAATCTAGAAACTCTAAATATTGTTCTTTTTGAATAGATTTTAACAACAAATCTTAGTCGTACCGAAAAGAGGATATTCTAGAATTAAAAGTAAAGAATTAAAAATGAACTGTGCAAATCGCTGTTTCTCAAAATATGATCATTGTGGATTAGGCTTATCCACCACCAGGGTGACGATTTATATTAAGAAAAATGAATTATTATTTCCACTGAACATTTTTATAATATTATGTATTATAGATAATTTTTTAATTTTCGTAGTACTTTACAGCATTATAATATTTAAATGGGCATATAACGAATGCTTTGTGCTCTTGTGAATCACAAGTTTCACAAGCGAAGTTATATTCTTGCCATTGGTCTTCGACCTGGAATAACCTGGAATTCCACAAGACGTGGCAACGCATTTGCATATAAATAGCTTACGAGAAAACTAATCAAAACGCAGTAAGTTGACAGTCACCTGAGTATAAATATTGGCAAGCGAGTTGGTATGTATACACCATGAGAGTTCATAGCACTCGATGAAAATTTGGTAGTCACGTGTTGGAAAAGATAGTGTGGCCACGCATAATCTTGCTTAAGAGAACGTATCGTATTCTGAGTCAAGCATTTCCAGAGTACGGGTACGTATATTTGTTCATTTATTTTTCTTTATTTCACTATATTACCGTGACCTTCAATGTCTTTATTTTATGTTACACCCACGTTCCTAGCCACTACGAATTTTACTGTATTTGTATGGAGCTAGTATAGACAGTAGTATTAACATACCGTTCAATTTTTCAGCCTTAACGTGAAGTAAGTACCATAATAGTCATATTTAACTATTTCATGTATTTTAATTTTCGTTCTGAAAGGTGTAGTTACAGAGGTTTTACCTCTTAAGACGCAAGAATTGTACATTTGTAATAACTATATTCCCTGAACTATGTTACATCTATATCTAGATACAATAACTCCATTTCAGTAACGGAATGAAATATTCAGAGAAACATGGCATTTATGGATCTACAAAATGTCTTAATGTCTCATTAGTTATTAGTTCAAGAAATATAGACATAAAATGTAAAAATAATAAGAAAAATAAGAAGTTTGGTGTTAAGTCTTAGTCTGACGTACATCTCATATGAAACAATTAATTTGCTACTCTATCAGTGATGATAATTTAACTGTTATAATGTAATAATAATAATAATAATAATAATAATAATAATAGTGATGATGATAATACAGTGTATGTTATGTCATATAATAATATTATGTCAAACCTAGGCCAAATGCCAAGGCGCAGCAACTTAAACCATCAGTTACGGGCAAAGAGTAATAATTCCTTCCCAAATTGAATCACACTTCATCCATGCGCAGTGTTACTTTTGTGTCCTAACTATTCAGGAGTTCCTGAAGTCACACTGCGAATACACGCGTTCTCAAAAATCCGGAATCGTTTGGCAAATGAAAGCGCGTACGTAGATCATAGTCTAATGTTCGTCTGATTCTCCGTTCACAGAGACCTGTTTTCCATCAAGTTTACCATGATTTGTTACCATGCGTTCTGCGAGAATGCTCAAGGCCAATTCTGCGAATTGCTCATGGCCAAAACTGGGCTGTGGTACTCTCCGAAATAATGGAGATAATTGTTTTATTAGTGTTTTATGTGTTGCCCAATAGCTTTTCAGATGTTGCTGCTACATGGCATCACTTACTTTTAAACCAAATGACATTCAAATAAAACTATGATCATGACGTTTACTTACCTCTGAGGAATGTTACACAAATATTTTAAACATTTCTTCAAGAGTTGGTGGTAGTGTGTGGGGCAATCAAGTGATATTCTAAACGAAAGGTCACGGAATCAAACCCGTAATGGGCGATGGATTTTCGATTAGTGGAAAATTCTTAATGTGCAATGTCACGCTCGTGGTAGGACAAAGAGCCTTGGGTAGATGCCTGGCAAAATTAAAATTTAATTGAACGAGCTAATATGGGTCCCGATTTTAAAAAGAGATGTTTGAGGATTTATACGGAGGAAATCTGTTGGATTCCTCCAAGAGGTCACTTTCTAGTCAGTCCTCTATTTGCTCATTTAGAGAACGACACACATAATACGGAAAATATAGCTAATCTCATTTTATAGATTCCTGGCGGCGAACATGGGAGTTTAAATCCAATTGGTAACGTTGATGCCATTTGGTGCCACATTTGTATATATTTATAAATTCAGGCCAAAAAGTGAGAGGGGAAAAAATAGCTTAGCCGTCAGGCAACGTCCACAGCAATTTTACTTTCGCGCCCTTTCGTAGGGTACTTCGTAAGAAGAGAAAGTTACGTAATTGTGCGCCGGAAAACGGCGAATTTTCGGCAGAAAAACTCTTATAACCGGATCATGGTAACAAAAAGGGGATAAATTCTGTTACTGTATTCAGTAAATTATTTCCTTTAACACGTAGAGAACTCAGAATCCATGTTTTGTGTGTTCTTGATACCGAAAAATCGATTACCGAAAAAACGTCTGTCTGTCCGTCTGTGGCCAACGTTAACGCATTAAGCTCTGCATTTAACGAATTTTCTTCAAAATTAATTTATTCCATTAATCTGAATAAACTCCAAACTTTGGGAGATTCACACGGTTATTTTGATTTTTGAGGGTAATTTACATGAAGCCACAACATTTTCAAAATTTTCGAAAAAATGGCACCAAATTTTTTGACCAAACTTTGTTGTTGGACGGCGTTAAGATCGCTTAAGAGAACGGTGCAAATCTCATGTTCGTTGAAATCCCTTTTTTGAAAATTACAAAAGTGCAATTTTTTGGTGGCTTCTTCCAATAACTATAATATTGATGATAGAAATCTGTTCCTTAAAGACGTATTTTTAAATAAGTTATGTTCAATTTTTCGAAAATATGAGTTGTTTTCATGTAGTTTTTCAATCCTTTAAAAAATATATGCAATTTTTTTAATTAATACTTTTTTCTCAAAAACCGCTCCAATTTTTTTCTTTGTTTTTTTTCTCGTGGATAGAAGAAGGGGTACTTAAAAAAATGAAGTGGGTCTCATTTTCGATGAACAATCCCCGAATTTTGGAAAATTACAAATGTATATGTAGTGCGAGAAAGTATGTGCTTCTGTAGCACCACTAATTTCAATATTGTTTTTCGATTACAGACAAACCGGTAGCGGTAGCTCAGTGCATCAACTGATGTCACTACAGCGCCTCTGACCGGGAGGTCCTAGGTTCGAGTCCTGACGGCGGCAGGATTTTCGACACTAGGTTTTCAGCTAGGTCGAATTCAGTCGCTTGTCTGGAGGAGAATTCTAGCGGACGGCTGCTATGATCGGTAGTTTTCCGTGGTGTCTCCGATCAACACCACGCGAATGCCGGAGCAGTACCCTACCAAATGGGCCACGGACCGCGCGCGATCTCTCCTTCCTCTTCCTTGTCCTATCCTCTCCTCTTACACACACACACTTACACTAACATACACCACACTACCACATATTCCGGGAGACCGGTCGGGAGCTTAGAGCTTGTCCCAGCAGGGGCGGTGCCCCGCTGGTGGGAGAGTCCTGGTTGGAGGAAACCCCACTAGTCGACGGTAGGTCGGTGCCGGATCTCGCCATCAAGCGAGGGAGGATCACCGCCATCTCCCGAGAAAAAGAACATGCACTACATTAACGGGACTAATGACCGAAGCAGTTGACGCGCCCGGAAAACACGATAAAATCAATCAATCGATTACAGAAAAGTTGAATATAGGTGAAATGCATTATCATGGATACGAAACATATTAAACTGTAAGTCCGCTAACGAGACGATGCCAATCCAATCCCTTAACGGCGAAGAGCGATCCGAGCGTCGCAGGGGCGTGGCAGGCGCGCGAAGCGATCAGACGGGCGCGGCGGTGGCGTATGCGCGATGCCCATTTGCATCTTTTAATTAACCTCTGGCTTCGACCACCAGGCGCCGCCCCCCTCGTTTCATCACCCTCCTTCAACGTAAGACGGAAGCCGCCCAAGAGGTTGTTGCTCGGCCAGCGGCCGCCACACAGACTTCGACGTAACAGGTCAACGGACAAATCTCAGCTTGTGGGGAATGATCAGTCAAGCCGTATTACAAGAAATGTGCGTGCTTGTAAAATATTTTATTTTTATTTAAATGCGGATGAGAAACTTTTTCATTTAAGGAATTAAAGTAGTTGTTTAGTCGGCGTTACCCCAGCTACTTATCACAACCACCTATTAAACAGCAGCGACTTAGGTGGCTCAGGGTATCATTGATGTCACTGTAGTGCCTCTGACTGGGAGGTCCTAGGATTTGAGACTCGATGGTAGCAGAATTTTCGACATTAGTGAACTAGTTAGGTCGAGCTCTTTCGCTGTCTGGAGGAGAATTCTAGTGGCCGGTTTATCTCATCGGTAGTTTTCGGTGGTTTCTCCGATCAGCACCACACGAATGCCGGAGTAGTACTCTAACAAACGGTAACGGACCGCGCGCGATCTTTCCTTCCTCTTCCTTGTCATAGCCTCACCTTACTGACACACACTTACACTTGCATGCACTTCACTTCTACACGTGCTGGTTTACCAGTTGGAAGCTTTGAGGTTGTCCCAGTTGGGGCGGTGCGCCGTTTGTGGGGGATATCTTGTTTCACTTCTAAGAGCCTAGGCGGCTGCTATTTTCCATTTTCAATTTCCCACTTGAAATATCGTTGCACGTCGGGATGTAATCAAAGAACCCTATCGACGGAGATCGGGTTTCGGTAATGGATCAGAGTGGAGATTATAAAACACATATTATGAATATTCGTTTCTGTTTTACATTGTTTGCTTTCATTTCGAACAATTGGCAGTCCATTTTAATTGCTTGAATGATGTAAGTATAATTTGTCGTAGTTGGGATTCAGAGTATAGATATATTTGCATTTTAATGATTCACCCATCTGTTATAAAAAATTTGGAATTCAAAGTTTTGAAATCCACGAACATATGAAACTGATTCGTTAAAGACAATTATTTCATTTTTTGTAAATACATCAATTTATTTAAACCTAAATCCTCCTTACAATTGTATTACAATTTTTTTCTGAAGTCATGAACCATTTCTGGAAGAATGCAAACACGAACATTCGTACTATAAATTTACTTGCAGAATTGCAAATACCCACTAAAAGTATGCTCATCTTGCTGTGAGTCTAGATTTAAACATGAAACGGTACGTTGTGCACTTAACGCGAAGACACTGCTGATGCGCCTTATCTATAAAACGTCCTATGTTCAACAAGTGGTATTCCGTGGCAGAAGAAATGACAAGTATCACGAACCAGAGCGGCGTGTAGCATTGCGCCAGATGTTATCGCCCTGATGAATATTGCTGAGTATAACTTTCCCACACGGAATTAGCTGATTCCACGCCCCGATGGCTCCTTGAAATTCTTGGGCTTCTAAGCAGCGATAAGCAACCGGTTCAGTGGACAAAGTAGATCGCGGCTGTAGTTGTTGAAATGTCTTCGCGAACTGTATGGAAGAGCTGGTTGACTAAGAGAATGTGTGGAATGCTTTGGTCATATATGCATTTGCACATGAATACCTGCACGTCACATTCACAAGCACACAGCCCATATCTTCTCAAATACATTCTCAGCACAATGCTCTATTCCAGCGGTGTTCGTTTAGTCATTTGCTAATAGGTAGAGAAAACAATGAATTGCCGCAATGGGTATTTCTGTAAAGAAATATTCCATTAGTCAATGTCGAATTCTATCATTCGAAAAGACTTTGGGTTGTTTACAACAAAAGATGTGAATTAATTCCTACAAGTCAATTGATTACATTAAGCTGCATTATTTTGATCAGAATTGATCCATGGAAATTTGTTTTTCCTCAAACAATATTTTTAAAAAAATTTATTACCTCCTTCTTATGTCACACTAGTGACGCCTCAATGTTTCTTCTGAAAATTTTATAATGTTATAAAGAATATTTGCAATGTATATGTAATGATTATTTACTTTTGTTCAAATTAAGTTAGCTTAAGAATCATTAACATTTTCAAAGCAACTTTATATTCGGGATAATAGTTTCATTTAAATCTATCTAAATCGTAGTCCCGAATTATCCACAAGTTATCTTCGAACATTCGAATGAATCATATTTTGGGTCAAAATTTCAAGCAAGGTATCAAATGATCCGATATTTCGAAATATTTAATGTCGAATCAGCCAGACTCCTTTGAATTTTCCATTTTCGTATTGTAATTCACATATTATTTTAACGATCTGTAACCAACATATACTATATTAAAATTAAAGATTCACATGAAATTTAGAATATCACATTTATTTAATTAAATAAAATTTATTGATAATTTACGGTTTTTACTGATATTTCGTCATCAAGCTTTGAGATCAATTAAAATCCTTCAACTACGCGCTTTTAATACACCAGTAATTTTTTCTTCTACATTTCTAAAAAACCTCTTTGTTGTTTATACTTTTCATTGTTCTGTTACTCTTCGCAAACTTTATTTATGGTCCAACAACTTCTTTACCCCCTCAATTTATATAATTCACTTTGTTCCGTATTATCAACACATTTTTTTATTGTTTTTTCATGGTCCTTCACAACTTTTGTTGATTACTCTTCCAAACGTATTCCATACTATTTATTTATTCACATGTTTAAGAAACAAGTTTTTAATTTCAATAATTCTTTTTGTAATTTGCTCATCAAAATTTGGGTCAGTACTCCACTTTGAGAGCCGTAGCCCTTGCTTAACACCGCTTACTTGATTGAATAGGAAATACTCGTGAGCAAATAACTCAGTAAACGCACATTGCTCGCAAGAGCTTGTTTGGGTCCCAAAGCGGTGAGGAGGGGTACGAGGGCGGGGGTTTTGCTCTCCGTTGCTTGGTTCGGCGGTGATTCGTCGAATGATTTTGATTGATTTATTAATTATTTCGTGTTTCTGGGCGGCGCTTCAACTGCTATTGACATTGGTTTCGAAAATGTGCTCAAGTATTATTTCGCAAGATGGCGTCGCGTCTTCCTCACCAGACCATGAGATCCAGTGTTGTTTCGGCTTGCGATGGTTTCCTCCTCCCCCTCTCCTTCTGGATAACGGCAAGCCCTCCCCCAGTGGAGACAAGCCATAAGGACTTGATTGGTTTCCTACCATGTATGATAATGTGGTTCGTGTAAGTGTCTGTGTTTAGGGGGAGACTTTGGGTCACGGATGTGGAAGGAAATATCGCTCGCGATCCGCGGTTCATTTATTACAGTACTGCCCCGACATTCGCCTGACGATTGGAGAAACTACGGAAAACTACAGAAAAGAGCAGCCGGCCGCTAGAATTCTCCTTGAGACATCGACTGAATTTGACTTGGCTATTCAGTTACTGTAGAATATCCGCTTCAGACAGAACTGAAATACTAGGAGCATCCGGTTGAACGCTGCAGTAGCAACAGTTGTTGCTTTGGGAACCTCAGCCAGTGCGGCGGCTGGCACAATGCAACAGCGGGGGAAGAGATGAAAGAGGTGAAGGAATGACTTCCACCTGTTTCACCGACAAAGGTGGCGCAGGGCATCTACAGATGTCACTGGAGTGCCTCTGACTGGGGGGTCTTAAGGTTCGAGTCCGGACTGTGTGCCAGGATTTTCGTTTCTAGCTACACAACTCATTAGAATTCATCTGCTGTCTGTAGGAGACTCCTAGCGACCGGGTGCTCCGGTCGTTAGTTTTCCGTGGTTTCTCCAATCAACACAAGAGGATTCCCGGAGCAGTACCCTAACAAAAGGGCCAAGGACCGCGCGCAATCTTTCGTTCATCTTCCTTCTATCCTTACCTCTTAATCACACACACACACACACCTACACTAACCTGCACTGCACTACAACACTTGCCAGGAGACACATCGGGAGCATAATGCTTGTCCCGACTGGGGTGGTGCCTCACTGGTGAGAGATATCTGTTCGGCGAAACTCCCCGCTAGCCGACGGGTAGGTCGTTCCGGGATCTTGCCAGCCAGCTGGGGAATATCGCCGCTACCTCGCGCAATAAACACATGCACTACATTTACGGGACCAATCGTCTTAGCATTTGACGCGCCCGGAATCACCAATCAATCAAAAATCCACCTATTTCCTCTCCCTAGCTCCCCTTTGCCTTTGGCTCCGCTTGTTCACGGAGCGTGGTCCACGCCTTCGGTGGCGGGCGGCGGCGGCGGCGGCGGCGGCGGCGGCGGCGGCGGCGGCGGCGGCGGCGGCGGGCGGCAGAGCAGGTTGGGCGGGGCCTTGACATTCGCGCCAAGGCCTTGGCTCCCGCCGCGCCCAGCACCTCTGCCCGCCGCTGGGCGACGGCGCACGCACAATTTGGGACCACGTTTGGATTGAAAGAGCGGGGAACAGGACAATCGTTGACTTCCACCAAACATCTTCAGGTGAACATCAGGATGTCGTAGGTCGTCTCTCGGAGTATGTTTTATCAAAAGTGGTTTCATTGGTCGGTCTTGTCGATTTGTTTAACGAGCCGGGTTTTGTCTCTAGTGTCCATTTTTCACGTTTAAACATTTCATTTAGCATCTGACACTCTGTAAAAATCTTGTAGTTTTAATAAAAATGTATTTCGTCACAACAAATTCGGCCTTTATTCGTTTTGTTGTGTTATTTGTAAAAAAAAGATATTTTAAGATATTACTGAAATACTTCTGGTTATGCTTAGATGACATGAACTACGAAATATGTGCTTTATGCTAATGAAATACAGTTCATTCTAGAGGGTCAAGTGGATGCAGCATGATATGATTGCTATTTCATTGCCTCCCTCTGTCAAATATTGCCAGTAGTGCGTGTTTCTTAGTACGCTGTACTCTTCAGTTGTTAACAAATGAAAACATTGCAAACGTTAATGAACTGCCATGTGATGCATGCTGAAATGTACAACGAAACCAAGACAAAATTACCATGACATGTTCATTGCACAGAATTTAACAATTTATTCGTATTCTTCTCATACTACGAGAGTTAAATCAGATATATATATCTCACTTGTTAACCGTAGAACTTTGCTTTTCAATTTAACTTGATCTTCTGTAAGTATAGTAATCAAATTATCTAATAATTCAGATTAAGACTCAAATGTACTTTTCAAAATCATTTCATCATTCTTCCTTTGAAACATATTTCGCCTTTAGAAATTGAGATATTGGCTTCAAATTTCCAAAAATATAGTTCATTTTTATAGATTAAATTGTTTCTCACTGGAAATATCATGAATTTGTATGTACTCTTATCAAATTGGAAGTGTGCATCATTTTTTGTTTTGCAATGGAAAACTAATTCATTCACAAATTTCATCACAGAAATATAGTACGAATGAGATAGTATTATTCGTCTCCTAAGATAAGCAATAGTTTTAATGACTTTGCATTTGTATCCCGGTTAAAATTCATCTTAAAATTTTTAATCTTTTTGGTATCCACGAAATTGCAGGGCAGGGATACAATAGTCACAGTAGTTCATCAGCCAAATCTTTCTCGTCGTCACTGAAGTTGAGACTGTGTTGAGATATTACGATAGCTATCGCTTAATGGTAGATGTAGCAATCAATGTGCCTTAAAAGAAGTTGGTGATGAAATAGATGTCAATAGAAAAGAGAGAACAGATCAGAAATCTACAGCTTATCTGTTTTATTCAACTGTGGAATCACAATGTTGGTCAAACATCGGGTCGATAAAGGAATGTTTGTCTTACTACAATGCTAGAGGAATTGGACTGTGACTCTGGATTTGATGACTGTCGTATGCCACCTAAGAGGAAACAAAAATTGGTCAGCAGACATTGATTGAGCAGAATCATCGATTGAGGACCAAATTTATTGGCAGGCACAGTCACCAGAGAGCCAAATTTAAGAAAAGTCGAATGTCAAGACATTACGGATAGTTTATATCACTGATAAAAACGTAAGAAAGTTGTAATTACTCTATTAAATATTGTATATCTGTCTTATCTCTTCCTTCCAAAAGGCTGATGCAGCATCATAGAGTGAGGTATACCTCACAATTATGCTCTCTTTTGGATTTTAGAATTCACTCTAAATCCGGGGCTGCGTAAGGACTTTTGCTTTTTGCGGAAAATCTCAGTGTCTCGTTATTATCGAGACATACGTAATAGAGCGGGTTGGAGCGGAAGATCTCCACTCTAGGGTGTGTTCTCTCTAAATCGGAGCATGAGTTCACTGCGAGTGATCTGCATACCAGAGAGAGAAAGCACATTCGAAACCCGAGCCTATGTAAAAACATTTTCTGCGAGAAATCTTCGCGCGGAGCTCACTTTAATCAAGGCATGCGTAAGAGAACGGTTTGACACGAACAATCTTCAAATTAATGGTGAGTCCATTCTAAATCCGAATATGTTTTTCCTGCGAGGAATCTCCTTACCACAAAGAGAACACACTCGAAACCCGAGACTATGTATAGGAAACAACTCACACTAATGCCGAGCCTGTCGGAATATTGGTTAGTTAGAAATCACCGCAAATAGCCCCTTTCATGCCTGCATTCCCAAGAGAACGATTTGACAATAAAATGTTCCATACCAGGGTGAATTCGCTGTAGATCTCAGCGAATGAGGTCGGTCCAAGTATTCTCCGCATCAGAAAGATAACTCACTCTTAATACAAACCTGCCGTAAGAGGAAATGGGAAATCTCCATATAGAACGCTTTAATCGAAGCTTGCGTAAGATACGTTTTAACGCGAAAAATTTCCACATCCGGGTAGGTCCACTCTAATCCCGAGAGTGAGTTCGGTGCGCGTTGTCTCCGTATCAGAGAGGGAACATATTCTAAATCCGGACCTGTCGTAAAAAGATTGTTTGCAGCGAGTACTTTTCTGTTAGGTCTTTAATTCTGCGAGAGTTCGATTAGATTGATATCCGTTCCAGCGAGAGAACATACTTTAAATCGTCGCCTACCGTGAGAGAGGGTTGTGTGTCGAAATCCGTAAGAGAGATATTCGATTCGAGAGATGTCCGCCGCATGTGTATCTGCTGGGCGCCCATCGCGGCGGAAGAGCGTGAGATGACGCAGGTGGGTGGGACGGCGCAGGTGGGTGGACGACGCGGTAGGTGGACGGCGCGGGTGGGGGGGACTGTGAAGGTGGGTGGGACGACACAGATGGGCGGGACGGCGCAGGCAGGTGGGTCGGCGCGATTGGTTGGGATGGGTGGGATGCCGCATGTGGATGAGATAGCGCAGGTGGGTGGAATGGCGCAGGTGGGGAGATGCGCAGTGGGGGGAGGCGCAGGCGGGTGGGACGGCGCAGGTGGGTGGGAGGCGCATGGGTGGGATGGCGCAGGTGGGTGGGATGGGCAGGTGGGTCGGATGGCGCAGGTAGGTGGGATAGTGCAGGTGGGTTGGATGGCGTAGGTGGATGGGAATGCAGGCGTGTATTAGCGCTGGTTTATGGGCCGATGCGGTGGGTGGGCCAGGCAGGTTGGTGCGACGGCGGCTGGCGCAGGTGGGGGGGGGAGGCTGGCCCGGAAAGGGCAGCGGCCGGAGGTCGCGGTGCTTGACCGCATCGGCTGCGCGATGGCTGCGGCAGGTGATGTCACCGGCGGTCAAGGGCGCACGAGCGAGCCTCCAGCTCTATCAGAGCGGAACAGCCGCGCCGCCCCCCGCCCCCCGCCCCCGCGCCGCCCCCGCCCCGCCCCCGCGCCGCCCCGCGCCGCCCCCGCCCCGCCCCCGCGCCGCGCCGCCCCGCGTCGCCCCGCCCCGCCCCCGCAGCGCCCTGCAGCGCCCCCCCCGCCCCGCCCTCTCCCGCGCCGCCACCGCAACGCCCCCGCAACGCCCTGCGCCGCCCCGCGCCGCCCCCGTGCCGAACCATTTACGGGGGTTCTTTTGCTTACAATCTCGCGCCGACTGGATGCCTCCACTTAGCTCGAGTTAGAAGCAGCAAATGAGTTGTATTCGTATCATTCCCATTACAAAAGTTCTCGAGAGTACTTCGTGAGCGTATCAGTGTTGAGGATCTAGTAGTTGGAATGAGAATGAGACCTGGCTCTTGACATTCTTCGATGATTCTGTTGAGATTGGTGGTGCTTGATATGTTTACATGCGAACATGGTGGATTAGGCCGCAAGCGAGGCGAAATAAACCGTTCTTACAAGGACTCAAACGCTTCCCATCAAATAAATACCGTCCAATTCGCCGATGACACTGCCTTATACATCTCCGGCACTTCACTACAAACTCATCAATTCCAGCTCCAACAGCATCTAAATCTAATAACAAATTGGGCAAATTACTGGAAAATCAAATTAAATACCTCAAAATCAGCAGCAAAAATCTTGTCATTGAAAACCTTTGCACATCCATCTCCGCTATTCATAAATGATAACGCTATAAATTGGACCCCAATCACGAAAACAATAAAATATCTTGGATTAAATTTAGACACTAAACTTAATTGGAAACAACACGTTTAAATAAAAGCACAACAGGCAAAAACCAAATTAATCCAATTAAGACCTTTACTAAACTCATACAACTATCTCTCACTGTCAAATGCACTAACGCTTTACAAATCATTCATTCCGCCAACACTATTATACGCATTTCCGATCTGGACCAATGTCGCCAAAACCAATATCAACAAAATGCAAATATTTCAAAACAAATATTTAAGATTAATAACAAGAGCTCCATGGTTTATTAGCAATAAACAACTACATAACGATCTAAACATAAATGAAATAGCTCACCAAATAGCATACCTATCAAACAACCTTTACACCAATTTACCCTTCATAAAGGCATCAACTCACTACAGACTCGGAAAAGATCCCAGATACAAAACCAGAATAAAGAACAGATTCCCGCTCAATTCTTTCCTCCAGATATTTTCAAATATCGACTAATTTTGTTGAGGTGCTATTTGTTTCCTCTCCCTATTAAGTTTGTTAAGTAAAATTTTAAACTAGATTAAGTTGATTAGATTAAGTTGATTAGATTAAGTCACCATACAATTGCAAAGTTTCACTTGTAAACTGAACATTGTAATTTCAACTAAACAATAAATAAATATAAAAAAAGGACTCAAACGTAGAACCTTTGCAAAGAGCAGATGCCGCAGTGATCTGCGTTGTTCATGCCGGCACATTAGCTTTCCCTGAGCGAATTAAGAATCGCTTGGTTCACATTCCGATGGTCGGGCTTTGATTTCTTCACGATTACACTTAAAATCAGGAATTGTAATTCAGTCGTGTAAAATTGAGGCAAATGAAAATCAATTATGAATTTTATGAAAATGATTGGTGTCGACGTGCTGACCTAATGTTACTGACCTGAGCAATAATGGTGAATAGATTACAATTGTAAATGTAAATTCATCTTTGAACAGGTTATTGTTCCAACAACAATGATGCTGTCGAATTAAAATAAAAACCATTAAACTTTCAAGACAAACTGCAGTTAAATGATTATTTCATTCACTTTGTGACGATACGATAATCAAATGGAACCTAATCCTCACTAGACTACATGAGATGTACCGATTCAGAGATTTTGATTCTCAATTTCAACATGTAAAAAAAAAAGAATGAATTTACTTAATTTAATATTATATTGATGTACTTTTTTTTGCATCAGAATTCTTTTTACGATCTTTTCATTTTTCTGTGACAAATCGAATTTATCACATCCACTTTAAGCTTATGATGAAACTCACTTCACCTAGGAACAGAACCCTCACATATCTGCCAACATGGCTGCTCTTTTCAATTCACAAATTCACTTGGTGAGGAATGCCGCCTGAGGGAAGTGTTTTGGAGCAATATTTCAACGCGAAGCATTGAACACGGCAGGTCGTGTTGCTCTGCTCATGTTATATGTATGGACAAAGCCCCGCTTCGTTCCGCCTTTGTGCGCAGCCCATTACATGTGTGGTGCCGCGGCCGTTTCGCCCACTGACATCATTGCCTCGGCCACATCTCTCAGAAGGTCCAGCCGCCTCTAACACGCGTCTGTCCTTCCGCGGCGGCTGGTTAAGTAATTCCTTATGCGCTCCCACCCGCGCGCCGGGGCGCCGTCCGTCAGCCGACGAAGCGAGGAGCTGGGCACGGACCGACTCAGGTGGCTAAGGGAATCCATTGATGTCACTTCAGTGCCTCTGGCCGGGAGGTCATAGGGTAGGAGTCCCGACGGTGGCAGGATTTTCGAAATTAGCTACATGCCTCGAGTTCAGCGACTGTCTGGCCGGCAACTCTGATCGGTAGTTTTCCGTGGTTTATCCGATCAACACCAGGCGAATGTCGCAGCAGTATTCTAAAAAACAGGTCACGGACCGTGCGCGATTTTTCCTTCTCCTACTTTGTACTATCCTCACCCTCACCGCTTACTTATACAGATTTACACTTCATTACTAAATTACGCATGCACTACATTACCACTGCGAGTTTGTCCCGGATGGGATGGTGCTCCGCTGGTGGGAGATACCTGATTGGGAAGGACAACGTGGGGAGGACAACGTTGGGGATGTCGATGCGTAGGTCAGCGCCGGATCTCGCAGTTGAGTGGGGAAGATAACCGCCACGTCTCGCAATAAAAACTTGCAGGACACTTATGGAACTAAAGACTTCATCAGTGAAGCGCCCGGGAACACTAATAAATCAATAAATAAAAAATGAGAGCGGAGGCGAGAAATTGATGCACGGAAGTTGTAGAGCGGAAAATGGAAGATAGAGAGCCTAAAACAGTCATTGGACAGTGAAATATGGAAAAGTGAGGGCGGGAAACAAATAATGAAGAACAGGAAACAAGTAATGGAAAACGTAAACGGACAATGGAAAATAATATATTTCATAAATATTTTATATATATGCATAATATATTTCATATATATTCGTAAACATTTTGAATTATGATTGTTATTAGTATTTTTAATACTATTTAAAAATATGTAGCATTAATTTATAAATGTATGCACTAATGAAATATGAGAATTATTTTCTGACACCGGACTGCAAAAACTCTTATTTACAGAAATAGTAAATATAACACCTACAATACACATTGTAGAACAAAGACGGGGGAGTCTTCCTCTCTACATCCTCTCTTTTCCTGCGAGGTGACCACAGTGTGATTGCAGTTGCCCGCCAGTGATGAAAAAAGTAGAGGTGAGGAATCAATGATGTTAAATATATTTGAAAATAAATGGAATGGTAGTTTATACGAGATATGTGGTGGTATGAGAAACAAGCCACGCTACAACTACGAGATATGCCCACACATGCTCGTGCGGGACTGCGAGCTTGGACGGTGTTGCACGTCCTTGCACCGTCGAGGCTGGTCGGAGCGAGATAAGATAATTAAAATGGCATGAAATATGATGCAGCAATAGTGGAACGGGAAGCGGGTGAAACAGTAGCGGAGGAATCTCTGAGGAAACCAGTCCCATACCTTTCTCTGACTCAAATTTTTCATGGAGTGACCGAAACCTGAACCCTGATACCCAAAGATGGAGAGGTGTGTGTTAGTCGCAAGAGGTAGCGCGGAGTGGCTAGCCACAGTGGCGAGTGTGGATAGGTGGTGAGATTGATGGAGTGGAAGGGAAGATAAATGAGGATGGAAGTAATAAGACATGTAGAGATAACGTCTACAAAAGTGGGAACGGTTGATGTTGGCAATGGCTCACTGGAATGCCCACGGGCAACTGTGGAATTTTGGTGGGAGAAAACGAATGGAAGGCTGCTCTATTCGCAGAGATTGTGACAGTTAAGCCCAGACCAGCCCAACGGCCTGGATTCAGGTTAAGTAGCCCGGAAATTCTCAGACATTGACGAGACTTTTGTTTTGTGTTTCCCTCCAACCCTTTCCCCTGTTCCAGCTGTGCCGCATGAAAATTGTAATGACATCACTTCTATTGCGATTCGAAAAGCGTTCTCAAGAACAACCTGAAACAGATTTTTCTAAAAATCTTGCAAACGAAATTATAATAAAGAGGGGAATGTCTTTGTTATATAGAGACATGAATTCTCTTACATTCATTATCCGCTAATTAGTCATATGCAAAGAATACAGCTGTAGTCATAGCCTGAAAGACTGAGAAAAGTTTGAGACAATCGCTTCACGTCGGTCGAATGGGAGCGACGCTACCCTCAAGGAACTTAGACTTTCCTGAACTGACGAAGTCCTCCGGGACATTTGAAAATCTTGCGAGATATTTTTTAAGTTTTAAGAGCCCGTTCAAGCGCGGGATACATATGTTTTACCTGTTTGTGTTTAGCCGAATCAATAATGAACCGGAGCTCCAATGCTGCCCACTGGACTCTACCGCTGCTCTTGCTCGTTGGCTCTCCGTCAATCCCATCGTCTTCCAGTTCAGACCATCAGTTCCTTAATTTTATCCTGTCGAGGACGCAGATTTGTGTGGGCGAGGACATGCCGTCAGTTCCTTGTGGGGAACCTTACTCGTTACATGGGTATGAGCACAGACTTTGTGGATACGAGTAAACAAGAACACGTAACACGAAGAAAGTAAGGATTGTTGAGTTTTGTGTCGACAGTTTAACTTCCCGGATTTGATTACCGATGCTCAGGTTTTGGATGGACGAATGTCGTACTGCAAGAGTAAAACTACCATGCGCCCAGGGCGTATGTGCACCTGTTACAGAGCTGTAGATAAGCCATCTGGTAAAACGCAGCGCTAGGGAGGTCTCGTAACGTATATGTCGGTAAGAGCCGCAGCACCAAAGTAGAAGAGAGTTATAGCTTGGTCCGGAAGGTTAGTGGCCAAGGAGTGGTAGGGATAGCAGTGATTCTTCAGTCTTAAACGACCGGCAACTGGAAATGCCCAGATTGCGCGGGGGGGGGGGGCTTATAAGCCTCTCATGTAACGATACGGGCGACGACGCCGAAATGCAAGAGATATGTGTACCAGCTTGGTTTGTAGCGATGGAGACCCGGTGGAGGTGGAGTCAGGCTACGTCGCCACAGTACATTCTCGTCCCACATACACTACATCAAATGGAAACTCCTAGATCCGTGCGGGTGAGCTCATATATCACTCATTCATTTGACGATATGAAGAGTAGCGCCGAATGTGCCGCAATGCAAGACATGTATTATCGCATTCGTCTGTGGCGTTGGTGGCCGTGGCGGTCCGGACTTCGTCCTCGCAGTGGGTTACTCGCCCCCAACACACACCAACTTGCAACGCCGACGTTCCGTGCGGGTGGGCTCATATATCACGATGTTGGCGATATGAGGGACAGCCGCCGCAACGGAAGAGATGTATGTCCCCGCTTGGCCCGTGGCGCTGGTGGCAGCAGTGTTCCCGCCGTGTAAGACACGGCGCGCGGATCCGCCGACCGGCGAGGCGGAGGTGGCGCGCGGCGGAGCTCATTTGTCACTCGGGACACCTCGCGTCGCGGCGGACAAGCGGCCCCTTTCGTCGGGCGGGGCGGGCGGGGCGGATGGAGCGGGAGCGGATGGGGCGGAGCGGATGGAGATGGAGCGGGATGGACCGGGGCGGGATAGAGCGGGGCGGGATGGAGCGGGGTGGGATGGAGCGGGGCGAGACGGAGCGGTGCGGATGGATCAGGGGGATGAAGCGGGAAGGATGGGAGGGGCGGTGGAGCGGGAAGGATGGGGAGGGGCGGGTGGAGCGGTGCGGATGGAGCGGGCGAGACGGAGCGGTGCGGATGGATCGGGCGGATGAAGCGGGGAAGGATGGGGAGGGGCGGGGTGGAGCGGGCCGGGATGGAGCGGGGTGGGATGCAGCGGGGCGAGACGGAGCGGTGCGGGATGGATCAGGGCGGATGAAGCGGGAAGGATGGGGAGGGGCGGGTGGAGCGGTGCGGGATGGAGCAGGGCGGATGGAGCGGGTGGGATGGGCAGGGCGAGACGGAGCGGTGCGGATGGAGGGGCGGATGAAGCGGGGAAGGATGGGAGGGGCGGGGTGGAGCGGGGAAGGATGGGGATCGGGGCGGGGTGAAGCGGGGAAGGATGGGGAGGGGCGGGGTGGAGCGGTGCGGGATGGAGCGGGGCGGGATGGAGCGGGGTGGGATGGAGCGGGGCGAGACGGAGCGGTGCGGGATGGATCGGGGCGGGATGAAGCGGGGAAGGATGGGGAGGGGCGGGGTGGAGCGGGGAATGTAACGTTTCAACTTCGTTGGCGGATTTGCCAAAGTTAACATGAGATGTAAATAAATATTGGAAACATTGTTAAAGGTTACGATAGTAACAGAGAGTATTGATATGATATAAAAAAGGTTGAGAGATTGAAAGACGAAACGATGTTGATAAAAGTTGAAATTAGGAATTGTATGAATTGTATGTAACCTCTGAAAGGTGAAATAAATTGTTATTTTAAAAGAAAGAATCTATCTCATATGATATCTGAAAGTGAAGAACGTCAAAGAATATAATAAACAACATGATAAAGATACAACATAAAAAAAGGATGTTGTATGGATATATAAAGTTGTAACGGCCAGTTATAAAGGCAAGGTAACGTGGACGTTACAAAATTGGTGGCAGCGGTGGTACGACGTGGGTACACGTAGAAATTGTTAGAAGAAATGGTTGCAATAAACAATATGATAAAGGTTAATCAAGACGTATTAATTGCAGTGGTGGTTCTGCGTGGAGTGAAACATTATACGAAGGAGAACTGTGGAATGTTTTAACCATATCTGAAGATTTTGAAGAAGCCTAGAAACTGTCAGATTGAAACGTGAGTGACAGCTGATGTGTGTGAAACGGGTATTCAGATAGATTAATTTAAGTGTGTTTCCTTGTCGAACTGGTCAAACAAAGATAATGGCTTTTTTAAACAAATGTAAGAAAAGTCAATTAATCAATTTAGCTAGGGAATTGAACTGCGAGGTTTCGGAGAAAGAAACTGTTAAGAATATTATAAAAAAAATATCGGAAACAGAGGATTATGATGAAACTATAGTAAAGAGATTTTAGAAACGGTAAGGTTGGAGGAAGAGGATAGATTACAAAGGGAGGAACGAGAAAGGGAGGATAGATTACAAAGGGAGAAACACGAAATTGAAAGGGAGGAACGAGAAAGGGAGGATAGATTACAAAGGGAGAAACACGAAATTGAACTGGCAAAAATTGAGTTGGAAAAATGTAAGGTGATGTCGAGAAATACTTCTAACAATTAATATAAATAATGAAGGTCAAATAACTCAGGGATTACAAAGTAAAAATTCCTTGAAACTCACACAGTGCATGAAACATTTTCAATCAAATGAAAATGATATTTCTTTATACCTTCAACAATTTGAAAATTTTGCTTCTGCTGATGACATTTCTAAAGACCAATGGGGACCTTTGTTAATGACACATTTGCCAGGAAATGATGCGGAATATATAACGAGAGAAATGGTAGGGGAAGTAAAAGATTATGATGAAATAGTGAAAATATTATTGAGTAAGTACAAAGTAACCGCAGAAAAATTACGACAGAGATAAATTTTATGAGTAAAAATAAGTCTTAATGGTTGGTTAGAAGGCGTAAATGTATACTCATTTGAGGAAATAAAGGAATTACTAATAACGGAACAAATAAAACGATGCGTTCCGTTTGTAGTTAAAGAGCATCTAGTTAGCAAATGGACTAAATATACAAAACCTCGGGACATAGTTGAAGAATTAGAAAATTATGACATTACCAGAGAAAATTTTAAATTGAAAACTTGTGATCAATATTTACTAGAACAAAAAAATAAGATTTATAAATCAGCTGATACTACCAAATTCTATGAGAAATCCAAAATTCAAAAGGAAAGTAATAAAAAAGTTGATACAAAACAGGAAATTGAGGAAGGATTCGAAGAAAGGAAAGAAGTACATTGTTATTTTTGTAACGGTATAGGACTATATAAAACCATTTTGCCCAAAATATAAAAATGGTTGAAAAGAATATAGGATCTGAGCACGTTAATTGTTTAAAACTTCCAGTAAAGATTTATTAGCACCTTATACGTTCGAAGCTTATATAAATGGAAAAAATTGAAAATTTTGCGATTCTGGTGCTTCTATAGATTTAATAGGAAGAAAAATGTTAGACAAGAACATTATATTGAGAAAGTGTCTGGGTATGTACTCCTTAACAGAAAATCCCATATGTTTGCCTGTAGCAGAAGTAGAAATCTGTGGCAATTTGGAAAGGTTTATGGAAAAGCGGTAGTAGTTTCAGATAAGTTAGATAGAGATGAGTATATATTAGGAAATAAAACTGCAAAATTGATAAAAGAATTGGATAGAAATCTTAGAGATGAAATTAACATATTAAACGTTAATGAAGGAGAGGAATGTCAAAATAATGATGAAATAGAAACGAACGAAGAGTCTGAAGAGAATGGAGAATCCATGGAAACAGAAAATCAAAAGTATGATATAGATGACAAGAATAAACATTTCACCAAATTTCACGAAGATAGAGCTGTGAAAGAAAAGGATTCTGAACCATCTGTTTGCAAGACTTCAATTGATTTGGAATGTTTATCTTTGAAGGATGAAGTCAAATCTGGAGAAGAACAGATTATTGAATTGAAGGAAAGAGTATCGGTTTTGGAGGAAGAAATAGAGAACAAGAAAAGATAACTTTGATAATGAATGCAAGATATTGTATTTGCAAAATGAATTGGAAAATCTTCAGAAATCAATTCAATTAGAACGTGAGTCTTTCAGGAAAGAAATTGAGGAGAAAGATGCGAAACTTCTAGATACTGAGAGTAAAGTGACCTTTTTAAAAGAAGAAATAATTTTGAAAGATGAAGAACTTTCGTCAAAAGTGGCAGTAGTTTCGGCTCACTGGTACTGTTCAAAGGATACGTGATGATAATTCTGAATTGCAGAAAACATTAATTCCTTGCAGGAAATTAAATTCTGTCAATAAAGTTTATAATACTGAATTGGAATCTTTTCAGAAGCTAGTTGCAGATAAAGATAGTCTTCTGTGTCATAAATTGGAGAAAGTTAACTCTCAAATATATAAAAGAAAAAACAAATGCAAATTGTAAAATTTTAAGATGGAGTTTGATATTTCAAGCATATAACGTTCAGATTCAGCATAGACATGGAAAGGCACATGGAAATGCCGATTGTTTAAGTAAAGGTTCCGCAAATTCATTTCCGGACTAATCTAGTTGTCATAAAATAAAAGTTATTATTGTATATTAATTTTAGACTTTGATTATAAGATTTATAAATTTTGGCACCAAGGTGACCAAAATTCTTGAAAGAGGAGGTGTTTGTAACGTTTCAACTTCGTTGGCGGATTTGCCAAAGTTAACATGAGATGTAAATAAATATTGGAAACATTGTTAAAGGTTACGATAGTAACAGAGAGTATTGATATGATATAAAAAGGTTGAGAGATTGAAAGACGAAAACGATGTTGATAAAAAGTTGAAATTAGGAATTGTATGAATTGTATGTAACCTCTGAAAGGTGAAATAAATTGTTATTTTAAAAGAAAGAATCTATCTCATATGATATCTGAAAAATTATTAAAAGTAACGTGGACGTTACAGGAAGGATGGGGAGGGGCGGGGTGGAGCGGGGAAGGATGGGGAGGGGCGGGGTGGAGCGGGGAAGGATGGGGAGGGGCGGGGTGGAGCGAGACGGCGCGGAGCGGTGCGGCGAGGCTGGCGCGGACCGGAGTGGGGGGGCGGAATGGTGCTGGCCGGCGGGGAGGGGGGCGAGCCAGGGAGGGATGGGAGGAGGGGGGAGAGAGGGGCGGCTGCTGTCTGGACCACACGGAGTGGGTCGTATCGCTCCTCACATCGGGTCTTGTACTCCGCGAATGCAATTCGTGTCAGCCATCCTTGTTTGTACCCCTTTTATCTACGTTTTTATTATTTATTATTCTACTTATGTTTGATAAAATTAGGTTTTTATGTGCTATAAACCTTAGAACTGCTGGAAAAATTACTCTAAAATTTTTCACGCATACTTTTTAGCGGCCATCAATCAGAACTTGCACAGTTGCAGTTCACAATGTTACCCCAAAATGAGTTTGATTTTCCCCAATATTTAGTGAAATGCAACGCGGGGCGGGGTCGAGTGGGTCGGATTGAGGGGCAGAGCGGGTTGAAGGCACGAGAGGGGAGGGGGAGCGAAAGTAGAGGGGGAGAGGGCGGAGAGATAGGAGAGCGAGCCGCACAAACAGCGGAAGGAGGAGTTGCACCAAAAAGCCGAACCGAGGAGGACACGGGCGTTGCGGAAAGAGAGAAGAAGCGGACGGAGCGTGGTGTGCAGGGAAACAATCAGAGCGGAAGAGTGGAGAGAGCAGAGCGCGTGGAAAAGCCATTCATATTGTATCTCTTCTTCACACTTCGTGTTGCTGGCGAGAAACTCATTTTACTTCCCAAATGAAATAATTGTGCTCGTGTATAATGGCGAATGGATTGAAATAGTATGAAACTGATAAAAACTCCTTCTTCGAATTGAAAATATCTTTGTTAAGACATATTCCGTTTTTGTGTTAAGCATTCATTTCCTTCTTTTTGATTAACATTTGATTGAATAATTTACACTTATTTATTATTTAATTCATTAATGCCCTACTTCTTTATCATGTGATTCCTTTCCAAAACAGCATATATTATAATATTTTTAAAGACTGTAATATTAATTCAAGACTTTATACCATGTCAAATTTAATGCTATACAGTCATATAATTGCTGTGAGATATCTATTGGTTACCAGTCGCTCCAAAGCCGTATGGATGAACTAAATAATTTGGAATGGCGAGAAATATAATCGCAAATAGGAAGAAAAGTTTTCCTAAACTTAAAATTATTGGCATTTATTTCGTATTCACATTACTATTTGCAAAGACGATGTATAAAATCAATTAATATTGGCATCTACTCTCTACACAGCTTCTGTGCTAAGGCTTCTATTAATGAATGTATACATATTTTGCTCACTTAATCGCCTTTCACAATGTATGAAATCACTCAATGAAGTCGTAAACCGTATTGAGAAGTGAAATTGTTAGTATAGAAAATGTGGTAGTGAGTTTTGAATGCACGTTTGCCAAAACGAACATGCGGCGTGGGCAGACAGGTTGGCACAAAACAACCGGCATTTGCCTTGAAGAAAACGGGATCATGTTTTTATGCACGATCAATCCATCAGATAACTCTTATATTAAGTTGAAACTTACATAAAGGCATTTTAACTAATATAACTAAAATATTTATTATTAAATAACCGTATTGCTTCAAAATAAAATTTAATAAAGGATTGTTCACAGAGTAAAACCAATTAGAGAATAAAATCAAACGAAAGGGAGATTAAACTGAAAAGTATATAGACATTTTTCTGATGCCATATAACCTTAATTTTCGTCAACGGCAGTTGGCTGCCTTATAATGAAGGTCACAAATGACTTGTTCTGTCTTCATTTCAGGGTCTTCAACTTGTCAAAATATCCACGTGAATTATTTGCGACACGGCTTTGCATTGAATAGTGCTATAATCAATGCAAGAGAATGAACACTACGTCCCTTTAAGTCCTGTCAGATATCCACCTACCCCGTGAAAGAAGCGGTGCGAAAGGTGATTAAAGCGAAGTGGAGCGAAGGGGGTATCGAAATCAATGGGGCTAATTCGCCAATGTAACACTACTTTGTAGCTGTCCGCGAAAAGTACAGACATTACAAGCAGAAAATACGTTTGATGAAAGCAGTATTCTCCCTAAACATCGATATCTCGAATCTTTCGTTCACATGCCCATCGTGATTTAGGTGGAAAATTTTCCCGCGGTACAAATCGACATGAACAAAATATTTCCCGTTGTCCTATGGAGTAGTCCAAAGCTCTATAGTAGCTGTAGACTAAACATCATCTACAGCAGTGGTTCCTACAGTGTACATCTAGAGAAATCCCTATCTGTATTTCAATTCACATTCAGCAAGATATCTGGGATCTTCCAATTAAATGATACGCATTAATTGGTAATTACGTGAGATCATGGAAAGTTTAGTTATTATTCTGTTAATTATTTACTTATTGAATTAAATTTGCGTTTTTTTAAATATCTGTTTAATAGCCTTTCTCGACCCCCATTAGTGAAACTGCTCTGTCGCTTTTCTGAGATACCGACTCTCTGTGTATTGCTTTCTGAGCCGAATATATCAGTTTTATAAAGGGTGAATAAATGAACAAAATGATGAAGTTTCGGCAAAATTATTAAGCTAAAAAAAAATTGCCACTGGGCGTTATTCACGAATAATTTCACATAAATCAACAGTCTCTGTCGTTTTCTATTCTTTGATAAAATGGGAATGTGTTGTTTGCAATTTAGTGACGTATTCATTAGCGATTCCATTGTACAACAGGATAAATGTTGCTAAAAAGTCCTCAAGTTACTTAAAGGACCTTATGAACACTGAGTTTGGATGTGTCGTGTTTCCGGGCTCGCCAACTGCTTTGATCATTAGTACCGTTAGTGTAGTGCATGTTTTTTCTCGGGAGATGGTGGTGATCTTCTCCCCACTGGATGGCGAGATCCGGCGCCGACCTACCGTCCGCTAATGGAGTTTCCCCTTAACCAGGACTCTCCCACCGGCGGGGCACCGCCCCAGCCGGGACAAGCTCTAAGCTCCCGACCGGTCTCCCGGAATATGTGGTAGTGTAGTGCATGTTAGTGTGTGTGTGTGTGTGTGTGTATGGGGGGAGAAGATATGACAAAGAGGAAGGAAAGATCGCGCGCGGTCCGTGGCCCCTTTGGTAGGATACTGCTCCAGCATTCGCCTGGTGTTGATCGGAGAAAACACGGAAAACTACCGATCAGAGCAGCCGGCCGCTAGAATTCTCCTTCAGACAGCGACTGAATTCGACCTAGCTGAAAAGCTAGAGTCGAAAATCGTGCCGTCGTCAGGACTCGAACCTAGGACCTCCTGGTCAGAGGCTCTGCAATGACATCAGTTGATACACTGAGCTCCAGGTCGAATGCTCTAGGTGTCCATAACATTTTTCATTAGAAATTATTTTGAGAAAATAGTTCACGAATGTTCAGTTTTGAAAAGCATACAAGTTACGAATGTTCCGGCATGACGGTTGATCAACTCTAGAGCCACATGTCAGCGGTCCTCAGAAGCCTTGCTTGTAGTGGTAGTAGAGCTTAGGGTGAGTTTCTATTTTGTTAACAATACAGAAAAATCAAATCTGTTTGTTCCATTACCGCTAAAAATAAGTTTTCTATAACTTTTCAACGAAAATATCTAGTTTTGACATGTTAATCCCACGCTTTTTAAAATGTATTATTATTATTATTATTATTATTATTATTATTATTATTATGTGTTTTCTTTTCACTACAAATAGTGTCGGAGGACAATCTGAAGACACAATTTGTCAGTACGAAGTCATGGAGCTTCGGTGAAGAAATACTTTTACTTATGGTCTTGTGTTAGTTGAGTTCTCACAACTTTTAGTCCTTTACATTTTGATGGATTCAAGTGATGTCTTCATATTCTAAGTACGCTTTCTTCCCTATTATTCCTTCCTTATTATTATTATTATTATTATTATTATTATTATTATTATTATTATTATTATTATTTTCATCTTTCAACTATTAATAGTTAAATTGTTGGGAAGGGATTCTGAAACTCAAGAAAGCGTGCGCAGATGATTTTCTCCCCATACGTCACATACAGTTTTGACTGTTTTTGACTAAATAAATAAATAAAGCCCAACCTAGGTTCGCAAAGTCTGACTCCAAACCTTGCAAGCGAGAAACGGTGTAGAGGAGAGTGCTGCAGCAGCTTAGCGTAGGAACCGTGTCGCGGAGTGATATGTCGAATTAGTACTACTATGTCAATGTGATCGAATGTCTCACGCCAAACTGCCAGGGCTTAAGCTCGCTGACCACCCTTTCTGAAGCCGCCGCAAAACTTGAAACTTCTCATTTGTCTAGCAGAATATCAGATTGGTTTAATATAACGAATATACAAGTCTCTCATCGCAAAATAATAGGCACAATGTAGTAGAAATTATCACCCAAATTTACTTCATCCCCGTCCAACACAATGGGAAAATTGGTTTTGGAAGGTGTTTGGGACACTGCAGACGGGTAATGCTGTCGTTGGGGGTCAGATTGTTCATCACTTCATTCATCCCAACCTCTCCCGGTACATAAGAGCCCAAGTGGGTAGTCAGCGAATCAAAGAAAAAGAAAACTGTCTGAGATGGGCCTTCAGGTTTCCTTAGACTGCCGGGTTGGGGGATTCATATACCCGATTAATGAGAAAATGCGGATTCAGAAGGTTATTAGGACATCACAAAGACGGGAAGCGCTAGATATTTGAGTCATAAACACTTGGAACAGACAGAACGACCAAAATCGTTCGAAAAAGTTTATCGTGTTAGTTATAAATCAAGATAAACTAGTTCTCCTCGTGGAAAGTATTTAGTGATTCCTTGCATCCGCTTTGCAGCACTTATTGTTTGAACAACAAGGAAGAGAAACAGCTCATTGATTTCTTGAGGATTACTTCCGATAAGTTATTATAGGCTTGAATGCCACATTTTCTCTTCGGCAACTGCCGTTTCATCAACGAGGGCCTCTAGAACCGACACTGAGGATTCGCCTTAGTGCCACTCAGGCACGTGTTCGATTCATATCATGTGGTGAACGGTGGCAGCGAGAGCATTTAAGAAGAAATACTGAAACAGAGGAGTGGGACTGAAAAAAATGTCTGGTATAAAAATGATACGAGTGTCACATTCAAGTCGAAATACTGAAAAATACATTTATGAAAGAAGTAGAACTCGAAGAAGCTTCAGAGAACTTAAGAAGATAGTTCGTTTCTATCTATGTAACTCTTAAGAGGTAGAGAGAGAGGGAGAGAGAGGGATAGAGAGAGGGAGAGAGAGGGATAGAGAGAGGGAGAGAGAGAGAGGGAGAGAGAAGAGGGAGAAAGGTAGAGGGAGAGAAAGAGAAAGAGACGTATCTGTTTCCCAAGTAATGTGAAAGATAAATAGAAATGAAAAACAATACTCGTAAGTAATTAATACGTGACTTGTTCGTCTACAACTAACGTCGTGCCTTGATCAGGCATCCTCGTATTCGTTTTACTTCTGGAGAATTTCTAAATCAAGAAGTGTGGGCCGTATGTGAATGGAGAATCAGCTCATCTCCCGGCTCACAAGTTTGGAATGGAGGCAAGTTGAGGAAGGAAAACTGGCGTGACATCCATGCCCAATATAAATAACATTCACCCAAGCAGATTTCTACGAAGTAAACTATGAAAATTGTCGATCAGAGCAACTCCTCTCCAGAAGCCTCATCCAAACCGTGACATCGCCAAGACAACTACAGTCACCTCCGGTTATAGTGAACTCGGATATAATGAACACTCGGTTATAGTGGATTTAAGACCCTGGTCCTGTTTTACTTTCATTAAAAATAAACATAAAATTCGGTTATAGTGAACCTGAACCTCGGCTATAGTGAACGTAGGAAATAAGTCCTGGAGATTAATTGGATCTCTTATGTCATTAGGCGATTAAAAGGGCCCTCGGAGAGCGGGGAGTGTTCTGTTCCAACAGTGCAAGAGGTATTGAAATACGTCATGACTACACTACGATTCTTAGAAACAGAAGACAATGAGTTCGCGCTGTTAATGAATTTTGCGGTATATTAATAATATCAATAATTGTGGAGAAGTTCCATTTAATTTTGACCTCGTCGGATATAGTGAACCTCTGATATAGTGAACCAAAGAGGTTACTCCCCAGAAGTTCACTATAACCGGAGTCGACTCTACTTACCTGACGTCCCCAAATTCACCTCCGTCAACTGGAACGTACAAAATTCCGGTGTCCGAATCTCCAGGCGCAAAATCCTCAACGTGACCTCTCGCAGAGGTGAACGACGCGGGAGAAAGAAGAAATTCGCGAAGGAAGTTGAGCGAGTGGAGGGGCAGAGAGGTATTCGTTATTTACGGTGGCAGCGCTATCTGGCGATCGGGTGCGTGTCCCTGCGCGGCAGCGGCGGCGGGGAGGGGGGGACCTCAAAGGCGCGTGGGCGCAGAGGAAGATTTACGCGCGAGGTCGCAGGGCTAAGTGGACGGCGTTCGGCGCGGCCCCGACACGTGTTCCCAACGCCACTTGCCCCCGCCGCCGACCTGCGACCCGCCCTCCGCCGCCACGCACGCCCACGCGCACGCACACGCAAACACACGCTGACAACGGAGGCCAACTTCAGGGAAACAAGCTTATAATTCAATTAAGAAATGAAAACACAAATATACTAACGACACCGATGTGAAAGACTGGCCGATGTGAACTAGATAAGCTTATAGTGTGGAAAGACGACCGATGTAAAAGTCTGACTGATATGAAAACTGGCCGATGTGACTAGAAAGCTTATTAGCTCAATCAGGAAATGAAAACACAAATATACAACTACACCGATGTGAAAGACTGGCCGATGTGAACTAGATAAGCTTATAGTTCAATTAAGATGTGAAAACACAAATATACAGTACTAAATTGACCGATGTGAAAGACTGACCGATGAAAAAGTCTGGCCGATATGAAAGATTGACCGATGAGAATAATAAGCTTATTTGCTCAATCGGGAAATGAAAATAATCGCGCCAATCTAATATACTAACTAGAAAATTCTTAAAGACTTTTTTCTACGATGTTGTTTAAATATTATATCTTCTCTTATTATATATTATAAATAATGATAACAAAAGCTCCATAAATGTGTTAACCGACACTTTAAAATTTGTTATTGATGAAATGATGTCTGTCGGTCAATAAAAAGATCGAAAGATATGTAGGCATCACAGGAAAATAAGCAGAAATCAGAGAATTATTGTGATATTTATTGTAATGCCCGTTCAATCCCATATTTTACTACATGTAATGACGCTGCTTAAATCGGAGACTTAATATTAACTTGAAAAGTTTTCGCTTCCTGAACACGAAAAAATCAATCAATCAATACAGCAGCATTTATACTCACTAGAAATATGTAACTTCGCAGTTGATATCCTTATCATTTATATTGTCTAGACCATACTTGACTACAGTATTAAATTCAAAGTTTGAATTAGAATAAAATGGAAACCGCAAACGTAGACACACGCGGGCTATTTCTGACATTAATTACTAAAAAATATTTCCCTAACACATACGCCTATATTCCATTCATTCATATGAACCAAACGTCGGCTACACCCGATTGTATGGGCAACCTCCATTCCATATAAAGTTTAATTCATACTATATTCTATAAACTTTACAATATTTCCAGCTATGTACATCAGCTGTTAGAATAAAAAACGTTATATTCATAAAGAAAATTACAATTTAAAAGGATATGTTACATTATTGCGTAAATATTCAAAATTTTCAAATATTCAACAATTATTTGGAGTTCGGATCACATTTGAGATAAATTAGAATTCAATCCACCTCCGCGGAATATCGCCAACTGTCAACACGTAACACGTTACCAATTGCCCAATTACCCGGCTCGAAGTAACTCATTCGAAAGGAATATTCATGCATCAGCAGGTCGGTTTATTACATAATTCAACGCGCGCTGCACTCCGCGGACTCGTAAACTGCCTGCCTCTGTGATTTCCGCGGCGCGGCGTGGGCGGCGGGCAGGCGCGCGCTGTCATTGGCGCAGCCGGGGGCGCGTAATGTGCCTGCGCGCCATCAAAGGCAGGACGAGGCGCGACGCATGGCGACGCCAGGTGGCAGCAGCTCCGCCCACTCGAAGCCTACGTCGCATGCAGCCGATTATTGATTTTTTCGTGTTTCCGGCGCGTCAACTGCTGTGGTCATTAGACCCGGTAGTGTAGTGCATGTTTTTTTCTCTCGGGAGATGGCGGTGATTTTCCTCCACTGGATGCGAGATCCGGCGCCGACCTACCGTCGGCTAGTGAGGTTTCCCCCTAACCAGGACTCTCCCACCAGCGGGGCACCGCCCCAGCCGGGACAAGCTCTAAGCTCCCGACCGATCTCCCGGAATGTGTGTTAGTGTAAGTGTGTGTGTGTGTGTGTAAGGGGAGAGGATAGGACAAGGAAGAGGAAGGACAGATCGCGCGCGGTCCGTGGCCCGTTTGGTAGGGTACTGCTCCGGCATTCGCCTGGTGATGATCGGAGAAATCACGGAAAACTACCGATCAGAGCAGCCGGCCGCTAGAATTCTCCTCCAGACAGCGATTGAATTCAACCTAGCTGAAAAGCTACTGTCGAAAATCCTGCCGTGGTCAGGAGTCGAACCTAGGACCTCCCGGTCAGAGGCGCTGCAGTGACATCAGTTGATGCACGGAGCTACCGCTCCCGGTCAATGCAGCCGAAATATCGTTCGCTCCTACCGGGCGACTGCGAAAAATCGTCGACTATTCATCCGAAATGCACCCGAATGTTGCACACGAAATCATCCGAATATCCCCGTAATTCCGTTGTTCATTGTTTGAATTATTTGTGAGTAGCTCGTTCAAAACTCTGCTTTACAGGTAATCTTTGGTATTATAGCTCCTGATGATTTCGGATCAGTCGCTCGATCTAGTTAACATCCGTAATACATGCATGATTTCATTAGTTACCTAATTTGAATTATCCAAATTTCTTATTTACTAATTAAGTAATTGTTAATTCGATCAGTTTTGTCTTTCATATTTTCTTCCCATAATTCTCTCCATAAGAGAACATGTAGCATCATTCGACTGTTTTCATATTTCCCTCCTAACCACGATAGTCCGGATCCAGGTACGTTATGCAGTGAATATCGCGCTTCACATCGAAGGCCATAACAAGCAATAACGTATCAGTAAAAAAATTAAAAAGTTGTTTTATGTTCTGGAAAGATGCGGAAAGAAATTGTAAAACTTCATAAATTTTCCCTGCGTTCGGTGGGTGGGACCCCATCTGGGAGCTACCTGGTGGTGAGCCGCAATGGCCAAAAGATTAGCACCGTCTAATCACTGCGCCCATTTTGGCACTAACGACGTGAGTGACACCGAGAAACTCAAGAGTCCTAGTGGCCGTTTCCAACTACTACCATAGCCTCAGGCCAGGACAACAGTTGCTCCCTCCCCCGGGGGGGGGGGGCTAAAACAAGGTGCGAGTGGAACCCCGAGAAACAAAAACACCAGCTAAAGACCTTGATCGAAACCCTTGGCTGCGTGAGAAAGAAGTCCAGAGGCCAAAGCACTGATTGGGTTTCTGCAGTTTGTTCCAGTATATTGAAGAGATTGATTTCAAAACGCACAATGCAATTGGGTGGTTATTACTACTTGTAATTGGTAGATACATCTAATCAGATATACATTCTTGCCATAAAGTTCTTAGTTGCGAAATTATTTATTCGAAAACACCATGGTTTCTCCAATTTGTGCTTGGTCACCTATGTAAAACATATACATACACGTTTCTTCTCCTAAAAAAATTCTTTTAGACTCTCCTTTTTAAAATCCATCTCAAATCCAGGAAATGCTCAAGTACCTTAACATAAAGGGCCAAGAACTGCGCACGATCCTTTGTTCTCCATTCCGACCCTAATCCTATCGTTATAATGAATGAGGGATAATCTCCCTCAGTCATAAGGCCCATCTCCCTTGATGATCGCAGATCAGAACCGTTACGTGTGCTCGCCGTGCAAAAAGTCTTCAAGCACAAGTTACGCTCTCATTAAGAAAAATTAATATTTAATCTATAATTCCGATTACAATAATACAGATATCAAGGGATGTGCAAGAAGGTAATTGACAAATTTATTTATTTTCATTTCTCATTCTTGCTCTTTCAGAATTGTTGCCTTCACCATCTCAGGTTTCTATCCGGTCTAACATATTTTTGTGTATGTAAACTACAATCAAAAGCTAAAGAATTTAGTACAGAATACCCAAAATTGTTATTTTACTTTCGATGAAATTATATGTAAATGGAATACTCACAAACGAATTAAATTCATCCAGACCGCGTTTAAGAATTTTCTGAGTCAGCTTACCTGAAAAAAACAAAACAACAAATTGTACATTAATCGCGTGAATATATCGTACTATCATCATATTATCACTGAACGAGTTGTTAGGGTAAGAATTTACTGAGAACAATCCATAGAAGTATTACATTGTGTATCATATTTTCAATGCATTATCTTTGAATTCATTCCACTCAAACTATTAATCGTGAACTCCCCAAGCAGAAAAAAATAGTATATAATCAATTGTAATTTAATTTTAAAAAATTATTTATTGGTTCGGTTAGGCACGTCAAGAATAGCATATTAATATAAAATATAAACAAAATTTAAACAATATAAAATTAAAATACACTATTTTTTAAGACATGAACAATTAAGAATTTGTGACCACCATCCTCAAAGATATTAATCGAACTCGTACTTTAGATTGCTCATATTTTGTAGCTCACCCTATTGGCGCAGGAACTATCACTACATCCTCATTCGTTCGTTACGAAATTACATTTTTCAAGGTCTCTTTCGGAAATTATTGATAGCCATTCCCAGTAGTATTCCCTATCAACTAGACCAAGTGTCATAATGGATGAAATAAGGAGTAGATCTTCCTTATCCATTCATGAACTTCAACTTCTTTTTCAATCCTCTTATTTCTTTCTTCCGCTGATCTTTCTTCTGTTTCCAAAGAGAATGTCTTCATTTACGCATCTATTTTGGTACTGGTGTAGTTCGTTGCCATGGTTCTCAGGGCTTGGTATAATTCAAAATCATCACTCGTCATTATCATCATCATGATTTGGCTTGTTTTAACGTCTGATGCCTACTAAGGCAAACACCTAACTTTCCTGCCCTCAGGATTCGCCACCAGCCACTTTACACCTTGCAATTGCCTGAACCTCCCACACCCGCAGAGGCCCTCAGGTCCTTGGTGGCATCACGCATTCGCCCCCGCGCACTTCGTTTGGGACGAAGCGGGAGAAAATGTATTTTGTTAGGCGGTACATTGCGGTTTGGAAAAGGCCCAATGTTGGCACGACATCTAAAGCAACCGATGTCCGCGTCGGAACTGAAATCCGCGACCCTTTAACGGAAACTCTATAACATGCCAGACTTACCGACCTCCGCTACGCAGGTCGGCTGCGTTAATTGAATATCTACATTCTTCGAGTCCTTGGTTAGAAAAAAAGAAAGCCCAAACCCATCCTGAGGAGCGCGCTCGGGAGGCTGTTGGTGATCCGCGTAGTTTGCTCGCGCCCTGACCACGCACAGCCGCCTCCGTCTTGTTTGGCGCTGCCGCAACCCCCACCGCCGCCACAACCTCCAACACCCACACCGCCGCCGCCGCCGCCGCTGCCGCCGCCGCCGCCGCCGCCGTTCCGCCGCCGCCTCCGCCGCCGTCGCCGCCGCCGCCGCCGCCGCCGCCGCCGCCGCCGCCGCCGCCGCCGCCGCTACCGCTGCCACCGCCGCCATCGCTGCCACCGCCGCCACCGCCGCCACCGCCGCCACCGCCGCCACCGCCGCCACCGCCGCCACCGCCGCCACCGCCGCCACCGCCGCCACCGCCGCCACCGCCGCCACCGCCGCCACCGCCGCTACCGCCACCGCTGCCACCGCCGCTTCTTTAGCCGCCGCCCCCACCCCGGCTCCTGCGCCACCGCCACCGCCAATGCTGCCGCCGTCACCTCCTTCACCGCCGTCTCCTTCACCGCCGTCTCCTTCACCACCGCCTCCTTCGTCACCGCCCCGACACCGCCGCCGCCGCCGTCACCGGGGGGCGGCGGCGGCGGCGGCGAAGGCCACGGAGGCGGTCGACGACCAGCGACCCAACGGCCGGGCCCAGCACCTCAACCTCCCGCGCCGAAGGGCAGAGCAAGGCATTCAGCGCGGGCGGACGTTGCATTTCGTTGTCTTTCAATGAAAGGGAGGGCTCCTAGGGTTCGAGGCGAATCCCGGCGGTGGACAATTTTCGACTCCAGCTGCAGAGCTAGGTGGATTTCAGTCCCTTATCTGGAAGAGACTTCGAGTGGACGCCTACTTTCCTCGTTTTTTCCCGTGGTTTCTTCGATAAATATCAGACGATTACCTGGGCAGTACCCTAATAAACGGAACATGGATTGACGGTGATCTCAACCTCCTCCCTGGCTGGCGAGATCCCGCGCCGGCCTAGGTTGGCTTCCGACAATTGTCTCCCAACAGCGGCGCAACGCCCCAGCCGGAACAAGACCTACCCTCCCGACTGGAAATTATGCGATCTACCTCGCGGCGTCATCTACGTAATTATTTTTGACCAATAACTCACTTTTTCACATTTCCATGACACTTCCGGTATATTAGAATGGAATTTTCTCATTCGTGTAACTAAGCATCTCTTAAGTTTGTTTATCTTTCTTCGTAGGCGAAACCACGGATGCTACTTATCGTCCGCTTTTGAACTAATGGGCATTGTTTATATGTTGCACTCCGGTACCATGGCAACCAGCGTCTTTTGCTAATAAAGTGTTATTTTTAATGAAATTCGCTGAATTTCATATTGGTAACAATCTCGTATGTCACAATATATTTATTTGTCCATAAAAAAACAATTATTTTCAATTTTGTGCTTCGTTCATTTTTCATTAGATCCTTGAGTTCATCTTCTTTCCATACTTGAATCTGCAAGGTCCTCTGTCTTCAAGTGTGGTAATGCAGGCTTGACACCTCTCAATTCCTCTTGCACTGTTGAAACATCTTCCCACCCTCCGAAGGCTATTTCAATCTCCTAATAACATAGGAGATCCAATTAATTTCCAGGACTTACTTCCTACGTTCAACACAGCTGAGGTTCATGTTCACTACAACCGAATCTTCTTATGCTTATTTATAATGTAAGTGAAACGGGACTAGTGACAAATTCATTATAATCGAGGGTTCGCTATATCAGAGTTCACTATAACCGGAGTCGACTGAATGTCGAATATATACTGTCTGCACCGAAAGAAAGGAGGGCGATAAGTAGGAGCAGCTCGTGGTTTAACGATCGGCATATGTGTTTTCCGACTTTGGGCTCTTCTGTTTTAAAAAAAATAGACGGTCAAAATTTAGTTTAGACAATGTTTCTTCTCTAGGGAACCATTCGAGGAAAACTCTTGAAAAATGTAGATTTGTTAAACCCCTCTCCCTGACTTTGTAACAACTTGTTGCACTTATCATGTTCAATACAATGAAAAACTACCGTCTTTATAATGAGTCAGGTTCTAAGAATTCACGTTAAGCCGGAAAGGCAGAACAATAACCCACAGCGTTTCAGCTTTCTATGTGACATAAAACAGGGGGGAAATTCAGGATTCTGTGAAAATATTCTGGAAAGATCGGACTGAAAATAAGAGCGAATCGAAAAATAAGAGCCAACTGAAAATAAGAGCCTACGTGTCGTGGGCAATCAAATGTGATCACCCCCGTAGGCAGCTTTAAAATTTCCCAAACGACTTTTTGGTGCTTATCCACCGAACACATTTTTCGAAAATTTATAAGGCGTAACAGTGTGTAAATGCAATATACTCGAGAGCATTTTACCCATATACGCATAGATGCATTGGCAGCATCAAAAACAAGTTTTCTTCTTTTTTCAGAATTATGTTACAATATTTTAAAAGAAACCGACTAGGAACTCTGCCAATCGAATTATCTATCAATCACCTCTGTGAGTGCCATCAGTCAGCCAAAAGGCGTTTTAGTTGCTTAAAATACAAAGTAGTGGTGCTACAGAATGGTACAGACTTTCTCGTAGTAAAGTTATCTAATTTCCTTGGCGTGGACTGTATTTACGGTATTGGCCCATTCTCTTGCCAGTTGCCGTCTATCGTCGCCTGAAGTACATTTTTTTACATTTTCTTAACTTTTCGGTTTCCTAATAGTAGAACTGACACATTACTTCAAGAATATTAAAGAACAGTAAAACCTCGACCTAAATAGAAATTTTCATTGAGAAATTTAAAGCCGTTTTTTAAGAAAATGGCGATATAGCATTTCTGTAAATGCGAAATTTGAAGCTCTTTTTTTCAGGAATCTATTGAGTTATTGTAAAACTTTATTTGAAGTCATTTGAAGCAGTTCCACTCGTAAATGTAACAATAAATACAAATCAATGAAAATATGCACATTAACGGCGTGAGGCATATTTAAAAAAATTACATTTGTGTAATTCTAGAAAAAACAAAGACTACACCAAAATGAACTTACCGTCATATTTGCGCGACTGTGAAGCACGTTTAAAGAGCGCGCCTAAAAAGCAGCGCTCAGCGGCGGTCAGAGGAGGCAGCGGAGGCGGCGGAGCGAGGAGACGCCGCCCAATCCAGGAAAGCGAGCTGGTCAGAGAGCCAGCTACGCAGCAGCGAGTCTCCAGCGCCGCCCGCTTTAAGAGCGAGCGTCGCCAGCCGAGAAGCACGAGTAATTGGCTATTGAGTTGAGTAGAGAGCGTTAGTGACAGTGCGCCCAGTGAAGTCGTCGAGGAGATTGTACAGTGGATTTCTGATTACGACATTGCTTGTTTCTTGGTACATCTCCCGGACTTTTGGTTTCTAGATTTTGGTTTGTGACTCGGTACGCTCTTTGGACTTTGGAATTGTAACCTTTGTACTTTCGGCAGTTGATTACAATAAATGTTTGTGTATGTAAAGCGTGCAATCATTCTGAACATAACAATATTAAATAGTGCAGTTAGCACTATTGATGGGAAAAGTATGTGGAAAAAAATTGGAGCCGTTTTTGAGAAAATAGCATTTGAGCTTTCCTGAAAATGCGGAATTTTGAGCTCATTTTAACAGAAAACAGTTGAGTTTTCGAGAAAATTTATTTGAGATTATTTAAAGTACATTTACTCATAAATATAATAACGTAGAGAAATTGCATCTATAGTAAATGTTACCGACGTGACAGTCAAGTCAAAAAAGTACATTTTTGTAATTTTGGAGAGAACAAAAGTGTAGATCAATATAGCGTTTATGTCATCATATAGGGTTTGATTGGTACTACACCTACCAAACATTTCAAGAAAACATTTGGAGCAGTTTTTGAAAAAATCTTGTTTTTGAAATTTTTTGAAATGCAAATATTTCGCGCACTTTTGCACGTAAACTACTAAAAGTTTCAATAAAATCTACATGACCTTAATGAAAGAACTATTTATGGAAAACAAATTTCATTTGAAAAACAATCTGTTTGTAATTTTATAGATGTAGAAAAACGCCGAAAAGGGGGGGAGATTCAACTGCGACTAAAGAAAAATAATTCCATGGAACTCCAATATCGGTCTTCTGGGAAAAACACACACATACGAGACAGTCCAAACATGATCTTTGGAACGCTTTCTTAAAAATATCAACTTCACAGTTCCACAAGATTGAAAATCAATTAGTATTTGCTAATTAGCGCAGCATCTTCAACAAGAGACTAAATGCACCCTCAATAAACGAGTTACGTGAATCAATTGCAAATAAACTAATGCGATTGAGGGATAAGGTAAGAAACGAAAATAGACGGCGGCAAACGAGCTGCAATAAGAAATGAAAAGCGTAAGCGCTAAAGAACGAGCCACGAAAGCACGCCGCCCGCGATTTCGCAGCCAGCGGAGCGCGTCGGTGGGCGGGGCAGGGGGCGGGGCGCGGGGGATGGGGTGGGATGCGGTGGAGTGGGGGCGGAGGCGGGTCTGGGACAGAGATGGAACGAGAACGAGCGGAGCGAGAGCGTGATTGACGGCAAGGCTTGGGCACAGAGCAAGTATAACAGGGGAGGATGAGGAGAGGGACTGGGAAGCGCTGAGGGCGAAATGGCGATACGGATTTATTGATTGATTGTTAGTTATTCTGAGCTCGTCAACTACTAGGATCATAAGTCCCGTGAGTGTATTGCGTGTTTCTTCCCGAGAGACGGTGGTGATCTTTCCCCGTTGGATGGCGAGAACCGACGCCCATGCACCTACCGTCGTCTAGCTGGGTTTCCCATAACCAGGTATCTCCCACCAGCGTGGCACCGCCCCAGCCGGGACAAGCTGTAAGCTCCCGACCGGTATCCCGGCATGTATGGTAGTGTAGTCCATGCTAGTGTAAGTGTGTGTGTGTGTGTGTAAGTGGAGAGGATAGGATAAGGAAGAGGTTGGAAAGATTGCGCGTGGTCCGTGGCCCATTTATTAAGGTACTGCTCCGGCATTCGTCTGGCGTTGATTGGAGAAACCACAGAAAAAATACAGAACAGAGCAGCCGGCCGCTAGAATTCTCCTCCAGACAGCGACGGAATTCGACCTAGCTGACAAGCTATTATCTAAAATGCTGCCACCGTCGGGAGTGGTGCTCTAGGACCTCCCGGTCAGAGGGACTGCAGTCATCATTTGATGCCCTCAGCCATTTCTCCCGGTAAATGGTGATACGTATAGAGTGAGCTGGAAGGGAGTGGGGGAAGTGTGGGGGAGCGCGGGGTAAGGCGAGGCAAGGCGGGGTAAACGCAGGGTAATGCGGTTTGATTAATTAGTGATTCCAGGCGCGTCAACCTGCTATGCCCATTAGCCCCTCATGTGTAATGAATATTTTATCGCCAAAGGGGGCAGTGATCTTCCCCCACTGGATGGAGAGATCCGGCGTCGACCTACAATCGGGCTTACGGGTTTTTCCCAGCAAAGTATCTCCCACCAGCGGGGCGCCGTCCCAGCCGGGACCAGCTCTAATCTCCCGACCGGGAGTGTAGTGCATGTAAAAGTAGTGTATGTAAGTAAGGGGTGAAGATATGAGAAGGAATGGGAAGAAAAGATCGCAAGCGGTCCGTGGCCCGTTGGTGAGGGTACTGCTCCAATATTCGCCTGGTATTAATAAAAAAACATGGAAAACTACCAATCCAGAGCAGCCGTCCGCTAGAATTGTTTTCTCGTCAGCGATGCACTCGGCGACTAGACTAGCTAGTATCGAAAATCTTAGGACCGTCCGGACTCGAACCCAGGACTTCCCGGTCAGAAGTATTGCAATGGGAGTAAGGTGGGGTTAGGCGGAGTAAGCGCGGGGGAAGGCGGGATAAATTCGGGGTAAGGCGGAGTAAGCTCTGAGTAAGCTCGGGGTAATCGCGGGGTAAAGCGGGGCACTGGAGTGGAGAAGTTGACGGGGGGATATAGTAGGAAAGGGGGGGGGGGAGTACGGGGGCAGCGGGGGGAAGGGGGGATTGGGAGGGAGGAGGGAAAGAGAGAGGTGGGGTGAGACTAGGGAACTCCTGGACGGAGGGACGAAACGGTGGGGGGGAGGGGCAAAGTTGAGGGGGGGGGGGTGAATGTGTGGAGGTGCATTTAAAAAATGCTTGGATAACTCTGACACTCCCATTGTACATTAGTTGACATTTACTCCAGCTGCTAAGCAATAAACATAAAGTCATACCGGGACAGGTCGATCAATCTTTCATTCTGTCCTCATCCAACAACAGTTTTCAATAGTATGTAAGAGAAGACTTCTCTAATATCCCCCTTCTCCTTTGCACGCACTAGTGGCTTTTAGATTGATTCACACAGCGCACTAGGTGGTAAGATTTTGTAACCGGTTTGCTTGCAACTGTTAAAAAGGCATGAGTAAAGTGGTGGTATTAATGAAATATGATGTACACATTGTTTTATGCAGGTGTGTTTGTAATAACATTGATTCATCGCTGGCCGTTGCCTCCATCGCCTATGCCACACCAGGGGGCACATCGTTCCTATGTAGCTCTACTTTGTGAACATTGCTCTTCAGAGAGCCCGCAGAAGAGAAATGAAAATAAAATGAGTAAGTCTCGTAAAGGGCTGACGCGTTCGTAGGAAACATACGCTCCAAAACTCCACATCTTGCTCGCAGCTGCTCTGGGAAGGGTGGTCAGGATTTCGAGACATCTCTTGATTCCTTTCTGAAGTAGAATTCGCGTATCGTCCCCGACGCCATTGCCCGATGTAGACCAAGTCAGGTACATGCGTGAATGAGTAAACTCAATGAATTAGTCTGCGTCTTTTTCTACCCCAAGTTAATTAAAATTCTTCCCCAAATTAATAAAATTCTTTCCCAAGTTAATTAAAATACTCAGATCATGTCGTTAATGTACTACTTATGGATTAAAGTAGTGTATACAGTCAGTTTAAACATAATAAAATCCTACATGATTATCTGCAAAGTGTAATCAATTTTTATCGCTTTAATCACAATGACGTTTTTTCTTCTTCAAATACTCTAAAACGTTGTCTACATTGTGAATTAACCGAACCTAATCTGCTGGCATTCTAGTAGCCAAATATTGGTATTTTATATTGTTTTTGATGTGTTACTTGCTCGGATTGAAGTAACTATCGCATTGTAAATATAATGCTACAACTGATATTGATTGCAATAACACAGAGGACACGATATGAATCGTTAAGAAATACTAGAATTCATAAATGCCGTAACAAGAGGTATTCTAGACTGCAAATTATGTGATTAAAAATAAGATGTCTCTGTTTCAAGAATCTGTGATTGGTGGAATCGGTGAACCGAGATATAATCGAAATGGAGAAGAGTCAATAATGTAACAAAAATAAAAATGTTTTAAATAAAAATTGTGCTGTGAAATGGCAGAAATCATGGTATGTAAAAGTGGAGTTAATGCAATGAGGGAATCTAAATGTAGAAGTGTAGATTACTACCAATGAAAGCTGATGTCTGTGTGTTTTTGACCTTATAAAAAGAAGAACGAAGTAGACTGTACCTACAGGTGTAGATGTGGTTGCGAGTCGTCCGAGCACAATGCCATAATTGCATATTTACGTAAGAGAAAGTAATTAACAAGTTGATGAAAATCTAATAGTGAGGATGGTTGGTCAAAGCTAAATAATACGGATTTTTGAAAATAATTATTTAAAAAACTGCGTATACTCATTTTTCTTTAGAAATTCTTGACAGGATATCATAGCATTTAAACATTTTGGCTTGTGTGGAAGGGTTTGGTCTATAAACATCAGGGAAACGTCACACGATAATGAAAAGTAGTTATGATGCATGCATAATAAGAAATAGTGCTAATCAGGGAATAGTGGATTTTTGCATACAAATATTCATAATACCGCTAAGTATGATAAAAAAGAACCTAAGATAATAACGTTCAGATTAGAAGTTATTTCCATTTCCTTCAACTTTAATAAATTAAGAAATTAGTCTTAGAAGGCAGACCTGAGTACTGCTACTTGAAAGGAGTCGATTGCAAATCAGATGACTATGTTCGCAATGAAAGGTCGCACTTCTAGGAATAGGGATCATCACGTTGAGAGGCTCTGGCGGAGCGGGCGATTTCATGTAAATGCAGACGGCGATGGCCGGCGGTGCTCGTTATTGGTGTGATGGACACCACTCTCATTGCTCACGTCTCGCCGGCGGCGGCTCGTAGTGCAGAAGACGGGACTCCGTGGAGAACGTGTTCGACAGATCTTATCCATAAAATTGACTAAATTACTTGCGACACGAGACGTACGTGGCGGCGATGGTGTAGCGGTTAGCGTATCGGACTGCTATACCCAAGTTTGCGGGTTGAAGCCCCATCGAAGCCGTGGATTTTTAAGGGCGAAAAAATCCTTCGTACGCCTTCCTTCGGAGGAGAAGTAAAGCCGGCTGTCCCATGTTAGTACATTTACTGCATGTAAAAGATCCTCAAGCCCAAATGATGCCTCTGAGCTAAATTCAAATCGCCTGTTTCGTCGCCCAAGTAATACCTTCTTTCTCCCTTGGTTGATGAAAGGAGTGTAACGAAATTTGCGTGGTCAGACGGAAGAGCAGGCCTCATGGCCTGAGTCTCGCCACGTAAAATAAGGCACATTCAATTCAATACAGTGCGTCTGTTCTGGCACTCAACGTCTGAGGATTCATGATTGAATCTCGAAGGCCGCGGTGACAACGGAAGGGTCAGGTGTTCGTGCTTATTTATTATGCATTTTATAATTGAAACGGGAATAGTAATAAAATAATAATAATAAAACAATAATAACAATAATAAAAAGTTAATAATCACAATAATAATGACTCTAATATTGAAATGTCTTTGCTTGTGGCGAGGCTTATGTCATTAGGCCTGCTCTTCCGCCCAACGACTTTAATAATTTTACCTTTACATTGTTGGAATTTCAATATACAATTTCACTGTGAACAGTGATCCGATTGGAACAAACAAAGTACGTGACACTAGCGTGATGGCATCGTGCTCGTTGCTCGCATCTTGCTAACGGCCGCAGTGCAGAAGACGGACCTTGTCGTGGAGAACATGTTCCTCAGATCTTATCTACAAAATTGACTAAATTACTTGCGCCACCAAAAGGTATGTGTACTCGCGACAGATGAGAAACTGCTGATGGCCGCTCTGCTAAAACTTCACGAATATATTGCGGAGCAACAATAAAAAGCTAATGCGTCTACAGTCGTGTCTGAATTATAACGAACGCATTATTCAATGAATGTTTTACCATTAAACGCAACAGAAGACACATGTGGTTCATCAGAGCATAGGTTACTCGTAGTCAATTGTTTATTTTCACAGCACGAAAGTTACATCTCGTACACATTTTTATTGCACTTTTCATTTATAATACATGCCTATTTGAAAGGCACACAATTTTCCGCTAAGAACAAAGAGATAATGGACATAATGATACTATCAAAACAAGTACATTGAATCACTTGATTAATATTAAGACAAATCTTTTTCTTTCCAGTATCCGAATTTTCCGCAAAGCTTTTGCAATGACTTTGATGTCCTTTGCTATTCTAGTAACGATAAGTATTAAAATTTAGTGATTAGTCATTACATAAGATTGAACTGGGAGCGGTGGTTCAGTGCATCAACTGATGTCACTTCAGATCCTCTGACAGGGAGGTCCGAGGTTCGAGTCACGACGGCCGGCAGGATTTTCGACATTAGCTTTTCGGCTAGGTCGAGTTCAGTTGCTGTCTGGAGAAGAATTCAAGAGACCGGCTTCTCTGATCGGTAGTTTTCCGTGGTTTCTCGGAACAACTCTAGGCGAAAACCGGAACAGTATCCTAACAAACGGGCCACCGACCGCGCGCGATCTTTCCTTCCTCTTCCTTGTCCTATCCCCACCCGTCACACACACAATAATACTAACATGCCGGGAGACCAGTCGGGGACTTAAAACTAGTCCCGGCTGGGACGATGGTGGGGGATACCTGGTGGGGGAAAACCCCGTTCGCCGACGGTATGTCGACATCCGAGTCACCGTCACCTCCCGAGAAAAACACGCACAACACGTAGGAGACTAGTGCCCATAGTAGTTGACGCGTCCGGAATCACTAACAATCATAAGAATAAACTAATGATGCCGAATTACAATAGTTATTTCCGTAAATAGTACCGAAGGTGATTCTAGTAGAAGAGCCTTTTGTACTAGCAGAACGAATGAAATGTTGACGGACGAGGCGACGATCGAAGCTGATTCTGACATTTCGCAACGAGTACGCCAAAGACACTTTCTTACGAGTTGCTTACATTATTTTTCAGCACAAATTCATAGTAAAATGAATTCAAGAATTATCATGATCATTGTTAGTTCAAGTTGCCCCAAATTTTTGTTTTCTTCGCAGTACTCCAGTGTTCTATTCGATATGTGTACGGCAAAATAGATTCTTCCGGAAGTAACACTTTCCAGTCAATAAATAATGACTACTAGTTTTCATGCATAAGTGATGAAAACCTTTTTTTATCAGAAAAGTTTTACCCAGTACCTACTACAATATTGGAAAACACCTACTTAATAACTTTTCAGCGTATTATTTACGTTCTACTCGTATTTGTTCACACTCATTTAGCAACGGTTTTATGTCCATTCAGTAGAAATTGAATGATAATGTAATTCTTAAGTAGTACGATGGAGTTACAGAATCTTCCTCAGCACATTCGCAAGGTGACACATGCGACTTGCTTCGCAAGATAAAATAATTCTTACAATCGCAAGCCGCTAAGGCTAAACCTTCTACTTGACATTCATGACCGTGAGTTTTACCTCGATTTAGGAACGTTTTGTAATCGTGACTGAAATCGTTATTCCAACTTTCTATTTTCCGTTGGCGATTAATTCCTTGGAAAGAACTTGCGTGGAAATACATCGAACTGTTTACAAACGCAACGCAAGTACTACATTGTCTCCCCAATTCTTTGATACCTTTTAAATTTATACAATGGATGTATTCCGTAGTATATTCCGTTGTAGTCGTATTACACATATTTAAGTATGAGATTAGTAAAATACAAATCAGTAATTAGAATACTCAATGAAATTCAATGAATATTCAGTGAAATTACTGAATCTATATAAGACTTTGTGCTAATAATTGGAAGAAACATTCGGAATATTCGCTATATCTTCTAAGAACTTATTTTGTTTCGATGCTCACGAAATTAAATGTTTCATTTGCAAAATAAGCATAAATACTGCAGATTTATTACCTTTTATATGTCCAAGAACTTTAAAATCCCACAGTAATACAACTGTAAATTGGGCGATCGCTGGCCTGATCTGGACAGCTGTATTGCACATCAGAGCTCAATGTCAATTCTGTAATATCTTTCCGTGTATTTCAATTTCTAAACACATTTTTTAAGTTCAATAAAATACATATCTCCATAACTGTGCGAGATTGTACATCACCGTTAGCACGAATGCATGAATCGAGAATCTAGATTTTTTCTAGTCAAATCTGAGAAATGAAACAAACAAAAAAAACTGAAAGTTGTTACGGGACGGGCAGGAGATCTCGTGAGAGTTAGTGTACCGACCAAACTCACGAACAAGATGAACTTCCTTCGAATTAGAGGTACGATGCCAGAAATGTCATTTAGATAACTTCAGTATACGAGATTTCCCTACAAATGTTTGTTGGCGATCATTTGTATTCCATCTGTTTGCTTTACAAGTTTGTAACAATTATTGTTAAGCGCGCTGAATTCATATCTTTTGACTTAAAACAATAGCAAATTATTGAAAATATTAATCTCAGAAAAATATATCTATAAAAATGGTTGGTTTTGAAGTAATTATAAATGTGTCTATCCATTATATATCTATTAATATATTTATTTATCTATCTGCACATCAATATCTCCCACTTTCTATTAATCTATCTTAGTGTATTACTGTGTAACACTGTTTCGATGGTTCGCTGTGATAACGGGTGCGTTAACTCATAAGGTCATTAGTCCCGTAAGTGTAGTGCATGTTCCTTCCTCAGGAGGTGGCGGTGATCTTCCCCCTCTGGATGGTGAGATCCAGCGTCGACCTATCATCGGCTAGCGGGATATCTCAACCAGGTATATCCAACCAGCTGGGCATGGCGAGGAATGGACAAGGAAGAGGAAGGAAAGATCGCGCGCGGTCCGTGGCGCGTTTGTTAGGGTACTGCTCCGGCTGGTGTTGATTGGAGAAACCACGGAAAACTACCGACCACAGCGGTCGGCCGCCAGAGATCTTCCCCGGACAGCGACTGAATTCGAAGTAGCTGACAAGGTAGTATCGAAAATCCTGTCATCGTCGCGACTCTCACCTAGGATCCTCCGGTTTTACTGTATCGACAATCCACGTGCAACAACAAACCAGCAACAGTTTCATCGCAAGGGCCAAATTCCTATTTTCGTAATCCCCAGCGTCCAGCGTGTCGTGTACAGAGAAATTGCTATAAGAAGGGACCGCTTTGAAGCCACTGCTTGGCCACTGCTGGCAACACAACTGTTACGCCCATTCTTTACAGTTAACCATTTGCAAATGCTTCATGCTCTCTTACAATGTCATCGCCCTGCACGACGTTCGTTTGGTACCCGACCTGTTCACCGGAACTGGTTTGGAAATATTTTTATGTCATTTTTCTTTTGTTTGGGGGCATTTTTAAGGCATTTTATTGATCATTTTTAGCAATGTTTTAGGTCATCAAAATCCGCCCCCTATTCATTAGTCTAGAATTAAAACATCGATGTTTTAATTCTAGATGACGATTCTCGTCATCTGAAACTATTTAGCGATGTATGGATGTTTCGGTAAAATTTGTCTCCACTAGGGAGGAGCGCGCGGGGCGGCAGGAAGTGTTGGCGGAAGGTCGCGCGGGCCCGGCCGCCGGCATCGCGACGCCGCTCACGCGCCGGGGACGCGCCGGCGACCGACTTGGCGGCGCGGGGCGCAGGGCGTGGGCGCGGGCGGGGCGAGGCGAGGCGAGGCGAGGCGGCGCCGCTCGCGCAACGCCCCGCCGCCGCCGCCGCACCGCTTGCGCCACGCGCTGCCCGCCGCACACGCCGCCGCCGCCGCCCTCCGCGCGCGAACGCACTGAGGCTCTGCGACGCCGCGCCGCCGCCGGCGGACCTGCACGAGGCTTCCCGGCGCCTCAGTCGAGCGCAGGTTTGGCTTTCTCGCTACGGAGTGGGGAGAAAGTTATGGAATGCTGCGCGAAAAACGGCGAATTTTCCACAGACAGTCTTATTACAGGACTTTGGTATAAAAAAAGTGGATAATTCCAGTTGTTAAATTAAGGGAAAAACCCTCTTATACGTGGTGTAGACAGAATCCCAGTTTCGTGAGTCCCCGATGCCGAAAAATCGAATGACGTCTGTCCGCTGTCGTCTGTCCGTCTGTCCGTCTGTCCGTCTGTCCGCTGTCCGTCTGTCCGTCTGTCCGCTTCCGTCTGTCCGTCTGTCCGTCTGTCCGTCTGTCCGTCTGTCCGTCTGTCCGTCTGTCCGTCTGTCCGTCTGTCCGTCTGTCCGTCTCCGTCTGTCCGTCTGTCCGTCTGTCCGTCTGTCCGTTCTGTCCGTCTGTCCGTCTGCCCGTCTGTCCGTCTGTCCGTCTGTCCGTCTGTCCGTCTGTCCGTCTGTCCGTCTGTCCGTCTGTCCGTCTGTCCGTCTGTCCGTCTGCCCGTCTGTCCGTCTGCCCGTCTGCCCGTCTGCCCGTCTGCCCGTCTGCCCGTCTGCCCGTCTGCCCGTCTGTCCGTCTGTCCGTCTGCCCGTCTGCCCGTCTGCCCGTCTGCCCGTCTGTCCGTCTTTCCGTCCGTCCGTCCGACCCTTCGTCCGTCCGTGAACAACGATTAAAGCATTCAGCCTATTTTCTCAGAAATTGATATCCCCCAACGATCTGGCTGATGACGAGGTTCCTTGAATTTCAAACCCATATTTTAATTTTGGGGAGTACTTTATAGGAAGCCCCTGGGACATTTTCCACATTTTCAAAAACAAAAATTGCTCCATCGCTTTTGATTGAAATTTTGTTCTTGGATAGGACGTTTGAGAGAATGGTGCAGGTTTCATGATCGTTGAAAACCCTGAGTTTTCGAAAATTGCAAAAGTTCAGATTTTCCGGCTCCTTTTCTACAACTAAAATATTGAAGATTGAGACTTTTTTCTCTTAGTCCAAAAACTGGTGATCGAAGGGGAAAAAATCCCGGAGATTTAAAAATCAGCATGATTCTTCATTGGTACCAAACGAACATTAAAATCCTTAAGTATGGGGGAAGGTGAGCAACATCCATTTACATTTTATTGATAAATGTTGAACCACTGCGAAAGGCGGCTCAGGGCGACAAATGATGTCATTGCACTGCCTCTGACTAGAAAGTCCTGGGTTCGAGTTCCTATGGCGGCAGGGTTTTCGACACTAGCTAGATCGAACACAGCCGCTATTTGGAGGAAAATTCTAGTGGTCAGCTACTCTGATCGGTAGTATTCTATGTTTTTTTCGATCAACACCAGGTGAATGCCGGAGCAGTACCTACTCCACGGACCGCGCGCGTTCTTTCCTTCTTCTTTCTTGTCATTTCCTCACCCCTTACACACACACTCACACTAACATGCACTACCACACTTATCAGGAGACCAGTCGGAAGCTAAGAGTTTGCCTGGGCTGGGGCGATTCCCCGCTGGGGAAAGAGAGACAACGGCGGAGCAGGGGCACTGCCACCTCTCGGGGTAAAACATTCATTCCACTCACTGATTGATTGATTTTTTCGTGTTTCCGGGCGCGTCAACTGCTTCGGACATTAGTCCCGTTAGTGTAATGCATGTTTTTTTCTCGGGAGATAGCATTTATCTTCTCCCGCTGGATGGTGAGATCCGGCGGCGACCTACCGTCGGCTAGTGGGGTTTCCCCCGACCAGGACTCTCCCACCAGCGGGGCACCGCCCCAGCCGGGACAAGCTCTGAGCTCCCGACCGGTCTCCCGGCATAGTGCATGTTAGTGTAACTGTGTGTGTAAAGGGAGAGGATAGGACAAGCAAGAGTAAGGACAGATCGCGCGCGGCCCGTTTGTTAGGGTACTACTCCGGCATACCCCTGGTGTTGATCGGAGAAATCACGGAAAACTAGCGATCAGAGCAGCCGGCCGCTAGAATTCTCCTCCAGACAGCGACTGAATTCGACTTAGCTGAAAAGCTAGTGTCGAAAATCCTGCCACCGTCAGGACTCGAACCTAGGACCTCCCGGTCAGAGGCGCTGCAGTGACATCAGTTGATGCACTGATTAGATTAGATTAGATCGATGAACGAAATACTTAGAATGCATGCCTAATAAATTTCTTTTATTGCCGTCTCATTTTTATTCTGAACACTTGTGATTTATTAACAATCCTTGTCTGCATTTGTTTAAAATTCACAACTCACCGGTAGCGACCGACACACGTATGTAGACCCGGATTTATACAACGGTTACAACGAAAGGCATGGAAATTTTAACCCTTCAACATTCCCACAAGATTCTGATTTTCAAGTAATTTATTCTACTCAAAAACCAAATAATACACTTTAAATGCATTTATTTGTGGAACAATTTGCATTGTTGAAGAAAAATGTTCACACATAATTTATTATTTATGTAATGTCAAACATTTTCTATGTTGTTTCCTATAATCAGATACATACTAAGTATATTTCTAATTGAATATATTAAACGTTAGCACATATCGTTACCTTTTAATTGTGTATTTGAAAGTCATTTTCCTGACCCAAGTGAGCGTTTGTGGTGAATGACAAAACCATGGGTAACGATTCACGTCTGTCTTAAGATTATTCAAAAGAATTGCACCGGATACTTATTAATATTGCAAAATAAGTGGGTGCAAAGTTCAAAAGGTTTAGGACACCTAACAATGCAAACCCGGCACACTGAGGTTGGTACGAGTATTTGTAATTCTGAGCGGTATGGGAGTGTGCACTCCATTCAATTGCAATGGCAGCTGTGAGAAGGACGAGGATTTAAGAAAGACATAGATCAACACTCTTGACCCCTCTTTTAAAAGACTGGCAAGATCACGCATGTACTCTAGAGATATAATAAAGCTTTGACAAGCTTTGAACGTTGGAAAGGTAACTTGACATGAGTAAGTCAAAACCACTACATTAAGATTTCTTCTCACGAGATATGTCTATCAAAACACTCTGAATCATTTCTTTATATGTGAATGGAGAATGGTTTCTGTTGCAACATGTAGCAGCTCTTTCTTACTCAACTATTTCTTACAATGTGCTCCAAGTTGAATTGAACAATTACTTGTTATTTTGATGTCTTTGGTATTTTCTGTAGTGGCAGCGGAGATTTTGTGGTAATCCATGATAAAATATCCGGGATATAGGAGTTATCAAACCACACGTGTATGACTGAATTTTCTGCAAAGTAAATTTATTTGCCTACTATTGTGGTTTGATAACTCCCATATTCCGGATATTTTACTTTGGTATTTATTTGAGGCTGATAACCTGGACCACATATAAAATCGTTTCCGAATCCGACAGGGAATTAAGAAAATAAAATTGCGAGGAATGCACGAAGTCTAAATATAGCCTTGATACTTGTGTTCTTACACTTTTCATGGAACAGATCGACGTAGAGAGATCCCTAATTCCCGAAACATCCCTCTCGGTACAATGTATTTACGAGAGATTTTCTAACCATATGCTTTTATCGTTTACAAAATTATATGAATCTTATGAAATTATTCGACGTTTGAAAATTAGAAACTTTGTGATGAAATACATGTATTTCATTTGGAGAAAAATTAAGAATTCCAGGCAAATAATAAAATGATGTGAACGAATAAACACGTCGCATGATTTTAACATATATTCCCCACATGTGGTGGTTAATTATACTCAAGACGTGACTTCTTCGCTTCATCATACTCAGAATTGTGGTTCTCCGAATATAAGTCTATTTCGACACTAAGGCGTTTCGTTTTTATCTACTATTATATTGTCTTCAATGCACGCAATTATGTTGCAAGAATATTATGATGTTTATTCTACTACACACATACATCATAGTCACTGTTGTCATATTTTCTTCCACCAAAAAGTGAATTTAAGCAATCTTTCAAAGAGAGCTATGAAAAATGTGTACAAAAATTTGGTCATAAAAATAGTTTGGGAATAAAATATTAGTTTCCCAGAAGTGAAAAAAACATTTATTTATCTCATTTATCTCTACTATTCAAAAATACAGTTTTATTGTTTTTAATTAGAAGTGTAGTATAGTATGTTTTCAATTTTATACCTAAATGTGTGTTACGGCCTTTGCATGGGAGTTACCGGGAGCGGTAGCTCAGTGCATCAACTGATATCACTGCAGCGCCTCCGACCGGGAGGTCCTAGGTTCGAGTCCTGACGGCGGCAGCATTTTCAATACTAGCTTTTCAGCTAGGTCGAATTCAGTCGCTGTCTGGAGGAGAATTCTAGCGGCCGGTTGTTCTGATCGGTAGTTTTCCGTGGTTTCTCCGATCAACACCAGGCGAATGCCGGAGGAGTACCCTGTCAAATGGGCCACGGACCGCGCGCGATCTGTCTTTCCTCTTCCTTGTCCTATCCTCTCCCATTACAAACACACTTATACTAACATGCACTACACTACCATATATTCCGAGAGACCGGTCGGGATCTTAGAGCTTGTCCCGGCTGGGGCGGTGCCTCGCTGGTGGGAGAGTCCTGGTTAGGGGGAGACCCCACTAGCCGACGGTAGGTCGGCGCCGGATCTCGCCATCTAGCGGGGAAAGATCACTGCCATCTCCCGAGAAAAAAACATGCACAACACTAACGGGACTAATGACCAGAGCAGTTGACGTGCCCGGAAACACGAAAAAATCAATCAATCAATCAATGCATAGGAGTTGCTTATGACTTCTTCAAAAATTACCTAATCATATATTGCCTTCGAAGTTTGTTTCAAAATACAAACTTAGAAATATTAGAAGGTGATATTACGAGATTTGACGAGTGCGAGATAAAGATAAGAGTCCCGTTTCCAGAGTCTTGTCACTCGATTGCACTTGAACCTCTCGGTGCACCAGCAACGAGTGAAGTCAACGCTCTCCCCAGCGCGCATAATCCGAGGCTAATTGCGACGACAAACCATGAAATGCGCCATTTCGTGCCTTCGCGGGATCCGGCTTCGCAACTCGTTTGCTGCGGAGGAGCTCTCATAAAGCCTTGCAACAGCACAGTGCTAAAGGCTACGAACACTGCGAATACATCAGAGAAGATGAGAGCAGGAGTTGCTGAAACGGGAGAAAACTGCAATGCAGAGTGTAAATGAATGGGTGATTTGAGAAGGGAAATACGTCCTTGTCCCATACTAAATAATAATAATAATAATAATAATAATAATAATAATAATAATAATAATAATAACAACAACAACAACAACAACAAATACAACAACAACAACAAATACAACAACAACAACAACAACAACAACAACCACAAGTTCGAGTCCTGATGGCGGCAGGATTATCGACACTAGCTTTTCAGCTAGGTCGAATTCAGTCGCTGTCTGGAGGAGAATTCTAGCGACCGGCTGCTCTGATCGGTAGTTTTCCGTGGTTTCTCCGATCAACACCAGGCGAATGCCGGAGCACTACCCTACCAAACGGGCCACGGACTGCGCGCGATCTGTCCTCCCTCTTCCTTGTCCTATCATCTCCCCTTGCACAGACACACTTACACTATCATGCACTACACTACCACGTATTCCGGGAGACCGGTCGGGAGATTAGAGCTGGTCCCGGCTGGGGCGGTGCTCCGCTGGTGGGAGAGTTCTGGTTAGGGGGAAGCCCCACTAGCCGACGGTAGGTTGGCGCCGGATCTCGCCATCCAGCGGTGAAAGATAACCGCGCATATCCCGAGAAAAAAATGCACTACACTAACGGGACTATGACCAAGCAGTTGACGTGCCAGGAAACACGAAAAAAATCAAATGAAAAAAAAATCAACAACCACAACAACAACGAAAACATCCTCAGTAGGCATCTGGGACTATGTTCCACACAAGAGTTGGAAAGCTGAACGTTATTGTTTGCTTGGTCTATTCTGTAACTGCAAATTCATATTTCTGTGATGTACAGAACCGTTTTTATACCTTGTACTTATTTCCTTTATAAAATAATTTTGAAATATTTCAAAAAATAATTTTCTAATTTCTTTAAATTTTGGACTTATGAAAAAAATATTATCATAGAATGAATAGAATCATAGAATGATGTGAATTAATATTTTGTGCTATACGGACATGAAAAATACTCTTACTAAATTAATAATATCAGCATCTACTCATCATGATTTCCACTTGAGTATTGGCTGTCAAAACTTTCTATAGAAATGGAGATATTCATGTGGAATATATTTTCCTAAAAAAGTACATTTTGTAACGGTATCGACAGAAGTCAAGTAAAATTTAAATTGTAATGTTTCTTGCGATAATTATTGATACAAAAACGTAATATACGTAAAAACTGAGAAATATAAGACATTGACCTCTCAATATGAAAACAATGTTTCTAAATGTAATAAAACATTTAATTATTTAATCAATTTTATTTACCTAATTATTATTATTAATTAAGATCGACGATGTGTCGCAAAAGTATATTACATTATAAATTTAATTTAAAGAATGAACAGCCATACAAGTTCTTTATATTATATTAAATTTATATTGTAATATGATCCTACGATCCCTATACTGTAAAATACATTTTTATAAACCAACATTCTAAACGACCTCTTCTGTTGCAATAAATTGTTCATAAAAGGGCATATTACGGCACAAATGATGACGTATTGGGATTATCGGCCCGAACGATTGCATCATCACATATTCAGGCAATTTGAGCGAGAGAATTGTGGGGAGGTAGCACAAACAAACGAGCCGACCACCGTTTTCTTGCACAGATGTCAAATAACTGAGACGTCACCCAAAAAGTTGTTTTGCAAGTTTGATTCTCTTATAAATTTATAATGCTGTTATAAAAAAAATAGCGTATGTAATTCGTTTGTAATGTTGATTTATTACATTCGTACAAATCTGAAAACTCGCTCTTTACTTCGCTCGTTTTCAAAACACGTAATCATGGAAGAAAGCTTAACATTATAAACTAGTTCTATAAACTACTGTTGTGGTTGATGCCTCCTAGATTCTCACGTAATTTATTTACGTACTTCTTTTATGTGTTACCATTACGTCTCAAAATGTCAGCTACCATAAATGCGTGCAAACCAATAAGATTTAACCAACCAATCTTCGGTTGACTGCCATGCGATGCGGAGTAAGAATATTATCAAGTTAGCGAATCCAGAATTAAGTTTTTCTCTTCAAGGGTTTTGGAACAACTTTTTGTTAGTTCACCCTAAACACCAAGCTGCGAAACAATAGCAAATTGGGTGTCACGATGTAAAAAAAATATGTTCTTTCTCATAGGGTATTTGAACGGAGATCAAAACCTTAAAAAAACTGCGACCACATATGGAGAAACTTGCCTCCCATTTTCCACGTTTAGACATGCTTCTACAGTAGGACATTGGGACGTCTTTAAACGTATACGCTTTAAGAATACGTTTGCTTACTACTTAAAAAATAAATAATTTCCCTCTCTTATAATATTGAATTCTGTTTCTTTATTCATTATTTGCTGTTCCATGTATAGCTTCATTAATGTATTAGTGCAATAAACCTTCTAACTGAAACAGTAACAAATGCATGAATGATCGGCAGGATAATTTGGAAACACTTCTTCTAAAAACTGCAGTTAAAATTTTCATTCAATTCCGTCAGACTAAATAAACTGAGAATAATTACGTTTTTAATCATGTAATTTCCAGATTAGTTAAGAAACTTTCGTATTAAAAGTAATCAAACGAGAAGCTTCTGGGCTTTCAGGGTAAAGCTAACTCACGTCGATTTGCTAGAGGGTACTGCCGACGTTTATTCTTAGAGGTTCTGCACGTATATTCTTTCACTTCACACACGCATTTACGTACTCACACACGGTCATGTTGACGAGGGCCATTGCCAAGGCGAAGTAGCTGTTAGAGCCGACGGCTGTTTATACCCCGCCACCGAGAATGCGCTTGTTTGTTCTTGAGAGCTCGGCGGGAGCTATGCCCTGGCGTCGTCCTGGGCCTGTTTGCCATGTCTGTTTGCACTGGTGGCTACGGCTGTGTGACGAGGAGAAGGCTGTAACATTCGGCATCTCCCGACAATGTAGCATTTAGAGGTCTCCTTGACGAGTTGTGGAGAGCGAGGGATTTTTAAAAGGAACATATAGGATATGTAGATGATGTTCTAATTGTAACAATGAAAGAATTATTGGAAATATTTAGTCGTAGTAGTTGATTCTTGTTTGAATTTTAATATTCTATCATTGAACAGTTTCACCGAACTGTTACTCACAGCATGTTACTTTTGCAACAAAAAACTATTTTAATTATGTGACCTATTCAGATCTGTGCGGACCAAGTGAAAGTTCGCTCACGCCATCATTTATTTCACCCTTCTTAAATCTAATATTTACATCACAGGAGGGGACACAATTCCATAAGCTTTCGTAGAGATGATGATAAACTTGACACAATGTGAAAATTTGCGTTGATTCCTTCACAGGGGTGGATTAATGCATAATAAGGCTCTTGCTGGTTAAAGGCCTCCTGCTTCCATTCTAAAAATGCGGAATTTTGAACTCATTTTCACAGAAAACTGTTGAGTTTTCGAGGCTTGACATAACATCATTTAAAGTACATGTGCTGAAAAATACAATAATGTAAACAAATCGCGTCTAAATGTGTGTGTGTGTGTATATATATATATATATATATATATATATATATATATATATATATATATATCGAGCAAAATAGCGTTTATGCCGTGGCTTACAGTACATTTAACAGTATCCCCAAGAAAAGTTTAAAGAAAAAATTTGGAGACGTTTATGTGAAAATCTTGTTTTTGTTATTTTTTAATACGGCACATATTAGACGCAATATTGCGCGAAAACAAATACATTTTTCAAAAAATGTACAAGACCTTAATGAAAGAACGAATTTGAGAGAACAATTTCATAAGAAGGAAACATTTTTATTTTTAATTTTATAGTTGTAAAAAGACGCCAAAAAAATTTTAATCTCTAGCAATTTTCGGAAAATTCAGAGTTGACAGTAAAATTCGGACCTATGCAACCTTAGAAAGTGTATTCTACAAGAGTATTCTATTATTACAAGAAATTTAAAGAACTAATTTGGAGACACTTTTGAGAAAAAGTTTGAACATATTGAAAGGACTTCGTGTAATGTACCTCCAACAATTAACTTACTTTGTGTAGTGTATGTGAGACGTAAAAATTACCTTAGAAGGCATGATTTCGTTTTATCAGTGTACTATGATTGATTAATTGGTGATACCGGGCGCGTCGATTTATAAGGTTATTTCTCCCGTAAGTTTAGTGCATGTCCTTAGTGTCTGTGAGGGCAGTGATTTTCCCCGCTGAATGGCGAGATCCGAAGCTGATCTGGGCGTGGGGATTTTGCCCCAACCAGGAGGAGGATCTTTCACCAGCGGGACACCGCCTCAGCTGGTACAAGCTCTAAGCTCCCAACAGGTCTCCCGCCATGAGTAGTACTGTACTTAATGTAAGTGTAAGTTTGTGTATGTAAGGGGGTGAGGATAGGTCACGGAGGAGGAAGGAAAGATCGCGCGCGGTTCGGGATCCGTTTATTAAGGTACTGTTCCGCGATTCGCCTGTTGTAGACTAGAGAAACAATGGAAAACTACCGATCAGAGAATGCTGCTAGAATTCTCCTCCACACACTGGCTGAATTGGACCTAGCTATGCCGCTCGATTCGAAAATTCTCTCATGATCTCAACTTGAACTCTAGCACTTCTTTGTCAGAGGCTCTGCAGTGACAACAATTGATGCCCTGAGACACTTAAACGTTTTGGTGTACTAAGTCGATTCCTTCGCATGGAACACGATAACATATGATAGTTCACCTTTTTACTAACGTTACAAATAACACAAAATTATAAATAATTCTATTCGTGACACGACACGTAAGTTCAACTATTTTTAACTCAAAAAATTCGCCACCACTACACGTCGTCTCTGAATCCAGACCACCGCCGAAGCTCATCTATGCTTTTTTTTAAATGTATTTATTGAGTGATTGAAAATTACACAGATCAGAACTAAATTACTATCTCATGTGCATTTGCTGGCTTACATTGTAACTTATACTAAACTTAACACTAAAAACTTAAAACTAAACTACCTTACTGTAGGTGTAGGAAACTACAAGAGCCCCTACTATGGACAATTAGTAGAGAAAATGTTCAAGAACGCTTCGGAAAGAAATCTATTCTTAATTCTAGTAGGGAAGTCGATTATAGTGGCCAAGTTGTAGTGGACGGCTCGGTTAATTGTATTTAGGATGGAGTAAAAATTATTGGAAAGATGGGCAATATGTTTGATGATCGGTGATATATTCAGTTCTTTATGAAGTTGGGCATTAGAGATGAACCATGGGGCATGTGTTGCTAATCTGAGGAATCTATTTTGTACAATTTGAAGTTTTTTAACGTTAGAAATAGATGCATTGGTCCAGATGAGGCATGCGTAGAGCATTAATGGTCTAACTATTGCTTTATAAATTGTAATGGCATTTGTTAGGGATAGCCGGCTTTTGGAGTTGAAAAGGGATTTTAGTTGAGCTATTTTTATTTTTGCTTGTTGTTGTTCTAGTGTTATGTGTGTTTTCCAGTTGAGTCTTGTGTCGAAATTCCTCATCTATGCTCATCCGCTGCTGCGCAGAGCCCCTCGCGACCGAAGAAGTGAGTCTCCTTGGCGTCCGCGGGGCCTAATCTCGTCTTCGCCCCCCCCCCCCTCCTCTGGGCCAAGCCAACCGCCGGCGCAGGGCGTCGACCCGCCGGCCGCGCGCCAAATGACCGTCACAACCTGCCGCCGCTAATCCCCTCTGCCCCTATCCTCTCCCCTCCGCCCCATCTAGCAGTGCCCCGTGTTGCCCTTTTATTTTTATTTTATTTTATATGTACACAGGGATCTGGTCTTTTTTTTTATGAAAACATACTGCATGTAATGTTGTTCTCGAAAATGCACTCTTCCAATACCAAATCAAATGGAACCATATATCTTCTATATGACTTTTATTATAAAGAAATAATCATCAGTGTTACAATAGAAGGTGCTTTATACTAATAATATAAAATATAACTTAAAAAGTGGATTATTCACAACAAATAGTAAAATTTAAGTTAAAATTTATTACTTAATATACCTTACAGTTGGATTGAAAAGTCAATTTCATATGACATTCATTAGAGTACTATTTATTTTTCATATTTGTCGTTTTTTTTAAACCGCATCGCTGTACCTTGCTATCTTCTCGTTGGCTGCTTTCGTGACATTCACAGCCCAAGTACATCGTCGTCCCCTTGCCACACCTCGTCTTCATTGTCCCACGTCTAGTGTTTAATACGTCTTTATAATTCCGCGCAAAAGTTTTAGAACAAATGAAAATTAAATTGAAATTGGCATGAAATCAATGATATTAAATCTCAAATTAGCAGGATGCGCAGAAAAATATATAATACAGCTATTTCAACAAACCAAAAAATGTTATTGTAAGAAGAAGTTATATTTTCCGAAAAAATGACCGAAAATCACAAAATGTTTCTGATAAAAGATTTTCATTTAATCTGATGATAATCTATTTATTTAAACATGTGGCTATTTTTGAGGAAGTTCACGAAGTTTTCTTTTAAAACATTCACAAAAAATATAATTTATTATAATTTGATCAATTATAATAAAGTTGAATTATCTGAAAATATGTATCGACGGAAATATTAATTATCGTGTATTTTCTTCCTTTCCCCATACAAAATTTAAATATTTCCAACCTTTTAAAAAACGTAATTTATTCTCATTCTTCTCTACTTTTGTAATTTAAAATGACTCTCACCTTCCTCGACCAACTGATTTTTAATCGATGGCAGATTTGATCTACTTAATTACAGGTTAGTAGAACGAATGGGTGTGACCATGATAATATTTTCGCTTGAAAATTGAGACGCTGTGGTGTGAAGGTTTTTGAGAAATAATAATCTTGTAGGAATTAAAAACTGTTTTACATTTAAAAAGTTTCTATTAATCATTTTTGTCATTATATATTCGTGTCGTGGAATCAATATCTTCTCGTAATCTGAAAACTTGTTATCAATTCATATGAACAAATTTTATAAAACCGTAGAGACAAATGTATACAAATGACCAGCGAACATTTCTTGAGCACCGTATTTAGGCTTTCGATCGGTCATTAGACTACATTAATATGTTTATGACTACACTTATCCATTTATAAGGATAACATGGAAACAGACATTTAAAACCTCCTGCATGTTGCCAAATTATAGAAAGAGGTAAGTTTACAATTCAAGATAGGGGTGTCGGAAGGAAGGAATGGACTGAAAATATTTACAATAAATTACTCACAAATGTGTATATTCCCCAGACGACTAATGTTCACAAATGATTTTTACCATATATTTTGTCAACATCATTCATATTCCATTGGTCGTTTTCCTTTTTTCCTAAAATACACATACTGAGTGGGCCAAAAGTAACTACCCATTAACGTGAGTTATTATTCAAGTTATTTATTCTCATCATTTATACATTGTTTCAAATTCTTTTCCTTCTGCATCGACACATCTCCAATGACGGTCTGGGACACTTAAGCATATTTCTTCACATTCTTTTGGATTCGCATCAATATTCTGAAAACCATTATAATGGCTTTCTTAGGTCTTTGATTTGGTTGGATTTGAAGAATATACCATATTTTAATCAATCCCCAAAATGAAAAATCCATGGGATGAGATCTGGTGATTGGAGGATTTCTAGTCCCTCGCAAGTTATTAACGTACCCACCTTTGTACATCTTTGAATACAAAATTTTATCTTCTTCCGATAATAATCTCAATCTGGACAGATAACGTATGTAAGGAAATCTTTAACTAAACATTTGACAGCAGATGATTGTTTATAAATGTACTTTGGGTTATCTGTTAGTAACTAATTATCATAATGTATGAATTGGACAGGCGGGAAATTGATTTCATGCGATATTAAAACCATAATAGAGTATAAGTAATCATGGGTGGCGACTTGTGGCCCACCCCATATATTATATTTAATTATTGTGCAAAGTAAAGTGGCACTGAAGACTGTGACAACCGTTCTGTCTAAAAGATTGAGTTCGAATCAGGGATTTTGAGACTGCAGCATTAAAGGCTACGTCTACATATTTCGCAAACATCAACATATTTCAAAATGCCATTTAAGTTATTCAGTATCTCATAAGATACTAGTAAACCCAATTACTGGTACTTTGCCACTTGGCCACCAGATAGCGATTTTGCATTAGGAAAAATTTTGTAATCTACTTTTAAGTGTCGCTCAGATTGTTTACCAAAGTGAAGGAAAAATATACTCAGGAGCGAAAACGAATTAAGGGTCATAAAGAAATCCTGATTACAAATAAATTAGATTGCCTTCTGGGCAAACTTAAATGCAACCAATTTCTAAACCTCTTAGAGCTGCGATAGACGAGCCGTTGATATTCCAGTCTGCCATCCACTCGTCTTGGGAGTCGGCTGCAATCAATTCCGTTGGTCCTTCATTCAGATTCATCAGCGGCGTCGGCGCCGGTGTGATGACTGTAATCGAAGCCGATCTTCATATTACGCTCGTTACTGCGCCTGCGCCACTCCGCGTGGGCTGATAATCCCCGTGCGGGCGGAGACATCAACCGGCCGCTCCACTCCAGCTTCGGCCTCTCCCTCCCTCGGACCGCTTGGAAGACGATGGAAGGAAACCGTTGCTGTCGCTGTCGCCGTCACTAGTTCCGCCGTTACCACCACCTCTGCCATCTCCACTTTTTTGACTTTCCACTCGCCATATCCGCCGTTGCTGTCACCAATGTCGCTGTATCCACCACCTCTGCTATCTCCAGTCCCGTTCAACCTCTCCCTCCCTCGGACCGCTTGGAAGAGAGTGGACAGCCAGCGAATGTGCCTCATATTGGTTTCTAATGGATTGGTCGATTTCGTATTTCCGTGCGCGTTAACTGCTAAGGTCATTATTCCCGTACGTGTAGTGCATGTTTTATGGCGGGTGGTGGCGGCGATCTTCCCCCGCTGGTTCGTAAGGCCTACCCGTCGGCTAGCACACATCGGCAGATATCCCCCTCTGCGGGGTACCGTCCCAACCAGAACATGCTCTAAGCTCCCGACCAGTCTCCTAAGATGTGTTTAGTGTAGTGCATGTAAGTATATATGTGTGTATGGGTGTGTGTGTGTGTGTGTGTGTGTGTGTGTGTGTGTGTAAGGGGCGAGTATAGAACAAGAAAGAGGAAGGACAGATCGCGTGCAGTCCTGGCACGTTTGTTAGGTTCTTTCCAGCATTCGCCTGGTGTTGATCGATGAAACCACGAAAAACTACTGATAAATGCAGCCATTCGCCAGAATTATCCTCTAGACAATGGCTCAATTGACCTAGCTGACAAGCTAGTTGGAAAATCCTGCCACTATCTGGACTAGAACTTCCCGGTCAGAGGCACTGCAGTGACATCAGAAGATGCCACCACAGTCGGTTTTCTATTGGAACAACTTTTATCTTAGTAATCATTAATCAACGTATCATCCCAAAAAGGGAGCCCATGGGTCTGTAGACCCGTCTTGGTTTTTCATGAGGTTACAGCATACCTTCCGAAATCAAGGACACATTTAGAACTAATTTTTTACTGATCTTTCATGAGGTTTTATCTCATTTTGGCTGGACACTACACTTATACTCTCCTAATACAAAACTGCTGTTGTGCTTTTGGTCTAATAATGATAACCATTATCTCAGATCCTTACTATTATTTTTTTCGACTTCATCATTATGTCTTTCATCATCATATTCTTCGACTTCATCTACCTGTTAAAATTATCATGTTTGTCTTCGTCTTCTTCGATTTTCTTCATTATCTTACCTTCTTATTATATTTTTATGTCTTTTTTTTTAATTTTTTTCACATCATCGTTTTCGTCTTCTTTTTCATAATCATTTTCTTCTAATACGGTATTCTAATGTTTCTGACGATCAAATGCAAAAAAAATTCTTGACTTTCCAGGGAAATGAAACCATTGAATATTTACTTAGATGAGTAGCTAGGTTTCGAGACGGTTTGTCTACTTCCATTATACAAATGGTCCTCATACAGAGTGTCAGTGTGAATCACGTCCATAATATAAAGTAATCATGCTAGCGGCTGCATCGTTTTCTAATGATGAAAAGGTAATGTGGACCATTACACTCGCATCACAAAATTACGCTTTAGAAAACAAAACCGAAAAGCATAGTCTTATTAAGCATAGAAACTTTTCATTAGTATCTCATTTTTCTGACTTCTCATATTTAATAAATTTGAATTAGAGTGAAGCGGAAAGTTTATCAAGATTGAGTTGAGTTTTAGACCCAACAAGTTATAGTAAATACAGCAAAATCATCTAAAGAATAAGAACAACAGCAGAGTATTGTCAGTAATATTGGCAATAATTCTGTCGAAAACACCTCAGTTTCAGAGAAATCCTATACATATCCATACCTTCCACTTCTCACAAAACACTTTGTATAGGTAGCTGTTAATGGGGAATAAATCGTGGGTAAAGAGAACCATCTTGAGGAGAATATAAATTAACCAAAAACACGTTCCCGTAGTCGCTAATGGTATGATAATAAATGCTAGCACCGTGTTGGCGTCATCTGCTTTTTTGCCTGAGCGCTTGGAGCGTGGCAGTCGCTGGCAGGGCCCTGAGAGCGTGGCGGCTCCGCTGTCGTCGATCGTCCGGCGCGACGCTGCCCGATTCGCCACGGGCATTAAAGAGCGCTCATGCAATGGGTTGCGGAGAGGGTGGAGGTGGGAATGGGGGTGGGGACGAAAAGGAGATACAGCAGGAGATGTAAATGGGGCGAGAACGGGGATGGATACAGAGGTCGAGACAGGCTTAGAGACGGACGAGAACGGGGAGGTACAGAGGCGGGACGAAACGAGAACGGGGAGGATACAGAGGTCGAGACAGTTAGAGACGAAGACGAGAACAGGGTGGATGCAGAGGTGGAGTCAGGAGTAGAGAGGAAATGTTGACTGACTGTGGGGATGAAATGAAGGCGGAGACAGAGATGGAAATGAAGGTAAATGCGGGGATAGAAAGGCAAGCAGATGCGGAGCCAGGGCGAGATTTAGGGCGGGGACGATGGATGTTTAAGACGGATGTAGGGGAGGAGATAGTTGACAGACAACGGAAGCGTAGGCGGTGGCAGTGGTGTAGGAAGTGGTAACCATAAGCGAAGGCGAAACACGACGGAATGGAGATGAGCACGAAGATGGTGTCAGATGTGGTGTTGGGAACAGAGAAAAGGTCAAGGATGAGGACGAGAGCGAGGACTGGGGCGAATAAGGAAATAGATGCAGAGGAGGAGGCAAGGACAGGAACAAAATTGTGGCTAGATCAGGGATATAACGGTGGCGGAGACGGAGTCGGGACAGGAACTGCGAGGGGAGGAAGATTGAAGAAAAGGAATGAAGACGTAAAGCGGGACGTAGATGGAGTAGTAGAGGTGTAGAGGTGAAAGATGCTGCACAAGAGGCGGAGACATAGGCGACATAGATGCAAACGAGAGCGGAAGAGAAGATGGAGAGGAAGGCGGCAAACGGCAACGAAGGCGAAGTCGAAGGAAGGGGCATAAGTGTAGGAGGTGGCGACAATCGACAGGAAACGGAGAAGGCGCAGATGCCGAATATAGTCAGATAAGAGGAGATGGTAGTGGTGGTGGTTACGGCGGCGTCGGTGACAGCAACAGGATCGGCAGTAATGGCAATGTACAGCCTGGTAAGTGGAAAAGGCGGAGGCGGTGGACACAGCGGCATTGGTGTCAGCAACGGCGGAGATGACGAATGGAAAGTCAAAAAAGTGGAGATGGCAGAGGCGGTGGCCATGGTGGCATTGGTTACTGTAATGTCAGATATGACGAATGGAAATTCAAAAAGGGGAGATGGCAGAGGTGGTGGCCACGACGGCATTGGTGACAGCAACGGCGGAGATGACGAATGGAAAGTCAAAAAGTGGAGATGGCAGAGGCGGTGGCCACGGCGGCATTGGTGTCAGCAACGGCGGAGATGACGAATGGAAAGTCAAAAAAGTGGAGATGGCAGAGGCGGTGGCCATGGTGGCATTGGTTACAGTAATGCGGAATGACGAATGGAAAGTCAAAAAAGGGAGATGGCAGAGGGGTGGCCACGGCGGCATTGGTGACAGCAACGGCGGAGATGACAAGAAGGGGGTGGAGATGGCGGTCCAGTGGCTGCGACGACGACCTCAAGGGCGGAGATTCCGGCAGGGTTGACGGCGTCGGAGGTGGACGGAGGGGGAACGGCGGCCGCAAGGAGCTTAGCACCGCGGAGAGGAGGATGCGCAGCCGTTGCCGCGCGGCCCGCCCATGCATATGCACGAGCACGGGCCGACGCCGCAGACGCCGGCTGCTGTGGCTGCCCGCTGCATTAGGCGGCGCATTTGCAACGAAGGCACGAACCGACGCACTAGGGGAAATGCATTACATCGCACACTCCTCAACGCCACCAATGAACTATTAGACCGTGCACGACGCGCTGAGGGACTTTTATTAGCAGGGGAGACGAGTACGAGGGACTTTTATTAGGAGGAGAGAGAAATATAATTGGATTTATTTGTATCAATTAAATACTCATTTTTTTATCAGACTTGGATTAAGAGAGTGGACGCCTTAGACATAGTAAGCCAATCAATTACACTTTGTCAAAAAATGAGTGTACATGTAATACAAAAAATAATTATAAATACACTATCAACTATGGACCACCCCAAAAACTTCAAAACGGTTCACGAATAGTCGAAATGCAGTTTTTGCTGAACAATGCGGTATCATGGGGCAAGTATCATACCGTAGCGAAATAGTCTATAATATTTTTAGTTTTCTAGAAATTAAATCATCTTTGATTTTTAAATGAAACTATATATTTTTCTCACCTGCAATGACCGCGAAAAGAGGATTAAAATGATGTATCTATGTAGGGTATCCTACCAACTATGGGCCACCCTCATAACTTCACGATATCGAAATGCAGTCATCTTTGATTTTTTAAATAGAACTATGTGTTTTTCTCGCTAGCAATGGGTAGATCATGAAAAGACGAATACAATGGTGCATCGTATTTGCACAGTAATGTAAGCATAATATAAGACTTTCTGACATGTGATTTTAAATTAAACGGACAATATTTCCAGTAGCAACGCTCGCAACTTTCGCCTTTGGGGAAGGCCTCTACGGCACCAAGCGCCCCAAAATTATGATAAAATGTTACTCAAAACCAAAACATTGTTTAAACGATTTTAAAATGCAGAGTTGTGCTACAAGTCGCGACTGAAGATGTGCATTCCCCTTAAATTTTGGTAAATTTACTATCAAGAGTATTTCAATTTATTTAAATTCTTAAAGTCACATAGGCCATTCTGAGCGGCCGTGTCGAGAACAGCTGATAGCGCTGACAGCTGACAGCACGAAGAGAGGACGAAGACAGGACAGAGAAGAGAGACAGAGAGAAGAGAAGGCAGAGGACAGAGAGAGACAGAGGGACAGAGAGACAGAGAGAGCACACAGAGACAGAGACAGAGAGAGACAGAGACACAGAGAAAGACAGAGAGAGCACAGAGAGACAGAGAGACAGAGAGACAGAGGACAGAGAGGAGAGAGAGACAGAGAGAGACAGAGGACAGAGAGACAGAGAGACAGAGAGACAGAGAGACAGAGAGAGACAGAGAGAGCAGAGAGACAGAGAGGACAGAGAGAGAGCAGAGAGAGCAGAGAGACAGAGAGAGAGAGATGGTGAGAGAGGCGAGAGAGAAAGGGAGAGGGAAGGAGAAAGAGGAAATGAAGGGCAGAACACGTCAGCCGGGTCCCGCTAGTACGCTGCTCGACAGGTTATTACCATCAGGCCTGCGTCAAACGTATTCAACTAGAAAAAAATAGAAGTTTGAATTTGTGATATAAGGATGAAAGCAGGCGCACACGTAACCCACGTTGCTATCGTACATAATTCAGAAACTGCTTCTTAAACCCGTGTAATTAAGTGTTCGTAGCTCAAAAGGACCACTTATTATGTTCGTTTGACGTTCTTGGAGCGTTCTATTATATTTAAATGTACCTCCAGTCCCTACAAGAGCTTCTCAAAACGTTCAATGTTGGGTTCCAGTATGAAACTATTTTCACTTTTTAAAAAAAATATTTAAAACTTGGGGACTGTTTGCAGAGGTGTAAGCAATAATCATTATTTCTTAAAAACGCCATTAAGTACCCTTTAATTACCGATTTATTATTTTAATCGCATTCGAATACGCAGTCACCCATTGTCGACCATAAGAGAGCATTTCTTGACGAGAAATTCACGTTTTCGATATAGACCGCATTAACGAGGAAAGTACCCAAGAGCTCTATATAACTTTGCTAACCAACAATACTTCCAGTTATTAGTGATCCAAATATGCAATGATACAAGGAGAAAAATATAACTTGAAATCTCACATTACGTTAGGCAGTTGACTGTCTGTGATAAGACAAGGTTTTTGTGGATGCTCTGTTGTAACATTGTAGTTCACGAGGCCATATGCTTCTTGAAATCCTGTTCTATTTCTATTCGTTTTCTTTGCTTCTTGTGAGTAATTATTCGGATATATAAACAATTTCACTTTTCAATACATAATTTTACAATTGAGTATATCTGAGTTGTTCTTTTATTTCATCACTTTGTTAATTAATCACGATGAGTACAGAGAGTTCTAGATTAAAATTCAGATTTAAATAATGACGGAGTATTTGTAAAATAGAAATTTTATTGCTTGCGTAGGATTCAAATTAAGGTGAGCTCAGTTCTGTCTGACAATTTGCATTCGATATTATACCCCCAATTAAATTTTTAACCAAAAAAAATTAATAGAACAAAATTTAATTTATGATCTTTTTTAATTTTAATTCCTATCATTTAATTTGAAGGATCTCACCTTCACGATTTTGCTAGCACGTTGGTGCTAACAACTCGTATTAAGCAAACAACATCGTTATGAATGCAAAGAAAAGTTACTTAAATGACTGTACAGACACTTTTAGTACAATTTATATTCCCACATTAAAACCTCCATGGCCAAATCTACACGTGTTCTTTCAGAATTAAGAGGTTCTACTTGAAACGGCCGTGTTTCATGAGCAGAAATGAACTTTTCATTGCATTTCATTATTTAACATAGTATTGAGCATCTTCCCTGAGTTTTAAACATAATTTGAACGTATAAGAACATTGTTTATGTCCATTTCAATTGAAGCAAAATGAAATGCGAATAGTCTGAAAAGGAATATCTCAATATTTTATTATCAGAGAAACTACGAATTCCTGCAATAAAAAGCGATGAGTAAAATTATTTCATTGAGAAATACTTATTTTTATCGTATTCTTTTCTTCAATAAAATACTTTATCTAGGGTGCTTAATCTGGCAAAAATTCTTTCCTTAAATACCTAAAATGTGAAAAGTGCACTGAAGGAGATAATTTGAATTGGTTGATCACACACACACACACACACACACACACACACACACACAAAACCACACACAAATGCACATTTACTGTTTTCCGTACAACACATACATGAGAAACAAGGGAACATGGCCAACGCGGGACTCGAACGCGCGTCTCTTATATGACATGAAAATAGTTCATATCAAATATCATGGTTTAGAAAAAGTTAACATTCATAAAATATTGATTGATCTAAGAAAAATATCATTTTTCTGGTTGGTTTTAGAGAAAACTTTAATCGGTTGTAACCAAGTTTTATTCGTACTACATTAAAAAAAATGAAACCTAAGTAAGGTCCGGATTTGAAGAGTCCTCCCCAGAGGTCATTCAGGACTTTTCCACTGGTTGTGATTGTGGGACCGGTTTCCGTCGCAAGGTCGTGATCGCCAGTTTCTCGGTCGCTTTCCTCCGTTGCAGAATGCGCCTGCACCGCCTTTAAAATTCCACGCCGCCGCGCACCGAGCGAAACGGCTTCAAGAGCCTCGCGATGCACTTCTGGGCTGTAACGTTTCAACGCATAAATGAAATAAGTTAGCCCGTAAATGTCTGCAACAAGAACTGTCGGCGTGAAGTTAAATGCAGGACACACCGCTGTGTTGCTTTAGCGTGTATAATGAGCTGTGTGTTGTGTTGTGAGTTGAGTGTCGTTTCTTTGTGGTGTCTTCTGGGTGTGTCTAGTCACATAAAACTAGTTTGTTTGTTTTAGGTAAAAAGTAATTCTGTCCTTTAAAAACAACAAATGAGGTGTTCCTTTGCTTTATTATGTCATCATATCGTGAAAATATTCGTACGTCATGAAATAAGAGCATAATCTACAAACTTCAAAAATATACTATTAGAATAATATTGTTTTTTAATTTTTTGGTTTTCATTTGTGAAGTAAATATATTCCGAAGTAAATGAAAAACAAATGAGCTTGCATTACAATAACAGTTGCATTAAAAACTATACTTCCATAGTCATAGTTACGTCTTTTCAAATCACGAATGTCATCGAATGTCATCTTTCGAAGTAGAAAAATTGTACTCTTGACTTAGTATTTTATGTATAATTCTAAAATCAATGCATGTATTTCTGCAAGACATTATATGCATTTAAAATTTCACGAAGGCAGAAAAATCAGAAATGTATTTATTATCTCTTAATTGTCATTTCAGTCTATTGAATTCTGATAAATATTACCTTTTAATTAAGGCAGTATACTCCTTGTGTGGAACTACTAGAAACTTCAAAAACATAAGGTCGGCTTTTAACTTCAAATTAATTTCTATTCAATTTCATTAACTTCCAGAAATTACGCGTTACTTTGTCCTTGTCTGTTTGCATTTCGCTTTCATAATAGCCCCTTATTTTGTTTCAGAATGATTATGCGTCTGCGAGAAACAGTAAATTATGGTAATGGGGCGCGGTCTCGTCGGAGAAAATTGACTCGTTGGAGGGAGAGCGTATCGTAATGACGGCTGGCGATCAAGGTTCGCTTTGCATGGGAATGCGCTGATCCGCGCCTTGCGAGAGGCCAAGGCGAAGGCCTGGCGCTGATCTCCTCGCTTCAACGCTCATTCAAGTCTCCGCCGGGGAGATTGGCATCTGGGTGGCACGGCGGGTACTGGGCGGCGGTAGAGGTGGCAATCGATGGAAGATGAAAACAGGGCGGTGAAAATTTTATTTAGTAACGCTCATGGGCCAAAACGTTAGCAGAAATGAGTGATATATTCGAGCACCGAAACACATGGCTCAGGGCATCAACTGATGACACTGCAGTGCCTCTGACCGGGAGGTCCTAGATTCGAGTCCCGACAGTGGTAGGACTTTCGACACTAGCTAAATAGCTAAGTAGAATTCAGTAGCCGACTGGGTGAGAATTCTATCGGCTAGATACTCTCAGTTTTCCGTAGTAGTTTTCCGTAGTTTTCAGCAGTTTCTTCAATCAACACCACGCGTATCCCGGAGCAGTACCCTAACAAGGACAGCGCATGATATTTCCTTCTTTTTTCTTGTGCTATCCTCGTCCCTTATATACAAACACCTACACTTACATGAACTACACTACCACACATGCCAGAAAACCAGTCAAGAGCTTAGAACTTGTCGCGACTGGCTGGTGTCCCGCTGAAGGGAGATACTTGATTGAAGAAAACCTCTTTAGCCGACCTACCATCGGTGCCAGATCGTACCATCCAATTGGGCAAGATCACCTCCACCTCCAGAGGAAAAAACACGCACCACACTTACGGGAGTTCTTAGTTAAAGGCGCCGGATTCCCTAATCAATCAATCGATCAGTGCTTGGAGTTTTTCTGCAAACCTTTCACCTGTCCGTCTTTGACTCACGGTTAACATCGGGCAAACTGTCTTCCGAGCAATTCGTCATTTCTTTCTTTTTCTCCTCCTCCTTATTTTACTCTTCTTCGTCCTTGTCATTTTCTGTTTCTTCTCGAGTTTCTAATTCATTGCCTTCCTCTCTTCCTTTTTCTTTTTCTTCTTCTATGCATGGGAATGCGCTAATCCGCCCCTCGCGAGAGGCCAAAGCGAAGACATAGCTCTGATCTCCTTGCTTCACGCTCATTCAAGTCTCCACAGGAAATATTGGCATCTGCACGGACGGCTAGGTAGCGGCGGAGGTAGCGGTCGATAGAAGAAAAACAGGGCAGTGATAATGGTTTAAAAATGGTACTAACGTTAGAGAAATAAGTGAGCAGTACTTGAAGTTGCTCTGCAAACCTCGTACCTCCCCACCGCAGACTCACGAGTAACATCGAGCACACTGTCCTCCATAGCAATTTGTCTACTTGTTTTTTCATTTGTTTCTTCTTTTTCTCATCCTCCTTTTCCTCTCTGTCACTCTCCGTCTGCTTGTTCTCAATCATTTACTTCTTCACCTTCATTTACTTTTTCTATACATGAGAATTCGCTGCACCACCCTGCACGAAAACTAATGCGAAGGTCTAGTGCTGATCTCCTCGCTTTACCGCTCATTCAAGTCTCCGTGGGAGATGCAGCCTCGCGAACAAGCTAAGTGGAAGTGATTTAAGACAGAAACAGGACAATGAATGAAAATTATATTAAAAAATGCGATTGGCGAAAATGTTACAAGAAATAAGTGGCGCATTCGAATAGTTCATGAAGCAGCTCTGCAAATCTCTCAGCAGCTTCCCTGCCCACCGCTGGCTCACGAGTGACACCAAGCAAACTCTCTTTCATTGCAATTATTCTACTTCTGTATCTTTCTCATTTTCTTCTACTTCTCCTACTCCTGCTACTTCTCCTTTTTCCTGCATCTCCCCCGTCTTCTCCTCCGGTTAATTATCCTTCTCCTTTTTCCTCTTCATCTGTGCATGAGAATGCTGCTCCGCGGTCGCGAGGAAAGCTAAGGCGAAGGTATAGATCTTCTTCTCTTCTCACTTTTCTTCTTTTTCTTCTTTTTCTACGTCCCGTTCTTCATTTTCTTTGTCTGGTTCTTTTCATGTTCTTTCTACGCAGCACCAAAGGCCAAGGTCTAATGCTGCGATCCTTGTTTTCCCGTTCATTTAAGTCTCCGCGAGAGAGGCCGGCTCTCAACGGTGATGTGACCGGCGAAAGCCGATCGTAACAATGGATAGAAGACGGAGGAGACGAATGCAGTGCAAACAATATTAAATAATGCATCCTGTATAAGGATTTGAGAGGAAATTGCAGTTTTTTAAGCGGCAGTACCGCTCTAACGACAGCCGGTGACTCAATAAGCAACATCGAGTAAAGCACCCTTCATAATAAGTTTTGATTTTTTCGTTTTTCTTCCTCTTATTTTTATCTCTCCCTTCTTATATTCATAGCTATCTTACTTTTTCATTCTTCATCCTTCATTTATCTTACGCCTTCATCTCTCTTCATCGCCATTCTCCATGTACGGTAACATCGTAATCGAAAGAAGAAAACAAGTAGGCAATTAATTAAATTATATTAAATAATGGGACTGGTGAATATGTTTGTAAGAAAATGTAAGACAACTGAGCAATTTTTGAAGCAGTGCGCTACGGTACCGCGATCCTCCTAACGTTTCTTAGTATTTCTTCAAGTCTTCCGTCTTCCCCATTCCCTTCTCCATTGTAATCTTCCTTTTTACAGGAGATTGTGCAGCATGATGCTATAAGCTAAGACGCATTTTAGTGGTGCTCTTCTTCGTGAACCAATCATTTAATGTTGAATGGGAAAATGCCAAAACTCTGACAAGAGAGCAAGGCAATCGAAAGAAGATGAGAACATGGCTGGGGGGGGGAATAAATAAGACAGAAGTGTGAGAGTAGTTTAATAAAGATGATAAAAATGCAAGTGGACGAAATGTTGAAAGAACGTACGTGACACATTCGTACAGTTCTTCAAAAGGAATGTGACGCTCGCAGCCTTCTACTTGATCGCCACAGCAACGTCGCAGGTAGCTCTCTCTTCATAGAAATTATTACTTATCCTCTTTAAATTTTCCTTCTCAATTTTCTCCTCGTTCTTTCCTTTCTATTTATGCTTCTTTTACTTTTTTCTTCTTCCCAGCAACCATATTTCTTCTTCTTGGTTTTATTCTTCTTGTTTTTGCCCTTCATTTTTCTTTTCTTTTTCATTTCCCTTTCCTTCGTTTTCTTCCTCTTTTATTCTCATCTTCCTCCTTCTGTTTATATGGGAAACAATCCCTCAGCTCTAGGATTGTGAGTTTGAGTTCCTAGATATGATTTTTTTCATCTTTGAAGGAAAAAGTTATGTAATATAAGCTATACAATCATCTAAACCATTCTTATTCTTCTCATAATTGCTTTTCCTGGCCAAAAAGAATCTTTATCTTATCTTGGTCTCCAATGCTGCATATAAAACTGCAGAATGATTCTCTGCAGTTCTTCAGTAGTAGTGAGCTTTCCTCTGCAGTTGAGCGCACGAAGTGACTTGACGGGCAGCACGTTCGGCGCAGCAGCTCTTCTCGCGTGTTTTGGGCCGCGCGTCAGTCGGCAGCTGTCAAAACACGCACCTCGCGAGGAGCGTGACGCTGCATCGGTGCGCCGCGTCGCCTGCTCTCTCCCTCTTCCTTCCAGGCGTCTGAAGGCTCCTGACGGCGGTGAGACACACAAAGACATCACCGAACGCTCGCCCAGTTCGACGGAGGGGAGTGTCGTTTACAACGAGTGTTGAATCTCAATTGCCGCAGACTGTTCTTTCCTTTTTCTTTCGAGAAGACACTGGGTAATTTGTCGAGTTTAGGAGCTGTTAGCACGATGTTTAGGATTGTCGTTCATTATTTTCGGAGTCGAGTTGTGATGATGACATGAACTCCATGTTTCAAGAAGAGTACAGAAAATCGTCAAAAAAAGGATTCAAAGTTTCTTAAGAATTGTTTTGGTTTATAAACAGTTTGAAAGATTGACAAGCAACCTCTTGATATGTAGTTGATTTACAAATAATACGTTCTATAATATTTTGTATATTATTTTATTATTGCATTATTGAGTCGATAGTCCAACTTGGTCGGCCAGATAACGGTGTCCCCCATGCCTCAGCCTAGTTTAGTAGCCACGCTTGGAGCGACATGTGGCGAACATGATGTATTCCCTTCACCGTAACTAGCAAGATCCGCCTACCTGAGCCTTTATTCGTCTCATAGCTGGAACGATTTTAAAGGAAAGCCACAACTCTATTTTTGCATCGCTCGGGAATCGAACCAGAGACCACACCACGGGAAGCCAGTACGCTACCCATGAGCCATCCTAGAGGCGTCTTTTTATAATTACTGACATTAATTATTTACGAATATTGCTCTAAAATAGCGAAACACTGATGCTAGAATTACGGAGGTTTCCATATTTTTAAATAAAATTATTTATTTCATATGTTTTGCTATCATTATTTCCGTACAGCTTATTCAGAACTTGTCCTTTCGATGGTCGCTCGCCTTCCTGTTGGCGTTGGCCACTGATTTATTGGCGCCGGTGGAAGAGCATCTGCATGGCGCCAACTAGCGTATTCGTGGGAATTTCCGTGCTGAAGTGTCCAAGAGTTCGAAGCTGGTTCTTGGGTTCGGAAAGTTTGGACCCAGCAGGGAATCTATAATGTTTTCAATAAACAAATGTCCCAGTATGATTTGGTAAAATATGTATATGTAATTCTTATGTATACTTATGTATTCTTATGAATTAATATGTAAAATATGTTATCTACGATCATTCTTTTGGGACCTATTAAAAAAAAAAAAAAATATTTATAAGAAGAAGAACAATATGAAAACTCCTTTACTCCTCGATAACAGGTTTTCGAAGTGCATGTATAAATGTCCTTAAAATTATAGACCGCTTAGAATGACATCCTATTATCATTAAAAAATAATATATATTTTCTTAATTCTTTATTTAGTAGAGGATTATATGTAGAAATTTAATGTCGAATTGATTCAATCTGAGCAAGTACAAGGCACTTCAACTCTTTAAATTAATGAAAATGTCAATTGCGCTAGTAATTTTGATATATCTACTTTTATATATTTAGTTCTTTTTAATTAATTATTAACATAGATGTGAAGTATATTTTACAAATATGTCTTTTTTGATGCAGCTTATTTTATACATTTAAGTACAGTTCAAAAATTTGATAAAATAATTCAAAAGCACCCAATTCGCTAAAATGACATTTAATTTTATATAGCATATAATTGATACCTTCTTTACATACAAGAAATTCAATATAATCTTAAATATAAAACAATAGAAAAAAATATTAAGGAAATATCAACACTTATTTTTAGTCTATTAATACTATTTATATTGGTTTCTACGGAGTTTTTTCTCAATTATATTGCTCTGTTGTAATTTTAATCTCAATGAGCAGGTTTCCCGAAAGCGTAACTGATTATGAAATGATATATTAGCCTTCCTTTATCTTATGATTTATTAAAGATTTGATGAAATCTCTCCGTCATCCGCGAAGACCTGTACAGGCGCAGTTAATATTCCCAAGGCCACGTGCATGAGTGGAATTGCCACGAAGCCAAGTCGCCCGATCGGATGAAACTGGATCGTCGCCTGGGGACGGTTGGCTGGCACGAGCGCTGCACAGTGATCCAGCAGAAAGAATTCAAATGAAAATACCATATCTACGCGAATCTAATGCGCCATCAATTCGAAAGCGCACCTCACATTTTCAAAACTAATATTATAAAAAAAGGATTTGTATCTCATGTAATGAACATCAATGACGGAATAATAGGTACGGTATTTTATTTAAATTTATGTAATTCGCAATGGATTTATCGTATAAATAAATCATAAGCTTTTAGAATTGAAAGTTTCTTACTATTATGTGACACATTGTTAAAGAAGAAAATTAGTAAACATGAAATTAGGAAAGTACACATTCAAAATGGATTTATTAATACAATAAATTACAAGCGTTAATCACCATTATTCCGTGCGGAACGGATTTGCACACGAATCTGAAGTGCCATCGAATTTAATATGCACCATGATTTTGAGTACTACATTTGGTAAAGAAAGATGCGCGTTAGATTCACATAAATAAGGTATATTGATGGTTGAGAGGCAAAACATTTTACGAGTCAATTTTCTGAAATGGAAAGGTCTGACACCGTTATACAACCTGGCAAAATTTCAACATCGTCACTTTTAAGGTTGAAGTTGGTATGAAAACAATTTTATCTTAAGGATTCAAATTTTTTCTTGTTACCATTAAAATATTATATAATCTCCAGCATTCAAAAGCGTTTATCGTATAAATTATACAATAATTGTGTTTCCAATTATTGGTTATTAAGATAAATTTGATTCGCAAGACACCCATTGTAAGATTATTTCAGTTTTAATTTTTGGAGGTTATTTGAATAATGTACTTTTTCTTTCTTCCCTGCTAGAATAAATAATAATCGGTTATTTTAAGTTCAGTATGTGTACTGATGGTTGTCAAAATTGTAAAGTATTACTTTTCCTCCCTGTACTCTGGTCCGTAGTCTTCGCTATACTACATATGTTATATGAAGGACAAATATTGGAATCTCCTCAATAACACGATCTCAAATTCTCGGTCACAAAAGTGATTTAGGTTTTTTTTCTGGTGCTTTTACCCAGCCGACAGCCGGTTACCCTTTACGTCCCGATGGGACGCATATTCGACCATACACTAGACAAACACTTGCGAGCTACTCTGATCTGGGGTCAGAAGAACGCGAGGCCCTCCTCGATAACACATACATACAAAGACAAAGGACAAACAACCATGCCCAAGGCGGGACTCGAACCCGCGACCCTTCGGACCGAAGCGCTGAGTCGGTACTCGCTCTTAGCCACCTCGGCCATCCAGATCGGCATTAAGGTTTTCTTAATTCGTAAATCGTACACGTCAGGATTAAGTTCTTCTAGTGCTTTTTTCAAGAATGGTTAAGCTTTATGCATGTGACGAGGATACACGCCATTTTTGTACTCGAAAATCTGTGTGTCTGTCTGCATTTATGTAGCATGTAAGAATGGTTGAATGCAAGAATGTGTCACGCATAACTCTGTCAGATTAGAATCTTTTGAGCTGAAACTTGGTAAATACGGCAGGGGCAAGATCAAGTTGTCGTTCCGGTGATCATTAAGATATTTTAATTCGAGGGTATTTTACACAAAGTTCACTGTGTCATTTTCAAAATTTTGTGGAAAAAGGTGCAATCTTCATTTATTTTTTTGCGGGAATAAAAGAAAGTTCATTGATATAAAGTTATTGCTCCCCCAATTTTCAGAAAACTCTTATGAGCATTTGAAAATTTCGAATTTATTTTCGAATATGTGCTACTTCTCTAATGCTTTCCTTAAAAATTTTTTTTTGATGCATCTTTTCGCCAATTTTGGATCTTTAAATGTCGTGTCCTTTTTTAAATAAGGTATTTTTTAGTAATAATTAGTGACACTAAGAGAGAATATTTTCGGAATGCCGGGCTCTTCTAGTTCCTTCTTCGACTCGCTAAAAACGAGCATTGTATTCGATATCTTCAGCGCACCATTGAAATAAAAATAAGCGCATAACTGGGAAAATATTTGTAGCAATAAATTTTTTAGTTAATACTATTACTGTAATGTAAATTTCAGAACAAAATTATCCAAGAACTAAAAATGGAAATTTCTTTGTCTCTCCTGTAAAAGTCTCATTTTAGTACACAAGATGTTTTGCCTACCAAACATTGATATCATTCTGACTTCCAAGGAACGTTAGTCTAAACAAGATCCCTATGTTAACAGTATATGTAAAATTATTTTTTTAAGGCGGTTAATTTTAACATCATTTATCCAGTAGATATATTGAATGTTCTAATTGCTAATAAAAGAAAAAATCTCAAAATTGTTCACTTTACTTGGCGCCAACCTTGTACTAATCGTGATAGTCGTCATAGCATAGTGAGAAGCGCGCCAGCTTTTGACCTTTGGGGACCGGATTTGAATGCCGATCAGCATTTTTATTGGTCAAAGTTCTTTTGGGACAGATTATTTCCCAGATTTCATTCTACTATACTCCATACTGCTCAGTACTCACCATATCACATTGTAGTATATCATCAGCAGCAGTGTCAACATCATTTCAAATGCACATGTCGTACCTGAAAAATACGAAGACAATCACAATTAGATTTTTTAATAAAAAAATAATTTTTACGTTTTTCTTTAGGAAAATAGCAAATTGTATATTTCAACTGTAGACAGAGACATTATTAGTAGCATACCCACACTATGTACACAGGTGTCACAATATACGTGACAAATTTCTAGGCATATTGATGATCGAAGGTGATTTGCCCTTGACTTATAATTCGCTTTGATGTACTTCAACAGAGTTACTTCATTATGTAAAAGCTTGAAAAATTCAGCTTTACTTCCTGAAGACCCCTCCTTCAAAAAACATTTGATCTGAATTTTTCCATTTTACGGAAAGTGTTTTAGATTTCGATGTCTTGAAGATATTTCAATTCATACTTTATAGAAGTGTACAGTGTACACGTTAATATGTAGGTTTGTATGATTATTTAACAATAAGTTTCATAAAAATGCTCAAAAATTTACAAGAAAGTGAAATACTGGCACAATTGATATTTCTTATTCATGTGTGGTCAATTCTCTAAAATCTTTCATGACTATCATTCTTCAGCTTTTTCTCAACATTATATCAAATTAAAGAGAACTTCCTGGACACTGATATAACTTCGTCTTTTTCTTAAGAATACCATTATGATCAAAACAGGATGTTATTACTCAGAGGTGCAAAGCTAGTCTAAACAAGTTATCAGAAATGATATAGAGCACTCAATCTTCCCAATCCATTATTTTTATCGAACCCCTTGTTTAACATACACTGGCACGAAATGTACCTATGGAACTACAATTGTACAATGAAATTAAACATATGTGTACAGATATCATTAGTGACAAAGAAAATCTAATTTATTAATTAGGACATTTGTGTTCTTGAATCGCCCTGTTTATTACGACAAATCAATGAGTATCAGGATGTGTTGATGTTGAAGAACAGGAAGACCTTATAATTTACGAGTTAGAATTGTTTCATAATATGTCAACAGAGACAAAGTTCTAGAAGGCCGCAAACATCGATTTTTCACGCCCAAATTGGCAAATTATAAGATAGTATAACTAGATTAAGGAACCGCCTTGGGTTCTGGGCATCAGTTAATATCTCTGCGGTGCCTCTGACCAGGAGGTCTTACGGTTCGAGTCTTGACAGTGGCAGGATTTTCGACACTGACTTGATAGCTAGGTCCAATTCAGCAGCTATCTAAAGAATAGTTCTAGTGACCGCCTGCTCTGAGAGGTAGTTTTCCGTGGTTTCTCCAGTTAACAGCAAGCGAATGCTAGAGCATAACCCTCAACAACCTGGCCACCGAGCGCGCACCATTTTTCCTTCTTCTTCCTTGTCCTATCCTCACGCCTTACTTACACACATTTCCATTACATGCATTACTTCATCTCACTTATCGGGAGACCTGTCGGGAGCTTAGAATTTATCCCGGCTGTGTCGGAGCCAGGCTGATGGGAGATACCTGCTTATGGAAAACCCCGCAAGTCGACGTAAGGGTTGGCGCCGGATCTAGCGGGGGATGATCCCGAAGAAAAACATGAACTATGTGCATAGGACTAAAACTATAGTATGTATAGGACTAAAGACGTTGACAGCTGACGCACCTGGAATCACATATCAATCAATCGAACAAAAAGTTTGCCTTTGCTCCTTCGATTGCTCTTTTTTTGTTTTTTGTTTAAATTTAATTAGTAACTAGTTGTTCCGGCAATACTTCGCTATTGCCATCTATTTCACTTCAAATGCTACTGGTTACGTGATTGATAATCACATTTACGCTCCGTTCTGCCAACAGTTTAAAAGATGAGACTTTCTCCGAGTATGGGTTTGTTCTATATCCAGGTTTCGTCAAGTTTTCTAATATTAAAACGTTCTCCCTCCAGTTTCGGCATGCATTCACTATGACAGTCTTGGAGAAATTTGATGTAGTTGTCCCAGATAATGTTTAAGCAATAATTCCAGGGGCAGAATATGTAGCGAAGACGCTATTAATACTTGAGGGTGCGGCGGGCTGCGTAGAGGCTCTGTTCAGGGGCGCTTGAGTCAGCATAAACGCATAAAATCATTAACGCATTTCTAGTTGCGACAGACATACGTTCATTCCCATTGTACATTCTTTGCCCAAGAACATGCAATAAGTTGACAAAATTTTATCGTAATCGGATGAACTGTACGATAGCGCATAAAATACGGACAAATATAAATATTTACTTCCTCGCTACCGCTTACGCGTAGCGTAACGTAACGCGTAACCGCTTACGCGCTATTTATGTAATACTGCGTAAAAAGTCTATGAGTTTCGGCAGAAAAACTCTTATTACAGGGCCCTTGTAACGAAAAAGTGGATAAATGCAGTTGCTAAATTTAGGGGGGGGATCCACTAACACGTGGTGTAGCAACGATCTAAAATATACTATATAGTAGAGTGGCTGACAGTGCGGTTTAAGCGCTCATGGTGGACGCTCGACGAACTAAGTACCGCCATGTTGTTGTTGTTGTTGTTTTTTTGTTGTTTTTTTTTCAGTCAAAACATGAAAGGTGGCGTGTAGAGCTGTTGTACTGAATCGACGTGTTGTTTGTATCAGACTTTATTTCTATATTGTTGTCTTTTCATTTATCTGTATTTAAATTGTGTTTGGAATAATAATATTCACAATACCTTCAGTATTTTTGGCATATAACTGTAAAAATAAAAGTTATCAAACCAAAAATACATCATTTTTCAAATTTGTCACCTTATTTCTGATCTATTTATTTGCTTCTTATTGCAATAACATTTACTTTCAGGCATTGTGCTAACTTCAATAGCATTTCAACAGCTTACATTCTTATGACAATAACCGATGCAGGAAGCAACGTATTTTCAATATTTTTTTAATTCGTTCTCCTTACATATTGTAACTTCGATTTTAAATAATTGGTTTTTGGTCGTGAAACATAAGTAAGAAGTTAATATTAAGCGCGGATCCCATCCTCCCGGCCGTAACCAGTGGCAAACAGCGTACTAGAATACTCTGTTTTTCTAGAGGGCTCTACTTTAACTGTAAAAAACGTGGGTTAAATTTACTGCAAAGATGAAGGTGCTTCAGCCAATCAAATTAGTATATTGTAGCTCGTGATGTAACCAGAATTCTTGTATTGTGTATCCCTGATGCCGAAAATCGTTAGTCGACAAAATGTATGTGTCAGTATGTGAACAACGTTAGCAACAAAATCGTTCAATCGATTTTCTTCAAAATTGATATTCCCCAATCGATATGGCTGATGTCACGACCCCTTGAATTTTAACAGATATTATAGTTTTGGGTGTATTTTACAAGAAGCCTCTTGAACATTTTCAAAATTTTCAAAAAAAAAATGTCTCCATCGTTTTTTGATTAAATTTGCTATTCGATATTGCTATATACGTTTAATAGAATGGTGAAGTTTCATGTTCGTTGAAAAAACTCATTTTTCGAAAATTGCAAAAGTTTAAAATATTTCGGAATCTCCTTACAACTAAATTTTAAAGATGATGTTTTTCTTTATGAAATATTTTCCTTAAAGATAATTTCAAATAAGATCATTTCAATTTTTCGAAAATTTAGCAGTTTTTGCGTATTTTGTTTGAAATTTCGCGGTTATTGATTGTTAGTAATTCCGGGAGCGCCAACTACTCAGGTCTTATCCCGTAAGTATGTTATGCATCGGGAGGTGGCGTGATCTTCCCCCACTGATGGTCAGATCCGGTGCCAACCTACCGTCGGCTAGCGTGGTATCTTCAACCAGGTATCTCCCACCAGTGGGGAACCGCATCAGCCGGGACAAATTCTAAGTCCCCGACCGGTCATGTTTGGTAGTGTAGTGCATGTTGGTGTAAGTATGTGTGTAAGGGGTGAGGGATAAGGAAGAGGAAGGAAAGACCATGCGCGGTCCGGGCCCTATTTGTTAGGGTACTGCTCCGGCATTCACCTAATGTTGATCTAAGAAACTACAGGAAACTACCGATCAGAGCACCCAGCCACTAGAATTCTCATGCAGACAGCGATTGAATTCGACCTAGTTGACAAGCTAGTGTCGAAAATCCTCCCACCCGTCGGAACTCGAACCTAGGAGCTCCAGGTCAGAGGCACAGCAGTGACATCAGTTGATGCACTGAGCCACCGCTCCCGGTGAAATTAGGGCGAGACAGTACGTGCTGTTTTCGCACCAGTAACTATGTGTGTGTGTGTGTATATATATATATATATATATATATATATATATATATATATATATATATTATTACAGTAAAGAGCGTCTGCGTGGCGAGGCCTCCGCGGATTGTTCGCTCTCGGCGTTTTCGGCTACTGTGCGCGGGCGCACGGGGGCGGACGCGCGGGGCACATTCCTGCCCCACCCCTGCGGCGAGCGGACAGGTTCCGCGCGGGCGGCGCCAGGGGGAAGGGAGGGGGCGTGGCCGGGCGACGTCGCGTGTCGCCTTCGCTCCTGCAGCCGCCTCCGTGCGGGGACGCGCCACACGGAGGGACTAGTATCATGTGATTGGTGACCCAGAACATTATCTTCGATTATGGAGACATAGTGTTCGGTGGTATAACGGTTAGCGTACCGGGTTATTGTGCCCAATTTTACAGGTTCAAACCCGATCGACGCCGTGGATTTTTAATTTAAAAATCCTTCGTACGCATTCCTTAGGGGGAGTAAAGCCGGCTGTCCCATGTAGTATATAATACTATATATAGTATATAACTGCATGTAAAATACTCTCAAGACTAAAAGAAGCCTCTGAGTTAAATTACAATCGCCTGTTTTATCGCCTAAGGCAATACCTACTTCCACCGCTAGATGGTGAAATGAGCATAGGGAAATTTGAGTGGTTAGACGGAAGAGCGGGCCTGATTGCCCGAATCTTGCAACGTAAAATAAGGCAATATCTAACTAACTAGTTGAGTAAGAGTTGTGAAAATTAGTCATCCCAAACGATGATCAAAAGCATGTTATCACAAATCAATTATAGCGCTATTGTAACATTGGTTTATAATTGTATCTGTTGCTTAATAGTAAATTCACACAATGTTGAAAACGGTTTCCATTTTTAGAGAGTGAAGAAGACAATATAAACTTTTTTTATAAAATCATTATAAATTGCTGTCTCGTGCATTATTGCCCAAAACCCAAGTACGCTGGGTGAGACCTGGTTGAAGTGGGCGAATTTTCGTAGGAATCTTTAGTGTGTGCCTTACCGCACTTGTGGCATGTTAAAGAACCCTGGCAGGGGACAGGCAGAACGTAATCCCGGGAATATTCTGTTCAAACGATGTCTCACGTTGTGCCGACTGACAGATCAGATATTAAGCGAGTTTGACATTCCTCAGAGAGAATCGCATCCAGACAAACTAACGGTCGCCCAAAAGATTCGCTCGCGAAAGGGACCCCTTTATCCGAGCCAAAGATATGATTCAATGGAAACCCGGTGCGATACTCCCCGAACACTCATCTGTTTCTCAGAAACTATCCGAAAGGGAAAAAATTGAATTGAATCAAATATTGATGAAGAGCTGATTTAATTTTGATAGTTTACGTTCGTAATTTCAGCCCTCTTCCTATAAGGGCATCTCACCAATTGTCAGACTATTTACAAAAGCTGACAATTTCAAACTGCTAATTCGGGTGGGTTCTAATGGTGGTATCCAACATATGAAAATAGAGATCTCTTTTTACCCATATATTTTGTGTCGTGCCTTCTGTTGGTGTTTGCATTCATGTATTCGTGACGAAAACACTCGTGAAATTATCTCATTGTTACTAAATTAATAAAAATTTGTTGACTGGCACATAGTCACGGCACCTGGCAAACTATTTAATATTTTTCAGAATTCTCGTACTTTTGTGAAGTACGTCTAGTTCTGTTTTCATATAATCTGTTTCCACAAGCAGTTAAAGGTCTCGTGTCGGTTTTTTGAAAATGTACATTTATGCATTTATTTTAGCCATCTCGTGAGTAGAAATCTCTGCTGTGTCACACGTGTCGTTTCGTTTGTGTCAGTTTGAAAATGTGATACAAAAAAGGCACAAGTAGCCTTCAAAGATGCGCAGCCTTCACAGCGATGATTCTCAGAATGACCACTTTTGCTTCTTCTACGGAGGGCTGCACGAATCAAGATTCTCCCCGCACTTTTTTCACGCTTCCAAATTTTTGGGAACCTAAGAAGAAAATGGCTTGTCAACCAAGCGAAGCGTGCAAATTGCGAAAATTTTAAACTGAAGCACAGTGGAACTCTTCAATAAAGTGATGGCACAAACAATGACTGAAAGGGACAGTTCGAATGAAATTCTTAATTGCTTGATTACTTTGTGTTTCTGGGCTAATCAACTATTAACGTTATTAGTGCCGTGAGTGTAGTGCATGTTTCCCTTGTGATGTCACGGTGACCTTCCGTCGCTGGATGGTGAGATCGTACGACGATCTACATGTTGGGAAGCGTTTTTTTGTCAACCAGATATCTCCCACCAACAAGGCACCGTCCCAGCCGGGACAAGCTCTAAGACCCTACTGGTCTCCTAACATGTGTGGTAGTGTAGTGTAAGTTAGTGTGTGTGTGTATGTAAGGGTGAGGATAGAAAAGGAACAGGAAGGAAAAATCGCGCGTGTTGCGTGGCCCGTTTATTAGGGTAGTTCGTACTGCTAGGGTATTGATCGGTGAAACCACGGGCCATCCTCTCAATTTACAGTATACGTCCACTTTAAATTTCAATAGTCACACCAATTATTTACTAATCATGTTATATGTTCACTCATTTTAAATTACATATTGTATATTACACAATTTGACATGACACTAAAATGGTACTGGAAGCTAAGGAAAATGTCAATTATTATTTTAAAAGTTAAATCATACTTTATTTGCAATGTTAAATACGAAACATTACAAAGGACATGATCAATAGTGTCTGACTCTATGCCACACTTACAAACATCTTTTTCTATATTTTGTTTAATTAGAGAGGCGGTATGACATTGTAATGGCATTAATACAGGATGGATGTATTACTGGTGATGATCGATATTAGAATGTAATTTAAACCCGACAATTGGGGTTTTCAAAATATTACATGCATGTCAATTTTATTTAGCATTACAAATCTCAGTAGGTTTTGTTTGAATATCCGGAAAACCTACCGAAGCCATTCTATATAGTTATATTCTATATCTTTCCTACACCATAATAAACCGTGAGGCCAATGGAGGATTAACCCCTCTCCCTGGTGGACCTGATGACACTGCAGCACCTCTGACCGGGGCTGAGGTTCCACTCCCGACGCGTGGTGTGGCAGGATTTTCGACTCTAGCCAGATAGCTGGGTCGAGTTCTGTCGCTGTCTGGAGGAGAATTCGCGCGGCCGGCTGATCTGATCGGGAGTTTTCCGTGGTTTCTCCGATCAACACCAGGTGAATGCCGGAGCAGTACCCTAACAACGGGCGGACCTCGCGGGATCTTTCCTTCACATTCCTTGCTCTATCCTCACCCATTATACATACTTACACTTTACATGCACTACACTACCACATATGTCGGAAGCGCGGTCGGGAGCCCGGCTGTGATGGAGCCCGGCTGATGCCCCGCTGGTGGGAGATACCCTGATTGGGTAAAATGCCAGTAGCCGACGATCGGTCAGCATCGGATCTCGCCATCTAGCTAGGCAAGATTATCCCCACCCCTCGAGTAAAAAACATGCACAACAGTGACGACAGTAATGACCTTAGAAGTTGAAGCGCCTGGAATCGAAATCAATCAATGGAGAATAAAGGATGACTCGCGGCTCTTTGTTTGCGGTACTTCCGCGTTATCAATCTCTGTCTAGAATTGGTTGGAAAAGGCCAACAAAAGAATCGTTCATGACGTTTCCAATATTCACCAGAGGAAGGACTACAACCTAGGACATCCAGAACAACGAAGCGAACATTCTATCAACGCATTCGGTAACCAAATATTTATTGCTTTCAAACAAATTGTGGGCATCTTCGAATGCCCCCAAAGACTTGGTACATAGTTCAAGTACGCGAAGCCAAAAGCTGAGTATCCGGATCTTGCTGAAACTGAACACTCCACGTATTCCCTCCAAAACATCATCATTAACCATTCATATTTCACAATTATGTATTACCATGATAACTCCTCGTCGTCTATCCAATAGTAGGCAAACAGCCATCGTGATTTCCTGCGAAGCCATGAAGAGGCTATGAAGGTGTAGGCCCTTTTCCCTTAGAGAGCGACTAGCACTCATCATATGAAGGGCTTGAGGCAGTTACAAGATAAGCGACTCCAGCCTCAGCACGCCTCTCGCTCATCGTAAATGCGAATATCTCGATTTTAGTGAAGCGTGACTTATCTTGTTGCTAAGTCTAATTTTATATATCAAGCTCTTGAACTAGTAACAAATTAGAGACACTTCCAACAAAATGGTCGAATACGTATTTACGAATAACGGAAGACTTCCTGTGGCTGTCGTACCTTATCTTGTTTCTGTCTCAATATATGTATTTGGCACTTTCGAGTCGATGATCCGACTGCCAGATTGTTAACGGTGTCCCCATGCCTGACAATACCACGCATGAGGGTAAGAGAGATATGTGGCGACCATAATGTAAGTAGGAAACTCCACCTGCCTGAGCTTTTCCTTGGCACACAGCTACAGACAATTAGACGCTTTTCAAAGGAAAGCTACAACTCTTTTTTGCCACCACCGCGAATCGAACCCGGGATCACAGAAAGCTCGGACGCCGTCCCTACCTCAATCCCTTCATTTAAAACTGTTCTCCGTAAATTGTGGCGCCGTGGGCGCGAAGCCTGGGGTCCATTTATCAAGCGACCTTTGGCCCGCGAGCTTCAATTGTCGCCGGGCACGCGAGACACTCCGCGCATGCGTCGGCGCCGCCCCGGGCCGGCCTTGGGCGTAACGGGGGGGCCCTGACCAGCGGCCGGCGGCGCTGCGAAGCGCGGGCGCGGCGCGGCGCGGAGAGGAGTGGCGGGTGGCCGACGCCAGACTGCGGGGCCGCCGCCGCCGCCGCCCCCACAGCCCCGCCGCCGCCGCCGGACCCGACCACCTTGGCGGCTGCCGCCCGCCCCGCGCGCAGTGCGAAGCGGCCCCGATCGCTGCGGTCCAACCCGCAGATTCCGAAGCGTAAGAGATGATCGGGGTGGAAGGTAGGGCAGGGTGAAAGGTGTTCCGAATACTATTCCGTTAGTATTGATGATGTTGATGCTTGATTGTGAAAGAAATGGTCAGAGTGAAAGGTGTTCTGTATAGTATTTCGTTAGTATTGATGTTGTGGATTTGATGCTAGATGGTAAAATAAAGGGTAGGGTAAAAGGTGTTCCGAATAAAGAAGGGAAGAGTGAAAGGTGTCCGTATAGAATTTCGTTAGTATTGATGATGTTGATTTGATGCTAGATGGGAAATAAAGGGTAGGTGAAAAGGGTTCCGAATACTATTCCGTTAGTATTGATGATGTGGATTTGATGCTAGATGGTGAAATAAAGGGTAGGTGAAAAGGTGTTCCGAATACTATGGTGAAATTCCGTTAGATTGATGTTGTTTGATGCTAGATGGTAAAATAAAGGGTAGGGTAAAAGATGTTCCGAATACTATTCCGTTAGTATTGATGATGTTGACTAGATGCGATCTTTCATTGTCGATACCACTAAAAGAGTGCATGATCTGTGAAATGCCAGAGATTATAAATAATAATTAATAAATGATTTTAACTTGATACGATGCGATCTTTCATTATTGATGTCAACAGAAGAGTGCGCTGTTAAAGTCTCCGATATCGCGTGGTCCAAACCACAGGTTCCGAAGCGTCATCGTAGAGCACATTGGGGTGAAAGAAACTTTTCCATTAGCATTGATGATATTAGCCTCTAGGATGGCTCATAGGGCAGCGTACTAGCTTCCCTTGTGTGCTCCCAGGTTCGATTCCCGGTCGAGACAAAATAGAGTTGAACCTTTCCTTTAAAATCGTCTCAGTTCCTATAGCCGTGTGTGTGTCTGACCGGGGTCGGTAGCTCAGTGCATCAACTGATGTCATTGCAGCGCCTCTGACTGGGAGATCCTAGGTTCGAGTCCCGACAGCAGCAGGATTTTCGACACCAGCTTTTCAGCTAGGTCGAATTCAGTCGTTGCCTGGAGGAGAATTCTAGCGGCCGGCTGCTCTGATCGGTAGTTTTCCGTGGTGTCTCCGATCAACACCAGGCGAATGCCGGAGCAGTACCCTACCGAACGGGTCACGAACCGCACGCGATCTGTCCTTCCTCTTCCTTGTCCTATCCTCTCCCCCTTACACACACACTTACACTAACATGCACTACACTACAACATGCACTACACTACCACATGCACTACGCTACCACACCACTACGGGAGACCGGTCGGGAGCTTAGAGCTTGTCCCGGCTAGGGAGGTGCTCCGCAGGTGGGAGAGTCTTGGTTAGGGGGAAACCCCACTAGCCGACGGTAGTTCGGCGCCGGATCTCACCACCCAGCGGGGAAAGTCCACCGCCATCTTCCGAGAAAAACATGCACTACACTAACGGGACTAATGACCAAAGCAGTTGACGCGCCCGGAAACACGAAAAAAACAAACCAAACCTATAGACGTGTACCGAAGAAAAAACCAGGCAGGTGGAGTTTGCTATTAGAGAATACGTCTTGTTGGCCTTGATGTCTCTCTTATCTCACAAGCGTGCGAATTGATGTACACCCAGGCATGGAGGGCACCGTTACCTAGCCGATCAGTCGGACAATCGATTCAAAATGCCAAATACATACATACATTAATGATGTTTACTTGATACGATGCGAACTTTTAGATACAGAGAAGTGCATGCGCTGTGGATACCGTGTGGTTCAACCAACACTTTCTGAAGCGCCGTCATAGAAATGATCGGAATGAACGGTATCTATTCCGGTGGCATTGATGGAAGATACTCGAAATAGCGGTCTTTAATGACGATACTAACAGAGTACATGCTTGTGTAAAGTCTCCGTGATCATTTTGATCCATTTTGATGCAGTTTCTGGATCGTCATCATAGAGATGTTCGAAGGGGAAGGTATCTAATTCCGTTAGCATAGATGACATAACGACAATTGATACTATGCAATATTTTATATCGATTCCAAGAACAGACTTCATACAAGTCTCCGATACCACTGTCGTCCCACATACAATTACCAGAACGTCGACACATATGTTATGGGTGCAAGATATCTATTCCGCTTGTTGTTGTTCTTGTTATTTCTATACTGGGCTGATGAAATCATTCATATCGCGATTTATACTTACGATGCGATAATATAAACAACAGAATACACGTATTATGCAAAGAGTTCGCGATCAGTGTTGTGCATTGTGTAGTTTTCAGTTCATTGCTACAGAGATAGTCGCGGTGACAGGTCTTTCTGTTTATGAAAATCTTATTCCACTAACATTGTTGATGTTTTGATGCTTGATACAATGCGATATTTCACATCGATTCTTAAAATGAACAGTGCAAAGTGTCCGAGATCAATGTGCTCTAACTTGTAGTTTCCCGACCGGCGTTTTCGGTCGGTCTCAAGAAACCCAAAATAATTCAAACGGAGATTTCAAGGTTGCTGGCAACTGATGTTAATCTGTCGTCCCTCGTTATTCCTACGAGTTCTTCCGCTGGGGAAGAATTGCAACGGCGACAGATTTACAAACCGAGTCCATGGATACCGAGTTTACAGCAGTGCTTCTAGTTTTGAAATTGTCTATAATGTTGTGCGAGTAGTAAAGTAGATGTACGGGCTGCGAAGAAATTGAAAATTTGCCAAAAACACTTTCTAGAGGATATGATTACCGGACAGCCAAGAGACTTTCTAGAGGAATCTATGTTTCTAAGGCCAAGAAGATACAAGACATCTTTAGGATAAGAAACACACTGGCGTTTTTTACACAGCTATATAACATTTTTCTTTACTGGGATTCGCCGTTGATCCCTACCAGCTTTGGGTATCACCGGGTACTGAAATGACATTGATTTGCGACTTAAGTGGAGTCACGCCCAGCTCCCAAGGCACTTTAGGTCTTCAGATTGATTGATTAGTGTGATTTCAGGCGCGTCAACTGCTAAGGTCATTAGTCGAGTAAATGTAGTGTATGATTTTATCGCGGAATGCGGCGGTTATCTTCCTCGGCTGGATGGCGAGATCCGGTGTCGACCTGCTCTTCGGCTTACGGGTTTTTCCCCAACCACACATCCTCCCACCAGCGTGGCACAGCACCGCCCCCAGCCGGGACATGCTCTACGCTCCCGAATGGTCTCCCGGTATGAGTGGTAATGCAATGCATGTAAGTGAAAGTAAGGGCGTAGGACAAAGAAGAGGAAGGAATGATTGCGTGTGGTCTGTGGCCCGTTTGGTAGAGTACTGATCTGACATTCTAGCCGGCCGCGAGAATTCTCTTTCCGACAGCGACTAAAATCGATCTTGCTATCTAGCCGGTGTCGAAAATCCTGCCACCGTCGGGACTCGAACGTAGACCTCCCGATCAGGGGCACAGCAGTGGCATCAGTTGATGCTCTGAACAACCTAGACTGTTTTTATGTTTTCGCAATGCAGAAAAGTAAATGAAATACTTTTCAATTAAATGATTATTTCTGTCACGCAGACGCATGAAGAAATGATTCATGTAGCCCGTTTCCCAACTAAGGATGTGAAATTGCCAATAAAACGTCGATGCTTCAAAGCACTGACGTTCAAAATGAAAACATCAGCCTTAATTATACATTACCGCAAACCATCGATATTTTTAAACTTGGTTTAGGAACATCTAACATTAATGTTTGCGCAAGAGGAATTTAATTCTCCATATTTATCAATCTGTACTTTTTTACTGATTTTACTGACAAAACAAAGTCAAAAAACGATCAGAACAGTTAACAAAACTTTTATATTTTTTATGAAACTTCTCAATGATACAAAAATAATATTCATTTCGGCGGCTCCATGTCAAAACACACTAAGTGAAAAACCTATTACTTTGAGATAAGAAACTTTCAATATTTTTCTTCTTTGGAATTAAGTGTATATACATTGGGTTTTAAGCAATTAGAATATTCAACATACTAAAGATATTCCAAATAAGTCTGTTTTGCTTTAAAGAATCAACCCTTTAGCGACGAAAACTCGACTGACTTATTTTTCGCCCTGTGAATTTTGTATGAAGATTCCTACTTTACGAGAATATGAAAATTATTACTTTTTTTGTTATAACGGTATCTTTTTCATTCAAAATTAAAATATTGACCGGATAAAAACAAAGAGCACAAAACATCGTTATTATAAAAATATCGATTTCAATACATTGGTGTAAAATACAATTATGTTTTTATAAAATATCGAAGACGAAAACACCTACTATGTCATATTCTTTGTAAATCCTCAACTGTCAGTGATTAGAGGCAAGTTTGCCTTCTTGAATGGCGAGAAAAGCAAAGGAGTTAATGAGAGGTTGTGTACACCTTACCCTAAAGACTTCTGAATTTCGGGACGAAAAAGTGATACCGAGGTGTAACTGAAAAGCAATGGGTTATTTTGTCTCGGGTATTGCACAGCTAATGGAATAAACGAGGTTTCATTTTCATCATGACATGTGTCCACGTCCCTCGCACTTTTGTGCATTTAGTAGGTGTAACATCAATGTATCGTGCAACACAAAATTCAAATTGATTGGAATTAAACACGTTTGTCATTCTCTTTCAGTTCCGAGAACGCTGTAATTAAAGTTTTGAAATCATTAAAATTAGATGGTGAAAAATGTAGCTTGAGAGATGGAACAGGCATTCATGTTTGCCTTGACACATCGTTTGCTTATTCAGCTTTCTTCTTCTCATCATACCACTAACTTATCATTTAGGACCAAGAAACTTAGAGAACGTCAAAGCTTAATATTCACATTACACTGGTAATTTGGTTCGACTGGAAAACTTAATTTGATATTTCATGGTGATACTGCAAAATCTATTTGATATTTCACTAAAGGATGTAGACAACACTCTCACAGAGAATAATATTATTGCATTACAGCGAACAAAGAACAATTTAGACAAATATCTTAACGACTTGGAAACACATTAAGATTGAATGAACCTAGAAACGCATCAATGAAGGATGAAAGTAAAAGGTCAACTGACGTTTTCTTTTATTCCTTTTGAAAGTCGACCCCGTTACAGTAATTGGCTGAAATTCGTTGGATGAATTTGTTTTGCAAACGGATGAATCAAACAGCATACATTCATGTTCAACTCAGGAAAATCTATCAAAAAAATCCTTAATAATAAGAAACCAATTATAATACAATTTTTTAAATCAAAGAACGTGTCCACTATAAGACGTAGGTCCTTAGAGTCAATAATGTGTCACCTTTGTGGCATAATAATAAAATATTAAAAATTCGAAAATAGTTAATAATTTATTTTCTCAAAATGTTTTCCTTCTAGCTCATTTCTGAGTTCCTAGTACTGAAGAAACAGAAAGTAATAATGCGGGAAAAATAGCATTTTTCCCTGCAATCACGAGATGAATCACTAGTAATGGAACAACCTGAATCAATAATCATATTATACCGAAGAATCCTAAAAATGTACCACATTCTTCAATATTTTTCAATAAACATAAAAAGCAGTGATGGCACGAGTAATGATGCTAACCTTCCCAAGCATTGTCCTTCGGAAATTGTAAATACAAGATTTCTTTTCGAACTTTACGTTTTCTCCTACGTTGCTATACGTTTTCCCCTGTGCTGACGATACATCCATCTGTATTGAGTGATTAACGATCAACGAGGCGAGAGGTTAATGATGCAAGAGACCAACACGTCATTAGACGGGCCTGAAAATACGTGTATGTTTAGGTACAAACATGGAGAAACAAGTTTTCTGTGTGGTGGGACCACCTTGGATATCGTTAGATCATTTTCCTGTATTGAGCCGCAGAACTGATTTGACATATAGTATTGAGAACTAATAACAAGCCTCTAGAAGACCCTTCAGAGAAAAAAAATTGTACACATATCTGAACTCACTAACTACATTATTTCACAAGAGCTAATAATTCATTTCACTTAGATTATATCAAGGCGAATCATATCAAGATTCCCGAAAGATAAACATAGACCTCCTTAACTTGGCTTTCCCCTCGTACCTTTCCACCAGTATACCATCTGTAATCACAGAACAAAAATCTAAAAATAAAAACCTCAATAAAGTTCAGAAACCAACCGCGACTTAAGGATGGTCATATCCTAAGAAGCCATGTAATATTTTGTATTCTCAAAACCCTCGAAAGACATAATTGTCGAACGAGAAGTAATAAATAAAAAAAAGATTATATCAACGAGATATAGATATGGAAATATAAAAAAGTAAAGATGGTAATCGATACTAATAAAAAATAATTAAATGGCGTATAACCGCACAAAAGATGACAAAAATACGGAAAATATATCATTTAAATAATATGTTGGTACATGCATCACGATCATTATTTTTTGCCTGTAACTAAGAGCAGATTGGTTTCCTCATATATTCTGTCTGAAGCCATTAGCAGTGCTGCGAGACTGGTACCTAATAAGTTCCCTAGAGGCCAGAAGCAGTGCGTAAGATACATTTGTTAAATTTAATAGCAATGTAACATAAAATGAAATAAAATTGTAGAATTTTATTAAAATGTGAACCAATTACATTAAAAATAATAACCTTAAACACCGTAGTTTATATAAATCGATCTTTTTCCTCTTTCATAAGTATTAGATACGAAGAAATTCTGGGCGACGCCCAATATTTTACAAGTACTAAATATAAATATAATATTTTTCCCAAATAATAGAGCATAAAAATACAAATTTTATCGAAACAATTTATTGTAAATTATGTAAAAATAATAAAAAATACAGTAACAAGAGATAATCAGCCAGACAACAAAAAATAACGCATCCTCTTGTGTCGCTCCCGGCAGCAAATGTGAATTTTTCTCCTGGAGACTATAAGTTCCAATATACAGATTTTCCATTTTCCAGATTATAAAGATTTGCAACCTTATACGGTCAAAACTCCTTTCCCAAGTACCGGACAGCCAAAGCAGAAAGAACAAACTTAAAGGAAATAGTTTTTATTTTGCAATTAATGAACCCTTCTTATTTATAACTTTGTTATAAAAATAAATATAGTTATACGGAACAATACCAGTTAAACTATTAATGACCAACGGTAAAAATAGGTGTGTTATGTAAATATGTTATATGTTACTTTAAAGATAAGTTATGATGGTACGTACGTACCATTATGACGGTACGGTACGTTTGATAGTACATCGTTACATAAATGAAGAGGAACATAAAGGGGTTTTCTCCGAATAAAAATAGCGGGTATTAATTTAATAACTTCCCTCAGATGGTATTGTTTACCATTTCAGATTGCATTTCACTGCACTTCCTCAGATCCTGTTGCGAATACAATACTTTATGAATGTACTACTTTGCGTTTTTTGGCCGTTTGGTTTTAAAGAACCTGTCATTCAATAATAAGCAATTACTGAGGATATTACTATGCTACCACGGAAAATTGTAGTGAGAAATTGATCTTCCATTGTACCTCATAAGTTCTAAATGAAATATCCATGGCTAAATAAATGGCTTCTTCTTATCAAAGTAACCGTCAGTAAAAGTACAAAAGTCATTTACATTTGTTAATCTTAGGGTTGGCAATTCTCATAAATATACTGAATAGAGTCTTAGGACTATAATTCTAGAATGTTGTCAGTAGTAAAGTTATTCCTTCAGACTTATAAATTGACTTCAATATCATTATTACTGTTCCATGCACCCATCAGCACCTATACGAGTAATATCGTATTTCCACCGATATTAATACTACCGTTCACGAAAAAGACAGATATGTCAAATTCCGATACGTAGATTAGTCTCATTCCTAAACATGAGCCTTATTTCCAGAGCGCCTTCATCAATCACGGGCCTGCGGCAGCCCGCAGATCCAGGGCCCGTTAAATCCGCCTCTGGGTATTTTTAATCCGCGAAGCCTTAACCTTTGCGAGGGGCCTTGCATTAGCATGCGCTGCGGAGGCGCTGGGCGGGCGGGGCAAGGGGACGGGGGCGGGGGCGGGGCCGGCTGGGATGTGCAGCTCTTCGCCCGCCTCAGGGAGGGGAACGTCGTTCTGGCAGAGAAGCCTCCCAACCGACATCACGTGCTTCTAACGACTGGAGAACATATTTTCTACTGGGGAATGGAGTACGATGAAGAGCTCTTCACAGTAAGGAAAGAATATATGCAATAAAACCACCTGTCATTGCCAATGGATAGAGGCATTTTTCACAATTCCTTTTTTTTCGCAAAAGAATCAGTGATATCCCGTTAATATTGTTTCATTTTTTGTACAAAAATAGCTAATAAAAACATGAACCATGTTGAAATATATTTCTGGTATTAATTCTAAAAAATTTTTATTATAGATATGGCCAAATACTGTTATAAACTGGAGTAAATTTCAAAATTAAAAGAATAGCCTACAATCGACTTCAGATGCAATATACTTGCAAATAAATCAAGAACTCAATAGATTCTTTTGTCTTCGACGAAATATGAGCATACTCATAATTTAAAATGGAATGTATTTGGCGAAAATTTCACATTTGTCGAGACAACAAACCAAAGTCACTTTAAATACAATTTTTCATGTACTTTTGCGGAAAAAATATTGAATTCTCAGTTCCAACAACTCAATTCGTGAAGTATACACAAAATCGATTTTTTTCGTGCTTTTTCGTTAATTTCAAAAATGCTACTCTTACCGTTCGATCTTTACCGATAACAAAAATAAACACTTCAACAATTGAATTTAGAATGACAGAAAACAAACATACTAAACAAAAATTTTTTGTGCTTTTTGCGTAGAAAAATAGTGTAGGTAGCGCTCTATAGAACGGATAATGTTTTTTAATAGAGAGTTGACGTTGATTATCATTGTGTGGTATAACAGCGATCTATGCCATTCAGTTGTAATTTTGCATATTACATAAATCCTAATATAAAATTATATTTAAGAATGAAAAAAAGTATGAAGTAAAGCTCAATACACAAATATAGAGGAACGAGCTTTTTACAGTTGCTTCTGACAGTTGCTTCTGTTCTCAATACCCATTAGTAAATGCTGAGCAAATAGAGAATGTAATATTGTAAGTGACCAATTAGGCAATTATATATGCTAAGAGGTCTACAGTATAATTCGTTAACTGGATGAAATTGCTGAATATGAATTGGCATTGACTGCACCAACCATTTGCAATATGTAGCATGAGGAATGTCTTCTCCGATTGATGCCGGAGGATATAAATTCTCCATGTGGAGTATTACTTCTACGATTTATTACGTGACATTCTAACCCGGGGCAAACTTCAACAGTTGCTATATGCGCTGATCTCTCCGCATTATTTATTTAAACAGCAAACATCTTGGAAAAACTTAATTTGAGGGAAATAGATCGTATTAATTGTAACTTTAAACGTCGAACACGTAGATCCAAGAAGCATCATTTTTCGTCCTACTTTCCATTAGAATTAATAAAAAAAACTTAACGCTCATTACTTATTTCCATTGGAATTAGCTGGAGAAAAATATTTTGACAGTTATTATTCAAAATACTCGACAATTAGTATTAAAAATACGTAAGGCCTCTACAAATGACGCGCCTAATAGAATGTTCACCAGCCTTACTTCACATTCTACGGATCGACCAAAGTCTTGGGACCGAAAGCGGTGGATCAGTGCATCAATTGATGTCACAGCAGTGCCTCTGACTGCAGGTTCGAGTCCCAACGGCTGCAGGATATACGACACTAGCTTGTGATCGGGATCGAATTCAGTCGCTGCCTGGAGGAGAATTCTAGTGGCCTGCTGCTCTAATTGGTAGTTTTCCCTGGTTTCTCCGATCAACACCGGGCGAATGCCGGAGCAGTACCCTAGCAAACGGACCAAGGACCGCGCGCGATCTTTCCTTTCTCTTTCTTGTCCTATCCTCACCCCTTACACACACAAGCTTACACCAACATGCACTACACTATCACACATGCCGGGATACCGGTTGGGGACCTAGAACTTGGCCCGGCTGGGGCGTTGCCCCGCTAGTGGGAGATACCTGGTTGGGGCAAGACCCGCTAGTCGACGGTAGGATGGTGCCGGATATCGCCGTCCAGTGGGGGAAGATCACCGCCATCTCCCGATGGAAAAAAAATACACTACACTTGCTGGAATAGTAATCTCAGTAGTTGACGCCTCCGTAAATCACTAACAATCAATCAATCCAAAGCCTTGGACATTTTTCACAAACATAAAAAACGCTTTGCCTTTTTCTCTGTTTCGTGCGTACTATATTCAGAGGTCCACACTTTATCATTTCATTACACTTAACCCAATTAATTTCAAATATAATTTTTCTTCAATTATTATTTCTGCGACCTCCGGAAATTTGGCACCCACGACCGGACGGCGCGCGTATATCACTCCGAGGCTGATCTGCTCCGTGGCCTTGGTGTGTGGCGGCCGTGATGCTCGGAGGGCGAGGGAAAGCCCAGGCCCCTCGCGAAAGTCACTCCCGCGCCAGACACTCAGCGGCGCTGCCTCACGCGTATTCTTCGAAGCGCTGGCGGCCAGGGGCGCGGGTGGGCGGGGCGCTCATCAGCAGAACCACACAGTAAAGAATTATGTAGAGAGCTCATTAAATTGAATTTGCCTTATTTTACGTGGCTCTTTCGTCTGACCACGCAAATTTCGTTACACTCCTTTCACTGGGAGAAAGGAGGTATTACTTGGGCGATGAAACAGTCGATTTGAAGTTTTTAGCTCAGAAGCATAATTTAGGCTTGAGGATCTCTTACATGTAGTAAATGTACTAACATGGGACATCCGGCTTTACTTCCCCTCCAAAGGAAGGCGTACGAAGGATTTTTTCGCCCTTAAAAATCCACGGCTTCCATCGAGTTTGAACCCGTAAACTTGGGTATAGCAGTCCAATACGCTAAACGCTACACCATCGCCGCCACAAAGATCATCAGACTTCTTTTTGGTTTCTTCCTTTGAATAGTTTTCCCCATAGAGTATACTATCTCCTCACCTCTTTAGCCTACTACCTCTTTAGTCAATGGTTTCCCGTCCGCTGATAGAATGCGTCAACGTCGCGAAGTGTGGAGGGAAGAAAAGGACTTGCTCTGGCTGTTGGTGGGGGGAATTTGTAGGAAATATTGCGCGGTGGAGAGGGACAGGAAAAGAAGGTGCTGCGACGACAGACTATACGGTGGGTCCGCTGACCCAGCTGGCGGTCTGTCGGCCTGCCTACTTGCCATCGCAGACCCCCGAGCTGCCCCGGCGACTGCGGTGTCTTCCTGACTAGAACGAAGACTTCCCCATTTGCCTTTAGTTCCAGTCAACTGGTAGAAAATGAGAGAAGCTTTTGGTGTAGTATTGATATTTGGTTCCCATATGTTTTGGTTCGCTGAACACGAATATCTCTTTAGTTTATGACAGAACTATGGTTTGTGGGCGGGAATATCAGTCAAAAATGACTTGCGTCAGTAAACCGAAATTCACTGTTACAGTTTCATAAAGAAGGTTGCAGTTTTGAGTCCCGACCGACTCTCGACTGCAGCTGAACATATTTAGTTCTAGTTTTGGTCGAAGCCAACCACTGCCTGGGTGAGAATCCGAAATGCTCGCTGCTGGTTTCGGTCGTTTCCGAAATTTCGTCTGATCAATTCCAAGAGACGGGAGCAGAGACCGGGTCGCGTGCGATCATTACTCACTACCTTTATCTAGAAGCCTTGTAAGGTCTTCAGTTCGTGAAAGACTTGTCTCTCTTGAGGATCTACAGTCCTGTGGGCTTTTTTCGGTGTCATGTTAGATACTAATTCATATTTATATTCAATAGGATTTGAAGTTAAATGGTTGCGGAAATTTCTTAATGATACAATTCCTAGACTTGTGATACTTCTGTAAGTTTCGTGATTTACCTCCGAATGAGTTCATTTTAAACAGGTCAATCAATATAAAAGAAAGAAATATGTTTTTGGCAAGAAGTGTATTTTGAAAGTAAGTAGGTAAAGAGATAAAAATACAATTCTATATCACTGACAGTAAGTACTAACAAATGTGATTCCAAAATCGAAATAAATTTATCTGTATGCGCATTATAAACAAATCCAGTTGGTGAATCTTCTTCACCGCAAACGACAAAATATGAAATGATTTTCTCCCCCATACGTCACATACAGTTTTTGACTAAATAAATAAACTATTTAAAACAAGACGCTCTCCTCATCTTTGTTTTCATAGGTGTTTAAACCAAATCAACTTAGACTGGAACAAGGTAAACCAAATCAACCTCAGAAAGTTTCCCGCTAATCGTAAATTTTTTATCTCAATTTTAGTGAAAATGTGGCTTATTTGATATATAAACCTTTATGACGGATTTTGAACATTACAAGATTGGACACATTTAAACCGAAATCGAGTTTCAACATTTACAAACAGCGAGAGAACTTCTTTGGCTGGTATGCATAACTTTGTTACTATAGTATATAGTGCAATAGCACTAATATAAACTATATAATTTCTATATCGTTCGTGTGCTGCTACATTGGCACAAATCGAAAAATTCAATTTTAATTTATGACACTCATTTAAAACATTTTATAATTTTTTATTAACAGAACTCCTATGAAGCCTTTTAGTAATGCTTACCCCTTAATGCACCAGTTATTAAGCGTGTGATACCTGTAATTCAACCACCACTTAAAACTTTAAACGCGTTTATCTTGAAACGTCATTTTTCCAGTTGTGCAGTGCATAAACGATGTAGTAGTATTACTATTGGCCGACCTGGATGGCCATGTTGGCTAAGAGCCTGTACTGACTCAGCGCTTCGGTCCGAAGAGTCACGGGTTCGAGTCCCGTGTTGGGCGTGGCTGTTTGTCCTTTGTCTCTCATGTATGTGTTGTCGCGGAGGGCCTTTCGTTCCGCTGACCCCACATTAGAGGAGACCGCAAAGTGTCTTGATGTCTAGTGTGTGGTCGAATATAAGTTCCATCAGGAGGTAAAGGGTAATCTTTGCGGCTGTAGGCTGAAAAAAACCATAGCATAATAAGTACTACTATTGTATGAGGTATGTGAAGGAATACACATTAATGAATCGTATTAGAAATGAGGATATAAGAGAAGAATTGGGAATTACCAGCTTACAAGAAAAGATAAATACATATAGAAAGAGCTGGATAGACCATTTACAATGAAAGGACAATTAGATATTGCGCAAGCACGCCTATTACTATCTCCCAGAAGGAAAAAGAGAAGTAGGAAGACCAAAGAAGAGATGGTCTCCTCTAGACAACTTTGCTAGAACAGGCTAGCTAAGCCTAATCCATGCTAATGATAATTTATTTTATTTATTTATTTTACGTCAAAAAACAGTTAAAACTGCGTATGACGTGCTATGGGGAGAAGTGAATTGTGTGCACATTTTCAAAATTCTGTGATCCCTACACTAAGTCATATACTACTTGAATTAAAAGCTCCCATGTAATAAAATCTATTTTCAAGGATAAATAAGCAATCAATTTTGGGCTCTTATCCATGTTGTCCTTCGGAATAATACTTCCTGCCGCCACAACATAGAAACGAGAATTTGAATAACTGTATTTCCCACTGAATTCTAAAAGACGTGCACAGATAATGAAGTTACATGATTGTACTAACTTAAACCCTTTACTTTTTTTTTAATTGGTTTATTTAAGGTCGCTTCAACATCTAAGGTCATTAGCGACCAGTATTGCTGTTAACGGTATGGTAACTATGTGGATGAAACGATATGGTGATTGATGATAAGGGGTGAAAGGACGAACACAAATACAACCATGCCCGAGGCGGGACTCGAACCCGCGACCCTTCGGTCCGAGATCACTACGACACTACTGCCTTAGCGATCTCGGCCACCGGGCCGGCAAACCCTTTATTTGAAAGATCACATTTGGTCGGTTTTTTCCTCGCAGTTTAAACCCTCTCGGCTTGCGGGGGCGGGGCGCTTTAGACGCACGGTCCTTGACGAGGGTCGCCCTCCCCGGGCGTCGAAGCCAGGCCTCCAAGGTCCGCGTCGCGCGCCGGTGGGGCCACCGGGATGAGGCGGCGCACAATCGCCGTCCTTGTCCCAAAGCGCACGGCCGCGCTCTCACCCGCTCGGCCGTGTAATGGCCATAATTGAATACGTGCTTTGAAAAGGCATACATCAAAGGCGCGAAAAACAAGTTCCGCGAATCATAAAAATAGCGGAACCGCTCATATTTCACAAAGAAACACCGCGTGTCAAATTTCTTCGCGGACGTTAATAGTAATTTTATGCTTTAATTTCAGTGTGGAATGAACAGCTTTGAACGGGAAAAAGAATGTTGCGAACTTGTTTAGTACGTGGATTGTATTTGAATATAGAAAACGGTATAGGTGATACAACAAAAGAAGCGGTATGTTGAATTCCTTTCCCGCAAGGAAATGTTGAATTTATTTAACTCACACCCATTCAACATTTTCAGCATCCATTGTCTGCGAGTTACGAAGGTGTGTTTATATTATAAACGACTTTGGAAAATTAGAGCGCCTCAATGAATATTATTTCCTCTCTGCTGTAAAACAACTTTACATTTTAATAAGAAACCATTTTCGAGCATTATTAAAGAAAAACAGCAATATTCTTGGAGTGCTTTGCCGGTGAACAAACCATTACAGATAAAGGATATTTGATAAACCAAAAAAAAAATTTTTTTTTTAATTTTAATAAATAAAAAAAAAAATTTATGACGTATCATTTAGTTTAGTTATACTGTGAAGGATCTATATTATTAATTTCCAATGCGCGCAGAAATTGAATTAAAAATAATGCAACATCCAGCCATATTATGGGTGCATACGTTTTCCATTGATTCTCAGAAAGTAGATAAAATCCAAAAATAATGAAAATGTTTCCATTTTGAAAAACGCAAATATTTGAGTTATTCCACGCACTCTCATACTGCCTGAATTTTCATACTCAGTGGTACGTCACTGCTTACGACACAAATGACCTCATGCGACAGCAAGGCTCCAAAAAAGAGGCTGCCAGTCAGAGAAAGTCTCCAAAGAAGAGGCTGCTATAAAATTTTGCTATTCATATGTTGCGTAATGGAATAACTAGTTTTGTATATTCTTCACAAATAAAAAACTGTTTAACGGTATCCGCTACTGTTTCTGCGGTATTCGAGAAGAGAGAGATTGTTGTATTTTGTGAAAATATTTCATTCATTTCAAGTGTTGTAGGAGAGTATTTTACTTGTTATTCTTGAACAGTATTCGTGCTTCTTTTTGGAAAACCATTTTGTGTGTGAGAGTGTTTTCAGCAGTATTTTTACCGCTGCGGGCCACTAGGATACATATTTAATCCAACGGAAAGAAAAAAAATCACATCATGGAATATTTTTATACTTTTCATACAAAGATTAAAAGGATATAGTGAAATTTGAAGAAAGACATTGAGTGATTGTTTTTTGAGATTGAGTTACCGTTCACCTTTGTAGACAGGAGGTGAAAGAAGATAGATGTCCAGGGATTCGACTTATCAAAATTCGAGTTACTTCACGCCATTTCTAGGTGAAGGAGATAATCGGGTAAAGGTAACGGAAATTACTGTTGAAAATGAGGCCAAATGAGTTACTAAAGATTCCAGTTGACGAGTTTACATATATGAAATTAAGAACCGGTGAGACGCCCATGCGTTGTCATATTCTACTTATAATGAAGCGCTCCACTTTGAAATGAATGGGAAGTTGTGGTTCACAAGCCTTTTGCCTGGGCGTTCCTGGGAGTGGAGTAGCCGTGACGTCACCTGAGCATCCCATATCCAACCTCTGCTTCATTCATTCTCTGCGGCTTCCGCGCTAACGCCCAGCGAGCACGCCAACCCTCGACGAGATGGGCAACTGACCGCGGGTCCAGAATGGCAACGTAGCATTGTAGCATGAAGCATCGCTAAGCGTCCTGACCTCAAAGATAATATTGAGTGTGAAACACCTTCTATTCATGAAGTTCACTAATACATTGTAAATATAAATTATTATTAATATATACGACTATATACGTTCATTTTTGAATGAGCGAACTGAATTCGGTACTATTCATTACTTTGTGTTGTGAGGTTATTGACAATAATTATTATAACGATTATAATATACGATATAATATTATTAATCGACGCGGAAACAATCAGAATCATCTTAGTTGTGATGTAAATGAAAGAGCCGTGTCTGTGTAACAACGCGAACTTCATTGCGCCTACAAGAACATGCCAAGCATCTTCTCAAGTATTCGTGCAGAATCACATTAAATACTCACGTTATTAATTATTAGAAATACCGATGTGACTGAAAAAAAAACGAATACACTTTTTTCCGCGTGAAACAGTTCTACAGTTACCTCGCATCCCGCGAAACCACCAATCCGCTGAGCCACTAATTAAAAAAATAACCCTATTTTATGAATGATGCGTCTCCTAAAATTGCTGCTTACAATATTGATGAGTAGACGTAGGACCATGTTTACCATATTGATCAAAATTGACAAGCAGAAGTATTTGCCCTACAAGGATATATACACCATAATTGTTTTGACGTTTGTAAAATGGACCCCGAACATCATGGACCCCGAAATATCAGTAAAAAAAATGGACCTGCACTGTATCAACGAGTGGTACTGAATACCGTGCAAAGAATGTCAGCGATGTACAGATCTTTATGCGAGCAAGCGAGTCGCAGAGGTTAGTGGTTAGCAATAAAAACATCTTAGGTATTGTTCCAAAGATGTTATTGTCGGATTTAAAACAACTTCCGGAAAAATTAAAGAATTTTAATACATTCTTTAGTGAATTTAATTTTCATATTGTTCATTTTTTTTCCTGAATCCTATTTATTGCCGAATATGTTACAATCTCACAATAGTTACGGAATTGTTATTTTTTATCGTTACAAAATTAAATAATAGAAAATACAAAATGAGTAGCTACATTCCAGATATTTTATGAAATATAAACTTTTTTTAAAAACAAGCATAACAAAACAAAATGTTCAAATAATTGCCGTATACTTCATTATATAAATAACATTTTTTTATCGTTGGTTTTCGCATTTTAATCATTTTAATTTTACGACATTCTATAAAAACTAGATCCTAGGTTCCATGTAAACTTTTCCTCCTGATAAGTTAGTAGAACAGATCCTCCAAACAACACTCAGCCAAAGACAAGTTGAAGCTCTTATTGAATCCAAAGGCTTCTATAAACACGCCGTAAGCAATGACACTGCTCGTTCTCGACATTCCTCTGTCCCACTCTCAGCCTCCAGCGCGTGCCCCCCCCCCCGCTCCTCCCCTCGAGCCCCACCCGCGCCCGCCCTCCGTACAGCGCCCCACCCACGCGACTGCAGCGCCGTGCGGCGGCTCGCCTCCGCTTTAAATTTTAATATTTGAAATCCCTCCCTGTAATTTGCGGGCGGCGCAAAACGACGACGGCGACGGAAGCGGGCAGAGAGCTCGGCTTACGTAACCGGGCCGCGGGGGGGGCGCGGGGGGCGCGGGACGACGGGGGCGGGGGGGGGGGGGGGGGGGGAAAGGGGGAAGGCGGGGGCGGGCCAGGGGGAGGAACGGCGGGACGGGGCGGCGGGGTGAAAGGGTGGAGGAACGGCGGGACGGGACGGCGGGAAGGCGAGATGCGTGGACGGCAGAGCGGCGGGGCGGGGGCCCCCCCCCCCCCCACTGCGGGGACGGGGTGGGGAGTCCCTCACCTTCCCCTCTAATGGGTAGGGAGGGGGGTGTCTGCGAAAAGCTGCACGTGTGTCTGTAAGCGGTCTCGCCCGCATGGCCTGCAGGCAGAACGGGCATTTGTTAACAGTCTTTCAGCTCGCCTTGTCCAGCGGAGGAACTCTCACCTGCCCACCGTGTAAATGCCCCAAACCCTCCCTCCAACTCAACCACTATCTTCTCTCAACCATCCTCCAACTGCCTCGCAAATGCCCCTATCAGCCCAAGTTTTCGCCCTCTCTAAACCTCCAATGGGTGGGAGTGTCTGCGAACAGTCGCACGTGTACCTCCGAACTGTCTACCCGCTTGCGGAACGCGCATTTGCTAATAGACTTTTCCTCTCACTTCTCGATTGAAGAAAGTCTCTACTGCCTATCCTCTCAATTCCCTCTGACTCAAGTGCCTCCCAAGAGCCCACCCAACAGCCCACCTTCTGTATTGCCCGTCTCTCTCTCCACTGATCGGTGGATGTCTGCAAAGCTGCAGGTTCTCCTTTATTAAGCTTCTCAGCCAAATGCCCTCGCAAAATGCTCATTTGCTAACGATCTCTCAATCGGCCTTCACGATCGAAGATCTTTCAGCTGCATGAATCTCCCTTTTTCTCATCCGTCTGCCTTTACAATTCTCTTCACTCTCCTTTCCTCTCTCCTGTCTTCTCCTCATCTCTCTCACTCGTTCTCTCCCTCTCTCACTCGTTCTCACTCACTCGTTCTCTCTCTCACTCGTTCTCTCACTCTCACTCGTTCTATCACTCTCACTCGTTCTATCACTCTCACTCGTTCTATCTCGCACTCGTTCTCTCTCTCACACTCGTTCTCTCTCATCGTTTCTCTCTCCACTCGTCTCTCCTTCATACTCACTCTCTCTCATCACACACACTCTCAACGTCCTTCCCGAGTATAAGTTCTCTCTTGTCCCTAAACACCGATCATCGTCTCAACTCCCGCCTTTTGAACTGCCAACCCTCGTAAACATGCGCGCTATCGAACGCCTGTCCTCGCAACCCCCAGGTCACTCAACTGCCTCCCTCGCAAATACCAGGCTCTTCTCACACACCTCAGTCGCCCGCTTGTCCAGGCCGACCAGCTTCTCTCTCTTAACCGCCAACCCTCTCAACCTACGCCAACCTCTCAACCTACCGCCAACCCTCTCAACCTACCGCCAACTCACGATTTTTTCAACTTTCAAAGTTTACGCTATCTTACTCAAAGCAAATTGAATTAAGTAATACCATTATAATATTATACCACTTTTTACTACGTTGTGTACTAACTAAACAGTATTATATTTTAATAACAAAATAACTGAATAATAGTTTGATACTTGAAATGTGACAACGAATGCATTATTATTTTATATTCTAATTTTGATTTTTTAATTATTTTAGTTTCATACAACATTTGGGAGACAGGTTGCAATACTGTTTATGAGTAAAGTAAGAACCATCTCAACATTTGGATAATGAAAAATTAAACTCAGACCTAGGTGAGATGTGGTTTGGAGACTCAAAGTAATTGAAATTATTTGTTAGTGGCATTAAATTGCAATGCGATTTAGGCAATTCATCTTGAGCATGCTATCTTAAGACGTTGACAATTTTCAAATATTCAAATGCCATTACAAGGTTTTCGTAATACTCGTTTAGATTATCGTGTAAATCATCGAAAAATAGCATTCACCAATTTGACGACAGAAACAAATTTCATTCTTGGTGTTCCAATATTCTAGACTCGCAGTCATACTTCAATAGAATTAAACTACGTTTTGTTTTAACTGTTGCTGGTAATTTTTTCTTGCTCAACATTTGTCATATCAATGCATTAAAAGCGTAATATGCCATGGAATAATGTTTTTTACTATCTATTTCCTTAAGAAAATAAACTTTGTGCTGAAAGTTTCACCGAGCAGTACACTTAAGTATTACTAACATTGTGAAGTATGAAGAACGCATTTAATAGTAGACGAGGTTACATCTCAGAGAATAAGAATGGGCGGACGAAGGCGAGCATTTCGAGCAAGAAACAGAAAGGGAAAACACTATCCAGAATTGAGCGCTATTTCGCATTGGCTGCGGTCACTGATGACGCTGCTTCCCCACGAGCACTGAAGCAAAAAGCGAAATAAAACCTCTTTTCCAGGTGGGTGAGTTGGTTTTCGCTTGACCGTGGATTTGGCAAGTTCAAGCACTCACTCGCCTTGACATTCAGATGACGCTTAAAACATTCCACGTCACTGATATTCTAATTAAATGCTTTTTATAATGGATCTTGTAGGAAAAAATATTAGACCAACAGACTCTTCAGCCAATAGTAGGAACTTTTAGATAATTATTTAATTGTTTAAGCATTATTTTTGAGCAGTCAATTATTTCATTAGATTTTTTCTTTCCCCAATGTTTACTATGTTTATGTGCTTATATCTTTGGAATTTATCGTTTCTATTTCATAAATAACTTATGCAACATCACCACCTAGTTATCGTTTGAATCAAGGAAAATTATGTTGCTATTCTGGTCTAATATGAATGTACTCGTAATTTCTTCTGGAGGGGTATTGACTTATAAATTAAAAGAGTGTAAGATTGAGGAGCTGATAGAGTAGTCAATGAAGACTGGAGTGTACAGACCGTTAAAAGAGGAGTTGTTTGATAAACAGAATGGTCCAGTAGCGTAACGAACCCGCAAAACTTTCATGCGGGACTCCTTTATAAAAGTGTATAGCAAACACCATAAAAAATGCAGTCGCACGCTGTTTGTCACAATAGCGACATAAGAAATAAACTCAACTGTGCACCATACAAACAGTAGTTACCCGCAAACACAAGTAGTGTTGGTACTTTACAAAGTAAAGAAATCGGTTTTTGTATAGCAGCATTATAAGCGACCTTTTCTGTTGCAAGAAACCGTTCATAAAAGGGTCTTTTACAGCACAAATGATGATGTATTAGCATTTTACGGCATGAATGATTGCGTCATCATACATTCAGCCAATCGCAGCGAGAGAATCGTGAGAAGATAACGGAAAACGGAACAGCCAATCACCGTTTTCTGGCACAGATGTCAAACACTCGAGATCTCAAAGAACGTTGTTTCGCAAAATAAAGTGTGAATCTCTTATAAATTTATAATGGTGTTACACAAAAAATATTGTCTGCAACTCTTTTATAATGTTGCTTTATTGCATTCGTACAAACTTGAAAACTCGCTCCTAACGTTCCTTGTTTCAAAACATGTACTTATGCAATAAAGCTTAACATTATAAACTAATTGTACAAACTATTATTAACAAATTCATGTTGATCGCGCTATGATTACTACAAGGAAATCAAAGTTACTCACATGTTATAGTTTTATTAATAAAAACCGTACTTATATCGATAACTAAAGCTGGATGGCGCATCATCTTGCAACAACACTCGAAAGACAGTTTGTGTGTCGTGTTCATTGTTAACAATGATAAAGTGCTTATAACGAATTTTATTTTTTTAATTTTATCAATGATCGATTGATCTAAATGACTTGCTCACCTTGATTGATTTGGAAACGGGCTCACAATCTACCAAGCAGAAAAAAATCGTTCTTCTGGAAAATGCTGCTTTTAATCTTTCATTGCATCAACTATCGCAAAGTATCAGAGGAAGTATCACGTAATTAATATTTCTCACAATCGCAAAACCTTCAGCCTAAAAACAGGCTCTCTATTACCTGGGCCCTCGCGCATTCGTATAGACTACCTTTAGAGTTCGGACCTTGCAGGTCCAAATGTTACGCCACTGGAATGGTCGTTATTTGGGTCATTCCATTTTTCTGATAATATAGGTTTCTAATAATATAGAAAATATAAAAAATGGACGATACAAAGTTTTAGAGAAATTAAACCACATTAACCCGTGCCACTTAGATTTTGCAGAACTTAATTCACAAACAGTAACGTAACACATTTACGGACATTGATTTAATTTTTTGCTCGAAATAAAGAAAAGTATACGAACTTCATGGACATTAGTGAATCACACACCCTTATGACATGTAGAGAATTCATTTATAACAATATGTCATGTTTCTCAAATATTCCAACTTGCGAAAATAATGACCACCCTAGAGAATGGTATGTCAGCAACGAAATAGATGAACTACGTAGTATAGAAGTTCGTATAGAGAGGCGAAGAGACGAGTATAGAGACGTATAGACGTAGTATGAGACGTACGTTAGAGACGTACGTATAGAGACGTACGTATAGAGACGTACGTATAGAGATATTTGGAGTCGTAGGTATAGAAACGACAGAACCGTTGTCCCTTGGAGAGATTCTGCGCCGAGCAAAAGCCGCAGAGGAGGGCGGGGGTGACGGGCGAGGAGCGAGGGGCGAGGGGCGATGGCGGGCGGCGCGGCTGCCAGAGGCGTCGCGCCGTGGCGCAGCGGGCGTCCTGGCGGACGCAAATTAATACGTCCACTTGCCACAAGAAATATGCGCGGCGAGTGCGGAGCGGCGTGGCGCTGCGCGGCGCTGGCACGGACTGGCGAAGAGGTCGTCGCCCCGACCAACCCCTCACGCCCCCGACGCCCTCACCGTTCCCCCCACCCCTCCGCGTTTTCTGCTCCCACGCCCTCACATACCCGAAGTTTCTACTGTCTCCCCTTCCCCACACTTCACCATCTCTCGCCCCGCCCCCAAGCATCCGCCCTCCCCTCTGCTATTTGTGACCCACGCCACGCCCCCCATCCCTGCCAGCTCTTCACCCTCGTCTCTTCCCCTACCCCCCGCATAGCTCACACTGCTTCCACCACCTCTCCATTACCATTCCAACCCCTTCCACCTCCCCTCGCGCATTCTGCTCCTCCGCCCTCACCTGACCTTCCCACCACCTTCCCAAGGCCCCTTTTTCCCCTAACCTCCGCATGTTCCCCCAAGCTCTTTCCGACCAAACCACTCCCACCATCCCCCCACCACTTCACCCTCGCCACCTCCCTCTCTTGAATAGCTCAACTACATAACTCATAATTCACACCGCTTCCACCAGCTCGTCGTCCACACCTCCATCACAGTTCACCCCTCTCCTGCAGCCTTTATTGCACCATATCCTCCTACGTTGCACCATATCCTCCTACGTCCCTGGAACACACATCTCCGAAAGGGCTCCCATTGATTGGACATCGACGACTTCAACCTCTCTTCGCAGTGCCATACCCTCCCCCAACAACACACACACACACACACATACACACACCCCCTTTCGCCTCTTCCAGTCCGACCATCCTCACCATTCCTGCCAACACCGACCCCACACGCATCCCCCCCGGGTTATCTCCTCCGTCGTGCCACTCCTGCCGCCCCGGCTGCGACATCGCGCCCGGTGCTGTCCCGAGCGCCGCCAGCGGCGGGCAGCGAGAGAAATATGATGCACAAGCACTTTACACGTGCGAGATGCGCCATGCACGCGCTAATATGTTACTCCGCGCATATTTCAGGACGCGAATGCTACAGCTACACAGCTTCCTGTACTCCATAAATTGTAACTCGCAATTCATCAAGTGGATAAAAGCGCGCAAATGTATTCAAGCATAATAAAACACGCAAGCACACTCATAAAAATATAATGTAGGTAAGGACGAGACGACGTGGTTCAGCTTAAAAATTAAGAAAGAAATCCAAGAAACAATTATGTCATTTATGTATGAAGTCATACTGAATAGTCTTACGCTTACTTTTCTACGAAACTGTAAGTATCCATGATGAGTGTCATTTTCTATAGAGAACCAGGGAGAATGCATACATGTTTATGCCCTTCCCTTTCCTGGACAGGTTATTAAAGCAATGTTTTGCTATTTACTTGCCTTCTTCAACGTGAAGGATAATGTAATGTTCTTGTAGGCGAAATGATGATGAGAGAGGAATGATAATATGGATGTTGGTAGTTTATGTTCATCAGCGCCATTTCAACAATTGTTTTCCCTTGCGGGTTTGATACATTCCCCAAATAGGGTTTTATTGTCTGATGATTTGTTTGAAAAACTAGTCGTTTTAAAAGAAAATTCCGTTTATTTCAGTTATATATATATATATATATATATATATATATATATATATATAATTGATATAATTTTATATTTTAAAGTGTAAGTGAAAGTTTTATATTTGAAAGTTTTTAGTTATTGTTCAGAAATTTATGACTGTCAACTAGTAATTTATAGTAATTGAAAATTACAATATATTGTTGCAATAAAAAAGTTATAATGCAAAATTATTATATTTACTGTATTTTGAGTACGTATTTAAATACTTATTTGTATTTTGGAAAAATATTTAAATACAAAATTTAAAATATTTTGCCCAAATCTGTGTAAGTGTATGTAGAAGTATACATATTTATACTTCGTGGACATAATATTTTTAATCTTTATTATGATCTTCGCTAAACTTACTTTTCGACGGTACAAGGGACTAGTTTTGACGGATGGTAGTTGATAATACTATAACATGAATGGTGATGGAAAATGATGGAATGCGAGGAAAGGAAAACCAGAGAACCTGCAGAAAACCTCCCGAAAGCCGTAAATCCGTGTGCTCACCAAAATTCCATATTAAAACAGAAAGAGCTTTGAATCCCAGTATCCACACGAATGTGAAAGGAATGAAGATTGGTCACTACACAACAGATCGACCCCTCTCCCGGGTCGGCTCAGCGGTGAAGTGAGTTCTTGAAAGCAAGAAAATCAATATAAATTTGCTGTATGATCTCCGTCTTGTTAGTGCTCCCCTTTACACTGATCGCGGCCGGAAGACAGGTGTTCAGCTTCTCTGTTCGCAAGAACTATTAGAGGGTGTGTTTTCCGATGCAAAATGGAAGCTGCACGTGTTCCGAGTTAATTGCGAAGAGGTGCGCACCGCGGGTTGGGGAAGGAGGGAAGGGGGAGAAGAAAACATGATTGGACTCGATTAGCGCCCTCTGGACAGGGATAATAAATTACAAGAGGTTTTGCTTCTCCATTATGGAAAGTAAGGAGTAGTCATCTTAGCTACACAAGATCATCCTTGCCCAAAGCCAACGCAAAAAATGTTGGGCTCTGGAAATTGCATATAATATTAGGAAGCATTTTCTATTATCTCCGTGTCTTCACGCCACTGGATAGAGCAGGAGAATGACAGATGACTTAAAATTAGGGAATCTAAACAACATCCACTGAGTGGATATTCGCATCCAGTAGAGGTATATCAGAAGAGACGTTCATGTTTACTGAAATCTTCATACACTTTAATTAATATGTCATTAATATTCTTTATAACTATGGAGATCAAATATAACTTTATTGTATTATATAAAACTAAAAGTAATTCGAAATGTACTGTATAACAATATGTTTACTGAAGTTTAGCATGATCAGATATGGTCGTTTTTATTTCCATCTATTTTGAGTACAAACATAAAATAGTTTAAAGCTGTAAACGCATCATACGTATTTTTGGATTCAAGTGAAGCAATTGGCAAAAGCATATGGTTTATGAACATCGTCTAAAAAGCATTGTAGTACCTGCTAAACCTGCCAAATAACAATCAACATTTGCCAGCGCAATTTGCTAGGAATGGCCACTATCATAAATCAGTCTTCGACATTGATAAGAAGAGCATCAAATTGTAACTTCGTATTATTAGTGATAACTCAAGTGTTAAACATGTCCCTAAATAATACTCAGGAATAACGATATTTTGTTATGTAACCGCCAATTTTCTCCAACAGTCTCGGAAAAGATCAACCATTATACAATTAACAACACTCTTGAAATTATAGTTCCTGTGTAAATTTGAAGCAAAAAATGCGGATTTACGGACACCTTATTGTTTCCATTCTATCTCTCTTCACCACTTTTATCATCATTTATCCAAACATTTACCAAACATCGCGAAGCCAAACGCGAAAATCAACGCAAAATTACGTGAAAAGTACTCAAATTTTCCAAAAATTGGACATAACCTTATTTCAAAATCTATCTTTAAGAAACGATTTCATTAAAGAAAAATCTCTCTAACTTCATCATTATAGCTGTAGGAAGACGCCGAAAATATTTTGAATTCGGAAATTTTCGAAAAATCAGAGTTTCAACGAACACGAGACCTGCACCATTCTCTTTTAAAAGTCCTTTACACTATCCAACAACAAAATTTAATCAGGAACAATTTTTTTTTAATATTTTGAAAGTGTGCCATGAGTTTCATGTAAAGTACTCCCCAAAACTAAAATATAGGTTTCAAATTCAAGGGGTGGCGACATAAGACAGATCGATTGAGGAAAATCAATTTTGGAGAAAATCGGCTGGACTGTTTAACCGCTAGCGTAGTTCACAGACTGACAGACAGACAAACACACGTTTTGCCGTCAATCGATATTTAGCTATCAAGGACCCACAAAAAATGAATTACAACTACACTACTTATTAGAAGACATTTTACCAGAATACGGGTTAGAGGGCCCAGCAATAAGAGTTTTTCTACGGAAAATTGCCGTTTTTTTCGCGCTGCATTACGAATATATCTCTCTTAGTTGAAATAAACCATATGCTTTCTTGATACAACTTTCACATTTTAATTTTTTTCGGGGGAGGGGCTTCGTTTCAGCATTGCCCGGCCCCAAAATTGTCTAGCTCTGACACTGGACCTATTCTTGGTATTTTATAACCTGGAAGTTGACGTAAATCAGCTGTTGACGGTTTCGTCCAATCAGGAGTTCAAACGCCACAACTGTGACGTCATCGTGATCACGCTTTAGCTACCGGGACGGTAGCTCAGTGCATCAACTGATGTCACTCAGCGCCTCTGACCGGGAGTCCTAGGTTCGAGTCCTGACGGCGGCAGGATTTTCGACACTAGCTTTTCAGCTAGTCGAATTCATCGCTGTCTGGAGGAGAATTCTAACGGCCGGCTGCTCTGATCGGTAGTTTTCCGTGGTTTCTCCGATCAACACCAGGCGAATGCCGGAGCAGTACCCTATCAAACGGGCCACGAACCGCGCGCGATCTTTCCTTCCTCTTCTTGTCCTCTCCTCTCCTCTTACACACACACTTACACTCACATGCACTACAATACCACATATCCCGGGAGACCGGTCGGGAGCTTAGAGCTTGTTCCGGCAGGGGCGGTGTCCCACTGCGGGAGAGTCCTGGTTAGGGGGAATCCCCACTAGTTGACGGTAGGTCCGCGCCGGATCTCGCCATCCAGTGGGGGAATATCATCGCCATCTCTCAAGAAAAAAAGTATGCACTACACTAACGGGACTAATGACCAGAGCAGTTGACGCGCCCGGAAACATGAATAAATAAATAAATAAATAAGTAAATAAGTAAATAAATAAATAAATAAATAACGCTTTAGCCTTCGATTGAATGACACCGTAATGGCTGATTTACGTAACTGCCAGGTTATAAACACCCAAGTACAATGCTTTAATCGAAGTACGCATGCCTGGGCTGCGCCTGTGCTCGGAGGCGGGCCGCGTGCGCGACGTCGATGCCCTCCCGCGCGAAAGCGAGAGTGAGTGCGTAGCTGCTCGTGACGTCTGCGCACGCGCAGAGCATCGCGCGCCAACGCGTGACGCGCCGGTCGTGCGTTCGCCTGCGCACTCCTCGTGCTATTTTTTTTCTTTTATAGAGCCCCAGAAGCTCCGTGAGTCATTCACAGTGGGGTTCGTTACACACGATCGTCGCCATTCTGATTCTGAGGTTTGTTTGCTGCGCGATGGGTTGAATTGGCAGAATAATCCACGCGGCACTTGGATTGACAGGTTAAATTATTGGATTTATGTTGGTCAAGAAATGGGACATGTGTGAAAATGAATTATTTTCGCTGTTATTGTAATTATCTATTATTTTCACACATTTCTTCAGTAACATACAGATATTTCTATCAAAGTATGACAACTTGTCTGACATTATATAAATTAACAATATTATACTAATTATAGAAAGGGAGGTCGTAAGCCCGAACCTCCAACGGCAAGGGATTTTCAGCCCCAAGTAAAGAAGGGGCTAGGATGATGGCTCGCCTGGTTGTATGGAAAATGTCGCCCGTCTTTTTCAGGTCGTGAGGTAGTTCAAGGTTGAAAATGGCAATATAAATACAGAATAGTAATGATATTTAATGATATTTAAGTAATTTGAAATACTAACTAGCCTAGTACTTTGTTCAGACTTTTTCTTTTTGTATTTCCACCTTCTTTCAAAAATGAAAATTGATTTTGATTTAGGGACGATATTACACCCTGAATAAAGCCTCAGTATTGTGGTCGAACTCTCGAAAACATTGCCCACAACGCACCATTTCCTTGGCAGATCTGAATATGTATGTGTCTGTTGCTAATAAGCTGGAGACGGCAGTGGATATCAAATATAACATTTTATTTTTGGTAATATTGTGTGCATACGCAAACTTAAACAATACAATTATCATGAGAGAAATAAAATCTTCTTTGATATATTATTACATTCGCAGGAATTTTATTTCTGTTGTTCATTTCCCGCACAGTTAAAAATTTGGTTTTTTCATCCAGTCATGACACGCATTTTTCATCGCCATCCACGATTATACAGATCTCATTGATACAAACCACCTGGATAAACGAAACATTAGACCCTAAAACACGCGCCCGATTCCAAGGAATTTACCTCTAGATCCCCTACGCTCCAAAAAAGTCACGCTCTAATGAATACCCCGCATCCGCCGAAGACGAAGTCATCATTTTGCTGCTCTTTGCCTTCGTAATGACCGTAATCCGTGCACCGTCTGTGTTTTCTCGCGGTCCCCGGGGCTGCAAAGAGACAAAGCGGGTGCGGCGGCTGCGCGGGCCGTAATGCCTCTTAATGGGCTGTTTTTAATGACTTAAGTGACACTTGCAGCGCCGCCCCGCCCGCCGTCTTCCGCTCACCTCGCGTCTTCCACGAGCTCCTGCCTGCCTCCTGGCGGCCGACTCTGACACCAGTGAACAAGTGCACGTTCATACTGTCAACAGAGTTGCGCTTTGATTGACTGTAGTGGCTTTAATCTATTCTTTGTGTAACTGGATGTTTGAAAGCTGTACTTGTAGTAATTAATGTTGCTACAGCAACGAACTCAAGTGCACAATGTTGTTGCACAACTACTGAGACGTGTGTATAAGTATCTCTTCCAAGTTCCTCATTCAATTGATTGATATTAGGTCGTGAATAAATTATATCTATGAATGTTTGGTTAATATGGATAAAACCGGTTAATACGTGATAGTAACCTGGCGTCCGTCAATTGTTTTATTAGGAAACTCGCTTCCGTTAAGGCGTTCGCGTTGCAGCGCCTTTGGCATGCTCATTCCACATTAACATTATTTGGGTTTCGAAGAGATAAAGGGGCCGGCTTAGGTGGCTCAGGGCATCCACTGATGTCACTGTAGTGCCTCTAACGGGGAGATCCTCGCCAAGTATTTCGACACTATCTAGATATCTTGTTCCAGCTCAGCCGCTGGAGGAGAGTTCTATGAACTGCTACTGATCGATGATACTATGGTTTCTCCGGTTAACACCAGGCGAATGCCGGAAAAGAACTCTAACAATCATCCACGGACTTCGCACAATCTTCCTTCCTCTTCCTTGTTCATACCTCACCCCTTAGACTCACTTTGACGTACATGCACTACTCTACCATACATGCCAAGAGACCAGTCAGGATCTTAGAGCTTGTCCCAGCTGGGGTGGTGCCCCGCTGTGGAAGATACCTGATTAGGGAAAACCCCGAACGGCAACGTGTTGTTCGGCCCCGTATGCCACCATCCAGTGGAGTACGATAACTGCCACATCCGCGATAAAACATGCACTTCACTTATGGGACTAATGTCCATAGAATGTGTCGCGCCTGGAAACACGAAGTAATCAATCAAGAGATTAAGGAGAAGAAAAAAGAGAAGACGCCGAAATATTAGGAGAAGATCAAAGAGAAGAAAGAGGAGAAGAAGCGAAAGATAAAAGAGGAAATGACTAGAGTGCCACAACATGGCCCCGACAAATAGTTAACAATTATAATTTTCGTATTAACATAACTAACTGAAATACATTTAAGTTGTTACGAACAAAACAAACATCCAGAATTTTCTTTTACATGTTGATCCAGCTATACTGCGGTTTTGACAGTTGCGTTTGAGGAGTATCAGCTGCCTCGGTGTCAACCAATCGGAAGGGTAAGCGCCACCATTATGACGTCACAGTAGTGACGTGTGAGGTCGCGATTGGACAAAACACAAAACAGCTGATAACCTTCAGACGCAACTCTGTGAGAGCCGCAGTGTAGTAGAGCTGTTCCGTCGGCGTGGGGGCTGGGCCATCGCCATGCGCGGCGCGGCGCGGGCGCTGCGCCTAATCGGGGGCCGAGCGCGGGGCGGCCGCCGCCTCCGGAAGGCGTGCGCGTGCCCAGGACGACACGAGGCCCCGCGCGGGCGCTCCACGGCGTCGTGCCACTGCGCGGTGGTGCATTTTCCCGAAATCCTGGCCAAAACCTCTCAAATGAAATCAATTAATATGTAAGTAGCGATTAATATGTAAGCGGCGATGGTGTAGCGGTTAGCGTATCGGACTGCTATACCCAAGTTTGCGGGTTCACACCCGGTCGAAGCCGTGGATTTTTAAGGGCGAAAAAATCCTTCGTACGCCTTCCTTCGGAGGGGAAGTAAAGCCGGCTGTCCCATGTTAGTACATTTACAGCATGTCAAAGATCCTCAAGCCTAAATGACGCCTCTGAGCTAAATTCAAAATCGCCTGTTTCGTCGCCCAAGTAATACCTTCTTTCTCCCATGATTGGTGAAAGGAGTGTAACGAAATTTGCGTGGTCAGGCGGAAGAGCAGGCCTCATGGCCTGAGTCTCGCCACGTAAAATAAGGCAAATTCAATTCAATTCAGTAATACCTACGGGTTTCTAAAATCAATTTTGTGAATTTCACAAAGTTTATATAGAAAAATGTATATTTATTGTATATTTCACAGATTTAAGCAGTGTATTATTCTGGTATTATGTTACCAGCTCCCTTACATTATAAAGATAATCCAAAATAAATTTGGTCGTCGTAGAAAACGTACTATAGCTCTCAGAGGTTTTGGCCCGGAAAATGCCAAAATGCACCACTGTGCACTGGTGCTGTTTCTACAGCAATTATTTGGTTGGTTGGTTGGTGATTCCGAGCGCGTCATTAGTTCCGTAAGTGTTTCTTCATGTTTCCCCTCAGGATTTGGCGGTGATTTCCCCCGACCGGGATGGCGAGATTCGGTGTCGACCTACCGTCGGTTAGCGGTGTTTCCCCCTAACCAGGACTCTTTCACCAGTAGAACACCGCCCCAGCCGGAACAAGCTCTAAGCTCCCGACCGGTCTCCCAGAATAAGCCGTAGTGTAGTGCATGTTAGTGTAAGTGTGTGTGAGTAAGGCCGCTAGAAATCTCCTCCAGATAGCGACTGAATTCGACCTAGCTGAAATGCTAGTGTCGAAAATCCTGCCGACGACAGGACTCGAACCTAGGACTTCCCGGTCAGAGGCGCTGCAGTGACATCAGTTCATGCACTGACCTACCGCCCTCGGTCGCAGTAGTTATTAATTGGAACGGTTACGAAAATGAAGAAGTCATACCAGATTAGGTGGCTCAGGGTATATCAATAGATGTCATTGCAGTGCCTCTGACTATGAGGGCATGGGGTTCGAGTCCCACTGGCGGCAAGACTTACGACACTATCTGGACAGCTAGGCGGATTTAGTCGCTGTCTGGAGGGGAATTCTAGTGCCCAGTAGCTCAAATCTGTGGTTTTCCGTGGTATCGTCGAGCAACGCACGGCGAATGCCGGAACAGTACTGTAACAAACGGGCTATGGACAGTGCGAGATCTTTCCTTCCTCTTTCTTTAATCCACAAAACTTTCTCATACACATGTACCCGTACAGGCACTGCACTACCACATATGCCGGGAGACCGGACGGGAGCCTAGAGCTTGTCCCGGGTGGGGCGTTGCGCCACATACAGGGGATACCTAGTTAGGAAACAAACCCGCCAGCCGACGAGTAGGTCGGAACTGGATCTTGCCATCCACCAGGAGAAGATCATCGCCACATCCCGCGATGAAAACATGCTCTACACTTGGGACTAATGAATTTAGCAATTGAATCAGAAATCTCCCGACCAGAATCACTGATCAATTACGAGTAAGTAATAAAACCCACTTTTTTAGTAGAAGCAAATATATGTTAATTTTCATCATTTCATTGCAATACTTACTTGAAATAACTGAAGTATTGTGTGGATGTAGATTGTGTTAATATATAATACAAATTAAGGCGACGGCCATGTAACTTCCACTTCAAATGCTCTGCAAGCGAACTCTATTTTCTAAGGCCTCGGCCACTTTTCATGATGCTCTCTTGCAGCCTTCGAGTTATAAGGAACCAATAACAATGTAAGTGATATTATTCAGTTCATAAACTAAATTGAAACACATAAAGTGGAAAGCTTTGAAGTAAGCCGTCACAACCACGATTTCTGGTTTCCTCGACTTTCCAGACATGCGAAATAGTATAATTTTTAAGAAATAACAAGACCATGCGAGAGTCATAAACGAGATTGAAATTAACTGTTATCTACTGTATAACTCCAAACATCGTACGTTCAGCACTTTGCCCCTCTGTTTATCAAGTGTTTATTGTACAATAATCACGAGTAACACAGAAAGTAAAATGTTGAGAAGGAAACGTAATAGCACCATGAATAGTTGTTTTCGAGCTTGGGCTGTTAAATTCCATTGATCGTTTTCAATCCAATCAGGACTTTACTACCGCAGTTAATTACACACATTCTTTTTTTTTGGGGGGGGAGATGCGTGTGAGTTCATTAAACGCTGTGGCTGCGGTCCGCGCTCTGCCCACGAGGAGCGCCCGTGCGTTTACGACGCGACGTCGCGCAGCACGCGCTGCCCCTCCCCCCTCCCGCACGAGCGTTCGCGGCGAGCGGCCACGCTTTTACGACGTGCGGTCGATGGCAGCTCAGCGTTTCGCACGCGGCCCCGACGACGCCCGCGGCGCCACACCCCACTCCTCAGGCCGCCTCGCCCCTTCAGTCCCTCCTCACCCCTTTCGTCCCGCCTCGCCCTGGCCCGCCCTGGCCCGCCCTGGCCCGCCCTGGCCCGCCCTGGCCGCCCTGGCCCGCCCTGGCCGCCCTGGCCGCCCTGGCCGCCCTGGCCTGCCCTGGCCCGCCCTGGCCGCCCTGGCCCGCCCTGGCCCGCCCTGGCCCGCCTGGCCGCCCTGGCCGCCCTGGCCGCCCTGGCCGCCCTGGCCCGCCCTGGCCCGCCTGGCCGCCCTGGCCGCCCTGGCCCGCCCTGGCCGCCCTGGCCGCCCTGGCCCGCCCTGGCCCGCCCTGGCCCGCCCTGGCGCCTGGCCCGCCCTGGCCGCCCTGGCCCGCCCTGGCCGCCTGGCCGCCCTGGCCCGCCCTGGCGCCTGGCCGCCTGGCCGCCTGGCCGCCTGGCCGCCCTGGCCCGCCCTGGCCGCCCTGGCCCGCCCTGGCCCGCCCTGGCCCGCCCTGGCCTCGCCTGGCCGCCCTGGCCCGCCCTGGCCGCCCTGGCCCGCCCTGGCCCGCCCTGGCCGCCCTGGCCGCCTGGCCCGCCCTGGCCCGCCCTGGCCGCCCTGGCCTGCCCTGGCCCGCCCTGGCCCGCCCTGGCCCGCCCTGGCCCGCCCGCCCTGGCCGGTGCCGTCAGCCACCAAACTCCCAGCTGTCTCGTCCCGCCCCATTCCTTGTCTCAAGTCTTGTTCCCATCCTTCCTGTCAAGCCTCGCCCAGCCCCGTCCATTTCTGTTCGTCCCGTCCCGCCCCGATTCACTCTGACACTTTCATTCCACCCCTCTCGACGTGGTTCCACTACGTCTCCACTACTTCCTTCTCTGCTCTAACCTTCCCCATTCCCGCCTCCTCCACTCCACCCCACCCATGTAGTTCAGGCAACAAAAAATTCCCAGCGCCCTCGACCTCTCCCTCACTTCCCAAGCCTCGCCCCATCTACTCCGGCCCTTCAACTGTGCCTCCCCCCCCCCTTGCCCCAGAACGTTTCGAAGACTTTTCCCTTTTCCTCTCATCTTTTCCACAACCTATATTATCTTCCCTCTTCTCTCCGTCATGCACCGTTTTGCCCTGTTCTCTCAATTTTATCCCGTCCTTCCTGTCCTGTCCCATTCCATCCGCCTGCCTCCCCATCCTCTCGACATTGCTCCACTATAACCTTCCCCTGCTCTCCCTCCGACCCCAAAATTCCCTCCCCTCCTGCCCCCCCTTTGAGATTGCCCCCCTTCCAGTTCACTCCCTCCTCGTGTCAACACGCGTCAGTCCGGCAGCCTGCGTTTCGCTCCACCGCAGCCACACCTCGCCCCGTCTCGCTCCACTCCCTCCCCTTCCGCTCCCTTCCGACCCGTTCCAGACCCTCCCAGCTGGCCCTCTTCCTCCCGAATCCACCACCTCCTCCTCCTCCTCCTCTTGCTTCTCTCCGTCTTGGCCCTCGCCCACCCTTCTCGTACACTCCACATACGTTTTCGCCACTTCATTCATTCCACATTTGTGGAGTGAATTTCTTTCTCGGATAAAGCAATGAACGATGAAAAAGACACAATTTTGTTGATATCTCTGAATTTTTAAAATTGCAAAAGTTCAATTTTATCGGCGTCTTTCTACAACTACAATACTGAATATACACATTCTACTTAATAAATATGTGCTTCAAAGATAGATCTTTAAATAAGGTTATATACAATGTTTTGAAAATATGAGAGTTTTCGTGTATTTTGCGTGAAATAAGGGAATTTTAAAAACTAGATTTTCTCGCTTATAAAAAGTGCGCAGTCCTCATTTTTTGGCAAACTCTCTGTAATTTTGATAATTGAAGTAGGAAGAAATGTTGGCGTCGTCCAGCAACTACAATATTGAATCTAGAGATGTTTTCCAAAGAGCTGGTTAGAAACTTTTGCAGTAGAATATTGCGTATCTTTACAAACAATGCGAGAAAGTATGTGGTGTTGTAGCATACTAGTTTCACAACCTTTTTGTATCAAATTAAAACTTCAAGCATTCTCGAGAGGTAGAAACCATTTGGATGAACAAATAAATTCCGTGGGATATTTTGTGATTTCCACTTCACGTTGTCGTCAGTCAATGTAAAAAATTGTAACTGTAGCACAATTTCATCGTGAGGGCCTGCCTTCATGTCCTTTCACCAAAAACTCATTCGTTATAAATAAATAAAACATTTTTCTAAACAAATTTGGCATAAATTATCTAAAAAACCTTTTTTACAAAAACATAAATATGAGATAGAAATTTACTAGGAGAAGACACAATGTTCACAGGTCGTAGCTACAAGTGAGACGAATACTCTGTATGGATGAAAAGGAAAAAAATCTGAACTTCAAAAATAACATTAAAAAAGTTCTCCAATCTTTCGTCGAATCACAAGCTTAGATAGTGAGGACCCTCAAACCGGTTCACGTGTTTTCGGTCAGGAGGAGCAACGTTTATCGTAAGTCGCATCGGGCATAAACTGAAGAAGCCCAATGCACATCTTCGCGAGGAAAATGCTCTCAATGAGATTACATTCGCAAGTGGCAGCTCTTTCGCCCTCTGGCTGCTGAGCCACCCCATCTTTAAGGTCCACTTTCTGCGCACATGTTAATCACAATACTGGTCGAACTTGTTCTGCAGTTCGTTTTTTGCAAAATGAAGCAAGGGAATCTTCTGAGAACCAACTTGAGATTTGTTTCAGTAGAATGCTTTGAAATTCTTTATTCGAGTTGAAAACAGGAGAGAGATGAGAACATACCTTTTGACATGAATGAAAAACATATCGCATAATTTACTACGTACAATAGTATGATCATTTAAAATCATGACGACACTCAAATATTACTATATAACTTGAAAGTGAAGTGTTAGATAACTTATTTCCGAATAAACATAGCTTCCGTTCAGCATACAACACAATATATGGCTTACAAATAGCTTCCGTTCAGCATTCAGCACAATATATAGCTTACAATTTGATCTTGCGAATGCTCTAATACACAGCCATGTGGCAAACAAGGAAACTCACATTACGAATCTTTTTTTCAGTAACTTGAAAATACTTAAATTAGAAATTGCACATCGTAATCTCATTGAGAAAATAAATCATTTTAAAAGTTTGAGAGCCTGTAAATTTTCTGGACAAAACGTAACTTTCGGCCAGCTTCCGTTCAGCCTCCACCACAAAACATATCTCACAACGTGACATTGCGAACGGTCATACTCCGTAAAGCTGCCCCTTTAGTCGCGTGTCCTACAAGCTCCCGTAAACCTGTTGCGGCAACAAGCGCCGCTCATGGGACGCGGCGGTTGACGCGGGGATTACAACGCTTGTCTGCCCCTGACACGATAACCATCAGCGGCGCTGTGCGATCAACGGTGAAGGATCCCGACCGGGGGGCGGCCAATTTGAAGCAGGAGCTTGTGCGACGGAGATCGCGGGCCTCTGGAACAACCTGGCTGACCGCACGCAATTCCAGTCACGTCGCACCTGCTGCGATGCTCAGCAGCAACATCGTTGCCTTTGGCGGACCCAGGGTTCGAGTCCCGGCGGTGGCAGGATTTCTGAAACTAGCTACGAAGTTGAGTCGAATTCATTCAGTAAATGGAGAAGAATTCTAGCGACTGGCTATACTGATCCGTAGTTTTCCGTGGTTCCTTCGATCAAAACTAGTCAAATGCCCGAGCAGTACTCTAACAAACGGGCCACGGACTGCGCGCGATCTTTCCTTCCTCCTTTGCTCCTCCTCATTACTCACATACACTTACACTTACGTGTACTACATTACAACGCAGATCGGGGGACCGGTCGAAGGTCAGAGCTTGTCCCGGTTGAGGCGGTGCCCCGCGCCCGGAATCAATACTCGTCCACTCCAAATATAACCAGGCGGATAGGTTCGGAATAAACACATAACCAGGCGGAGAGGTTCGGAATAAACCCCTTCAAAAAATATTATTATTCATATCAAAAGGTGTTTAAATATACCTTTATTCACGAGTCAGGAAGGTTAGACCCCGACCGCGAAAGCCATACAGATGTAATTCGCGTGAGTTCATAAAACTGTTTAATATCTCATTATGAATTTTTAAACTTGATTAAAGTTTTAATCACATTGTTTGTACGGTAAATAACCGCTTTATTACCGTTCTGTTTTTCTTTAGTCAATCATGTTTACGATGTTTGGATATTGTTGCCATTACAGCGTCCAGACATTTATTCCTCTGGCATTGAAGAAATAAAGTGTATCTTTATCACAGGAAAAAAATGTTATTAAAGTCATTGGTCAATAATTTAATTAAAAATCCATTGTGATTATATCGTTGAAATGTTAAAACAATGTAAAATAATTTCCTATGCATGTTAAACAAATTTTATGAACCAATTACACTGATTTTTCAGATATTTGGTGTTAGGGCGTAGATATTAAAGAACATTAAAGCGTAATAATTAGTTGCATGTACGAGTGTGTATGAAGTTGTCTTTATTAAAATAAAATATTTTAGTAACGACGTTGATAAAATATGATAATTTTTGAGACTCTAAATAGCATTAGAATAAAGAAAAAAATAAATATAATGATTTTTCTTTTTTTATAAAATATGGTATATCAAAAATTAAGTCTTGGTTTCAATAATGTAGGTTCGTTTCTGAATAAACATGATGTATACAAATAGTACTCATACACGATGTAGTCACCCAAGTACATACTAATGTACGAATAAGTATCCGTAAGTCTATGACTTACGGATCGGACGAGTCAGGCGAATTGGTGACGGTTGACACGTGCCGTGTGCGCATTGATCGATTCGTTGGTCTGCATACGCTGCTGCCACAGAGAGCACAAGAAGCACCAAAGTGTCTTTGTGATAACGCATACATAGACTACTGCGTTTCACTAAATGAAGATTCTGCATATCAGGTATTTTTCTATCCAATTGGGTCTATTCAACAATGTCAAATTGATGAAGTTTGTTCACAAAATAAGAAAACTCAACTTAACACATTTCATTCATTAGATTAAGAATTCCGAACTTCCTTTAATTTTAAAAATAATGTGTTAGAAACGTTTCACAACATATATTGGTTTCTCCGTAAACGATTTGCAATCAAACACACACAGTACCTTTTTAATTTCACATTTCTGTCTCATACAGTACCTTCTAACGCAATCTGTTCACAATTTGAAAAAAAATCCATTCTTGGGTGCTCCATTCAAAATATTTTCAGAGATCCACTTCTGTGACACCAAATTTCCCTCAAACGCTTTGTTTTAAAACGAAATGGTGATAACACTGATTTTACGAAAATCTATAAACACGTTTAATCTTCCAACACATTAAATAGTGTTTTCCTCCGGGAAACAACCGTTATCGCGTATCATTGATCTGGTCGAACAGTTTAGAGCTGGGTTTGGATGAATGCATAAGCGGACTAAGAGCGTGCTGGGTATTTTACATATTATATTTGTTTATAAATATGTAAAAATTTATTTAAATTTCTGGAGGGGAAATGGTCCGCTATATAAACACATTACTGTGCCAACGTTTTTGAACTTTATTGTTCCTTCATCAGGACTTCGTTAGTTCAGTTTGTAATTATCTACACCGGTGTCTTATGACACCGCTACACGGCTTCCGGAAACATCACCACATAACATTTCTTCTTTCCACTCAGTTTCCATAAACGTTGGGGAGGAAACAATAAAATTCAGAAAAGTTAGAAAACTAACGTAGGTTTGTATTTGACGAATTCTCTATAAGAAATAAAAGAAATTGATAACTCTGTGATCGTCAACTTAAGAATATTTATGAATAAAATGTTTATGTTGGTACATTGTGTTTTAAATGGGACCAAATCATTCAAAAAATTCTAGAGATAAAACAGCAATTATTGAGTTACACTTATTTCTTTTATGATTCGATTCACACTTTTGGAATCCTTTTCAATAACAGTCTTATCTCTAATATCTGAAAAACTGTAAATATATATTTCCAGATGCAAACGACACACGTAGAAAATTTAATATGTAAACGTATTTTTAATTACAAACTTAATATATTATTTTCAATTACCTTTATACATATGTTGAATACCCTAATGTCAATAAATGGACCCTTCTTTTAGACATGAGAAGAGTCGATATGATGTTATTGCCCTCGTAATGTGGCGATTTCGTGGACATCCGAGGCCACTCGCGTCCGCGAGCACGTGTTCCTACCAGGTGTTGGGCGAGCGGCGGGACAGGCCGAAGGCGACGGAGAAGCGAAATGAAATTACTCAGGAAGACAAGCGTTTGGTAAAGATTTTAATGCTGCTTGTTCGGAAAAACCTCATGCAGAATTGTCTTCGCTTTACCAAACGAATTTTCCTTACGAAGTTTTGGAGTATGTTCCTCGTTTCAGCATACAGGTCACAAATGTGCCTAAGATTGTAAACTCACCCTAATTTGTGTATGAATGAAGTTTTGTCGACAATCAGACCATTTGGAATAGTTATTCAATATCATTTTATTCTTAGATTGAAAATTCGTTTTGAAAATGTATATTTCCCTATTTAGCATCATTCAAATGTAAGTTTCTAAAATTGGCAATTATATATTTTTAAGAATTGCTTAAGAATCTCGCAAAGAACCACTTCACGAAGAGAAATGAAAATCACAATTCATTAATTTAAATGGAAAATCATTTTGAGAAGTTTCTTCTTCGACAATAGTAATTCTCACGAACTTAATTCTGCGAGAATATGAACAGTTGATATTTCCACCAAAAACATCCGTTGAAAATGGTTATTTTATAAGGCTTTATATGGGTTCTAATAATTAGCGACGTCAAAAAGTCTGAGAGACTTTGGCAAGAGGCATTGGTTGCCCGAGATCGCCAGTTAATGCCTGCGGTACATACAAATTTATATTTTACTAATTTAATGATTCAAATTTTATTTTAAACTCATTTTATAATTAACTAAATGTTGATGTGACTCTGTCTTTTCATATTTCACTACTATAACTGCCTTTCATAATTCCCTCTCATAATTCCCTCCGTAAGAGAACACGTAGCATCATTCAACTGTTTTCATATTTCCCTCGTAACAACAATCCTCTCGATCCAGGTAAGTGATGCAGTGTAAAACGAGCTCTGTATCGAAGGAAATAACAAGCAATAACGTATCGATAAAAAATGAACATATCAACTAGGGTGGTGCAGTGTTGGAAAGGAAGAGGTGCGAGTCGAGTGACCAAGAAGACAGCGTGAATTATAACGCGGCCATTACTCAACTCGAGAATTGATCGGGATACTACGCGAGAATTGCAGAGGGTTACGCGAGAACTGCTCGCCCTGAGCTCGGGTGAAAGAAGCGGAAGACCGCAATGGTAACGGAAGGTGAGGCGGCTCAAATAGGCACTTCATTGCATTAAAGTATAAATTAATTCTCTGGAAGAAATGGGATTGTTTACAACCATCAGTAGATCGGAGCACTAACTTAATACTGCGACATATTACATAACATATTCGCTGAAATGCAGTACTTAAATTATTTTAATACATTGAAAAAAAGGTTTGTTTGTTATAAAAATAGTGGCATAAAAGATCGTATTCGATGAAGAAGAGAAATGACACGGATATGGAGTTCTGAAAACAGGATCTTCATTAAATAAAATTAAATTAAAAGCATAGTTATTAAACATCAATAAATAGTGTTTAAGATCATTAGTAGTAGAACACACCAACATTAATTCTTTGTAAATATGAGTAATACTTAATATTCCCGCTAAAAAGACTAGTCGAAAAGGATTTCAATCTGCATACTCCAGAGAGTAAAAAAGAAGAGTTGCAAGTTGAGAGACGAAGTAACGGAGCTTCGTAAAGGTAAAATTCACTAATTTAAATGAACGCGGACAGCACAACACGCCCACTTAAAAACTGCATGCATACGAAAGATCTGCGCTGCGTAGTACGCATGTTGATAAACATTTGTACGCATGTGGAGCATATAATAATAGATTTAATAGTCAACGAGCAGACAAAACCACGAACAAGAAAAATATCCATTTAAATGTAAAACACTAATGATACGATACGCTAACTTAAATCATATATGCACACATAGTGTCTCCGCTGAAAACATTTCTTGGCGTAGTTTGGAACGCGGGTGATGCAGAAAGTAAAAGGACGAGGCGAGAATTGGGGTGAACGGTGATAAAAAAACTATGTCACGCGCGAAATCAAGCGAGTTCGAATGTGATGAATAAGAGAAATGTAATTGCAAATACTCGAACACATACTTTATTGAATTAAATTAAAGGCATCATTGATTAATTTCAACGTAGGGAAGATTAAGAGCTCAATTAATGCCATGAAAAACGAACCTAATCCTCCATGAATATAACCACATAACATCTCTGCCAAATACACTTTTTGTTTATTTATTTATTTAGTCAAAAAACAGTCAAAAATTGTATGTGACGTATGGGGGAGAAAATCATCTGCGCACGCTTTCTTGAGTTTCAGAGTCCCTTTCCAACAATTTAACTATTAAAGTTGAAAGATGGAAAATAACAATAATGATAATAATAATAATAACAAATTTAAGGAAACGAGGGATTAACATTTCAAAAACTAGATATTTTCGTTGCCAAATTATAGAAAACTTATTTTTAACTGTAAACGAACGAACCGATTTGACTTGCAGAAAACTTTTCAACGAAAGTGCTCTGAGGAGTGAAAGAAAGAGGATTAACTCATATGGCAAAAAGGAAAACACGACAAAGACTAAATTCATCAATTTAAATGAAGAACACACGACGCACAACTTAATACTGTATTAAAAAAAAAAAAAAATTGAAAAACGCCAATCTCCGCTAAACCGTCCTCGAGGGGGTGGCCAGCGCCCAAAGCAAGGGGTGCGTGTGGGGGTGGACGGCGCGTGGCGCGGCTCCCACCTGAGAGTGCGTGCGCGCGGGCGGGAGCTGGGCGGCGGCGTCAGCGGCGGCGACGAAGCAGCCTCGGAGCGCGTCTGCAGAGCGTTGCGAAGCGGCGGCCTGACCTAGGCACTGTGCGGGCCGGTGCGTCCGACGCGGCGCGGGGCCGCGCGGCGGGAAGCAGCCCCGCCCCGTCCACCCGCCCGCCCGCCCGCCCGCTCGCCCGCCGCCGTCGCCGCCCGCGGGTGCCCCCGGTCAGCGAACCTGCGGCGGAGGTGGCGACGGCGACGGTGAGGGCGGTGGGGTGGATGACGGCGGAGGTGGTTGCGGTGGTGTTGAAGAGGGGGAGGCGGTGGCGGACGACGTGGTAGTGGTAGTGGCGGTGCAAGGGACGCCGGCATGAGTGGTAGTGGCAGTAGCGGTGGCGGTGGCGTTGGATGGTGCAGTGGTGGTAGTGGTAGTGGCAGTGGCGGTTAAAGGGTGGTGGTGATGGAAGAGGCGGTGGCGCTGGCGCTGGCAGGGGCGGTGGATGGTGCGGTGGTGGCAGTGGTGGTGGAAGGGGCGGCGGCGGTGGTGGCAGTGGCGGTGGAGGCGGCGGTGGGACAGCGGAAGCGGTGGCAATGGCGGGGCGAAGGTGGTGGAAGGGGGCGGCGGGGTAATGGCAGTGGCAAAGGAGGTGGCGATGGGACGGCAGAAGCGGTGGTAGAGACGGTGGAAGGGGCGGTGGTAGTGGCAGTGGCGGTGACGGGCATCGTGCGCGGATCGCACCTGTCCCGCCAGGGTCCCCCCTCCGCTCCCGTCCTGGCCCCGCCCCCGCGCCCGCGCCGCCGTCGTGAACGACAGCGAACCAGATCGCGAACGACGCGCAGAGAGAGACGAAGTATAGGTTAGGACACTCAACTACCAATTTTCGCTTTATGCGGAGTACGTATTCATGCTTCTGACACATTGTAACCTTGCTAATGCTCCCTTAGTAATTTGAAAGAAACGATAGCCTCATTAAGATACTGAAAACTCCAAACTCAAAACTTTACGATTCCGAGTTATGTTACCAGAAAATCTTAAAATAGAATGACTATTGAAGTAAGAATTCTGAAAAAATATCAAATTTTTAAGATGGCTTTATAATTAAAAATTTTATTTATAGTAAAAAGTTTTCAAAATTTTTATTCAAGTATTGATGTCCTCATCACCATATACCTCAACATAATGGAAATGTAATAAATGTTGTAGTGGCATTGCTACTTGTTTGATAGTCTCCGAACCTCTTTCTCGCAATAATATTTGCCCAACAATATTTACTACCTCCTTCGAGAATTACAGCATTCGATTATTTTATTAAGCTTCCGCCTCGGAGAGTAGGGAATTGTTTGATTGATTGATTTGTTCGTATTTCCGGGCGCGTCAACTGCTTTGGTCATTAGTCCCGTTAGTGTAGTGCATGTTTTTTGTCGGGAGATGGCGGTGATCTTTCCCCGCTGGATGGCGAGATCCGGCGCCGACCTACCGTCGGCTAGTGGGGTTTCCCCCTAACCAGGACTCTCCCACGAGCGAGGCACCGCCCCAGCCGGGACACGCTCTAAGCTTCCGACCGGTCTCCAGGAATATGTGGTAGGGTAGTGCATGTTAGTGTAAGTGTGTGTGTGTGTAAGAAAACGATAGGACAAGGAATAGGAAGGGCAGATCGGGCGCGGTCCGTAACCCGTTTGGTAGGGTACTGCTCCGGCATTCGCCTAGTGTTGACCGGAGAAACCACGGAAAACTACCGATCAGAGCAGCCGGCCGCTAGAATTCTCCTCCAGACAGCGACTGAATTCGACCTAGCTGAAAAGCTAGTGTCGAAAATCCTGCCGCCATCAGGACTAGAACCTAGGACCACCCGGTCAAAGGCGCTGCAGTGACATCAGTTGATGCACTGAGTTACCGCTCCCGGTAGTAGGGAGTTGTGTTATATTCTTAGGAAGCCTCGTTTCTCCGTCGGTTGTTCCATCGCTTTGAAAAGCCATTGACGCGTGCACGGTGCACGTGGCGCGGAGCGGAGACGTCAACGGGCGCCGGGGGAAGCGGGGGGGGGGGCGTGGGCCGCGCCGAGATGCGGAGGCCGATAGGTGCGGAGCGCATTGTCCCCGCTATGGGCAGGCGGAGGACGGAGGAAGAGGACGCTTCGGCGCCATCGGAGCCACGCGCCGCCCGCCACGCCCACCCCAATTCACCACACGATCACTCGCCGTATAGTTACTTAGAGCCAATTGATTGACTGCGCGTTAACTGGTAAGCACATAGTTCCCATAAGCGTAGCGCATATTTTAACGGAGGAAGCGTTGATCTTCCCCCGCTGGATAACGATATCCGGCGCCGACATACACTAGAACTGCGGGTTTCCTTGGAATTGATTGATTGATTACTTCGTGTTTCCGGGCGCGTCAACTGCATTGGTCATTAGTCCCGTTAGTGTAGTGCATGTTTTTTTCGCGGGAGCTAGTGGTGATCTTCCCCCGCTGGATGGCGAGATACGGCGCCGACCTACCGTCGGCTAGTGGGGTTTCCCCCTAACCAGGACTCTCCCACCAGCGGGGCACCGCCCCAGCGTGGACAAGCTCTAAGCTCCCGACCGGTCTCCCGGAATATGTGGGAGTGTAATGCATGTTAGTGTAAGTAAGTGTGTAAGAGGAGAGGATAGGACAAGGAAGAGGAAGGACAGATCGCGCGCTGTCCGTGGCCCATTTGGTAGGATACTGCTCCGGCATTCGCCCGGTGTTGATCGGAGAAACCACAGAAAACTACAGATCAGAGCAGCCGGCCGCTAGAATTCTCCTCCAGACAGCAACAGAATTCGACCTAGCTGAAAAGCTAGTGTCGAAAATCTTGCCACCGACAGAACACGAACCTACGACCTCCGGGTCAGAGGCGCTGCAGTGACATCGGTTGATGCACTGAGCTACCGCTTCCGGTGGTTTCCTTGGAAGGTATCTCGCACCAGCGTGACACGGCGCGAGTCGAGACAAGCTTTAAGCTCCAGACTGGTCTCCCAACATGTGTTATTATGTACTGCATGTGTTTGTGCGTGTGTGTGTATAAGTAAGGAATGAACTTGGCACAAGGAAAGGGGAGGAAATATTGCGCGCCGTCCATGATCCGTTTGTCAGGGTACTGCTCCAGAATTCGCCTGGTGTGAATCGGAGAAACCACGGAAAGCTGTCTATCAGACGTTCTGGCCGCTAGAATTTTCCATCAGACACCGGTTGAATTCAACCTGGCTAGTGTTAAAAATCCGGCCATCATGAGCACTCGAACCCTAGGACCTCCTGGTCAGAGGTAATTACAGTAACATCTATTAGTGATTTAAGTCGGCACAAAATGAGGACAATAGTAATGACGTTTAAAAACAGAAATTGATTTTTATATCGCTTTGTTTGTTTTTAAATGGTCTTACTACGAGGCGTATTCAGAAAGTAATTTTCTCTTGATCGTGAACGAAAAGGATACACAAATTCTTGGAAAAGTTTATTGTACCAGATTCAGTTTAGGTTGCGCTATTTCTCCACGTAATCACTACCATAATTGATACATTTGTACTGCGTATTAATATTTAGATCACTGTTCCGTAGCAGTCTCTCGCCGCGGTAAAGATACCAGTGTTCGACAGCCACCTTCAATTCTGCGTCGCTGTGATATGTGTAATGCTGGCCGGACAGGAATTTCCGGAAGTGTAGGGAAAAATGGAAGTCGCTTGGTGGCGAGATTCAGTTTGTAGAGTGTATAATAAAACACATTCCAGGGGAAAGGCTGAAGAAGATCAATTGTTAGCTGAACCGCGTGGGGTCCATCGTATGGTCCATCACTCTACAGTTCATCCCCATTGAGTTTCATATTTTCTCATAGCCCAAGAAATGCCTGTTCCTTTCGCATTATATACATCACAGTGGCGCAGAGTTACATGTGATTGACAAACACTGGAATCTTATCTCAGGCGGCAGCCTTCTGTGACACAAGGATACAATTATTGATCCCACAAAATGACAAATAATTGAATTCTGATGGTGATTATGTGAAAAACCAGTTTAATGTTCTTTAATTGTTGTAATACCGTTTTTTGACAACCTAGGAAAACGTACTTTCTAAATGCGTCTCTTGTTTAATAAACTACATTACAGGTGGTATTAGAAATTTAATCTAAAATGAGTCTTGCTTGAATCCTTAATTTATAAACAAGTGTTCCTATTTTTATTACCAAAAAGCCCTTATTCTCAAATGAGTTGGAACAAGTCACCAAACTTTCGTATAAGGGAGGCTAAACGCTCTCCTAAATATACCTCACTCGGTCGTCTCTTTATCTGTTTCTTTTGTTTTCATATGCGGCGCTCACTTTTACTTCGGAAAACGATGACAACGATTTTCCCGAATATTTTGAATTATATATGCAACACATATTTTGTACTACTAAAACGTCCGTCAAAAAATCGGCATTCCACAGCAATGTACAATTACGAACGATCTCGAAAGCTCCCAAATGAATGTTGGAAGAATCAGTACTTCTTTAGTGAGTGAGTGTACTCTTTAGGAACTCAACCACTAAACAACTGATGCAAATGACACGTGGCTTATCAGTTTAGGAATTACTCATTCCGAGTAACGACTCAAAAACGCGGATATCTTATTTTATGCAATAAAAGTGCATTTCAAGATATATTATTTAAATGTAAAATTCTTTGTTTAAAAGTTAGTAATGTAAAAACATTGTGAGTATAACAAAGAGTGTTATAAGTAAACGGAAAGGAACCCTTGGAATTCAGCGATTGTCGTCTCGCATTCAACATGCACTACTTAATTCGTGCACGCACCCACATACACTCGTCTACTTATCGTAGTGATTTTAATAAACTCCTGCTAAATAGTTGTAGTGATAATATCAGAACAAACCAAATCACACGTGAAAACTGCCCATACCTGCAAACAATGAATACAATATATTCTTCGGTCTATTGAATAAGACTATCGCGGTATGGTCAAATCAGTAGAATAGACGAGGGAAGGGTCCCAAAATATTTTTGTGTACCAGCTACAAAGGTGTGTAGGAAAAAGGAGAAGACTACGGGTAACCTGGATTTAGATCATAGAAAGAAACTGAAATAGCAAGACGCCCATCAGGTGCCCGTTTAAGACTGCCTGAACCAGGAAGATGCCCTAGACATTGATCTGATTTTTTATTATAATCCCCAGCCCTTAAGCCTTTTCGGCCGCATGGATGGTTTAACAGATGCGTGATAAGTGATCAAGAAATGATTATAATGATGTTAGAGCGATGAAAGGTAGGAGAAATAGAAGAACGCTCGAGAAAACCTTCCTCGAACTCACTTGATCCACCACAAATTTTTCATGGATCGATCGAAATTTCAACACACTTTCTTAGTTAAAATATGGACCGAGATCGATGGCTCAGTGCATCAACTGATGTCACTGCAGCGCCTCTGACCGCGAGGTCCTAGGTTCGAGTCCTGACGGCGGCAGGATTTTCGACACTAGCTTTTCAGCTAGGTCGAATTCAGTCGCTGTCTGGAGGAGGATTCTAGTGGCCGGCTGCTCTGATCGGTAGTTTTCCGTGGTTTCTCCGATCATCACCAGGCAAATGCCTGAGCAGTACCCTACCAAACGGGCCACGGACCGCGCGCGATCTGTCCTTCCCATTCCTTGTCCTATCCTCTCCCCTTACACACACATTTACACTAACATGCACCACACTACCACATATCCCGGGAGACCGGTCGGGAGCTTAGAGCTTGTCCCGGCTGGGGCGGTGCTCCGCTGGTGGGAGAGTGTTGGTGAGGGGAAACCCCACTAGCCGACGGTAGGTTGGCGCCGGACCTCGCCATCCAGGGGGGAAGATCACCGCCATCTCCCGAGAAAAAACATACACTACACTAACGGGACTAATGACCAGAGCAGTTGACGCGCCCGGAAACATGAATCAATCAATCGATCAATCAATCAATCTTATCCTTCCCTTCTGCCATTTCGACATGCGTCGCCGGTTGCATACTCAGGATGTCTTGCAAACAAACGAGTTCACACTTACCTACTAAGATAGTCCTCCACAAGCCGAGTAACAGCCCAGTCCGCACCCCAATCTTTAGTGTCCATAAGGTATTAATTTCGAGATCGCGCGGTGTCGGATTGTTGACTCAAGGTAAGTAGCAGGGTCGGTGTGACCATTTTATCTGAATGAGAATTCAGGCTGCCCATATCGGTTATTTTCATGGTTTCGTCCGATAAATTCTGGTAAAATACGGAAGCAGTCATCACACAGTGAGCAACGAACAACGCGCGATACTTTGCTTCCTCATACTCTTCACAATTCAAATTCTTGGAGAAGAGCGATTTCTTCTTCTTATCTTATTTTAGTGACAGTCCTATCGCATCATTCCACATTCACTCCACATCTGCAATTTCAAATCTTTCAATCCTGCTCTTCTTCTTCTTCTCACCATCCCCCATAAGGCTACTCGTACACCATTCGTCCTCGCAGTTCTAACCTTTCGACTACCAGAACATTGAAAGAGTAAATATCTACCGTATTGCAATCGCATGGCATGTCCTTAGCCGTGAAGCTCTTGCTTCTGCTTTCCTGCACAAAACATCTGCATTCTTTCCCAGTGCGTCGGAAACGAATTATCCTCAATTGTTATTAACCATCAAATATTTTTCTAAAGAATAGCAATATGAACACCACATTGGTTTAAATGCCAACTTACAACTATATTTTCCCTCAAATTAACTGTCGTGACCGCCCGCACGCATTTGAAGGAGCCGCCGCCGAGTGAGGTCAGCGGGGCGTTACCGCCCCTGGTGGGAGAGGAAGGCGACCGGTGCGAACCGGCCTGGACTGTCCGCGTGCGGCCGTCACACCCGAGCAAGCGGGTAGGGACTCGCCACCGGCCCTACTCCGCAGCTAGTCGGCGGGCCGCTAGCCCTAGCGGGCTATAAGAGGGCTCCGACGCGACGCCACGGCAGATAGCGAGCGACGGTGTTAGTGATTGGATACTGGCGAGTGACTTGGTGAGCGAAGAGTGGAGATTAGCTACGATGACGACCTGTGCAACGAAAGTGGAACTCTCTTGTGGATATTTGACGACTCGACTGATTTGGGACTTCTTCTGGACAACGATAACACGGCTTTGGTACGTTCTTCTGGTGATACGGAACTTCGGTAATTTTACCTGCTCTTGAATAAAAATTATTTTATGAATTCTTGCCTTTTGATTGGATACTCATTAACCAAATGATTCGACTTTACAATTGTCGAAATACCCCAGTCTTTTGTATTATGACCACTGCCCTGTTGCATTATGAACTTGTCAAATTCTCTTATCTGCAAAATGGCACCCTATAAACAAAAAGTCCATTTCGATGACAGCGAGGACCACGTGTCTACCAGAAAGCGAGACGTGTCTGTTGCCGCCTGCCAGCGGAGGGAAGAGGCCTCCTAACTGCCAGGTGCGGCTGGAACCTGCTCGCGGAGCGCCGCCGCCGGTGCGACCTGCCAATTGGCGGCGCGACGTACTGCCCGGCGCGGCTGATGGCGCGCACGGACCCGCCCGCCCAGCCCGCCACCTGCGGAGGCAGCGGCCACTGCCACCCTCCACCCCCGCACTCCACGTCCACGCTTCATCGCCTTACCAACCACCACGTCCACCTTCGTTACCATCTTCAATATCCGTCGACATTTTCGATCTCTGCCTCTTCCAGCGGCCTCTATCTCTCTTTACCTCCACCCTCCTTCTTTTCTCCACTCCACCTCCACTACACTTCATGTCCTCCTCCACCTCCATCCTCAATCCCTAACTTCACCGTCCATCTCCACCTCCTTTCCGTCTACACCTCCTCTCTAGCTCCATCTCCACTCTCAGTCTACACTCTCCACCTTTACCCTCCACATCAACAGCGTGGGAGGTGGGTCAGGGCATTAACTGATGTCAATGCAGTGCCTCTGACCGGAAAGTCCTGGAGTTCGAGTCCGGACCTCGACTGTGGCAGGATTTTTGTTACTAGCCAGAAAGCTAGAACGAGCTCTGTCGCTCTTTGGAGGAGAATTCTAGCGGCCGGCTGCTCTGATTGATAGTTTTCCGTGGTTTCTCCGATCAATACCAGGTGAATGCTGGAACAGAACTCTACCAAACGCGTCACGGACCACGCGTTTCTTTCCTTTCCTTCTTTCCTTCCTCTTCCTTGTCCTATCCTCACCCCTTACATACTCGCATTTACATGCACTACACTATCACACATGCCGGGAGACCAGTCGGGAGCTTAAAGCTTGTCTCGTCTGAGGCGGTACCCAACTGGTCGGAGATTCCTGGTTGAGAAAAACTCCGATAGCCGACTGTAGGACGGAGCCGAATCTCTCCATCCAGAGGGACAAAATCACCACCACCTCTCGAGCAAAAAGCATGTACTACACGTACGGGACTAATAATCTTAGCAGTTGACGCGCTCGGAATCACTAGTAATTAGTCAATGAATCCACTTCCACCCTCTATCTTCACTACCTCTCCACCTCCATCTTGATTATTCACCTCCACCTCACCTCGACTTTCACCTCCTCTCCATCTCCCTACCGGTAGCGGTAGCTCAGTGCATCAACTGATGTCACTGCAGCGCCTCTGACCGGGAGGTCCTAGGTTCCAGTCCTGACGGCGGCAGGATTTTCGACCTTAGCTTTTCAGCTAGGTCGAATTCAGTCGCTGTCTGGAGGAGAATTCTAGCGGCCGGCTGCTCTGATGTAGTCTTCCGTGGTTTCTCCGATCAACATCAGACGAATGCCGGAGCAGTACCCTATCAAACCGGCCACGGACCCCGCGCGACCTGTCCTTCCTCTTCCTTGTCCTCTCCTCTCCCCTTACGCACACACACTTACACTAACATGCACCACACTATCACATATTCCAGGAGACCGGTCGGGAGTTTAGAGCTTGCCCCGGCTGGGGCGGTGCCCCGGTGGTGGGAGAGTCCTGGTTAGGGGGAAACCCCACTAGGCGACGGTAGGTCGGTGCCGGATCTCGCCATCCAGTAGGGGAAGATCACCGCCATCTCCTGAGGAAAAAGAACATGCATTACACTAACGGGACATTATACTAACGGGACTAAAACAGTTGACGCGCCAGGAAACACGAAAAAATCAATCATTCAATCCATCTCCCTCTTCTCCCTCTCATCACATCCTACTCACCTTCACCTCCTCTCCACATCCTCCCACTCTTCACCTCCCTCTCACCTCAGTCTTCACCTTCACCTCCTCACCATCACCATCCTCCACCTCCACTCACGCAATTTCACATTTTCTTTATTAACGATGGAGATCGCCATGCATTTACATGCAAATATTTTTTAGATCAAATATTAACAAATTAACTATTTTACTTGATATTAACAAATTTACTTTATTATCCCTTATTTTTGTATAGAATATTTTTCATTAAAAATAAAACAAAAAGGTTTAGAAGTTGCAGTAATTTTGTGGTTTTGTTTGAATGTTGACTAACGGTGTTAACTAATGGGGTCACCTTGGTGTTGTTTTTCCAACTTGAAAAGCAAGAAATTAATGTTTTGAACAATGATTTAGTAAATCTTATGTGATATATGGTGACTACTTTCGCTCAGTAATTTAAAGTGAAATATATTCCTTGCTCAAAATGTCTAAGCTCATCCAGAAATGTCGCAGCATCCATCTTCTGTAATCAGGTTTGTCATTCATTAGTCAACTACATAATATTCTACATAACAAACAATGAAAATGTTAACAGTTGAGTTCCTTAAATTTGGCATTAATTAGAGTTAAAGAAAATAACGTCTAAAAGTTGTGCGACCAGAGACTTCAACGAGCGAATAAGTAGCGAACTTTACTATGACATCCAATTTCCTTTGTTCAGTTGTTTTTGTTGTTGTATTTTGTTTTCGTTTTGTTTTGCAAGTTGTAATCATTATTTTAAAGCTGTCAAAGTTTCGTCATCGAGCTCGAGTAAGAGTGAGGTTATATTAGCGAAAAAAAGATAGCAAGAATTTTCTAATTTGCATATTGATTTTTTTAATGCAAATTTTTGTGTGTATTAACCGTAATATCTGCAGTTGTCTTACACATACATTCTTTTAAAAATTCAGAGATTATAATTAAATGTGACGCATTATTTTTTAAGTTAGAGTGAAGATATGGATATCGTACAGTAATCCACTAGAACAAACATCCATGTACAGAACTGGATTAGAATTGTAATTGTTTGTTACAGAAATTTTAAATTCCGTCATTTCATTAGTTTTGGAAAATAAGAACGGTATGAAACAATATTTTTGAGGTTTTTATTTTTCGAATAGCCCTTATGTAGTACTCTTTCTGTTGTAACATTTCTAAAGCTCTTATTTTTGTGCGAAGTAATCGCAAGGGTTAATGAAAAATGCCGGTGTGTGGTGCGAGATGGAGTCGCGGCACACAATCGTTCCCTGGGCCGTGGCGGTGTGTTTGTTGCAGCTACCGCCGCCGCGCCCACCGCTATTACGCGTCACGGGACCTTCGCTTGGCGCCGCCGCTTGCGACAGCGCAGCGCCCAACTCCCCTCGCAGCCAAATTCACGCGCGCACTCCGCCTCCAAGCAGACACCGCTTCTGAACGGGTTCGTCACCAATGCATTCACCGGGAGAGGTGGCTCAGTGCAACTGATGTCATTACAGTGCCTCTGACCGGGAGGTCCTAGATTCGAGTCCCCACGGTAGCAAGATTTTCGACATTAGCTTGTCAGCTAGGTTGAATTCAGTTGCTGTCTGAAAGAGAATTATAGAGATAGGCCGCTCTGATCGATAGTTTTCCGTGGTTTCTCCGATCAACACCAATTGAATGCTGGAGCAGTACCTTAACAAACGGGCCACGGACCACGCGCGATCTTTCGTTCTTCTTCCTTGTCCTACCCCTTAAACTAACATGCACTACATTACCACACATGACGTGAGAACGGTCGTGAACTTAAGAGCTTGTACCGGCTGAATCACGTAAAACTTCCGATCTGAGCAGTCGGACGTTAGAATTCTCCACTCCCTCAAGCCAACGAGAAGGTTGGCGCCAGATTTCACCATCCAGCGGGGGAAGATCACCACCATCTCTTGAGGAAAATCATACACTACACTTACGGGACTAATGACCTCGGTAGGTAATACGTCCGGAATCACTAACAACCAACCCGCCACTGGATTCTGCGCGCCTCGGTTTGTTTATTTCTTTTCGTAATATTTGGCTGTAACATCGATGAATTGATTGATTGGTGATTTCGGGCGCGTCGAGTGCTAAGATAATTAGCTGCTGGGGTCTTCACAATCGGTACCAAACGTTAATCGCTTAGCTCTTTATGTGTTCAGATTATTAAGGAGTTTTTGCGCCACGCGTATGGCAGTGACGTAAGGCACGAGACGACACAGTTCGAGACAGACCTGTGTAGTCATAACTTCTTGCTTAAGGGATGACCTTCATAAATAGAGAACCCCTGAACCTCATACCTTAATAAATAGTACAGAATCTACGCCTAAGAAGGAAAGGTTACATTTTTCCAGCTCTGATAAACTGATTCTCGTTTATAAGGCTGGTACAAGTATTTCTTATCAACTTCACAACACAAGGTGACAGAAAAGAAATGCGCGAAAAAGAGGTAGAACGCATATCGTTGTGTTATGTTATGTCTTATGTTCATAACGAGCTCTTTATGCATTCTATATTCTCTACATTCTCAAGAAAAGACGATTCAAAATCACAGACTGCGTACTCATCGCGCAGAGTCAAAATCGTCATTGCTTAGTGGAGATGTGTTTACTCTTGACTCGTACCGCGGTTCAAATTTTTCACCACTTGTCTACGCCCTCTGATATATAGTATACAACTTCTGTTCAAGCTTAAAATGCTTATTTTCATAAAGTCGCAATTGCAAAGCTCTTGATAACGCTCTTCTTAAAGCTCTTCTTGTTCCTTACGATGTATAACGACGGTAGTCACGTGATCAATACAATTTAAAGGGTGTTTCCTTACGCCTGGAGTTAAAACTCCTTATTAATTTGAACCACAACAAGACCTTGATACCCCTACTCCAAAACTGAATACAAACATTGACCCCTGGAAGCTGACCTTATTTGGAATCTGCTTGTTATCCTGCGCCTCGTTAGAATCAAAGTTCTTGCTGATAATGAACTTTTCTTTGAAACAACCTGGTTGATAGAATGTGTTTAACTGCATGCAGGCATCAGTAATGACTTTCTTTTCTACCGGAGATGGTAGAATTTATATTTCTAATTAGCGACGTCATTTCAGTTTGGTATGTAAATCTTTTAAAAATAACGATTTTCCATTTGTTTGCATTCTGAAAGCTGAATCTATCATCGAGATTTTTTCCACCTTACAAACTACCTGTTTTGTAACTTACCATTCCTATCTGCAAAATATTCGTTGCATAACAGATTTTTTATCTCTCATTCTATTGCAAATATTGGGCGCATAAAAATGGATCTTATGGTTCACTTCGTTATTAACTCCCACTAAGATAATGTACCGTATTTAAATTAATTAATGGTTGGTAAGAAATGCGTTTCTTTAGAGGTTCTCCTTAACATTAAAAATATGTTGACTTGTAAATCTTGTTATTTTAGACATATCCTTGAGATTATTTAAGGAGCAGTTTAATTATGTACAGAAGAAAATATGCTCCTCACACGAAAATATCATCGTTTCAGTCAACATTAGACAATCCGGATGAATAGCGAGATACGAATATATGCAGTGATAGGCTACTTGCTGAGGTGACTTGACTTAAAAAATGTCAAAATCATACGGACACGAATGAATAAAGGAACTTTTTTTCTCTACAAAAATTGTCAATCATCTATTAAGGAAAAAATGTTTTTTATTATCAAAGAAAGAGACGTTGACATTATCACATACATTGAAGCATTCCTTATTCAGTCATGTTAATTAATGCTTAAGAATAAAATACGTCCTTGCAAAAAACTCATAAATCAGTATAATCATAAATTCATGTCAATTCTCTTAAAATGATATTCAATTGATGTGATTAAATGTACAAAATCTGTGCAAACATCAAATAAATTAAAAATGTAGAATGAAATACTTGCTTGGTGTGATCTAACTTTAAATACAATTAAATAAACATAAAAATTATGCAGCTTATTTCTTATCATATCGTTCATCAAGGGAAGAAACAGCCTCCTGATATATATGACGTAGGGCAGAGTAGTCTGGCAGGCCGAGGAACACATGCGGTTCTTGGGTGCCATTTATTGTGGCCCACGAAAAGGGTATTAGTCAAACTTGAAAGGCCCTTGCTCCCATGTCGTGCGAGAACCTTGTGCGCCTAGATCACGCGCTATGTCAACACCACCTTAGGTTAACGTTATATTTAAGGCTTTTTTTTCTAGTCATTTCAGAAATTCAAAACCATCCAATGTACTTTACTGAGTTTAGCATTGTAGCAGCCGGGCAAACTGCCGAGATCAACAATACGGGGTCATATGTGGATCGTCCGAGTAATGAAAATTTAGCTGCTACAAGCATATTAAAGGTTTTAGTTGTGACCCTTATAGCCTTGCAAGTTGGATACCCCTGACCTAGGTAATAGTCAATAGTTTGCAAGGGAATTAATAATAACCTCACCAATAGCATGTGCACAATAAATAAATATACTCAATGTACTCAAACAATTTATTCATCAAGAGAAATTTATGTCATTTAAGACACGTTTGTATTATCAATGAAATATACATAAATTCCCAGCTCATCACAATCGGGGTTTTTAATTACCGCTCCAGGAGAGAGGAAATTTTTCTTGTCCAATTTACAGTATCAGATCAGATACTACGAATCCCTGACAAATATTATTAGAGTTTCTCGCGGTGGCTGGTGTTGTCGCGTTCGCGCGTCTGCGGCGGTGGCGGTGGCGCTTTCACGGGCGTGTGCGCGGGGGGCTGAGGCAACTGTGCGCGTGGCGAGGAGGCGTGCAAGGCGCGCCCTCGGCCTCCGTGGCTTCGCTGGCGCCGCGCCACGGCTCCTCCGCGCCCCACACCCGCCCACGCCCACACCCCCACATGTGCACCCTCCCACGCACCCACATACGCCACTGAGCACGCACATACGACCACACACGCACCCGCACACGACCCCTCACATACCTCCCACATGCCCCTTCACAACCCCCAACCCACGCCCAACCCACGCCCCACCACGCCCCAACCCGCCCCAACCCACGCCCCAACCACGCCCCAACCCACGCCCCAACCCACGCCCCAACCCACGCCCCAACCCACGCCCCAACCCACGCCCCAACCCACGCCCCAACCCGCCCAACCACGCCCAAGCCCACGCCCCAACCACGACCCAATCCCGCCCAACCACGACCCAACCCGCCAACCCACCCACCACGCCCAACCACGCCCACCAACGCCCACCAACACGCCCACACACGCCCACACGCCCACACACGCCCACACCACACGCCCACAACGCCCACACGCACGCCCACACACGCCCACACACGCCACGCCACACGCCACACGCCCACACACGCACACACGCACACACACGCCCACACACACAAAACCTTCTCAACCTTCAACCGGCCCCAGCCCGGTGCAAGCATTCTGCACGGCAGCTGCCTCCAATGACTACAATATTTTTTCTTTGAAAATTCAAGACATTCCAAGAGAAATTTGTTCCTGTTAAATCTCATGTCATTTAAAATTATTCACCGCTGGTCTCGGGTGCGATCCCCATTCCATTCGGAATTTGTGGCTGACAAAGTGAGCTCTTATCAGGTCTCCGCGTTCTGCTTCTCACTGCCTCTTCACCTCCTATTTTTAAATCACCATTCGCCTAATCTTTTTTACTATAAAGAACTCATTAGATCACCACTCATAAGTCTCAGTGAACTTGTTCATGAGCTTCTAAAAGCTAATAAGTGAATAAATAACTAAAATAACAATAAAATACACTTATTATCACTAATAATAAACCTATTGGAACAAATAACAAGAATAAGAATAAGAATATTAATATATTTAGAAATATCATGGCGTTAAGTATGAATAAATTAGAAAGAAAGGTCTCAGCGCTTCTGCATGTATTTTATTTCGATGTACCAAACTCCGATTCACAAAATATCATTTCTTGCTTTCTATTCGCATTTTTCAAGAATGGCCTTCTATTCCGTTGTAATTCATTTTCCGCAAATAATCTGTCCTTTCTAGTCTTTTTAAATGCCTTGCACTACATCGTATAATCGCTACCGTTAAAAATCCCCTCCCCAATTTTTTGTCCGTCGGTTAAATGCCCCTCATTTTTTTTAAAAAGTCTTTCCTTTCTCTCTTTAAGTTTCTAAATCCGCCTAAAAATTTATGGACAGATTATAGAAATTATGAAATATCACTGTGCCTTTACATTACTTTGTTTGTTACCTAAAGCTGATAATTGTGAGCACAACTCCAAGTGAGATGTAACCGAGGTAAATAATGTTGAAAGATATTTGCAACACAAATAAACACGTCAAAATAATTAACTAGCAAACAAACGGAATTTGAACGTAAATTGACAAAAAATAACAGGTTCCCGTTAAAATTGCTTGAAACCGAGCATAACACATTCATACATTTTAAAAGAGCAAGCGGTCCGAAAGCGGAGTTTCGGATTCGGAAATGAACGTGTTTGAACTAATGAGTGTTTGGTGAAGCTGCTTCACCAAACACCTATTGAGGAGTTATACAAGTTTACAACTTTTCCCGTCCTTTACAAATTAGATTTTACAGATCTAACGTTGATCGGTAATGTTCATCAACGTTTTCCTTAAACTTTTGTGGTACAGTTGGCAATGAAGCAAAAAGGAGATATATCAAGGTATTTAGGTTGTAAGTTCTCTGAACACCTAGCACTCTAAAATCAAACTCGGCAAGGCTTCACCTCGTCCAAGAGAATGTAGGATCTTTGCCAAAAGGAAATGAAAATCCTTCAGATGGATTCGTCTCACCACAACGATTAACCAGTGGATAATTCGGGTTTCTTCATATCGGCTCATTTATCGGCAAGCGGTATGTTGAGCAACGTATTCTACTCTCGGCGTACTCAATGTTAACGTATAATTTTATTATGAAAAGAAATAGCCGATTCATCAATCAATGTAGACATAACTGTTGGAGTCAGTTTTTATATAAGAGAATTTAGCTGCTGAAGGCTGGAATTAAATTAGTTCCTTATAAAAAGTTTAAAACCCGAAACGAACTTTAAAGAATGTTAAGGTAGAAATAAGTCGATAAAAGGTTAAAAAATTGAAAATTGGGGCGAAAGTTTTGAAAGGAATCGACGTCACTCAATGGTCATGGCCGGTCTTATCGTAATGTGCTTTTAATGGAGGAGCGGTGTTGCTGTCGGGGCTTTGCAGGGGTCAACCTTGGAAGACACCGTCCAAGGAAAACTTCCGTTGCTTTGTCCTCTGAACACTACGGACACGAAAATTAATGTGTCGGAGAAAAGCATGCAATTCAGGGAATGGGTCAAACCGCATTATTTGCAAAATAGCACACAGTGACGCACTTAAAATTCTTACGTTTTACAAATAGAAAGACTGTGCATGATGAACAACACTCATAACCAATTCTCAAACTCGCATGCCTGAAACCGTAACGGAAATCCTGCTGCGGGACTTCACCAGGCGTTAATGAAGCGTTTGCACTTTGCCTGTTTCTGTCCACACTCGTCATCTGAACAAGGAAGGGGCAGAGGATCGGGAAAATATTATCGCCTGCTAACGAATAACTCGATAAGGCTAATGATTAAGTTTCAAAGAACGTGAATGAACAACCTTCCTCAGATTCTGAGTGAAGAATGAGCAATATGTTAAAGTAATGACCGTTGCATTTGCATAACTTCAAAGAAAAATAATAATTAAAGAATTATTCAACATTTTTTCGTTGCTCCCAAAAATTCCGTAACAATTAATTAAAAATGTTTCAGTGTAATTTTATAGCTCATATACAATCCCCAAAATCTGGCAGATTATCTGGAACAAAAATAATATTGTGTTAATACAGGTAGAACTTATAATAAATATTTAATAGCAGATGTATTATCGATACTACTAATTCATCAATTAGTTCCTAAAGTTTTCATTTGTAAAACACAAAAGCTTAATGTTATAAATTAATTTTCATTCAAAAAATGATCTTATTCAACCTTAAAACTGTTTAAGAAATTGAAAAAACAATATAATGGTTGAACTCTTTCCACATTCCAGTTTAAATCATTCTGCTCTAAACCTTGGTTAAAGACGAAAATATAAGAATAGACAAAATATTCAACAGAGAAAATACAACAACTAGATGACAATGCTGTAAAAGAACATAGCATATAATATTACAAGACCAACAGACAAACAAAATTTATAACTAGAAACCTTTGACTTCAGAATTGATTTAGTTTAAGCTATTTTCTTTAATTGTTACGCCTGTTTCCACACACAACATTTTTATTTAATACCCACAGGTACCACAATTCTTCGGAATTGAAACACTCTTCTCTACTCATCTTTATTTAGAGCACACTTATACAGTCAATATTACTATCTTTATTTTTGAATATCCCCCTCCCAACTAGTTATGACGTACAAGACTCTCTCACTCTCTCCAAAAACAGTAAATATATTTCTTATCGGCTTCTGTTCTAGCTTATTTAATTCTTTGTATGCATTAATCCTCCATATTCATTTTCTGAAATTCGTTGGCTATTTTTGTTGAGGAAATAGTCCGCATCAATTCCCAATATTCACATTAAGTCTAGGACATAAGTTGCTGACATTAATTCCTCTTCAAGAAAAATTAGGTCGCTGTGTAATTTTATTACGCCAAACACTGTTGTACTTGTTGGAACGAAAATCATAGCTAGAATTACAAACTGTAGCCCATATCCAATGCAGCAAATTGTGGACTCCATAACATTAACAAGTTTGGCCAATCCGCGACTCCGTCACATTTTCCAGCACATGTTTGTATTTTTACTTAGCCATTGTATGTCCCGTAACGGGTAATTGGCATCGACGACGTTAGGTTCTCGGGTTCCCCGTTTGTCACCCAACCAGGAACCCGCGATGTCTCGAATTCCCACAACGTTCGTCACTTCACGTAGTTAACGAATTCGGATAGGGACACCGGTTTCGCGGTCATAGGCTTTCAGTAGAACCATCCCAGCATTCACCTGGATGACCGAGGGAAACCAGGAAACCCCCAGTCAGGATGGCCAGCACGGGCCTTCCGAATGCGATGTCAGCGCACTACGCCCTGAGCCTCGGTTGTCAACTCACAACAGTTCAGTAAAACAGAACGTAAGAGCCGCGCTAAAAAACACGTAACTATCTTTTTCGAGAAACCGCCGCTGCCCGCAGGGGACGCACTAATGGCTCCTTAAAGAGTCGCGGGGTGGGGCTTTCCCGCGCCCTCTTTCAATGAGTCACTGCGGCAGTGAGGATTTGCATGCAGGGGTGGGGCCAGGGCCCGCCCGCTGCCGAAGGCTTTCACCGGTTCGTGGAAGACGCGGCGACCGACCACTCGGCCACACCTGGGAGTGTTCCTAATTGAAGGTCCCAAGATTCATGCCTCACCGACCTCGGTAGCTCACTACTCATTATTACGCTGTCATTTTATTTAGAGGTTTAGAGATCCTTCATCCATCGAGGTTATTGAGGTCAGTGAGTGATGATCTAATTATTTGATGGGGCGTTTTAATGGATTGGTAATGATCTAATTAAATGAGTGCGATAATATTGGTGAGACGAATGATAAACGGAGTAATGAGAGGCAATGGGCTTTCGGGAATTTCTCGAAAAAACTTACCGACGACTCACTTTTTCCACAACAAATTCCACATGGATTGTCTAAAGATTGAACCCAGACCCCAGTAGTGGATGGCGAATACGCTAAACATTACTTCACGAGACTTACCAACTGAGTTTAGGTCAAAGCCAACATCTGCCTCTGCAGTGGTACTGACCAGGAGTCCTAGACCTTACTCCCGACGGTGGCGGGTTTTCCACATCAGCTACATAGTTCGGTCGAATTCAGCCGCTGTCTGGAGGAGAATTGTAGCGGCCGGCTGAATTGATCGGTAGTTTTCTGTGGTTTCTCCGATCAGTATTAGGGAAATGCCGCTCCAGTGCCCTAACGAACAGGCCAGAGACCGCGCGCGATTTTTCCTTCCTTTTTTGTCTCTTATTCTTATCCATTATTTATATACACTTACAAGCACTATACTAGACACATGTAGTGAGAACAGTTGGGAGCTTAGAGCTTGTCGCGCCTGGAGCAGTACTCCGCTGGGAGAAATACCCGGAGGGAGAGATACAAAACAAACTGACGTGTAGGTCAGAGCAGGATCCCACCATTCAGTGGGAGGAGAAACATCAGCGCCCGCCATTATACATCCACTACACTAACGGAACTAATGAAAATAGCAATTGACGTTTATGTAATCATTAAACAATCCACGAGCCCACTCTTCTGTAAAGGTTCAAATTCGAATTGTCTATGATTGGTGTATTAGAGAAAGGACAACTTTCAACAATGGTGACCGCGATTTACGTAGAGACCCAGATAAGTGACTGTGCTGGACGATGAAACGACAACAGTACAATCTCTCACGCGAGTTGTATGGAGTTGTGAGCCCGCAAATAACTAACGTTCGTTGACGGGAGGGGGTAAGTTCCTGTCGGCAGTTAGAGATGCCATGGCGGATTTTCGATACCAGTCTCTCATCTTATTTGAAACGGACGACGCGTTAGCGTGTGTGAGAATCCTACGGCCTCTAGACGTTGTTTTCTGTAATCATCTCTGAAAAGTTCCGAAATAGTACCTGAAAACGGACTACGGTCTGCTGGGGAGCTAGAATCCTTCCCAACCCTACTATTCCGACATTTCCTCAATCATCACATGACTCATAAACCATAGTAAATGATTTATTCATTCCTGGCTTCAGGAGCTCACAACTGATTATTTCGCTGTCAAGATTTACAAACCGGCTTGACGTGGAATGGTGTATTAGAGAACAGACAATTTTCAACAATAGTGAATTATCTGTGATCTATGGAGACACCGTTCAACGGAACGTCTGATGATAATCATATCGTTGCCTTCATCTCGTGAGCTGTATTTCGTGGAACGGTGCTGTTCATTCAGCGCTGTCGGCGCGTCAGTGCGCACCAGTCTTCGCTTCAGCGCACCGCACAAAAGTCTAACTGCCCTTTAGTTGCCGTTTACACGAGGACAACTAGTTGACCGACACGCCGCTGAACAGCGACTGGCGTCATGTAACTCCTACCGACTGCACGACAAACAGCTCGTAGGACAGCGGGCTGTCTGTTTCCCGTACATCCCGAGAACTGTCACTTGCCGCCACGCAGATTTCTATAAAATAGTATCTGGAAAATTCCTGTGCGTAAATCTTCGTTTAAAATGTGAGTTAACGGATGTATGAAGGCAGCCACAAAATGATTGTAACATTTTTTGAACTACGCTCGTGCGCTGCTCGAGAACTGCTCTCCATGCTGGGCCGACAAATCTATCAGGCCATCTCGATTAGGTTTTTCATTCAGTTTCCTGATCCTTTGAGCAAATGTTGATATGATACCCCTTGTTTTGGCCCTGGTCATAAATGTAACGTCATTATCTGTGCACTTCTAGAATTCAGTGGGAAATATAGTTATTCAAATTATCGTTCTCCATGTTGTTGCGGCAGGAAATATTATTCCTTGACGAAAGACATGATGAGGGATAAGAGCCCAAATTTATTGATGATTTACCGTTGAGAGTAGCTTTTATTACATCAGAGCGAATATTTTATTAATAATCCTTGCAAATAAGGCTCATTTTCTTTCTGTCCACTGGACACAATCGTGCGTTCTTTGCCAATATTTTTTCTTTCTTCTTTTTGACGAGAACATTAAAAGATTAAGATCCCCTTTCTGTTGATTTAGTTTTTCTAATTTTTCAATGATATTCTTTTTTAAATAAATTTTCTGAGCCTTCTGCTTTATCTTTTGGACTCACTCTCAGAACACTCGCAATTTCGTGGAGATGATTCCTTTCTTGAGGCTCGGTCGTCCCATAGTAGCCTGTAGCTCCTTTCGTCAGTTTTCATTTTTTTATTTTTTTTATTTTACGTCAAAAAAGCAGTTAAAAACTGTGTATTACGTTCTATGGGGAAACGTAAATTGTGTGCACATTTTCAAAATTCTGTGATCCCTTCACTAAGTCATGTACTACTTAAAATTGGAAGAAAAAAATACGGACTTGCAGGGAATGCTTGTCTTTTTATCATAGTGATGTGCATCCACCTTCAAAGAAATTAGATCGAATAAGAAGGTAAACAATTATTTCTCTTAAATGATTTATGTTAGGTCTTTAAAATCAACTGCACCAGAAAAATAAACAATATTTTGAAAGAAATGTAGGCCTATGCTTTCATTAAATTTCTTTTTTAATTCATGCTTTTAAAAAAATTCTCCTCTTTAACTGCCCTGTCCCTGAATGTATATTGACTTAAATTAGCAGAGTTGAAATTTGTGGAATCAAAAGCGAAATTTGTGGATGAGCGATAAAAATAGACAAAATTATTTTGAATAAGAATAAAACGAGGGTTTAGTGATTAGTAGTTATGGTGTGGTACCATATCTACTAATGCATGAGTACTGCAGATTATGTCATAAAGTTTTACAAAACAATAATGTAAAATACTTTCATCTGATAAATAATCGGTTGCACCATACTCATAAAAAGCAATCTTTTTCGATATCAAGCAAGTATTAATACTTCTAATTCTTGCTGGGAAAGTATTTAGGTTTAGTTGCATTACCTTCAATTAATGTTTATGCAAATAAACCCCATCAGGCGGCGCAAACCATGATGTACACAGGAAGCATGCATATAAGTTGGAGAAATCTAACCCTTCTAAGCGTGACGTCATAAAGATCTCCTCCAGCGCCGAGTAAGATAGTTGGTATTGGATAGTATCGATACTAGCTCTTTTTGAGTAAAAATACAAAAATAGTAAAAAAAACTTCCAGTCGGCGGGGATCAGTTAAAATTCGTAAATTCATCTAAAAGGCCAGCACATTTATTCTTTTTGTATCATAATTGTTCTAATGATTTCACTGAAAGAATTTGCGGATGCAAACATCGAGTCGAATTTTTTTTTTTTTTTTGGAAACTTTTAATGTTGAATTAGTAGCATTAGTAAGTAATATTAATATAAAGTACACATCAGGTCAATACAAATCAACATCAGGTGAATACTGGAGCAGTGCCATGACAAAAGGGATCATGGACCGCGCGCAATCTTCCCTCTCTCGTCTTTGTCCTATCCTCCCTCCTTAATCACACACACTTGTCGTTACTTGCACTACACTACCACACGGGAACTTCGAGATTTTCATGACTGGGGTGGTGCCCCGCTGGTGGGAAATACCTGTTTAAGAAAAATCCTGCAAGCAGATATGTAGGTCGGTGCCTAATTTCGCCATGCAGCGGCAGTTCACAGTCACCTCTCATGATAAAAGCATGCACTACACCTACGGAAATAAATATCTCAGCTGTTGACTCAATGGGAAACACTGATAAATCAAAGAAGAAACTATTTCTCCGTATCTACGAGTGCAATCCATTCTTTCAGTTTAACACTTCACATTTGATCTGACTCAGAAAAAAATACGAGTGACTCCGGTGAGTTTAATGCGAATGACGGTTCTTCCCCGCTGGACCACAGAATATTAGTAGATCCGTACATTTCCTCAATTAAAGGTAATCCATCTTAGCTCTCAAATGCTACATTTCTTAGAATTTAATGATACCTAACGGTGTATTCGAATTTTAGGCACAACCGACATGCAAAATGCATTATCTGTATCTCATGCCACTGGAAAAGAGATATAAATTGGTATGCGTATTCGTAATTTGATGGACTGGGTTAATCTAGGTGCTGAAGAAAGATTTGCGGTTTCGTGATAAGTCATTTCGTCCTGAGGATAAGTCTGGTATAATTTATACGAGGAAATTCCGTTTGACTATCAGCCGACATTTACGGTCATTGACCTGAGAGGAAGTGAAAAACTTATTCTATATAAAAATGTTTCTTCATTTGAATGTCACAGTTTCGCTAGTGTGCCAATTTCTACAAAATTGTGGAAAAGGTAGAAGTCCTAATATATACGTACAGGTTATAATAACTCTGGCAGGAATCGTTTTTGGGAGAAAAGGAAGATAACATAGAATAAAGTTATTTAAAATCTAGAATCAACAGGATGATTTTCGTAGTAAGTTATTTCTCTTTAATATTGAACCAGTTAGGCTTATCGGTCCTTCAAGTATTAAAGGGAAGTAGGAGTTCATGAACGAGTAGTTCATGTAAGGATGAAGACATTGGCGCGGGTCGTATGTAGCGTGCGCGATGGTGTAGTGCGAGATGAGGACGATAATTAAATAATTAATATGTATGTGTATATATATATAATTAATTTTGTATCAAAGCGAATGTGTTTAGGATTGTTTGTTCTTTACGTGTGTATGTGTTTTACAAAAGCTTTTGTATCACTGAAGATATTGCTCACAAATTGTGCAAGAATTATTATTGAACAGTGGAAAAAAAAGCAAAGGAAAGCAATTTAAAATGTTAAATGTTCAAAAATGATTGTGATATAATGTTTGACCCTTGTTAAGTAGTCAGGTGAAATTAATAATATATGAAAATAAATTTGATTTAAAGTAGGAAATCACAATAATTTTCTTGCATTTAAAAGCATTCTTGCTTTCTAAAAGAAGGGATTGCTTCATCGATCCCCTTCAATGTTTCCTATAATAGCAGCTTTCAACACAATCGTAACATAAATAGTTGCACATTAATAGCTTAAAAATAATAATTTGATAAAGACGATTTGATGTGACCAAGTTTTGAAAAAATTGTTTGTTAGGATATGATTTTTTGTAGTATTTGCATTTTGCATTTTTCGATAATAATCAAATTTTCAAAAACAAAATTACAGATGCTAATTGCTCGAAAGTTCGATTTTCATTCATAAGAATGATGTGAAATTCAAAAGATGATCAATTAGTAATTATTTTTGGATGTTTTGAAGCATTACATTAAAAACAATTATTTATCAACTGAAGTTTTTTGTAATCATGGGATCTTTTTTCCTTCTTCACCAATTCCTTTGAGCTGTAGGCCTTCAATTGGCCCCTTGACCGTCACCGCAGGCGCACCCAAAATTTTTCTATGTCTGTGTATGAGGAGGGGACTAAAGGTGTAGCGTCCAGTCGACTTGATGTTTTCTGATAAAAAATGTTCATTAAGCTGAAAATAAAATGTATTTTTATTTGTTGTCTTAAGTTAATATTTATAACGTAAACAAATGTATTGAATGACTTTCGTTAGTATAAAAATCAGTAAAAGCTATATTTTTATACATCATTGCCTCATCTGGGGGGAGTGAAGTCCTATTAGTCCCTCCTGGTGCACCACTGATCATCACTGACCCAGTTTAACATTTCATCGACCCCCAGGGGGTCAACACCGCCCCCTTTGGGAAGCCGTGTGTTCAAGCGAAGCACGTGCTAGCGCGTGAGTGTGGTCCGCGTGGGGATGAGGCGTCAGGGCGGGCGCGCGGCTTTGGGCGCGGGACGCGGGGAGGGCGGCTAATCACGGGCTGCGTCCAATCGCCAATTACGCCGCCGCCGCGGCCGCGGGTCACGCCATAAATCCTGCGCTTTTAATTCCTCCTCAGCGCCGGGCGGCTCGGCGCGCCCCTCCCCGCCCCCCTCACTGCGCCTGGTCCCTCCCTGCCCCGTGACACGCTCTTCTCCATGCCTGTACTCCCCGCCCCGCCGCTCACCCGTGACACCCCGCCCCCCTTCTCCCCCCCCCGCCCTCTCCCTCCCTCCCCCCCGTACCCCCCACGTTCCCCCCGTCCCACCCTCCCCTCCCCACGACACCCTGCACCTCCTTCCCATTCCACCGTGGCCCTCCTCTCCCCGCCCCCTCTGTTCCGGCCATCCTTTCCGCCTCCTCATCCACCCCATCCCACCATGGTTCTCTCTGCTTCCCCCCTTTCCCCCCCCCCCCCCTCTTCCCCCCCCCCCCCCCCCGCCGTGCGGCCCTCGCCCGGCGCGACGCTCGCGAGCCCAGCGCAAACAAATTAGGCAAATTCCTGCGACCGGTTGTTTCGCCGAGTGAAATTACAGTCTCGCCGCCGTCGCGGGGTGATGTATGTATCCCCGCGCGGGCTGTCTCCTGTCGCGATAACTGACGGCGGCAGCCGCGCAGGTGAGTTGGATTCTCCGACACGCCTATCTCTCCGAATCCAGTTATTACTTCATTCTGATTCCTGGGCCTGGCCATAAGCGATCTAATCTGGGATGGGTAAGTGTTTGATGTATGACACTTCACGATGACATACCTTTATATTAATGAAGATGGAGAGATGATGGTACGACAAAAGGGAGACTAGAAACCACGAGATAATATGCTGCAAATATACTACAAAACCATCATAAATTGTAAATGGACTGTCATAGATGTGAATCCATTACCATTGAAGTAACGTCAGGGCCATATACAAGACTCTAAAGTTTACCGCCAAAGCCTAATGTTATACAGTGCTGCATATTTTGCTCATCTTTCTCACTGTCAAGAAAATGTGACTGGGATCGTTTGGCGCGCCAAACTCTTCCTATTATTTTACTACTATTCCATACTTGAGGTGTCTTTGCGAAGAGTACATGAACATTTGAAGGATAAATGATAGGGATTATGATTATTCATTGATGATTTAAAAAGCACAAATGATGAGAAATCCTCAGAAAGCATGTTGCCTATACGAGTTTAAACAAAACGCTATGGGTCGCCATAATGGCATGTTGATGTAGTACGTATCACCACGCACGCCCATGTCTCCTGTCGTAGTGACTGATGGTTAGGATCACGTAAGTATATTTCTATAAGTCTAGCTCTCCAAATCCCGTTTTAAAAGTCCTATACCTGATTATGTGAGTATGATATAACCTAGGATAGGTTAATAATTGGCGGATATATGATAATTGGTTTGCTACGGTTTGAATAATGGTGGATGAATGGTAGAATTATACGCAGTGAAACCCAGAGAAAAAGAACCTCGAATCCGCGTTGGTGACCACAAATTCCAAATCGACTGACTAGAATGTAAAGACCGATACCTAGAAGAAGACTAGGTAGGTTCTATTCTTCAAGCCATGTTGCTCAAATTTCTTTGTCTAAGATCTTGACTGAGCTTTATGGCGATGATTTAAATTCGTTCCTTCATGGAAGCAATTGAACACTCGCTGACATGCTAAGTAACATGAGCTACGAGAACCATGACTTCTTTTGCGGAGGCTGTTACTTTTTGAACAACTAATGTGTTCTCTCCGACACGCAACACGTCTCAAGTCGAGTTTGTTGTCTTCGAACTGTCGAAGATATCAAATTACAATGTCACCAAATATTCTTCCGATTGATTGAGAATGTATTTCTGAACGCGTCAGCTACCATTAGTCTCGTTGGTGAAGGGTACGTTATTTCCAAGGAGGTTTACGTGTTCCTTTCCTGCTGGTCCGTGAGATCCTACTTACGGGGTTTTCCCCTCCTCGAATCTTTACTAGCGCGAAACTGCCCCAGTCAGGATAAGCTCTACCCCCTTGCCTGTCCTGTTGACATGTACGTATGGGAGCGAAGTGCGCATGTGTGTGTGTGTGTGTGTGTGTGTGTGTGTGTGTGTGTAGAGAGAGAGAGAGAGAGAGAGAGAGAGAGAGAGAGAGAGAGAGAGAGAGAGAGAAAGAGGGGACGAGTATGTGTAAGGAAAGATTTCGACAGTCCGTGATCCGTTTCTTAAGGTACTGCTCCGGCATTCACCTAGTTTTGATCGTAGAAAAAAATGAAAACTACCAACGAGTGCAGCCACCAACTAGAATTTTCTTCCAGACTGCCTCTGAATTCGATCCTGCTCTCTCTTTACTGTCAAAAAGCTCATACCATTGGAACTCGAACCTAGGTCCTCCAGGAGAGAAGCATTGCCGTGGGAGAATTGCAGTACAACACTTTGTCATAAGACTGGACTTTAGATACTGCATTAGAACACAGTAATTAATTAGTAGCAATGGTTGATGTCCCGAGCAATCTCAGCCGTTTAACATTCTGCCAATTGACCCCGATTGATTGTCACTGATTCCGGGCGCGTCAACTGCAGAGGTCATTAGTCCCGTAACTGTAGTACGTGTTTTTGCTCGGGAGATGGCGATGGTCTTCGCTCGCTGGATGGTCAGATCCGGCCCCGACCTATCGTCAACGAGCGGGGTTTTCCCCAACCAGGTATCATTCATCAGCCGACACCGCCCTAGCCGGGACAAGTTCTAAGTCCCCGACCGGTCTCCCGGAATGTGTGGTAGTGTAGTGCATGTTAGTGTAAGTGTATGTATGTGTGTGTAAGGGGTGAGGATAGAACAAGGAAGAGAAAGGAAAGATTGTGGCCTGTTTGTTAGGGTACTGCTCCGACATTCGCCTGGTGTTAATCGGACAAACCCCGGAAAACTACCGTTCAGAGCAGCCGGCCGCTAGAATTCTCCTTCAGACAGAGACTGATTTCGACCTAGCTGAAATGCTAGAGTCGAAAATCCTGCCGCCGTCGGGACTCGAACGAAGGACCTCACGGTCAGAGGCGCTGCAGTGACATCAGTTGATGCACTGAGACACCACTCCCGGTGACATTCTGCCGAAGATGTGAGTTGTTTCCTTCCGTAAATGAATAACAAGCAGGTCACCGCGGCGGTGGAAGCGTATCCTGCAAAATCCTCGGTAAAAGTAGTCAATACTTTTACCGAGAAGTGATTGTGATACTCCGATATATCCGGAACGGACTACGTGCGTGAGGGAACTTTCTGGCAGCGAGGTAAATCCGTTTCCTCAGCGTTTATTTAAATAACTCTCCTCTTATTCAGAATCGTGGATTTAGCTTTAAGTTAAATTAGTCCCTAAAGTGGCATCATTAATCTTCGAAGCGGCATCAAAGAAGACGAATTCAAACAATTTTCATTTTTCCTCCTCCAAGTCAGTTTCTAGTTATTTATTGCTGTGTACTCTTTTTTGCGGAGTGGAATTTCGTTGCGGGTGTCTGAGGTGGGGTAAGCTGACACCGTGTCGCATATCCATGGAAACAGATTAGCTGGGCGAGCAAACACTTTGTAATAAGACTGAACTTTAAATACTGCATTAGAACACTGTAATTAAATAACGCTCACAAATTATTCCTTTTGTGTATAATAATTTCCAAACGGTAGAGACCGGTAGCGGTAGCTCAGTGCATCAACGGATGTCACTGCAGCGCCTCTGACCGGGAGGTCCTAGGTTCGAGTCCTGATGGCGGCAGGATTTTCGACCCTAGCTTTTCCGCTAGATCGAATTCAGTCGCTGTCTGGAGGAGAATTCTAGCGACCGGCTGCTCTGATCGGTAGTTTTTCGTGGTTTCTCCGATCAACATCAGGCGAATGCCGGAGCAGTACCTTACCAAACGGGCCATGGACCGCGCGCGATCTGTCCTTCCTCTTCCTTGTCCTATTACACACACTTACATAACATGCACTACACTACCACATATTCCGTGAGACCGGTCGGAAGCTTAGAGCTTGTTCCGGCTGGAGCGGTGCACCGCTGGTGGGAGAGTCCTGGTTAGGGGGAAACCCCACTAGCCGACGGTAGGTCAGCGCCGGATCTCGCCATGCCGCGGGGGAAGATCACCGCCATCTCCCGAGAGAAAAACATGCATTACACTAACGGGACTAATGACCGAAGCCGTTGACGCGCCGGGAAACACGAAAAAATCAATCAATCAATCCAAAGGATAGAAAAAGACGACTCGGTTAGAAGACAGGAGAAAATCGCCCCCCTCCCTAATTTGCGTCGCATCGAAGGGAGCTTCGCCCGCGCTGTTCGTGAGTGGGCATTGTGGAGGCCTCGACGCCGCTTCGCGAAAGCGAATCTGAGTCGCAGCCGGACACGCCGCGCGCGCCGCCCCGGCTTCCTGGTCTCCCCGCCAGGGGCGCTCGCTGACGCGCACGTGTGTTCACGCAAGGTGCGAAGACGCCAATACTTGCAGGAGCTGATCCGGACATTCAATTGGAAAGGATAGATTTATATGGGATGATAGATTCCATGTTTAGAAGGTGTCAGGTTAGTTTCCTAGTCTTTCTGATTTTCTTATATTTTCAGGATTATGGTCCAGGATTTATTTATAGACAGACAGTCCGTTTTTAATTTTGATATTTATTGATAAACTTTGTTAACCAATGTTTCGAGGCCACTTCCGGTCTAATTTTCAAGATTAATGAAAATATTCCTGGAAAAATTTAGAAGTGTCTCTCATGTGTTTTTTATGTCACAAAATTCCCTTTATATTAATCAGTGAATATTGATGACTTGTTAATATCAGTAAATATTATAAGGGACGCGAACTCTTACGAATTAGTCGAATCACTTTATTGATAAAATATTTTGTTTCTCTTCTGGTATGATAAATATTATTTTTCCGTACGTGTTTGGAGAACTCAGTCTCCGTGACATTCTGAAGGCACCGCCACTGCCTTCACGCTCAGGATGCGCCAGGATGCTGCCTTTGATTAGCGCAGATATTTGGATGCTTTAATACGTTTTATTTGAATATGTGTCCAAACTATTTTTAATAATTTTGTTTAATCAATAAAATAAATAAAAAACCTATTAAATTTTTCAACTTATTTACTCTCTGAACCAATGTGCTCAATATATGACAACAGAAAGTAGATTTAGGATGTACTATATAGAAATATTTAACTCTTAAGGATTTTTTGTATGTTTCATTGTAGTCTAGTGATTAAACAGATAACGGGATCATCACGACACTGAAATACATTAGCCTTATTGCATTCCAAAGTCTAGTGAAAATTGTATTACCAGCAAAATATATACAGCAGTAACTCTTTGCAGAAGATTACTTTTCCTATTGACACACTATCTAACCGGTAAATCTTTTCTGAAAAGTGTTGTTAGGTGAACTCTGGCCACGCAGGTTGGTAGAGGCCTCGTGAAATTCCCGGCCCACGGGGCACGTTTCGCGTAGTCATCGCAATTAGGCCATTAAGAGATAGGAGTTCCTGATTAATTTGATTGGCGTTGTGCCTGTCACCTTCATATCACGAGTAACTGTTCATACCTCCTGCGTCAGCGTTTTCAGTGCAGCAGCAGTCACAGAACGACCAGCTAAGGAATTCGGACGGACTAGCTTCTTCCAGCGTAACATTTGATCGTATATGGCCCCCGGGTAGGAAAAGTGATGTTGAACCTCTCCCTTATGCCTTAAAGTTTAAACAAAAAACTTGCACAAACAAATTACAAATTATTTTCTATATTAATGCAATTTTAGGTCGATCAAACATATGCTTAACTTTTTCTTTTGCCACATTTAATAGAATATTTCCAATGACATTGACACGAAACTAATGTGTCGCTAGTTATATTAAACTGTTCTTATTTCTTATATTCTTAATTCTTCTCGTGGTAAATCTACATTAGTAAAATTGGAATGTCTGAGTCTTCTAAATAACCGCCTTCTAGAGGATCATATTGTTAATAACGTAATTCTACCCATCTCGGCCTGCTGATGGAAAACTGACCATCTTCGCTGATTCTTCCAGAGCATTGTAAGAGAATTATCTTATATACGTGTTTTTTATGATTTTAAGAACCTAAATTGAGTTTTGGTTATTAAAGGAACCTAAAGAGATTACGCTTTCCGATATAACATTAACCGTTACGACTTGATTTTTCAGTCTGTCGGCTTTCTTTTATAACTTTTTTTCAAGTCGGAACCGTCAGGCCAAGCTAAGAAGAAATGATCGATTCTCACATAAACACGTAAAATAATACCTCTACATTTCTACTTTACTCTTAATTAAAGCATAATCAAATACCTTATCGCCAATTTTTAAATTTTAGATTATTGTTGATGTTTCCATTGAGCTATTAACAGTCATGTAAGAACAAGTTGCATTCGAAATAATAAATATAAAATCTAGGGGCCTGGGAGAATTCTAGCGGTCGGCTACTCTGATCGGTAGTTTTCTGTGGTTTCTCCGATCAACACCAGGCGAATGCCGCAGCAGTACCCTACCAAACGGGCCACGGACCGCGCGCGATCTGTCCTTCCTCTTCCTTGTCCTATCCTCTCCCTTCACACACACACACACACACACACACACACACTTACACTAACATGCATTACACTACCACATATTCCGGGAGACCGGTCGGGAGCTTAGAGCTTGTCCCGGCTGAGGCGGTGGTGGGAGAGTCCTGGTTAGGGGGAAACCCCACTAGCCGACGGTAGGTCGGTCCCGGATCTCGCCATCTAGCGGGGGAAGATCACCGCCATCTCCCGCAAAAAAACATGCACTATGACCAAACTAATGACCAAATGACCAAAGCAGTTGACGCGCCCGGAAACACGAAAAAAATCAAATCAAATCAGGGCTCACAACACTTCATTTGAACCGTGATTGCTAATTAGCTGCTCGTGGAGATGCCTGAAGCTCCACATTTCTTCAATTTTTCTTCAAAGTATGCCGTACGCGGACCTTTGTCCGTGCTTGAAATTATTTCTCGTAATGATGTTAATATTATTTGAATGTGTGGAATGAGAGGCGAGGGGAAATGAGAACCGGCTGAGATGACGCAGGGCACCAGGTGCAGTGTCTCTGAGTGGGATCTCCCAGGGTTCCAGTTCCGATCCGATGACGACTGGATTTTCAACAACATCTATTGGGCTAGATCGAATTCAGCCGTTGTATGGGCGAAAATTCTGGAGATTGGTTGCTTTGATCGGTAGTTTTCCGTGGTTTATCCGATCAATACCAGACGAATGCACAAATGGTACCCTAGCAAGCGGGCCATGGACATCTCCCCTTACTTACAAGAATATACTTACTCCCCACAAGCTGATGTTTAGGTCTGCGCGGGATCTCTCCACCAAAGGGACCAGCAGCGGTAGCTCAGTGCATCAACTGACGTAATTGCAGCGCCTCTGACCGGGAGGTCCTAAGTTCGAATCCTGACGGCGGCAGGATTATCGACACTAGCTTTCCAGCTAGGTCGAATTCAGTCACTGTCTGGAGGAGAATTCTAGCGGCCGGATGCTCTGATCGGTAGTTTTCCGTGGTTTCTCTGATCAACACCAGGCGAATGCCGGAGCAGTACCCTACCAAACGGACCACGGACCGCGCGCGATCTGTCCTTCCTCTTCCTTGTCCTATCCTCTCCCTTAACACACACACACACACACACACACACACACACACACTTACACTAACATGCACTACTACATCTTTTCGGGAGACCGGTCGGGAGCTTAGGGCTTGTCCTGGCTGGGGCGGTGCCCCGCTGGTGGGAGAGTCCTGGTTAGGGGGAAACCCCACTAGCCAATAGTAGGTCGTGCCGAATTTCGCCATCCAGCGGGGAAGATCACCGCCATCTCCCGAGAAAAAAATGCACTACACTAACGGGACTAATGACCAAAGCAGTTGACGCCCCCGAAAACACGAAAAAATCAATCAATCAATCCACCAAAGGGGAAAGCAACACCACCTTCCGTGATAAAATATGCACTACACTTACGGAAGTAATAGTCATGGCTGTTAAAGTACCTGAAACTATGTCCTCCACGAAACCATTTTATCCACCATAAATTCCATTTTATCCACCATAAAGGTTCGACAGGAATTTGAACCCGGGTACCCAAAGGTGGGAGGTGTAAAGTTATGACGCAGGCGACATAGTTACGACGTATCCTGTTCTATCCGTTATTCCACATTCTGTTTTGTTCTCCTTGTGTCGGGATGTGAGCGAGCGGACGCCCAGTGCGCGAGCCGGCCGTTGGGAGCGCCCCTGTCCACGCGCAGCCCACGTCGCGAAGGCCGCCGGCCGCCCACCCACTCCCCGACGCCGCCCGCCCACCGCCCGCCACCGCCCGCCCACCGCCCGCCACCGCGCCTACCGCCCGCCCCGCCCGCCACCGCCCGCCCACCGCCCGCCCACCGCCCGCCCACCGCCCGCCCCCGCCCGCCCACCGCCCGCCCTCCGTCGCGACACCGAAACGAACCGAGTGCTTTTCATAATCAGCGGTGAAAAATTACTTCGTGACCCTAAGACGGATTCACAAGTACGAGCGAGATTTCAGTATGTGAGGACTTTTCGATTAAGTGGTAAATTTACCCCCCAATCTTCCCATTGGAATTGTTCACATACTATGTACAAACCTGCCACACTCTTAGATGTTCGCGTACCATAGTTTCGGAACGCTGCAGAATAGAGAAATAAATAGAAAAATGTCAAACTATAATTGGAACAATTCATCGAAGACTTCTTCTTCCATTAGCACTACAACCCTTCGTGGAACGTGACTTGCAGGACTATATCGTTCCATTCCTTCCTGTCTGTTACAGTCACTCTCCACTTTATTTTACGAAGCACCCGGAGATTCGAGCAGACGTCATCCATCCTCCAAGTTCTTTGTCTTCCTTTTTTTCATGGACTGTCCATTCCATAATTTTCTTTGGAAGCTTATTGCTATGCATTCTTTGCGTATGGTCTATCCATTTTATTCGCTGGGCTTTAATGAATTATATTATATCGCCACCGTTCATCTTCTCAATTTCTTGGTTGGTTCTTAATCTTCAAATTCAAGAAGTCACTTGTACTGGACCGTTTATTCTACGTAATATTTGTCTCTCAAATATCATAAGCAGGTTGATATCTTTCTCAGTGAGAATCCAAGCTTCTGAAACATTAACGGAACTTCATTGACGACTTAACGACTAAAATTCTCAATTCTCAGTTCTGACGGTGAATATAGGTAAACATCGATCAACATGTACTGTACCTGTTACAATAAAGTTCTCTCTCAAACTTACGTTCCTTTTTGTTGAGTTTACGTAAAATCATACAATGTGTGCTGTATCTGCCACAATATTTTTTTCTCGTGAATTGCGTTTTTTTTGTTGAGCACCTAGGGAAACTTCCTTTCTAAACGCGCCTCGTAGAATGCAGGGCACATAGCGCGGCTGGGAGTGGTGGGCGGCGGAGACGACACAGAGGTTCTTCCGGAGACGAAGGTGTCGGCAAAGGCGAAAGTGCATCTGGCACGCAACCGCCTCCCCGCCTGAGCCCTCCCCTCCTCCACCGCCCTCCTCCTCCGCTGCGCAGCCCGCGTTCGTTGCGTCAAGCGGAGGAAGCAGGGCAGGCCGTGTCACGCTGCCATCGCGTATTCCGCTCCATCCAACGGTCGTGACGTCGCCGGCCGTTTGGAAAAGAGCACGATTCTAGAGACCGTTTTCTTTCCCTTTAATAAAGATTCAATTGCACTGGTCCTGCCTAAGAATGAGATAAAGTGTTTGGCTAAATGTCATCAGCAGGGCTCGGCTCCGACGACCTAAAATTCTTTGAAAATGACCTATAAAATGATTTAAAACTAAGAGGAAAATGACCTATTTTTAAAATGCAAAAAACGTTGTATGAAAATTTTATTTATTCAATTAACTTTAAAATTTTAAATACAATTTATTTTATAAAATTATATTTAATATAAAGTCTTATTTTAGGAAGAAATATAATCCTTAGCTCAGATCTTCTAACCGTCAGTTTTGAAAGGTGGAGCACGTTATCGAAGATCCGTGTAAATTTCAGACTTAAAAGAAAAGATGTTAACTGCAGTAGTGAATTTCGTCATGAACTGATGAAACGGTGAAACGTTTGTTTTACTGAGTCGTTGAAAATTCATGTAACATTCACAAACAAGAAAGACGAAAAGGAAACAAAATGCTTAAAGAAGACAAAAATGACTCAAGGGTTCAAAAAAAGATTTAAAAACTGAAAATGGCAAAAAATGACACAAAATGACCCAATAACTATACATTTCCATCACCTATATGTCGAGATAAACTTTCATTTACAGGTTAGCTACGTCTCGAATGCACCAATGAAAAGATGGCATGTCATCAGAATCCGCGCTCTGGTCATTGAGTTGAGACTTGAAAATAATAATATACCTGGGAGAATACCTGCGAGAAACCTAAATGACAATAACAGTAACGTGCTAATTTACGTTGCAGTTGCTTAAGACTTCCAGAAAAACTATTGCCGTGCCCATTTCATCCTACCTTACCCGGTTACACATCACGAATGCCGAAACGTACAGACTGCATTAAACAGCAAACGTAAATAATTTTTTTTCTACTTCATTTTTCGTCTCCAGAAGATGAAAGTTGAAAACTCTTTACTTTTTACTTGTACTTGTAGGTCTTATGGTTTATTGCATTCAGAATAATGATGTCCTTCGCTGCACAATAAGGAAGAGGATGCGCATTTTCCATTTCCTTGCGTAAGGCCAAACCTTCCCCAGAATTTACATTACACTACCAGTATATTTCTTTGTATATGCGCCTGTACGTCTACATTGCATTCCATAAATTTGTTTATCTACCGCTAAAACTTCAATTCTTTCACATTTCTATTTTTATTGTAGATACGTTTTAAGATATTACTTTTCTTTAGTTTAACTCTTCGAATATTACTGTACGTTTCTGGCACTCCTTTAATGACAATTGGGAAAGCTTTAATGAAGGTCTCGAAGTGTACTGTGAAGAAGAGAAGTGCACAAATTTTATGAAATTTTCAATCCTCTTAGTAATGAATACAATTTTATTTATTTGTTTCTGACTTTGTTATGAAGTCAATTTGCACAATGTTAGGAATGTCTTTCAATATTCATGAATAGTTTTTACAAAATGGCATAAAATAGAAAGATGAAATAAAAAAATGATAAAAATCAACTTTTGTTGGTCCAGTTAGTTGTTTATAATCTTGAATCACTCTTATAAGCGATAAACAGGAAGTAATTTAAGAAATCTTACGTTGGTTGGCCCATCCTTTCGAAACGATTGACATCAAGAATAAAAGTAGAGGATCGTTTAGATAGTGATGCTTTGATGGTGTCGACGTCAATGCCGGGAATTGTATATTCTGTTTTCATAGAGTTAGGATTGCTACTGCTACGGTCAATAATCGCTGGATGGTGAGATCCGGCCCGAACTACACGTCGACCAGCGGGAAATTTCCCTTTCCGTGCATCGCCTAGACAGAACATGCTCAACTCCCGATTAGTCTCTGAGATGCAGGCTGGGTATTCCATGCAGAGGAGAGTTCAGGATAAGAAAGAGGAAGGAAAGATGCGCGGGTCGTTTGTTACGCTACTGCTCCCGGAATGTGTGGTAGTGTAGAGCATGTTAGTGTAAGTGTGTGTGTATAAGGAGAGAGAATGGGATAAGGAAGAGGAAGGAAAGATCGCGCACGATGCGCGGGTCGTTTGTTACGCTACTGCTCCCGGAATGTGTGGTAGTGTAGGGCATGTTAGTGTAAGTGTGTGTGTATAAGGGGAGAGGATGGGATAAGGAAAAGGTAGGAAAAGATCGCGCGCGGTCCGTGACCCGCTTGTTAGGGTACTGCTCTGGCATTAGCCTGGTGTTAATCGGAGAAGCCTCGGAAAACTACAAAACACAGCATCCAGCCGGTAGAATTTTCCTCCAGGCTGCGGCTAAATTCGATCACGCTGTCTAGATAATCTCGAAAATCCTGCCGTCGTCGGGACTCGAGCGCTGGAACCTCCCGGTGAAAGTCGCTGAAGAGACAAAGACAGTGCTGGTTCTGAGCAAACACTGCCGGTTAATCCATCAAACAATCAATTAAACCGATCAACCCACCTGGAGATATGGCTCAAGAGCGTCAACTGATGTCACTGCAGCGCCTTTGACCGGGAGGTCCAAGGTTCGAGTCTCATCGGTGGCAGGATTTTCGACACTAGCTTGTCAGCTAGGTCGAATTCAGTCACTGTCTGGAGGAGACTTCTAGCAGCCGGCTGCTCTGATCGGTAGTTTTCCGTGGTTTCTCCGATCAACACCAGACGAATGCCGGAGCAGTACCCTAACAAGCGGGTCACGGACCGCGCGCGATCTTTTCCTACCTCTTCCTTGTCCTATCCTCTCCCCTTATACACACACACTTACACTAACATGCCCTACACTACCACACATTCCGGGAGACCGGTCGGGAGGTTAGAGTTGGTCCCGGCTGGGGCGGTGCCCCGCTGGTGGGAGAGTCCTGGTTAGGGAGAAACCCCGCTAGCCGACGGTAGGTCGGCGCCGGATCTCGCATCCAGCGGGGGAAGATCACCGCCATCTCCGAGCAAAATCATGCACTACACTTACGGTACTAATGACCTAAGGTATTGACGCGCCCGGAATCATTAACAACCAACCATCCCCGTCTCAGTGGGAGCGCTCTCAAAGTGGCAGACGCGGTCAACGGAGAGTGAGTAGCGTGCGTGGCGGCGTGCGGGGCTGACACGCGTGCTCAGCGCGTGCCGCGTCGCGCGCCTTGGAACGGGGGCCCCGGCGGCGGCGAGGCTTGTCGCAACCGTCGCCGCACGGCCCGCTTCTCACTTTGGCACGCGCCGCAGGAGGCTCTGGATTTTAAAGGGCACGCGCTTTCGGGTTTAATCCTGGACGGTACGAGTATTCGCGTTGAACCCTTGCAATACACGCGTCTCGTGTTGTTAAGCAAATGATCGAGAGAGTAACTTGTGTAGCCCAAGTTCAAATCTATATATTTAAAAAAATAAGGTATTCTGCCATGGCTTCGTTTAGAGCTTCTACTAAACCAATTGTAGTATTTTTTCCTTTAAATGAAAGAATGTGATCCCTAGATGTGTTATCATATATTGTTTGTGTTGATTCACAACATTTATGGTGTAAATTACTTAATGAAGTCATTATTTTACGATTTGCAATAGTCAATTGTTTTTTCCAAAGAAGGGTTGCTTCATGGTGGTGCTGCTTGATGCTTTATTTTGATTGTTGAGATATGTTTACAATTCGCCAAGGTTTTGTTTCAGAGTAATAATTGCATTGTGGTGTTGACAGTTTGCATGTATTTGCTTTTGTGATGTATTTTGTGGAGAACATTAGAACAGTGAGTTTTGCTCGGTTGTACTGAAGTAGTGAAGTTGTTCGCAGGTTATGTCGAATCCCAAATCGTTGCCCACGCTCCCCAAAAGACCCATACGTACATTAACTGGACGCAGGGAAAGAGAAAGTCAACGTAGGTGTCGTGATAGTGAGGTCATTTCGTTTTCTGTTCGGTCATTGTCTATGAAATGTCAGTTTTGTTCTTATTTGTACTCCCATGTGAGAGAAATTCTGCAAACCAGTTTATTCTGTGTTGCTTAAATGGGAAAATAAGTTTACCTTCGAGCAATATGCCAGAAGAAATCAAACAGTTGCTTATAGGAGATGATGACACATCAAAAAACTTTAGAAATAATAACCGTCAGTGTAATAGTGCTCTTTCCTTTGTCTTTTTGTGCAGATCTTGCATTACCACCTGGTCATGGGCCATACGTGTTCAAAATTTTGGGAACTCCACAACTCCTTGAAGATCCAAACAATGCAACATATTGTGAACATTAGTCTGGGCACAGTATTTTACATTTACCTCAGAGCTCTCCGTCCAATTTTGACGGGTTCTCACTAGTTATGTTAAAGATGATTATGAGTTTCGTAAGCAGTTGATCAGGTACATTGTTATCAGAAAATGTTGATTTGAATGTGAAAGTCACTAAAAATTCACGAACGGCGTTTAAATCTAGCTGTTTAATCTCTCGAATGAAAAATGCGATAATCCACGTTTATTATGAACCAAATGTTTCATTTCTTCATTGATAATTCTTCATAAGTCATTCAACAGTCGTGTCAATAATATAGCACTGTAGCATTTAAGAATAGTTTATGAGTTTCAAATATTCTATTGCCTTTCAGATTAACTGCATGGCAAATTTAATTTCCATAACAGTGGGCTACAATTCAGCCAAAACGTCTTCATAACTATCGGACAATGTATTTTCTATGAAAAGACTGGCAGCTGACTGGATAGCATGATTACGAACACAATGTTATCTAAACATCCTGATACCCCACCACTCGAAACTCATGAGAGGTTTCCCGCCAGCAAAAATAAAGTAGTTGTATTTCTCCTGTAGCCCGAGTACTCTAGAGTTAGAGGGAACTCACGAATATATACGCTCGAGATACATGACTCTCTTAGAACAGAAACAGACAGGGCTCGAAGAGACTTAGAAAGAACAAATTCATGCATAACTACGAGCGTGTGCACTCAGACGCGATGCGGTGCAATGCAATTTGGTACACACACGTTTGTTTTTCCCGAGAAATCATTCATACGACCAACCACAGCCACCGCCCAGCACAGAGCGTAGGAAACTGTTAAATATATTTGGGTTTTCGTAACGTGGCCGATGACATTAGGTTTGATTTGATTTTTTCGTGTTTCGGGGCACGTCAATTGCTTTGGTCATTAGTTCCGTTAGTGTAGTGCATGTTTTTTCTCGGGATATGCGCGGTGATCTTTCCCCGCGGGATGGCGAGATCCGGCGCCGACCTACCGTCGGCTAGTGGGGTTTCCCCCTAACCAGGACTCTCCCTTCAGCAGGGCAACGCCCCAGCCGGGACAAGCTCTAAGCTCCCGACCGGCCTCCCGGAATATGTGGTAGTGTAGTGCATGTTAGTGTAAGTGTGTGTGGGTAAGGGGAGAGGATAGGACAAGGAAGAGGAAGGACAGATCGCGCGCGGTCCGTGGCCCATTTGGTAGGGTACTGCTCCGGCATTCGCCTGGTGTTGATCGGAGAAACCACGGAAAACTACCGATCTGTGCAGCCGGCCGCTAGAATTCTCCTCCAGACAGCAACTGAATTCGACCTAGCTGAAAAGCTAGTGTCGAAAATCCTGCCACCATCAGGACTCGAACCTAGGGCATCCCAGTCAGTGGCGCTGCAGAGACATCAGTTGATGCACTGAGCTACCGCTCCTGGTCCGATGACATTAGGTCATATTTACACCTTCCGCCTTCTAAAATTAATCTTTTTAATTAATGCGCGAGCGTCCTTCTAAATGGGGCTCATGACCTCAGACATGTGCTTATCACTGCTTTAAAGATATATTTTATAAGTCAAGAGGTGTAAAAATGACCTAACGTCATCGACCACGTCACAAAAACCGAAATATAAATAAAACATTTTCCAGACCATCGATTTGGCAATCAAAGCGCAAGCTTTATCTACAGAGATGTTTTTTTAAGGAGAACTGCCAAGGGTAACGGATCATCAAGTAAGCAGAATTGTATTTTCCTGCAGCTCATCCATTCATCATGCTCGTATCTCCCTCAACATACTCCAACATCCACCCACTTCGCTAACACCTTAAAATTTTCATTTTCAAAATGAATCCTGCCACAGAAATAACACGCGTACTTTCAACAGACGTTTTTTCCTCGCCGCTTTGCATCGCGTCCTGTAAGCGCCGCTGTCGTTTGCGGAGGCTGCCGCGCGGTGTCAGGTCCGTTTCTCCCTTCATTTGTTTCTGCGTGTTTTGCCTCAACCATATCCCGAAGGCGCCCACAGACGCCTTGGTTTTAGCCGTACGGGTTTACCGTGTCTCGCGTTTACAGTTAGCTACTCTGTGACTTAGTCCAGTCAGTTGGTATTTGACCCAAGAAAAAATTCCGGTCAAGAAAAGTTTTTCCTGGATCGGGCCCTTTTGAACACCAAATGAGTGGACTAACTGATCCTTTTTTCCCTCTGTTTTCCCGTTTCTCTCCATTGTTCGGGCGATTGTCGTACCGTAAGAGGTGACTCAGGGCACTAACGGAATGACACTGCAGTGCCTCTGACCGGGAGGTCCTAGGATCGAATGACGACGGTGGTCGGATTTTAGACACTAGCTACATAACTAGGTCGAGTTCCCTCGCTGTCTGGAAAAGAATTCTGGCGACAGGATGCTCTGATCAGTAGCTTTTCATAAAACCAGGCGAATGCCGGAGCAGTACCATAACAAACGGGCAACGGACGGCGCGCGATCTGTGCGTCCTCTTCCTTCTCCTATTCTTAACCCTTATTTACACACACATGAACCGGTCGGAAGCTTAGAGCTTGTCACGTCTGGGGCGGTGCCCCGCTGGTGGGAGATACCTGGTTGGGGATTACTCCGCTAGCAGACGGTAGGTCGGCCCCGGATCTCGGCATCCAGCGGGTGAAGATAACCACCACCTCCTGAGAAAAACTATTGGTGCTAAAACTGCACATACTGTCTCCACTGTATTTTCACTATTACGCGAAAATACTGAAATTTTCGAAAAATTGTACGTGACCTTATTTCAAAATCTATCATTAAGGAACAAAGTTCATTCAGGGAAAAAAACTATCTTTAATATTTTAGTTGTAGGAAAACTCCGAAAAAATTTTGAACTTTGCAAATTTCGAAAAATCAGGGTTTTCACGAACGTGAAACCACTCATACTCTTAACGTCCCCACACTATCCAATAACAATATTTAATCAAAATCGATGAACTTCTTTGCTTTATTTGGAAAATGTCTCGGGGGCTTCATGTAAAGTACCCCCCAAGAACTACAATATCGGTTTCAAGTTCAAGGGAGCGTGACATCTGCTAAATCGATTGGAGAATATGAATTTTGGAGAAAATCGGCTGAACGGTTTAGCCGCTAGAGTTGTTTGCAGATCGACAGACGGACGGACAGATTTTTGAGACATTTTGCCGTCAATCGATTTTTCTGTATCAAGAACCCACAAAACATGGATTTTGGCTACACCACGTGTTAGAGGATTTTTTTTTCTAAGTTAACCAACTGAATCTATCCATTTTTCGTTGCCGGGACCCTGTAATGAGAGTTTTCTTCCGATAATTCGCCGTTTTTTCGCGCACCATTACATAACCTTTTCTCTACCCCATAGGGAGAAAGTAAAATATGCACTACACTTACGTGATTAATGACCTTGGTAGTTGACGCGCTCGGAATCACTAAGAATCAATCATTATATCGATGCAAGTGTTAGTAATATTAACTATAACTAGTGGTGCTAAAAACAGCAAGTACTTTCTCGGCCGTATTTTCAAGCAAAATTACGCGCAAAAGTACTCAAATTTTCTAAAAATTGTACATGATCTTATGTCAAAAACAATCTTCTAGAAAGAGATTTAATTAAGGGAAAAATCCTATCTTCATAATTGTAGTTGTAGCAAGACCCCGAAAAAAATTTAAACTTTTGCAATTTTCGAAAATTTAGGGTTCTCAACGAATATGAGACCTGCATTATTCTGTTAAACATCATTTATAATATCCAATAACAAAATTTAGTAAAAAATAATGAGGTCTTTTTTTATTTAGAAAATGTCCCAGGAGCTTCGTGTAAAGCATCTCTCAAAATTAAAATATCGGTTTCAAATTCAAGTGGCCACGACATCAGCTAGATCGATTGGGGAATATAAAGTTTGGAGAAAATCGATTGAACAGTTAGCCGCTGGCGTCGTTCACACATGGATAGACGGACCAACATTTTGCCGTCTTTCCTTTTTTTTGGTATCAAGATCCCACAAAACATGGATTCTGGTTAAACCACGTGATACAGGGTTTTTTCTAAATTTAGCAACTGTATTTTGTTACCATTTATCTGTAGTAAGAATTTTTCTGCCGAAAATTCGCCGTTTTTTCGCAAAGCATCACATAACTATCTCTCTACATCTTAGTGAGAAAATAAAATGGACGTCGCTTCACTCATTTCTTCATCAGTTGGTTGGTTAAAAAGACCTATTTAAATCTCTCATGAGAGTATACCAACAATCTAGGCCGCTGATCTGAGGCATTAATTCTAAAAAATTCTGTTGTTCAATGGCAGTAAATTAATTATCAACTCAATCGTACAACAAAATCTTATAGAGGCTGTATTTGTGGTATTTAGAGTAGAGAAGATGGTAGCAGGTGGGAGTTTCTCCACAGTAGCGAAGAATAAATAGTTTCAAGGGGACACCTCCCAGTCAACTGACAGGAAAATCGTTATATATCAAACGTGTTACAGACATGTAGGCAGAATATAAATAAACCTAAGGGAAGAATTATTTCCAAGGAAACGGATTTCGAATTATTCATTATATATGCATTTGATTAATTTGCGTGTCTTCGATGCATCTTAGGTTCTCTTGTCGAGAAATTCCCACTTTCGCTTTCGCGAAATGAGTCGGTGACAGATATGAGAAATGCTTAAAAAAAGTAATCGTATAGAAACAAGTTACTCTGGCAGAGATTTCTGGCAACAATTCAGAACCGCAACTGGTTTTCTGATGATATTTGGGAGAAATATCTCTTTTGCCAAGATTGTTTAAAAAATGAATTATCACAGTTTCTAAACTTCCTGGAAATATGTATAGAAAAAGTTCCATATTAATCTGCTTTGAGAAAGGGATATCTGATACCTGCGTACAATGAAATAGAGTCGGAGAGTAGAGAGGAATAAAATTGGTATAAATACATATCTTTGGAGTAATACAGCCACATAATTTGATTTTGTTTGTGAACATGAATCTGCTTTTAAGCGCTGAAGTGCCGGTGTAATTGAGATTTCAAGTGCTATCAATCCATCCACTAACCAATCATGAGTACTTTTTTTCTTCGCAATTCAAACTCGAGTCTCCAATTCATTCGCCCACGTTATGCAGCCACGGCGAGTTTCTTGGATTTTGTATTGATTAGTAATTCCGGTCGCATCAACTGCTAAGGTCATTTATTATGTAAGTGTAGTGCACGTTTTTGTAGCGCAAGGTAGTGGTGATCTTCCAGCTGTGAAAGGTGGCGGATATCTTTATAGCGAGAAGTGGCAGGATTCTCGACACTAGCTAGGAAGGATTCAGTTACTGTCTGGAGGAGAATTCTAGCGGCCGGCTGCTCTGATCGGTAGTTTTCCGTGGTTTCTCCGATCAACACCCGGCGAATGCCGGAGCAGTACCCTAACAAACGGGCCACGGACCGCTCGCGATCTTCCTTTCCTCTTCCTTGTCCTCTCCTCACCCCTTACACACACACTTACTTGGAGCTTGGTCTGGCTGGGGGTGGTGCCGCGCTGGTGGGAGATACCTGGTTGAGGAAAACCCAGCAAGTCAACGGGTCTCCGGATCTCGCCATCGCCGTCGCCGGATCTCGCCATCCAAGTGGTGGAAATCATTGCAATCTCCCGCGATTAAAAACATAAGCCACTCTTATGAGACTAATTATCTTAGGAGTTTACGACGGCACTCATCAATCAATTAATCCCGGTTGGACCCACAATTCGTATCAATTGACGCCCTTAGCCCCCTCAGTCGGTGCGAGCGTCTTGGGAGAGTGGCTCCCAGTGCATGATGTTCACCCCCGAAGATATTAGCTCAATCACAACCGTCGTGTCCCGAAGGAGCGTCCCACCGCCCAATTACCACCAGAAGAATCGCTGCCAGTGCCTGCAAACAAAGCGGCCCCACACGCGCACAGTGGGGGAGGGGGAGGGGAGGGGGCGACCTTGCCGCGTGCAGGTGCGGGTTCAAGGCCGCGCGCGGCGCAGCGCCGGCCCCGCCCGCCGTCCCGTTAGCCGCCGCCGCCGCCCCCCACGCCCAGCCAGGCTCCGCCCCGGAATAGATCTGCCGCTGCTTTTGTCCCATTTCGAACCCACCGCCCGACTATTGCTGGGCGGTGGGTTCTAATCTTCGTCGTTGCTTGCGTCCAAGTCGTATTGTTTTTGTATTTATTTATTATGTCATATCAATCATTGCGATGTGATCGTGCGCATTACTCGTATAAAGCCTTAATTTATATTATTATTGTTATTATTAATATTATTATTATTTATATCACATTTTACCTTGTGTCCACACATGCATCTTTGTTACTAGGAACAAGAGGTACACATTTCAACTGTAGTAATCAGCACTAGATCAACCATCAATGTTCAAAATCTTCCTCACGATGTTACATGTGTCTAGTATACAATCATCTGCAGCTGCATGTATAACCCCTTCTTCAGTAGAATTTCAGCCAGGGATTCATGTAGGAACTTAAGAATTTCACCAGTTTCACCTAGAATTATTGGTACAATCGTCGCCATTTCTACGTCGCTCCACATTTCCTTTACCTCATTTGCCAAAGGCTGATATTTTAGAATTTTTTCACTCCTTTCCTTTTGTGAGCTATCGTAGATTTTGTGAGCTAACGAAACAGCGACATCAATCAGATGCACCTTCCCTTTTTTCTTGTCTTCCCATACTATGTCTCGTTGATTAAATAATACAGGCCTACCTGTTATGATGAACTTTTCCTGTACATTTTATGATTATTTGTATCAATGTTCAGGAGTGTACTTGTAAGACAGTGACCGGTTACCCATCGCCAAATTCTAGTATTTAGAAGTATCCTCTGATTCTGTCTTATTTAGACAGTTTGTTAACGGGCAGCCTATATCAATGATTGTTGCATACTTTTCTATTTTATTGATAACTACTATATCCAGGCGATTATAATCCCCAGTTTTATCAGTGAAAATAGGCCTATCCCAGTACAGTACTATTTCACTATTTTCTAACGGGGGAAGGTGAGTATTTGCAAAATGGATGAGGTTTCTCAATTAGTCTATAATTTGATGCCAACTTTCTATGGGTTATTTTCGCTACTTGATTGTGTCTCCCTAGATATGCAGTGTTAGTAAGAATTGGGCATCTTGCAATCACATGATCATTTGTTTCATTACACATTCTACAGACACCTTTTATACTACTCTTCAGTATTTCGTTATCACAATTGCGTTTTTTATTACAACATCTTGAATTGATATTATAAATCCTTCAGTTTCAGGAAATAAATATCCCTTTTTAACGACAAAAGAGAAGTGACTTTATAACTAAGAAGTTATTTAAGCGATTAGGATAGTTTCCATGAAGGGTCTTACTCTTCCATTCTGTCTGCATGTTACTTATCTGGAAAGCAATTTCAATGTTTGTTTCGGTCCTCTGGAGATTTAGAGCCATATGGTTTACATCCGCCATAACTACATACTTCAATATTACACAATCGTTACACAGGCGTGAAAGTACATTCGCATTTTCGTTTCTTGTGACCTGCAAAGATTGAAAATATTAAGCAAGCATTTACCTCCTTGGTTTCTGGGGAGATTAAGCATTTCAACAGCGCTCTTGGGATGAGGTATTCTGAATTTTGTGTGGGTGGTTCGAGTAGGCGTATCCAGTTCTCCTAGGTCTGTGTCTGAATATTTCAGAATACCAAAGGAATACGTCAATAATGGGGGAGCATAGGTGTTAACAGCATTTATTGAGTAAAGAATTTTTGTTTATCAACTTTGTCATTCTTGATTTGTACTTTTTCTTGATTACCGACTTCTTCTTCTTCTTCTTATTATTATTATTATTATTATTATTATTATTATTATTCACGACTAAAGATGTTATGAGTCGGTTGATTATAAAATCTGTTCCGGATTGCAACCAGCTGCCTAAAGATCAGATCTAGGGACTGTCGGTGCCTGTACAATACTTGGCGCAAAATGTGGGCTGTTCCAAATAAAGCAATGTCTTGCACTTCCCAATCCTTTGAATTAGCTCGGAGTTTAGCTAAGTTCTTACACAAATTTTGCGTAACAAATCCTAGCGTGCCAATAACCATCGGGACGATCTGTGCTTTTACGCCCCATATTCGGTTGATCTCGATTTCCAATCACTTGCTTTTAAGACGTTTCTCTACTTCCTTGGTTACTACCTTTCGATCGCATGGCACAGCGTCTACTAGTAGACACGATTTTTTCTCCAAATCCCGGATAACAATATCCAGTTTGTTTGCCGCTATCGTGCGATCAGTTTGAATTTGTTGGTAGTACAATATTGTACACAGTCCAACAGACGGCATCGGTTTGGATGAGTGTTCGTACCACTTGGTGCATGTATTTGGAACTTCGATGGCGGTGTATATCTGCCAGTGGAGGTATCTACACACCCTGTCGTGTATTGCATGTATTCTGTCTTTGCTAGATTTGGACAAGCTGAGACGTTATGATCAATGGTTTCTACTTGTTCCTCCTTGCCAATGCGGCATTCATCATCTTGGAAAAGTTTGAGAACCGCTTTATCATAATGACTTGTCAACGCCTGATCTTGGGCAGATATTAAAAGAGCTTCCGGTTCTGGCGCATTATTCCCCCTTTAAGCAACATAAATGATTGATCCATGCCCTTCTTTTTAAATATCGTCCATGGGGTGGTTTTCTCTCCATGATTTTTTATCATTTTTTGTATCTCACATTTCATGTTAAGTAGCATCAGAAGTTCCGTGTCTCTGTTATTCTGCGTGTCTCGCATAGTCTGGTTCGCAATGCTTTTTGCTACACTTACAATGCCTGGGTTTCCTATTTCCTTTGGTCATATTTAATGACCAGCCTCATTAGTGGATCATCCTTATGACTGACTACATACTGACCCATCCCGACGATTGTATTGTGCCATTAGGTTTCAATTTGTCTGAAGCCTCTTTTTTCTTCCTTACGTGAACATAAAGTCTATGTACATCAGCTCGAGGGTGGGCGACATGATGCATTGTAAGTAGTAAAACAATTCCTTCTTTCTACCAGCAAAATTCGTAATTTTACGAATTAATAATTACGTTAGATTCATAACTCGTTTCGTTTGAATGCCATTCGTAATTATTTTAGGAATAATTTAGTTATTGATTTGAGCGCTAGGAAATAATTACGACTGTAACCCGGATGTTTTCTACGTAATTTTAACATTTCTCGAAAATTATGTCGTGCTAGCTCAGTTTATTGAGTTCAAAGTTCATAATTGTTGCTACTTACTCTGCAACCAATTACTCAATCTTCCATCCGTACGGACTGGCGAGGAAATCTGAAAATCTTATCAAAATATCTACTACTGGATTGCACGCAATGTACAATGATAATCAGCTTTCTTTTAAAGTAACAAATTGGAATTTATTATAATGTGAAATATTATGATTCTGATAAAGTTCAACAAGAATTGTTACATCGTTAATCAAAATGAAATATCTTTGTCATGAAATTTCTCTCTATCTTGTAAAATTATAAACAACCTTGTTATATTCGCGTACGCGCTCTTCACTTCCCCATTCGATGGCGCCCCGTAGAATCTTCCCCGTCGTCGCAGCAGAATTTTCCTTCTTCATATATATTCCTCCGCCTAATGTTCGCGATCAAGTTCAAATTCTCCCAGCGATACTATTATTACCCGTTACTTCCCTTATTCGCGTCACGGGTGGACGCCTACGTACGTACTGACTATTACTTTGTAGAATTCCTTCGTCTCTTCCCACAAGAACGTTTCATCCTATTATAACAAACCATAGACTTAATTATAATACAAGTTATTACATCGGATTTGGTTTTCACTCAACAGTCTTTCCTCTGACCTGGCTAAATGTCAGGAGCCAACCCGCTCATTACCGCGTTGCTAGAGAAAATGTCCCTGTTCTTCATAAAACCCAAAGTATCAGAGCTCTAAATCATCCTCTTTTGTTTAACAAAAACTATACTATATCCGCCTCCGCCCGGTCACATTCACGTCCTCTTCACTTAGCGAAAATGACCTTTAACGCCGGTTTTTTACTTGTCACAAAGCGACCCCCCGCCCGATCGTCTATTGACATCCCTATTTTGTTGTGAATTGTCAATAGTTAATGATCACTTACATTTAGCCACTATGTTCTCAAGAACTATTGACAATTTATAATGTTTCTCGAATTCTAAATTCATCACATGAAATATGTTTTCAACATAATACCATCTATTAAGGTTAATTTTATCATGTTATCTCATCCAATTCCTTGTAAATTGACATATTGTTAAAGGCCTCATGATGGAGGCACAACTCGACCTCTAAAACGTTGCTACGCTTTACTTATTCAAGACACCAATTTGAATCATTTATGAATCATTGAATCATTAAATAAATGTAGTTTGGACTTCCTATAAAAAGAAATTATTGAAACTTTTATTAAGAAAAAAATTCACTCTCCCCAGATTCACACTCTCATAAAATAAACTCGTTCCAGTAAAATACAATAATAAATGAAGAAGTGAACTCCTCAGATAAATATGGACTTGCACACCTAAGAATACAGAACAGCTTGAAGCAGTCTACAAGAGGGATTCCAAATAATTATCATTTATTTTTTCGTGGCGTTAGTAGGGTATAGTGACCTCAGATATGGTAAGAAAATTAATGTGAAGAAAATAAATTATAGTGTTCTGACACCGGGTTATCAAAATCCAACTATCAGAAATTATAAATATCTATAAAACTAGAGGGTACATACATATTATTTAGTGCGCCAAACTTGGTATATGGTTTGAATCGAGGTAATTATTCAGCTTCAGGCTTAATACTGTGTAAAATATCTCTGACCATTTAGGCTACGAGAGGATTTATGGAGAATGGGGTTCGAGTGATGAACTCTTACTATTAGTGCCACACGTGCTTGAGATAGTGAGAGTTTTCCCCGTTCGTTTGACTCGTCCTGGCAAACACGAGCGTTTCTCATCCCTGAAGGTAAAACCCACGAACGAAACGCATTGGCTCCTGATTTTCCTCGTTATTCGAGATCGTGAGATCTAATGATCTCTTCGTGAAACGGTGTTCCGAGTACGATTCTGTACGTGGCAAAAATAATGACCTTCACCCAACTAAAGGCAAACAACGGATCAGCCGGATGCGGAGAACGACAAAGTCAGTCACCCGCCGAGTTCAGAACACAAGGTGTGGTGAATCCGTCCAGGAAAACCTGGACGGTCTGTATGTGAGACGCCTTCAGCACATGGTTAAATACGAAGGGTAAAATTATGACGTTGTCCGAGCGTGTATTGGCCGCGTAACACAAAAATAATAGAGAACACCATACACAATAAAGCGCGGCACGTGAGCGTCACTTGCGCCGTTTGGCGATGTGCGACATTGCTCCCACAACTCGCTCCATCGCAGGAACGATGAGACGGCGACATTTTCAACCTGCGAAGCCGGGCTTGCAAGCCGCGCTCGATCGGGTGCGGCTACCCTTACATTTTGTATTGATATTTAGCCACTATATGTTTCGCAAGGTGCATTTGGTCTCAGCGCCGTTAGATTCCGGTATTTTAGTCGGTCACCCAACCAGGAACCCGCGATGTCTCGAATTCGCTTAAACTTCGTGACTTCACGTGGATACTGAATTCCGGTAGCGACGCCGGTTTCGTGGCCGTGGCCTTTCAGCAGAACCATCGCAGCATTCTCCTGGATGACCGAGGGAATCCACGAAAACCCGGTCAAGCTGGCCGGCACGGCCGGGATCGAAACCGGGCCTCGCGAATGCGAAGTCAGCGCGCTACGCCCTGAGCAACTTTGCTCGGTTACCTTACCGTCATCTACTATATTATTTAAGTAGTATACTTATCTTTTGCAGCTCTCATACGCAACGAATCATTATAAATTAGGACATTAAAGAAAGATAATTTCACGGAGATGTGGCGAATTGCACTTTCACTTCAAAAATATGGAGTTTTTTTTTTTTAAAAAAGCATCTAAATATTCATAACAAATGCAACCCGCAAAACTCTGCCTTATTTTTTAATCTATATCGTTAAATAACTCCTAAATGAAGCGTTTTATGCCTTAAAGACTAAAAGTTTGAGACAGTGGGCCTCAAAGAGACGTTTTTCATACCTTAATCTATAGGATGAGATCTTCTTAAACATTCTTTTACGTTTTTGCTACTTCGACGCTTCTCGATTCTACCCCACCTGTTTAGAACCTGTAGAATCTGCAAATATATGTGAAATTAAACTAATTAATTGATATTCTACACGATTAAATTACATGGGTGTACCTCTCTGTTCGATAGTAACGTAAAATAAGAATATTTTGTTCTGGCAAGGGTGTGTTATATTGTTAACAATTACAAGGAGACATATAGAACAAGTGACGGAGGGTTTTGAAGAAAAATATATATTACAGGCTTAATATGGAAATGGCAAAATAGGGGAGAAAGTGGTGTTTAACGTACGAGAGTTCTCGCACGGGTACGCTAGTTCCTACTTAATAAAAGAGCGCTTGGTACAAAACGAAACGAAACGTTTATTAAGCACCGTGCGTGGGCGGAGGTGGTTGGGAGGAGACCGAGGCGATGTCCACCGCGGCGCCGGCGGCGGCGTCGGCGGCTGCGGAGGCGGCCAGGGTGGCCGAGGAGACTCTGGAGACGGCGTGCGGCGACGCGCCTCCCGCCCCCTGACCATGCTCCCCCGCGGCGGCGCCGGGATCCTGGCGCACCCCGAAAGCTCTTCACACGAAGCCATTGGACCCGCTTTCGCAGTAGACACAAACATTTTGCACATTTTGCTTTTCTCCAAACTGCATACTTAAGTAATAGAGAGAGAAACTTGGGTTTTTCTAACCTGGCGGATGAGGGTAGTATTTCCAAGATGGAATTCGGCACGAGTTTTTGAGTCATTCTCAATCCTGCCGCTAGAGTCGTTTCATCTGCAACACTGCTTGATGCGGTCGCGATCATGCGACATCTTGCGGCAGGACCAAGAAAGACGCAAAAATTCGTGCCGAATTCCATCTTGGGGATTCCTTCAGCCGTCACGTTAGAAAAACCCAAGTATAGTTGTAATGCTGCAAAGGAAACTGGCGAATTTTAGCCAAAAGAAATCATACTGATATCGAAAAAGTGGGTAAATCTTATTCCCATATGCAGTAATTTACTTCCCCTAATACTTCCTTTAGTCAAATTCACTTTTTATGTGTCACAAATGCCGAAAAATTGGTCGAAGGCAGTACGTCTCTCTGTTCGTATGATGCCCAATCTAGGGCCTAAACCGTTCAGGAAATTCTCTCCAAAATTCATTTTCGCCGATGGATCTGGACGAACAGAAGGCTCTGTGAATATGAAACGGATATTTTGATTTTTGAAGGTACTTTACGTGCAAAATTAACATATTCAAACTTTTCTCAAAAATGAATTAAAATTTTGTCTCTCTTTTCCAAATAGAGAAAAACGCTTAAAAATTGCACAAGTTTAATTTCTGTTGAACACTGTATTTACGAAAAATTGCGAGAGTTAAAAAACTTCCGGTCTTCCTACAGCTCAGTATTGAAGGTAATAAAATCTTTCAAATGGTAAAGATGTTTTTTTCATGACGCCTGTTTTCAAAATTGCATTTTAAAATAATATTAACATTTCTTTTTCAAATTGTGAGTATTCCATTTTGAAAAATACGTTATCAATTTAGAAAAATTAACAAAATGATTTCTCAAAAACTGATTCATTTTTTCTTTAAACTGTTTGCTCCAATACACCAAAAATTGAGTAATAATATGGCTTAGGCTCCATTTTCAACAAAACATCTGGAATATCTATATTTTCTGGAATATCGATATTTATAGTAGATCAAAAACTTTTCCATACCCTCCTGCAACTATAAATTTTAAAACTATATTAGATCTTAATTCTGTCATAAACACTTTTTCAAAATATTAGTAGCGCTCGCATAATTTTGGGTTATCGTTTGAGTTTTTCAAGTAACTGCTCATGTGCATTTGCTTTTGTTTTGTTTATTATTCATTCATATCCATTCATGACATTTCGATTCATTGGTTTGCAATCTTTTTCAGTTGTGTAATAAATAACTAAATTAACAAAAATATAAAATAACTAAACAAATTGACTAACCTAATTGACTAAACTAAACTAGTATCTAAGTTACGTGTTCATGTTCTGATCATATTTTTGAATTTACACATGATCATAATCACATGAATCCAGTGTCCAGCAGATGGTCATGTATGTTCATTGTCATAACGGTCTACTGTCCCTACCAACCATCTAATAGTTCGCCCGCTGCAACCCACAATACATCAAATTTCTAGGAGTTGTGGATGGCCTTGCGAAATGCAGCAGCGCTTTACCCAACCCACTGCAAGCGTTGTGAGGAAGGGGGCGTGGCACCTGGGTGAGCGCGGGGGCGCTGGCGCTGGCCGCGGGACCGCCGCCGGGCGGGGCGGGGAGCGCCGGCTGCGAGTCGCCGCCCTCGGGTGCGCGCCGACGGGTGAACTGCACGCTGAGCAGCACGAGGGACGGCGTCACGCGCTGCAGCTCTTCCCAACACACGAGCACCAAGCTCCTCCTTGCGTTACGTAAGCCCGGTGTGCACGGTACAGTTTTCGTGCAGATTGCACGTTTGATTGACTTTTTTGTGTTTCCGGGCGCGTCAACTGCTTCGGTCATTAGTCCCGTTAGTGTAGTGCATGTTTTTCTCGGGAGGTGGCGGTGATCTCCTGCTGGATGGTGAGATGCGGCGCCGACCTACCGTCGGCTAGTGGGGTTTCCCCCTAACCAGGACTCTCCCACCAGCGCGGCACCGCCCCTGCCGGGACATGCTCTAAGTTCCCGACCGGTCTCCCGGAATATAAGGGGAGAGGCTAGGACAAGGAAGAGGAAGGAAAGATCGCGCGCGGTCCTTGGCCCGTTTGTCTGGGTACTGCTCCTGCATTCGCCTGGTGTTGATCAGAGAAACTACGGAAAACTACTGATCAGAGCAGCCGGCCGCTAGAATTCTCCTCCAGACAGCGACTGAATTCGACCTAGTTAAAATGCTAGTGTCGAAAATCCTGCCGCCGTCAGTACTCGAACCTAGGATCTCTCGGTCAGAGGCGCTGCAGTGACATCAGTTGATGCACTGAGCTACCGCCAGATTGGACGTACGGAAAGCGAGCAGTCCAGTCTTCACGTTTTCTGCACGAGCATGTTCATAATCTTTCATGCAGAAAGCCTACAGTTTGACTAAAGCGCCTCAGCGCAGAATCTTTCACTAACGGTAAACAGCCATTTCGATTTTGTGAATATGTGTGTAAGGTGCATTGTGTGACGTGATATATTGCGATAAACTTCCTTTTTACCAATTCTTGCCTCACTATTTTTATAGTCTGTACTCCTCACGGTTAATTAATACTAAATAAAGATCACAGCCAGAACGCACTCACCTAAATACCGCCACTGAAAGTACTCGGACGGCGCACTTCTGTTGTTTTTCGTTAGATCCCCTAGCGGCGGTTTGTGGCGATTCGTGCAGAAAACATACAGACCGTGTTTGTACGACCTTTAGCTTTTATACGTCTAGTTTGGGATCTTGAAGTTTCTGTACAGAAACTGTATGAGAATCCTCACGAAAACACTACCGTGTATACCGGACTTTCCAAATGATTTGATTGCCTTGCATCTAATTTCGTAATACTACATTTTATCTCATCTCATTACATTTACCTTAAGGAGAAATGTCATCACTACATTTCCTCACAGGTCTATACAATGTCTTACTTATTTGAGTGACTATATTATACGTTATCTCATTATTAGGATAATTCATATTATTACATTCCCTTTCAACTCATTACATTGCTATACTCATAATTTTCGATTCAAAAGCATTATATTCCATTTCATTACATTAGATCAATTTCATTACCTTACTTATTACCCTGTTTTTCATCTCATCTCATTACTCTTTTTTCTTCTTTTACCGGGGCTCAGTGCATCAACTGATGTTCTGCAGTGCCTCTAACCGGGAGGTCCTAGGTTCCAGTCCCCGACGATGGCGGGATTTTTGACGCTAGCTTGTCAGCTAGGTCTAATCCAGTCGCTGTCTAACGACCGACTGCTCCAATCGATAGTTTTCCGTGGATCAACTCCAGGGGAATACCGCAGCAGTACCCTAACGAACGAACCACAGACGGTCAGCGATCTTTCCTTCCTCTTCCTTGTCCTATTTTAACCCCTTACTCACACAGTTACGCTAACATGCAGTACACAACTACACATGCCGGGAAACCGATCGGGAGCTTAGTGCTTGTTCCGGCTGGTGCGGGGCCCCGCTGGTGGGAGTACCTGGTTCGAGTAAACCTCGCTAGTCAACGGTAGGTCGGCGCCAGATCTCGCCATCCAGCGGGGGAAGATCGCCGTCACCTGTCGACTAAAAAACGTGCACTACGTTTACGGAATTAATGACCTCGTTTGTTGACGCGCCCGAAATCACTAACAATCATTCTTTCTTCTTTTTCTCTCTTTTGAAACAGGAAGTTTCTTTCTATGTATTTTTCCTAGTACTTCTTCCCTCGAAGCGTATTAACTTTTACAATTATTTTCATCAAATATTGTTGCTGTATTTTGAGAAGTTGATGTCCATTGCATTCATTAATTTGCTCCATTATTTCAATGTTTCATCCTTCCACGTGTGAAAGGCAACCCGCAAAACGTATAAATGTGTCGGGTTGCCTACTCAACTTTTAACCCTACCTACTGCCGTGACACTTCCAAAACACTGGATGTATGTAGGGGGTAGGATGTGTGGCATCGTTATACATAACCAAAACACCTATTTATTTACCTTCAATAATTAGGTAAACTTCTCTAGGGAGATCCCTATGGCAACGTTTATAAGACGACGAGAGGCCTAACACGTGTAGGAGAACCTACATTGTATTGAAAAGAGAAAATACAATTTTATTACTGTGACGCTGAATTTCATTTGTGGTTTAACACTAAAGATAATCAAATTACCACAGGTGTATGAGTTATAATCGATATACTATATGGTTGATACTGAGTTGTTGGTTCGTCACATTGTGGCTGGGTGGAGAAAGTAATAAAAAACTACCTATATGTTCCAATCTCATTGTCTCTTATCTCAACTCCACTAAGTTATGCATACTAAATATTCTTAGAGACCGTTTGATAAACAATTTTAAACATTTTCTTATTAATTTTTAAAATTATTTCTTTTTTTAAAATTTCAAAATAATAATTTTGTACTTTAAAGAAATTAATTGAGATCACCCTTAAGGCTCATTCACAATGCAATCACAAACATAAGCATAACACATAGACATAGACATAACATAAGCGAAGAGTTAACGTATTCACAATGTCGAACATAAACATAGGCAAAATAAGAGTTTCTATTGGCTATGAGGCATTCTAGTTTACTATTGGTTGGATATGAGAATCGATTTCGAGATATCAAAACAAATACGACAAACACAACCACGCAGCACACGCCTATCGACTTCGATACTCGATTTTGAGTTATCGAACTGTGCTTGGCTCATTCCTTATGTCTGACATAAGCATAAGCACAGAAGCTTGAAGCTTGCAAGCTCTTAAGTTTACGTCTTACGTGTTATGCTTATGCGAACGCATTGTGAATGAGTCCACTTGTAGACGTAGTCCTAACTTTTCTGTTAACGCCATGCTTATGCTTATGTTTGCATTGTGAATGGGCCTTTAGTGCTCTCTACTCACTGTTTAATGCATTGCTGGATGAGTGGTAATCAATGGCAATGGCAGGATGTCGAAGTAAAGGAAATGTTTGAGGCATAAATCTAGCTATTGCGAATGCGATTTAATTAAGTGATCAGTGACACTGAATAAATTTATTGTTCTATTTTAGTGTGATCAAACGTATTGAAACGAATTGAAAGATTGGTTCGTCTACGTTATTCATTTTGTATCATTTTAGCTATATCGATACTCACAATGCATCGTGGCGATAAAAAAATGTAATCTACTATCTGTGCGCTCAAAGAAGATTCGAAATAAATAGTTCTAATTATTCGTGAGGATCAATTTCTTTAGAAATGAGCGCTTTGTACGCGTTTTTAAGACTCGAAGCGCTGTTCTGCACTCGATGGGTCATTTGTGTCAGTTGAGTACAGTGTGTGCACAGCGTAATCGCAGAGCCATGCGTACCTAAACGCTGACATAATATGTACGCCAATTCCACAAATTTGTATTTTTCGACGTCTGTATCCAGAATAAATAAAATTTTTCTTCGGCATACCCTCAGCACTTCGACTTGCATGAAGTATACTCTTCTGGTTCTTATAGAAGAAGAAAAATCGTAAAAAAACTGTTGTGCATTAAAAAAGCGTTTCACAGCGCATTGACTTTAGAAGCATATATTAATCTAATTGCGGAGAAGACTGCGGTGTGTATGTTTTTCCACCTAAAATGACTTATCCTATACATGTACATGAACAAAAAAGATTTTCCTTGTCTGGGAATGGCGTGGGACAATGCTACCTGCGACTGTAAGCCAGCTTGTCGACGGGGTCGGCGACGATGGTGACGGTGATGTCGTGCTGCCACCAGAAGTACCAGATGTTGGTCTGCAGCCGCAGCGCCACCTGCGCCCAGCACACGAAGCAGAAGTAGCTGAGGAGCACCATGATCAGGAGCATGGCGGCCGTGAAGAAGCCGCTTACTGTTGGGCACACGCGCAGACGAACGTCAACGTCCGTCACGTACAGTGCATTTGTCAATCGTGTGCCTATCACACACTTGTTCTTCACCAGAGGGGCGCCTAGGCGCTTCTTATCCCCATCCCCCGCAGGCGCATAAGTACGCCTTTGGGCTGGTATCAGGGTCCCGTCAGAACGCAGTTGACCCTCACGGTAACCTCCCCAAACAATGCCTAGGTCGGGCCGCCCTACTGATGTCACTGCAGCGCCTCTGACCGGGAGGTCCTAGGTTCGAGTCCTGACGGCGGCAGGATTTTCGACACTAGCTTTTCAGCTAGGTCGAATTCAGTCGCTGCCTGGAGGAGAATTCTAGCGCCCGGCTGCTCTGATCGGTAGTTTTCCGTGCTTTCTCCGATCAACACCAGGCGAATGCCGGAGCAATACCTTAACAAACGGACCGCATGCGATCTTTCCTACTTCTTCCTTGTCCTATCCTCACCTCCTTACACACACTTACACTAACATGCACTATACTACCACATATTCCGGGAGACCGGTCGGGAGCTTAGAGCTTGTCCCGGCTGGGGCGGTGCCCCGCCGATGGGAGAGTCCTGGTTAGGGGGAAACCCCACTAGCCGACGGTAGGTCGGCGCCGGATCTCGCCATCCAGCGGGGGAAGATCACCGCCATCTCCCTAGAGAAAAAACACGCACTACACTAACGGGACTAATGAACAAAACAGTTGACGCGCCCGGAAACACAAAAAAAAACAATCAATCGGGCCGCCCTACCAGCTCAGAGCTAGTAGCTATCCAGGCTAGTACCGGAGTCAAAACAATACGCCACTCATATGCTCCGGGCACAAGTTCCCTCCTCGTGATCGCACAAAAGTTCAACAAATAGTATCAAGAATAGCCCATGGAAGCCCCAAAACTTTGCAAATATTTCGTATATTATCAGGTAGCACAGTGAAACCTTAAAGTCCAATAAATGCAATAAAAATAGAACATTTTTCTATACGTGTCAATTCCTAAACATAAACAAAATTTTGATTTCAACATCCTGATATACGGACAGAAAAATGTCGCCATTTTCCCCGTTTCCCTAATTATCTCGAAAAGCCTCAATCAGTACTGTAAGAACGCCTCACAATCAGACCACAAGCGCCATCGGAGAGTCAGAGAAAAAGAAATACGGGGAAGAGAGAGAAAGGAATGTAAAGAAAAAAAGGGAGAAGACGCATCAACCTCTAATGTCTTGAGTTTCGTAAATGTAGTGCATTTTCTATTCCAGGAGGTGGAGGAAAGCTGTGAACTTGTAAACCGACATGTTTGGATGTGTACTACATGTAAGTGTTTGTGGTGTGTGTGTGTGTGTGTGTGTGTGTGTGTGAGTGTGTGTGTGTGTGTGTGTGTGTGTAAAGGGGCAAGACGGGATAAGAAAGAAGGAAAAATGCGCGCTTTCCATGGTCCATTTCTGAAGGTTCTTCTCCAGCATTCGCCTGGTGTTGATTGTAGATGGCACGGAAAACATCCAATTAGAGCAGCTCTCCGCTATAATTCTCCCCCAGTTAGCGGACAATTCACTATTAACGGGACTCCAAACCATGGACCTCTCGGACAGTCTCTACATAGGCAATCACGCGTACTGAGCCACGTCGGTGAAGAGAGAAGAGAAAAAGAGACGTATGCGATTGATTATTTCGTGCCGCGTCAATTGCTATGATCATTAATCCCGTAAGTGAAATGCGTGTTTTTCTCGGGAAGTGTCATTGATCTTCCCCTGCTGGATGACGAGATCCTGCCGACGTCAGCTTGCGGAGTAGTCCCCAACCAGGAATCTCTAGTCAGCGGGACACGGCCACACCAGGGACTAGCTGTAAGCTCCGACTGGCCTCCAGGCATATATGACAGCGTAGTGGATGCTAGAGTATGTAAGGGGTGATGATAGGACAAGGAAGAAGAAGAAGAAGAAGAAGAAGAAGGAAAGATCTCGTGCGTTCCGTAGCCCGTTTGCTAGGGCACTGCTCCTACATTCGTCTAGTGTTGATTGTCGAAACCACGGAAAACTGCCGGCAACTAGAATTCTCCTCCAGACAGCGGCTGCATTCGACCTAAATGTGCAGTTAATGTCAGAATTCCTGCCATCATCGCAGGAAGTGGCGATAATCTTCCCCACTGGATGGTGGAATCCGGCGCTGACATATACGTTAGTTTGCGGGAGTTTTCCCCTGCCAGGTATCCTCCTTATGCGGGACACGGCACTAAGTTCCCGAATGGTCCCCCGGTATGTGTGGTTATGTAATGCATGCAAGTGTAAATATGTAGAAGTAAGGAATGAGGATATGAACAAGGAAGAGAAAGGAAAGATCGCATGCAGTCCGTGGCCCGTTTGTTAGAGTACTAATCCGGCGTTCGCCTGGTGTTGATCAGAGAAACCACAGAAAACTCCTGATCAGGTCAACCGGCCACAAGAATTCTATTCCAAACAACGGCTGAATTCGACCTAGCTATGTCGTTAGTGTCGAAAATCCTACCACAATCGGAACTTGAACCCTAGAACCTCCCGGTTAGAGTCGCTACAATCGCAACCACTGGCACTGAACCATCTCAGCCGATGAAGAGAGAGGAAGAAGAGCTAGAGAGAGTAACGAGTGCGAGTTATTGGTTGATTAGTTCGAGTTTCTGGGAGCGTCAACTGATATTGTAATTAGTCCCGTAAGTGCAGTGCACGTATAAGTGTAGTGCTAGGACTGTTGCGGTGATCTCTCTCCTGGTTGCCGAGAGGCGGCGAAGACATGCATGTCGACTTGCGAAGTTTTCCTCCAACCAAGTATGTCCCGTCAGCGGAGCACCGCCCTAGCCGGTTACAGCTACAAGCTCCAGACTTGCCTCCCGACAAGTGAGATAGTATTGTGACATACCAATATGTGAGGCATAATATAGTATACAATATTTATTATAAACAACGTAAATTATAGGGATAAATATAGGTGAATATGCCAGCATAGCATCGGGAAGCGAGCCAAGATCAACAATCTTCATGCAGTGACAATCGCGGAGACGGCTATTTCATTTTGTAAGAAATTTAGGGATTGGTTAGGTACGGAAGTACATCGAGCTTGTCTGTAAAAAAAACAATCGAAAAGATGAAGCGAGTTTTGAAGGGTTGAAAGAATATGATAGGCATTCATTCTGACTGATGCCGTGGTGTTGAACGGATCGTGGACAAATAATGTTAGGAGTTTTTTTGGGGACTTGTAAGCATTTACTGGGGAGTAGATATTGGTAGAACTTGAATTTGAATGCTATGTGTGGACGGTAAGACTTAAAATATTTCAAGTGAACGAGTTAGAAGGACATTGAGGGCTTAGATGAATTTATTAGTAACTGGACTGGAATGCTAACAGCAGATAGTTGTTGATCGTTGATATTCAGCAAGCGTGGGATGAACTTGGAATTCGTAAATTGGCGAACGAATTAGACTTATTAACTTCGGAAGCAGTGATGAACGGTGATTGAAGTGTGCTTCTGCAAGGAAAGAAGAGAGAAGATGGTATCTGGACCTGAGGACAGCGACGTCGGAGAAGAATGAAGACGGTACAACGAGGCACCGTCCAAGAGCGCGCGAAGACGAATATTACATTATAAGGTTGGAACAGGTCATGACCAAAGTTTTTTTTATATTGTATAGAATTAAGAAGTACCAAAATAGTTTAATAAATTTCCATGTTTTGTGAAATGAATACATGATTCTCATTGAGCCAATTCTAATAACGACGTAGCAAGATAGAAATATATTTGCTTTTCAGATTCCTTGTCCACTCTGTATAGATGGCAGATCGGATAATCATCTATTAGCAGACAATAGTGATTATTTCTATGAAACCCATCGACCCAGGTAGCCGGACACTAATTTATTTATAATCAGAGTTGAAGGTTGACTGTATTAGCGTAATCTTTTCCTGGCGCCCATCTATACAAATTCGGAACGGATTACGTTGGAATAACATCAACTAAATCATTAAAATATATTCAGTTTATTTCAGTGTAATGCGTGCGAGGATAAATGTGTGTAAGTAAATGATGAGGATAGGACAACGAAGAGGAAGGAAAGAACTGCGAGGGGCGTGGCGCGTTTGGAGAGAAAGAGAAAGACAGAGATGGAGAAAGAGAGATAGAGGAAGAAAGAGAGAGAAAGAGAAAGAAAGAGAGAGAAATATAGAGAGAAAAGAAAGAGAGGAAAAGAGAGATAGAGAAAGAGAGAAAAAGAGAAAGAGAGAAAAGAGAGAGAGAAAGAGAGAGAAGAGAAAGATAGAGAAAAAGAGAGAGTCAGAGGGAGCTGAGAGCAGAGGAGAGAGAGGGGGAGGGGGGGCACCCCGCGCGATGTACCCGGCGCGCGCGTAGGGGTTGCTTTCGGTGGCGTCGCGCGGCGGCTGGGTCTGCGGCTGCGTGCGCGGGGCGCGGTCCGTGGGGGCTCCGTGGGGGGCAGGCCGTGGATGAGCGGGTAGGCGTAGCGCGTCAGGTAGAAGTCGGCGAGCATGACGCAGGCCACGTCGCCCGCGCTCAGCACCAGCGCCGTCGGCGCGCAGCGAGCGGCGGTGGTTGTGGCGGCGCAGGCGCGGACGCGTCAGCGCGTGCGGCACGCACCTGCGCACCACCACGCCCCCCCCCCAACCCCCGCAGGGCGCGCTAGCTCTCTCACAAAGTAAGGGGCGAGAAAGTAAAAATTGTCATTTATTTTTTAACCCTCGGATGCAATCATGATTTTATCTACTCCACTATAATGGTGGGGTCAGTTTCACTCCACGCTGATAAATTATAGCTCTGAGTTGCTTTTTCCGAATCATATTCTGGAATTTAACCATTAATAACTTTTACAATAGGAAATTATTTTAACCATATTATTTTTATGTTTATAAATATTTTTTCAGAAATTGAAAAAACAAGTGTTTTCAATTAAGTCAGTATGATATATCATTATGATCATCAGTGTGATGATGATTCTGGAGTGAATTCAACATCAAATTCAGAACAGACTTTGTATTTGTATAAAACATAAATATATTTATTCTATTGTAATTGTGACAATTTAAGTAAGTTTGTAAATTATACGCACTATGGTGCAATGCACAGCAGTTTTTTGACGTACAGTGCATAGCACAGAGCTTTTTATTTCTTCATTTCTCGTGCATATTGCGCAGGTATTTCTTTTTGTTAGTGTTCTTAGGGTGTTGTGAGTGGAGAATTATTTTGTGAATCAATTCGAAAACTATATATGGCAGTTTTTCTCTTTTGAGGTGAATTACGCTGCTCCTTTTCTTTGTATAAGGTTTGATCATTTCGTGAGAAGGTTAAATTAAAAACAAACGACGCCTGTAAGAAACCTTGCTATGGTAATTAGGATGTTGTTGTGTAAATATTAGGAAACCATTTAGGGGACCAATGTCCAATGCATTAAAAAATAAAGTCATTGACCAACTTATTGTGATTTATTGCAAGAGAAAGTTACAAGATTTTTGTCGATTACATTGACTCCGATTTTGTGGAATTGTATAGGTTTATAATTCCCATTCAAAGGAGAAGGAATACCAACAACAAAAATAATTACACATCAGTGAAGAAATAAATAGAGGGATGGGTTCAGAGTGTCCCCACGGTTGTAACCGCACATTATTTTTGTTAAAAGCGTTGAAATGAGCATTTAAAAATATGAAAGTTAAAAAATATCACTGTTTGTAATAAATAAGACAGTAATAAAAGATATCACGAAGACTCAGATCTCTAAGAAAAAAAATTGTAGAAGACACGACCAGAAACAATCACACTGGGGTCAGATTGACCCACGTTTGCCACCGAGGGTTAAGAGGCACTCGAAGGAGACTAAAAAGTTAAAAACTGCACGTGTGTCAGGTCCTCCCCTCTGTCCACCGACCATCAACTCGCTTCGCAGACAACGTATCAAAGTGTGTGTGTGTAAACACTATGCTTGTAAACACACACACTTTGATACGTTGTCTGCGAAGCGAGTTGATGGTCGGTGGATAGAGGGGATGGACCTGGCACACGTGCAGGTCAAGGTCTAATGTCCATCGTGAGGAAGCAGCGTGCGAATGGACACGGGCGTACCACCACGCGAGCAGGCCACGGGCGGCGGTGCGGTGCAGCGAACGGCGGAGCTCGAACCGCGCCCCGCACAGCTCACAGCGGCTGCGCGCAGACTCCAGCAGCCAGCGCTGCAGGCACGTCAGGTGCACCAGGCCCACCGTGCCCTGCGCACGCGCCACCGCTACCATTAAGCCCGTCCCACAATAGAGAGGAGTTACTCTAAGAAGGGACCGCACTGATAGGACGGGGAATAAAAGAACGGCATGCAGGGTGATGACTAGGGAACGGATTTTATTGTAATAAAAATACAAAATATGTACATATATATATGTGCTTATTTTTTCCAAAACATGTAAACAAACGTCGAAAATATGTAAAATAAACATTCATTATTGTGTTTAAAAATTATTCTCCAAGTATTTTGCGATCAGTGTCGCAAAATCAACGTCGCTGATCAGTCTTTAACAAGGATTCGGAGTTACTGAAAGTAGGTTCTATCTCTACGAAGTAATTGTACTCTAAACTTCACCACACATAAGAATTTTATTCCAAAAATAAAATGCGTTCATAGTATATATTACAATATTTACGAGGAGCCGGTGTACAAGTGAATAGTAGAACCGCGTAGCGAGTGATGAATCCCAGGGGAGGGGGTTCAAGGGTATACACCAATCCCTGCAAATCGAACAACGCGGTATGACAATTTACTGTAAAAAATATTTGTTAGTTTTCGATGGAGTAACGAATGTGTTCTTTGAAACATAAGCAAGAACGTAGTTGAAATTACTTTTATTCGCAAAAATGCACCATCCTTTACTCCGAGTAAGCAGTAAGGGGATGTGCAGGTAAGTTTGACAATTCGTAGCGAAGATATGGTGGTAAAAGAAGCGCAACAGCATTATATTTGATTTTTAAGAAAGATTATTTCGCAACATATATTGCAAACGCGCATCTGAAACGTTCCGTTTCGACATATAAATATATTAAAATGTAGCGAAATATGTCGTAATTGGTAAAATACGTAAAAATATGAAATTCTACCAAAATATGTAATTATATGTAAAATAAAAATAGTTCTAATTCATTGAGAATGTCTTGTAAACTCGAAAAAATATAATTGAATGCTGGTAGCTAGTTTGTGTAAAAACATGTAATTACATGGAAATCCGTTCCCTAGTGATGACAATGCATGAGATAGTGAATAACTCACTTACAAAAAGCTAACTGTAAACAAATACAGACAAAATGAGTGCAAGAGATAACCTGCAGTTATGTTACCAGCAGTGGCCAAGTAGTAGCTGTCAAAGCGGTCCCTTCTTACAGTAATCTCTCTAGAGCCCGGGAACGGGAACGCGAACGGGAACGTAACGCGAACGGGAACGTAAAGAAAGTTGAAAGACGGACATCTCAGGAGGCGTTCACAACACGTCGGGAACGCAAAGCGTGAAGGGAACGAGAAGGATGGTCAACTTTTCTCTTGGCCCGGGAACAGGAAGCCTCTCGACCAATGAAATTACAGCAAATGACGTCGAAGCTTTCACGGCACTGGTCTGAAGTGGAATTGAGAGTGTAGTAGTGCGATATTGAGGTTAGGAGCAGGTTTTGTTAGTCATTGTTGAGTTGTTTTAGTTCTTTTAGTAATTACAGTATATTTAATTTTCTATTCATATTAATACTTAGAATTAAAATTCTTCCAACAAATATTTTTATATGTTTCTTTAAAGTACATACGAGTTGTTCGTTTATTGATAACATTTTTACCTTCTCGTATACATACGTATATACGAGAGTAATATACGTACTATAGAGAAAGTTATGTATTGCTGCGGAAAATCGATTTCGAAATTTCAACGGAAATACACCTTTTGGGTTGCCCTGATACCGAAAAAGTTTGTTGTTGTTTTTTTTAAACGTTCGTCCGTCCGTCTGTCTGACCCTCTCTGTCCGCCTGTGAACACTACTAGCGCTTAAACAACACGCACGATGTTTTTCAAATTGATGAAACCCCTGTCCATATGGCTCTAGATGGAAGCTTCGAAATTTTGAAAACATTCTTTAAAATTTAGTACTTTACACGAAGCCACCCGGATATTTTTAATTTTTTTCAAAAACGGCTCCAATTTTTTTTCTTTAAAGTTTTTGTAAGAATAGAGTTAAATACACTTGTGGCATATGTTCGATTTTCGCGGTTAACCCTGAATTTTCGAAAATTGCAAAAGTTTGATTTTTTGCCGTCTTCCTACAACTATAAAATTGAAGATAGAGATTTTTCCTTCAAATGAATTTTTTTCATAAATGAATAATTTTTTATTGTCAAATAAAGTTTCTCGAAAACTCAACAGTTTTCTGGAAAAATAGCTCATAATTCCGCATTTATAGAAACGCTCACATACCATTTCAATGCTGACTTCTTTTTTCACTTTTAGTAATTTGAAGTCATATTTCGGTTCTACTTTTAAGTAACCGAAAAGTTGAAAAATTCAAGAAAATGTACTTTCGGTGACGATAGATGGCAGCTGGCCAGGAATGGAGCAAGATCTTAAAGCAGTCCATCCAAGGAAATTAGAAAAAATGTACGAGAAAGTCTGTACCATTCTGTAGCACCTCTATTTGTTAGTTGTTTTTTCGATAAGTTCGCAGTAGTTTTTGCTTTTATTCATTCTTGTGATTTTTTCTAATTAATATTCTTTCGTCCTAACTTTTATGTTAACGCCATGCTTATGCTTATGTTTGCATTGTGAATGGGCCTTTAGCCTCCCCTTCGTCCCGCCCATCCTATCCTTTTGCGGACAGCGCCGGAGGTACGTCAGGTGCACAAACCCACTGTGCCCTACGGACACACTACTGCCCAGCTCCCTTCCTTCCCTCCCTCTCCAATCCTCTTCACCGGGAGGTAGCCAGGTGATGTCACAGCAGTCTCTCTGACCGGGAGGTCCTAGGACACCACTCCCCACGGTGCCAGGATTTAGATGTTACCTTGTCAGCTAGGTCGAATTCAGTCGCTGTCTGGAGGAAAATTCTGGAGGCCGGCTGCTCTGACCGGTAGTTTTCCGTGGTTTCTCCGATCAACACCAAGCGAATGCCGGAGCAGTACCCTACCAAAGGGCCACGGACCGCGCGCGATCTGTCCTTCATCTTCCTTGTCCTATTCTCTCCCCTTACACACACCAACATGCACTTCACTACCACACATGCCGGAGACCGGTCAGAAGCTTAGAGCTTTCTCCCAGCTGGGGGTACCCCGCTGGTGGGTGATACCTGATTGAGGAAAACCCTGCTAGCCGACGGTAGGTTGACCCCGCTACAATTACAGTAGGATAATTTTTTCTCTGGATATAATATGTTCTTTAAAATTAGTGGACACATACACTTTTTCAAAAAAGAATAGTTTTCGAGTCATTTTGCATGAAATACAGGTAATTTTTAAAACAAGATTGCCTCAAAAACTGCTCCAAATTTTTCTTAAAACTTTTATGAAGATAGTGCTAATTACTTTCAATTACATGACATATACACCATACTGATGTATTCTTTCGATTTTTCAAAAATTATAAATATGTTATGTTTACACAGGTATCACTAATAAATGTTAATGTCTCTCACGTTGATAATTACATTGCGATCATTTTCTATAAAATTTTGCATATGTGAACACAAATGCTTTAAATGATTTTTTACTAAGTTTCTCTTACCAGTGAAAACGAGCTCAAAATTGCTTATTCAGAAACGCTCAAATGACATTTTCTCAAGACGGTTCAAATTTTTCAATGATAATTTACATGTAGGCCAATGTTTTACTCTTTTGTAATATTCTTAAATATGTTATTTCAAGTTTACAATTAGGGGACCGAAAAATTGACAAAATGTGAAAAAATTTCGTTTTGGTGCCGAGAGGTAACAACTGGGAAGAGTGTGGTCCAATACCGAAAAACTAGTCTAGACTAACCGGAGTAGAAAACTAACAAGTGCAAAAAAGCCTAAGGCATTCTGTCGCACCACTAGTTCTTATTTTTTTCTGGAACATAAAATGTCTGTATATAACGAAGTTTTTCTTTAGCCTAACAATATCTTTACCTCATGCGATAATGAACATTCGTAGAATGGATATATGATCAGTAAGAAGGCTTATTGAATGCGTTAAGAAGGTGTAGCATAGCTTTAAACTAGTAGTATGTAACGAAGTACGCGATGCCTTTTTATAGTACCTTGCAGTTACATGGTGAAACAAGAGGTTCATTGTCTTTGGAGTCGTGACAGATACGACAATGGATTTCTTCCTCGCTGTCTGAAAAGTTAACATTTCTCTGGGTCTTCTTTAGCCCTAATGACATAATACCTCCCGTGAAGGCCACCCGCCATATTTTATTGAAAAGGAAAAACATACACGTAAGAATGTTAGTAACCATCAAACAAGCCATGAGCAACAGTGTTGCTTTTATTTCTAGGTAATTTGAACAAAATCTGAAAATTGCAGGGCGCAATTACATTCCTCCTCATTGGTTGCCGAAACTTCTGGGGAATGAACAGAGGGAGGAAATCATTTTAAAAACTCTTATAATTTGGCGAACACGCCGTATTCCCTTCACCGCAACTACCACCGCCTGCTTGAGCTTTTTTTCGACACACAGCCACAGAAACGGAGACGATTTTAAAGACAAACTACAACTCTATTTATGCCTCGATTGGAGATATAACATGATACAGCATATTATGCATTTGTGAAGATGATCGGCATTTTGTACAACTCTCCTACAATGTAGTACTTAACAATCAAAACGGCCAATTAACATTTCATAGTATACGAAGCTGAAGAAACGGCGCTGTAAGGCGAACTACTGCGCGCCAAAATACCATAGTACAGCCAAGTAGTACCTCTAAAACCCTTTGGAGGAGCCTGTTCATGTAAACTTTCTGCTAAGAATGACCAAAATAGTGACCACCCAAAATATTGACATTTCGTTCTGGGACACATATATCAAATACTTCAGAACTGTACTACTTTCACCATGATTTAATTTGTGTGAAATAAACATATTTCAAGTGTATTTTTATCTCTAAACACCGGGTTCATGTTCAAGACTTTCACATCCAAAGGCATAGAGTGGGTGTCACCCAAGGCAACATTGGAATGCCCCTTCTCTTCAAATTAAAAATGTGTTTTACAAAATAGTGTTTTAATATTTTTTATTAAAAAATAAAATGTTTGTCATGTTATTTCTTATTTTTAATAATAGATGGTTACAGAAAATATGACAGGTTGACAGATCTAGACAATAAATCTCTATAAATAAAATGATCCAATTTACATAAGGGAGATTCATCCCCTACCAAGATGATAACTTCAAATTGTTAAAAGAAGTCTTAATTGAATTAAGTGTTTAAGATTAAGTTATACAGACAGCTTTAAAATTCACTAATGCAAATTTTAATTAAAATATTCAAATTATATAAATTTAAATAACATTATTAGCTAGAGTGCCCCATGGTGGAAAGATGTCTTTCCACTATGGTGTCACCTAAATGGTGTCATCTTCACAAATGCATAATATGCTGTATCATGTTGTGTCTCCAATTGAGGCATAATTAGAGTTGTAGCTTTTCTTTAAAACTGTCTCCGTTCCTGTGGCTGTGTGTCGAAAAAAAAGTTCAGGCAGGCGGCGTTAGTTGGTCAAGGTAGATCTTGACCTTACTATGAAGTTGCTCACATTACTGGCACGTACATGTAATGTGGGGAACCTTCCAAAAGATTATAGCTAAAAATTATTGCACACGTAAACTAATTTAAATCAAAATATAAGTTCTCCTGATCTATAATATTTTATGTGAGTATTTATAAACATTAAATATCAATTACTTCTCGAAATATCATGTTTGATTTTTAAATTCTGTTTCAGAAACTTTGTGATATATATATTACACATTTTTTTATTAATTTCTGACTTTTATTTTGGAATTTACATACTAATTTAAATTATTTATGTTTATTAATAGCATATATTTTCAAAAACTCTTGCTTCAAATAAGTTGTGTTTTCTTACACTTCTTTCATTTTTCACCAACCAATGTCTAAGTTAGAAGAATGAGCTGACATGACACACCCAACACAAAGTACAAACCCATGAAGAATACTGGCAATAAACTGAACTTTAGACATTCCGTCAGTTGTGATATTTCATGTATTATTTACTTGCTCTCAAGATGTACTTCAGAATATTGGTTTATTAGTGATGTGATGTTGGCATTCCAAATTTGTGAATAAAACACAAAGTCAACATTTTGCCATTGCGAACAATTTTGTGTATTATATTAGCAGGTTTCAATGTTTTTTCAAAGGCTATCATCATTAAATATCTTCTATAAAACAAATATAAAACATAAAGTAAAGAAGCAATATAAATAGATAATTGGAAACTTTAAAAAACATATAATTTGAATTTAATATAAGTGGGATGTAGTAGCAATAAAACATAATAATTTGAATTTAATATAGAAAGAATAGTTTTTATCAAGGGTGCAAAGTATGACAAGCTTTTTTGTTGAATTCTGTTACACAAGATAACTAAATAAAACTTTGCCCAATAAACTGTAAATATGAAATTGGAAATGTGAGGTTCCATAGTCATGAAAAGGCCCAAAATAAGCCATAACTTTCTTGAATTCACTTATATCATCATTTCAGTAGATAAATAATTTCTAGAATATTTTATCTCCAGGTACCAATCTCAATAAAGCTGGAAACATTCCTGCAAACCGACAACATTAAAACACAGTCATGGTTTATCTTCCTCTAAGCGAAGGTTTTAGGGACAGGAAGTGGTAAAAATCTAAATAAGAAAAGAAGGTAATGCAAGTCAAGATTTTTGATATTTCTTTCATTGATCCTGACAGGCATTGTTTGCTTACAAAGAATTCCATTTTGCCTTTGAGACCTCTGATCACATGCAAGGACAGAGTTCTCAGATCTTCACTATTGCTTTTCAGGATTCAAAATAACATTTGGAGAAAACAGTATTATGAGTGAAACAAATTCATAGTAATCTTACAAAAATTTAGTGTGCCACTAAGAATAATTTGCAATTGGAAATGGAGAATATGAATGAAACTGGAAAATAATATTGCTGCTCGAAAAAGTGTACAAAAAATGTTGATGTTCACGTGCAATCAAGATTACAAAGAAGTGATCATTACCTTATAAGACAGTCCTGGAGTAAATTTTAGTTAGAATAAAGAAAATGAATAGTTTTAATTATTAATGTTTTACATTAATTCCATTTAAATTGTGATGTTTCATTGTTTCAATACCTTTGGCACCCTTATTTAACCAGAGTAAATGCCTTTTCGCCTGCCTATTTTCAGTTAAATTAATGCCTGAACTTTGGGCTTTAAGAATTATATTACTCTTATAATATGCACATGAAGGAACAAAAGTTATTAAACTAATTAAGATTGAACCAAGACTCCCATTTTGAATAAGTTTTTCTCCATTTTTCATAGACCAACAGATTAAATGTTAAAATAATCCATTGTCTTGGTTTTGACAAGTATAAATCTTGTATTCCCCTTAATTATAAATAAATAGTTTTTTTACGTGGTTTTTTAAGTGATCAAAACGTATAAATGAACTGAAATATCTAAATGGTAAATGTAATTCTAAACTTCACATTTGATTCAATTAATGTGATTCAATGTAACTAACGAGTTCATTAAGTTACCTTAATACATTTTAATACCTCATATTGCCAGTGGGAGCATTTTTAATAACACATATCAGTAAAAATATCTTGCGGAAAACAATCTAGAAAACAAAAGATAAGGAGAATTTTAATTTCTTTGCGGTATGCCAGGGCAAAAAATAACTTGAAAATAATAATTTTAAATATTTTTTGGGATGGCGTTTTTCTAAGTTCAAAAAGCCGCGGGAGTTCTTATTTATTCTCTGTATTCGGGAAATTTTACAACGTTGGCAATCCGAGATCGTTCTTTTGAAATGCGAAATACTCTTTGGCAAAGTTGTCGTGTGTTTGTGAACAAGCTGTGAACAAGGTCAGGTAAGAAGAGGTAAAATAGCACACTATTTAATCTGTGCTGTGGCGCGGATGTACACGTGGACTCTACTGTGTGGCAGGTCCGGAATAGTTTACCATGCGAGCGAGGCAGAGCAGTTGAGTGCTGATGCTGAAGAAGAGATCCTGATTAAAAAATTAATATCTCCGTGAGTATAGTATAAGTTCACCTGTACTTTATCCGTCATCTTGACCTTGATGCTTAGGCATCGTTTTTGGTATCATAAGTGACAGATGGTAATCAAAAAGTGGGTTAACCTTGTGAAGTTAATTGCATATGGTGTTTTGACTGACGTGTATATAAAATATTATTTACATAATTATTTTAGAGTTTTTTCCTTATAATGAAATTTTAGTAATGATTATTCAGATGAAGGACATTTCAATGTTTGATAGGCGTTTTCTTTTCTGTGCTTTGCCGAAGTGGGCGTTCCTTCCTTAATTTTTTTAACCCACCATATTGAAATTAGTGAGTTTGAATTTGGCTCTCAGTTTATGATATTTTTCATGAGTTTTATTTTTTTTCTAGAATATCAGAATGAAGTGGCAGCAGTATACTATTCTCCTCTCTGTTGTTACATTTACTGTTGCACAGAGAGTGGCCCCTGGAGTACCTCCACAACAGTATGGACAAGTAAGTGAAAGATAATTTTCCAAAATTAAAAAAATCTCCAAAAAATTTATTGTAACATCTATTGTGCATTTTCTTAGCCACAAGTGCCAGTTCAGCATATGCAGCAGCAACAGCATGTACCTGTGCAACAAGTTCAACATCAACAACAAATCCCAGTCAAGCACAGCAAATGCGCAGGTTCAGCAAGTTCAACAAAAACCCTGTACAGCATTCCAGTTCAACAAGTGCCAGTTCAGCAACAAGTACCCATGCATCAAGTCCAATTCCAGTGCAACAGGTTCCTGTTCAACAGATCCCTGGGCAACAAGTTCATGGACTCCATGGCCAACAAATTCTAAATGCAGCAAACATTGCCCACGAAAAAGAGTAAGACCAAAATAGTTCTCTAATTAATGTGTCAATAGATTGTGTGATTGTATTCACAATTTTAATATCCAATTTTACTTTTAGTTTTGCATATTATGACAATAATTTTAAAGTAATAAATAAGACAAATCTCGATTTTGTCTAATGTCATAATTTGTTTTTCTTAACACCATTTTTTTTGTCTACGGTTCAGTCACTGCTTGTAAAACATTCACGAAAAGCTTGAATGTAACTAAATTTCTTAGAAAACAGTGTATGTATCGCCACCTTTTTGAGACTCGGCTTGCACAATGAATTTTAAACCACAAAGTGCAATTTTATTGCTTACATCATAATTACTCCTTGGCTTCCTCCTTATGCACTGAAGAAATAGATGAACTTATTCTTATTACAAACTGATATATTAGAACATACTGATGAGATTATTTCATGAGCTGATGCAAATTCTTTTTATTTTATCTCCAATGCGAATTATATTTCGTATTATTTCATACTTTTTTATGATGTCTAGTTTTGGTTTATGTATTATGTTCATTTTCAGGCATATCCAAGAACATATGGAAGTACCAATAGACACAAGTAAGATGTCAGAACAAGAGCTTCAGTTTCATTATTTTAAAATGCATGATGCTGATAATAATAATAAATTAGATGGATGTGAACTCATCAAGTCATTGATTCATTGGCATGGTAAGAATAATGTTTGTTTTTTAATACAGATGTGTGCTGTGTGCATTACTTTATGGTTTGACTTGAGTGAATTTTAGCATGTGGCAATTTGTATTTTCTTTGAGAAATGTCGTGTGTATGATTTAGTTAAATTCATTAACACGGATATTAATACCAAGTTCAAACAAAGCTCATAAAAAAACATTCACTTTTAATTGAGGTTTGGTAAATGTAAACTACGTTTCCAGGATGTTCATCCAAGTCATGAATCAGGAATTCAATTTCCAATTTGCCCCAAATATATAGCACATCTGATGCACCTCACTTTTGGTGATTGCAAATGAACCAGATTTGTGAATTGCATCTAAAAATGTGTTGCAATTGCAGATGTATGGCTTTCATTTTATTTCCAAAGCTCTTAGAAATGTAGTATCGCGTATATATCACTAGTTTGAAATCTACTGATTAATTGAACAAGTTTGGAATTACATAAGTACATTTAATAATGATAAACATCATTGTTTGAGAATAAAAGTGTTTTGTTTCTCTTTTGAAATCAAATATACATGACAAGATCGAGCTTTGTGCACACTTTTCAGAATCCACATTGCACTTGTTCAGATTTGGGCTTTTGATGTACATATTTTGTTTGCTTTAATTTTATTAAGGAAATGGTTGCATTAAGAGCATTAATTATTGAATCAACATGCACAGGTTTTATTCACTTTGCACAGGAGCATTCGGTTCACCTAAGAATTTATTTCACTGATTTTGCGTTATTACAAAATGCAATATCTGTATTCATGTAATTTCTTTATGAAGAATAAGTAATAAGTCTAAAATAAAAATTTCATTTGGTTACTTTTAACTATATTCCAAATTAATTCTTCTCTTGCCTATTTTTGAAGTCTGTCATCATCCTGACAAGATTCAGATATGGAAACAATCATTTAGATTAAAGTGTTGGCCCGTGTTTGTTAACCAGTTAATGGCCTTCCTATTAACAGTTCTTATGATACAAACACTTTCCAAACTAGATGCCCCTTTAATTTTCAAAGTAAATGGAAATCAAACATTTGTAGTAAGGTTTGTAAAACAGTTATTTTGGTAGTTCCCTGTGCTTCCCCTAATTTTCTGAACAGTTCAAAGAAGGGAATGTGATTTTGTGTGAATGCTTATTGATCACTTGAATGTTTAAACAGGTTTGTAATTAAGGTCTTTTGTAATTGCCCAAGTGTCAGTGTGATGTTTAACGTTAATTTTGTTGTAACTATGTAACTAGGTTAAGAAAATCAGTTAACAATGCATTTCATTCCAAAATTGAATATTAAATGAACATCAAGTAACATTTTTGGAAAATCTGCATTAAAAAAATGTGAGTTTAATGTTCATTTTTATTTCCCATTCAGTAAAACTAACAATTTTTAGAGATCATTGGTCAAGTTAATTATTTCTTCATTTCAATAATAAGTTTAAATTTTCTTTCTTTCTCTTTTTTTCTCCTTTCATAACAAATCGTAATTCTAACATCTGCCACATACATACACAGCTGATAATATTCCTTTTAAATCCCCCTAGCTTTCTGAGTTAAATAAGTTGTTTTTTTCTATGACTTAATTTCTCAATTTTTGGAGAAATCTTAATCTTTTTTCTTGATTTTTCAATTTCCTCAATCTCAAATCTTTGATCTTAATCCAAAATTTTGAAAAAAAAAAATCTTAATGCAAAATTACATTTACTCATTAATAAATATTTTAAAATAATTTTGTATTTATTTATTTATTTTACATCAAAAAATTATTAATGAAATAATTGGATTCATAATTATGTAATAAACACAAAGTAATGGATGGTAGATGAATCTTTCACAAATACTAGATGTGAAAGATTACCCTAGTAAAGTGTTAAATTGAAATTGCACAAAGGATTTTATAAAATTGCCAGAAACTAGTAAATTACTTCAATGTTTTTTAAGTTTTTAATGTGAATGCAATGGTAATAACATAGGAAGCAGGAATTTTCTAAATCTTGATGTGGTGTTTTCTGTAACCATCAATTACATACTAAAATTGTACTCCTGTTTCCTATTTCTAATAACTGATAAACACAAGTTAGTACACAAGTGCTATATAAGTTAAAACTTAGAACATATTTTCATTGCGCAACAAAACATTAAAAACTGCTAGTTCAGAATGCTTCTCTTAGTGCACCATAAGATTTTTGGAAAGATACTGCAAATCTTGTGCATATTTTACTTCCTGATATTAATTCCTCTTTTGGCCAATTCAGTGATTTTGTTTCTGTGAAATGTGTTGAAAAGAAGTGTTCAAAGATAGATTTATCTACTATGGGGCAAGCTTTATGTAAAATGTATGTAGTTGTGAATTTGTTTGTTTGTGTTTGTTGTGTCTTGTGTGATAATGTGTGGTGTGGGTTGGTCCCTGGTTCAGAGCAGGGTCACCGTGACCCGAACAATGCCAGTCCGACTGGAGAGAAGATTTTCAAAGATGAGGAACTCGTCCAGCTCATAGACCCTATTCTGAGCATGGATGATGGCAACAACGATGGCTTCATAGACTACCCTGAGTTCGTTCGTGCTCAGCAAAAGGCTGCTGCAAGTGGAGCACGGACTTAAAAGTGCTCCTCTTATCGGTGGGTGTACCCAAAAAGCTTCAAGCATCATTGAATAAGATGGTAACTTTTACCAGATAATTAGATTTGGAATTTCAAAATTTAAAAATGCATTGTGTTCTAAAAAGTTATGTTCAGTTTAATTTAAAATTTTTTTTCATAGACAATGCAGTTTAGCCTCCTGAGGCTTTAGTTACTGTTGGGGGCATGTTTATTCATGTGAATGAAATCATTTTAGTCTCAAGGGGCGTTGCATTATTTCATCATTTCATACTCTGTTAACAACAGCAAAAAAAAAAAAAAAATTAAATGAAATATCAAATTGAGGGTGTGCTCAGATCCATCACTTTCTTAATTTAAATGAGATTGTTGTCGAGGAGGTGTAAACAAATGTTCACATAGCAATTTATAAAAAAGTAAAATTCATAGCAGTGACTCAAGTTTTGAGCTTGGTAGAGAATGAAATATCAGAACAAAGAAACTAATTGTGATTTACATAGTTTAAGTGGATAAGTATAATAGAATATGCAATTGCCAATCAAAATAAAAAACTTTGAATTTTGAAAAAATAGCTGTTTTTAATGTGGAAACCTCAAAAACTTTTATTTTAAATTGTGGTGTGAAATAGTAATTGTTAGTTTTTTTTTTACATTCATTTGAACCAATTGCAAACATAAATGTGGTAAACTGGTGCTCACAATTTCTTCACATTTTGGGAATGCCTCACTGCCTTTGGTCCCTTTTGCAATTCTGTTTCTGCTGTGTATTGAAGGGATATGTGTTGGTTTTCTTTGCTGTTCAAATTGTGTGCATGTATCTGCAATTTTTTTGGTGGCTGTTTTGTTGTGAAAAAATTTAGAATTAAGGTTTATGACAATTCAAGATTTAAAATGGCACTCTAGTATGAAACTTGTAATTTTTTTTCCTGTTTGTGAGAAAGTTTCTGGTGGTTTTCAATTGAAATGATTTATTTCACAACTTGTTTCAGTGATTCATGAATTAAACTGTTAAAATACTGCTTTTTGTTTCTTACCAATATCCTTTTGCACTTGTGTGGCATTCCAGAGATGTCATCTTGAGACATTCCCTCAATTTAGAGGTGGTAGGTTTTTTGCCTTACAGATCAAACACTATTTCTTGGCACTGTGATGCAGGCTGCTTGAACATATGGCAGATCTTTCAACTCTATCAGCTTACCTTCTATCAAAATTTTAGTAAAAATAGCTGGACAAATTTCAGAGGGGAAATAGGTGACTCACTCTTCTTTAATTGTAACCTCCCATTTCAATCAGGTTTTTCATCCAGTTTCCTGGTTTTGCTTCTGGGCGTAAATGTAGCTTCACTCCCCACCTGTTTTATTAAACTCTTCTTTTGTTAGTTGTGGTACGAGTAGAGCTAGGGATAGGCTTACTATTTCATTAGCAATACTAAAAAATTAAATCTGTAGTTTGTTTCATGACGCAAATATACTATTTTCTATAATAGGGAGGAAATATTCCAGTGCTCAAGAAAATGGGAGCAGATTATATTCTTTTCTGAACATCGGTTCATAAGTTTTTATTGTCCCCTGAACAAAAAGTTTTTATTGTTCTTTGATGAAAATAAATCAAATCAGATCAATCCCAGATTGAAATTGAATGGAAACTCTGTGAACGAGGTATCTGCATTGGACCATACAGGCCACAAATCTCCAGGATTTTCGTTCTGTATTCTACTGACAGCTATCAAAATCATCTTCCAAATTTTACTCAGGATCACAAAATATTAAACATAATCTGTCATCACACTCATTTACCAATACATTTTCAGTCTCATGATCTTGTAGGCTACACCTTTTATATTGTAATTACATAAACTTGAAAACTATTTTGATTCCTTTCCTGAACTTACTATCACAAAAGGGTTGATAAAACCAAAAGTATCTTGTACAGATATAAATATTTCAGAAAACAGTGAAGATACAAAAAACATATTTAAAATCATTGTTTCAAAATTTATTCTACCAAAAAACATGTTCCAAGATTTATCTATCATATGTTCAATGGAAAATTTTGTATGTCATCCAGCAAATTTTTAAGTTCACTGATAAACTCTAATGTGTGAAGAACATGAGCATAGATTCCATCACTTTACAAATGACTTTCATGCTGCAGGACAAAAGGACAGTGAAAATAGATCTCAAGTAGAAAAGGTTAATTGCATGAAAGGCCAAGGGAGTGTTATGTTACAAGAAAATTTCCATTTTGAATAGTGATGGAAAAAGTGTATATGTAATGGATGTCTAGCTAGATCCCAAATATAAGATGTATCAAAAGTAAATTTACATATTTTGTAAGTGATAAATAATTAATAATAAATAATAATTTAATGTTTGTACAGACATTCTTCCCCTGACTCAACTTACTGGTGAATTTTAGACATACTCTAGATATTTTTCAGTATATTAATATGAGAATGCACACTTTCTTTTTCCTTTCTTTTTTACAGACTCTGATGAAGAAGAAGCCTTGTATGCATCAGATACTGCATTTGAAGAGGTCATTGATCCTATTTTAAGAGAAGCAGATCTGAACCATGATGGATTTATTGATTACTTGGAATACAAAAAGCACGGAGAAAGAAACCTCTAGTTTTTTAGGGGCACTTACGTCCATGACTGAGTCCTAAAATTCCATTTATGTGCAATGAAAATGTGATCATATTGACCTCCATTTCCATTTTGTAATTAGTGTAATGTGATTGTCGTAATTTGTGAATGGATTTCGATTGAATGCGGTGTTGTATGTTACTGTTGTTTGTTTTTGTTTTTGTGTGGGTAAGTAGGTAGAAATGGGTGTATTTTTGGAAAAATTTAACCAAGATAGACTGCTCATGTATATTGAAAATAAACTGTTTTTAATTAAGTAACCAATGTGATTTCATTTCTATTCTAAATGTGACAGTTGTCCAAAAATGTGATCAGAATTTAAAAACAAAACAATCTGAAATTGTGGAATATCAAATGTTTTAAATTCTTTTCAAAGTTTGCCAATGTGAATCATAAAGACCAAAACATTTCTTTAAATTGTTTTTTCCAAGTCAAAAATATCTTAAAAAATATGGTCTAAGTCATATTTGAATGCAGCATCAAAATATTAGAAAGTCATGAAAGTTCATTATTTTTAATCTTTGAAGAATTTATTAAGATTTTCGGATCATTGTTTGTATTCAAGGTGTAAATAAATGGGTGAATTTTGGAAAGAAATTAAATTAACAAACGGCATTTTAAATAAAAGTAAAGGTTTCGTGCACATTGATGAATTTATAACTGAATTTTTATTCTATTTTATAAACTTTAAATAAAGTTTTCATGTAAAAACTTTAACCAGGAGCTGCCCTCGAATAAAATTGCGAGTAATCTCGGCAGTAAACTGAACAGGAACCAACTTGATAAATAATTTTTTTTTCCTCCCTATTCAATGGTATAAGATGGAAAAAATTAGAATCGCCTCAATAATACAAACTCAGATTTTTCGTCGAATATCCGTATTTGATTCTTTTGAGCTGTAACATAGCAAAGCCACTCGGACTAAAGTTTATTAGTGCTGCTCTAAAGATGACTTGCTGCAGGTGGCGAGGAGATACAGGCATTTTTGTTAGGAGAAAATCGCGATCTCTGGATGCATGGAAGAAGGTTTAATGCATACTCTTGTCAGATTGGAAGCTTTCAAACCAAAATTTGGTTAATACGTCGAGAGCAGAAATGCGATGCGACCGGCCCGTGGTAGAAAGGCCGGCATATGAAAAAAGGACTAATCAAAATAATGCATTTTCAATATTAGTAAAAACACGGATATTTTAGCAGTAATAGAAAAAAGGCTGAGAAATAGCCATGAAACGAGAAGCACGCAGCAAAATACGCTTATAAAAAATGGCGCGATATTTGTTGAAATGAAATTTCAATATTTCTTTCTTTCTTTTTTTGCGTCTCAAAATTAATCTTTAATGTTGTTTTTTAAATATCACTCATGTAGTTAATATTCACATTACGGCTATTTTTTTACATTATTGCATTTTAAGAGCAAGGGCTGATATGGTGCCTGATAAAGCTTCTTGAAAACTCAAGACTGTCTGTGAAAATGAGCTGAAATTTGAGCATTTTCAGAAACAGTCAAGTGCTATTTTCTCGAAAACGGCTCCAAATTTGTTATTTATATTTTTTGTTGGGATAGTGCTAATTGCAGTGGATAACTCGACACAAATGCCACTTTGCTGTATTGCTTTTAAATAAATAATATATATATATATATATATATATATATATATATATATATATATATATATATATATATACACACACACACACACACACAAGTATAATCTTTTTTAAATATCTTTCACGTCATTAATATACATTATGAGCATTTCTTACACATTATCGCATTTGTGAGTGCAATTGCTTCCAATAATTTCTTATGAAGTTTATTTAAAACTCGAAAGTTACTTCACACCGCGCATTTTAAGGAACTCTCAAACGACATTTTCTTAAAAAACAACTCGAAATGTTTCAGTGAAAATTTATTTATATACTTGGGTTTTCCCAAAGTGGTGCCTGAGGGACTTGTCTTCACGGTGGAATACGGCACGACTTTTTGCGTCTTTCTCAGTCCTGCCGCCGGATGTCGCATGATCGCGAACGTATCAAGCAGTGCTGTAGATCAATCGACATCTAGTAGTACTATCGAGAAAGACACGAAAAGCCGTGCCATATTCCATCGTGAAGATACGTCCCTCATGTGCCACGTTACGAAAACTACTGTGGTGACGGGCCTTCAGTGACCTTGAGGTCCAGCTATGTAAAAAGCACGTTATAGATTGTGGTCGTTTTCCCTATCATGCTACGGAGTACGTGTCGCCAGAAGTGCTATGTTCATTTCTTCGCTCCACATGACCCCGTAGCTTCCCGCGTTGTATTCGCGCCTCAAATTCTGCGTATATTTGTTTTAATGTGTTTGGCTGTGGAGGACTCTTGCAGCCGCGGTTAAAAAGAGGCGGACGACGACAGCGTAAAAGTGTAAATTGCGTTGTATGAGATTGCGTGTAGTGTTCACATGTTCTCCCGCGAGTTCACCGTACGTTCTCATATGATCTTGTTCCCCGACCACGCTCTCCACAAGCAGTGACAGATGAGAGACTGGTTCCCATCAGATCTATCTAACCATCGCCGGGCACTCCCAGGCCTCTGCTTTACTCGTGGGGGGTAACATAAACGCCCCCTAACGAAGCTGATACGACTGACCCCCACCCCAGTTCTCCCCGAGCTACCACTAAGAACGAACACCGCCACTATCAGCTCATCACCGGAGAAGACGGGCAGCAGTACGAAATGCGGGCGGCCTCTTCAGCTCTTCGCCAGAGGCCAACGAAATGAGGTGTGCACTATACTTGGGTTTTCGTAACGTGGCGCCTGAGGGCTTGTATTCATAATGGAATGTGGTACGACTTTTTGCGTCTTTCTCGGTCCTGCCGCAAGATATCGCATGATCGCCACCGTATCAAGCAGTGCTGCAGACCAAGCGGCACGACCGAGAAAGACACGGAAAGTCGTTCCATATTCCATCGAGAAGACAAGTTCCTCAGACGCCACGTTAGGAAAAAACCCAAGTATAGCCTCACCGGGCCCTGACATACGTACCGTCTCTCCCTCCCGCTGAACTACACCCACGATTATGTTTCCGTCCGAAGATCTCCCCGCCGTTGTATACACGATAAGACTGAGATTCATAAAGGTAGGTGGATGAGAGCGGCGCCAGGCAAAATGGAAACTTCAGCTCGCGCAGGACACCACCCTCCCCATCCCACAAGATGCTCCAATACGTGAGACCGGAACATCTGCCTGGTCGTCAGAATCGCCGCTCGGAACCCCGTCCCGCAACCAGGAAAAGCAACCGGCCCGCCCCACCCGGGGGCCACCCACAACAATATCGCCGGACCGGAATTACATCCTCCCGATGGAACAGCCCCACAGCAACGCGTCCTCCAGGCATCAACCACTGAGGGGCTGCCGGCGCCGTAGGGGCACCGCACCTTTCCAGGCCGTAACAACAGTGCGCTAGGGCCCCACGTCTCCCTCGCACCAGCAAAACCCTCCTCGCAGCAGTCGGCAGAGCTCGGGTGCTGCGAGTCGTCGAGGAAGAGGGCCCGTCGCCCTCTTCCTCGCTTCCCTCGCTTAGGTCCACGTCGACTGTACGCTAGAGCCTCCTCGCGTCGAGAGCTGAGATCACACTTAACATCCCCTGAACGCGTGCTCCGTATACTGTGCTAGGTCCGTAACAACAGTTTGCTAGCTCCTCAATTAGACACTTGGCAACGGCCCCTGCCTGTACTGGCCAGCGCTACCGCTTCGGAGTAGTCAACGCCTCTAACCGTCCATGATGGCTCTACTCCACCTGCGTCCTGCTATAATCAATGAAACCCCTGGCCCGCTACAACGTGCAGCGATCTCGCAACTCCCAGCGGGCGCCTGACGCACGCAATCCACAATGCACGCTGGCACAGCTTGCCCACCGAGGGCTGCCGGCGAGCCGAGCGGGCACAGAAGGCCGCCTTCTGCAGCCGGCGGCACCGTCCCGCAGCGATCCTTGGTCCCGACAACGAAGGCGCCACTCGCCAGCTAGAGCATACCCTTCGCCCTGGACCTGGGGTCGGCACAAGGGTCTGGCTACCCGTCGCCCTTGCCCAAAGCGCCACGAGCACACGTGGCGGAACACGTGACTACCCACAACACCGCCGGTGAGCCGAACCCGCGGGACGAGAGAGGAGCCTTACTTGAGCCAAACAGGCCTGCACACAGCCTGACTCCACGGGCCATACTTGAGCCTAACAGCCTGATTCCGCGGGCATTTTGCACTCAAGAGCCGGGCATCTGCCCGCGAGTGCGCCGAAAGTGCAAATTTTTGGGGGATAGGAAGCTCTGCGGGCGGGGAGAAACCTGACGTTGCACAGCGCGGACACGGCGCATAAATTGAATGCCTGGCCGTCTAATGCAATGATCCATGTTGTGAAATTATTTTCTCGATTATTAAACTGGATAATCCCTTATTTCTAGATACAAGGTCCATAATCGACTACCTATGTTCTTCTGTGCAAATAGTTTCCTTTTTTGATTTTTTTAGTTTATGTGCACTGTGATTAAAATTAAAATATTTTAATGCAATGACCTTTTTAAAAAATATTTTTGTTACTAACAAATTACAATGATTGATTTTTCACCAGAATTGTTATTATCTCTAAAATGATATCAAAACGAAGGAAATTATGTGAGTATATCTAACAAAAATGTCTGATGTATTGGATATCGTTCAACTCGAATGTAAGAGATATTTATAAATATTTAAGATTAGGCTAGTGAAGATAAATTAACACACCAGCATACATTTCTGACCATTTCCTCTAGTATGAAACTGAATAAGAGATATCAACGAAAAAACCTCTCTGAAGGCAATTATGAAGTTATTAGGGGTCTTGTTAAAAATAATGAAAAGGGCTTAATATTTTCTTATCATGTAAACTATTATGAATAAATAATGTTCATTAATTTGATATTATAAATATATAAGTACCCTTTGTCAGAAGATAGAGCGTGTCAGTAATCACGATTTTTCAAAAAAATATTTTTTTGCTTTGATAGAACCGTCTCATTCAATTAAGCTAGTTATGAAAAATAGTTTATTTAAAAAAAAAAAAATATTATAATTTTATTTAGCATCTCACTAAACTTGTGTTTACATTGTAGCAAAGCGAATTACATATCAGCCCTACAAACAGTTAAAATACATGGGGTACAAATCAAAATTCATTTTAGGTCCATATTGCCACATGCCTTAATCGACAGCATTCCAATATAATACAAAAGGCATACTGCTTGACTGTATGTATCAGTCCGTTATCTTCTCGCCAATTGCTCTTTCAATTTATGCACTTCGATTCGAATTGTGCATTCTCATTGGCGGTCCCCATTCGTAGATTGAGTCTCACTCCCACCTTCCTTACTCTCCGCATTTGCACTCGATTGGCTCGCGCGCGGCTCCCGCGGTCGGTGAAAGTACAAAATGCTGTGCAGGCCCCCTCAACGCTGCCGCCATCTTTCGATGCGACTCACAACGAGTGTGGCTTACAACGCTACCGCCATCGTTGTGGGTCACAATGATGGCGGCAGCGTTGAGGCGCTCGCCCCTCCCCAGTCCTCGCACGAGCGAGCTCAGCTCGTGGAGGAACAAGATAACGAGGAAGCCACGGGCAGTTGCCAGGGCCTTGCAACGCTCCCTCGAGGATTGCTTTGCAGCACAGTTCTGTGTGGCCGCTAAGTGCAATGCCGCCACACTTCCCAGCAGTGTAGCCATACCTATCCTTTCGGACATCAATGGCTGATCTGTAACATAAAAGAAAAACAAGGTCAGAAAAGATTAGCCATTCGGCGCGCTTTTGGCGTTGTTTACTGCAATTTTCTTGTCAGTATTGGCGTTAGGCCCGTTTTACTCCAGCAGATCTCTCGAGCGCTTGTACGTGGCCGTGGGGTTCGGCTCGTACAGTGCTAAATTTGAGATGATGTTATTATTTGACGTATTTAAATTTGAGAAAAAATTGGAAGCTAATGTTTTGAAGTGGTCTTTTATAATAGGAATATTTAAGGCTGAATGAAGTTCAGAGATTCTAATGTACATTGGTGCGCAAAGAATTTTACGAAGGCACGCATTTTGGACTGTTTGCAATTTGTTTATGTGCGCTTGCGCCGCAATTTCCCCAACTTGGGCAGGCGTAGTCCATAATGGGCCTAATCATGGCTTTATAAATTAGCAGGCTGTTCGCTATGGACAGGTTGGTCTGCTTACGTAATAAGTCTCGCAGCATGGCCAGGCGTTGCCATGCCTTTTGCGAGACCGCGTCCGCATGTTCGCGGAAAGTTAAAGCGCGGTCAAGCGTAATGCCAAGATATTTAGTGCTTGCGCTCCATTCAATATTAGAGTTGCATAGCGCGAGTGGCCGCGGCGAAGCGCATTTATATCTACGTGTGAAGAGCACCGCCGTGCTCTTTTCCACGTTGACTTTCACGCGCCAGCGCCTTAGCCACTCCTGGATCAGAAGTAAATGTTGATCCAAACATTTAACAAGCAGATCGGCTCTTTTAGACGTGGCTATTACAGCCGTAACGTCTGCGTACATGGCGATTTCTGTCTGGGTAGAGGTTGGTATATCACGCACATACAGGCAGTAGAGCACCGGAGAGAGGATACTCCCCTGGGGCACCCCCGCCCTATGCAGCGAGTGGTAGATTTTGCTTTCAGAATCGTCACTTGGAACGATCTGTTCGCAAGGTAGGAGTGGATCAGGTGAACTATATAGGAAGGAAAGTTGCCGGAGACCAGTTTGGCGAGGAGGCCGTCGTGCCAGACCTTGTCAAAGGCGCTGGCGACGTTAAGGAGAACTCCGCCTGTAAGCCGCCGCTCGTTAAAGTTGCGCCGGATTCTATCTACTATGCGCACTAGCTGATGAGTGGTGCGCCCTAAAACCGAATTGCTCATTCTTTATTAATACGTGCTTTTCTGTGTTTTAAAATTCTCTTAGGGAGAATTTTCTCAAAGAGTTTGCCGAGCGTGTTTAAGAGGCTAATGGACCTATACGACTACGGCAATCTCTTATCCTTTCCTGGTTTGGGAAAGTTAAGCACGTGAACATGCTTCCATTGCTCCGGGAAGAGCTGGAATAAGAAAATTGCGTTAAACAAACACACAATGTAAGTTATGGCACGTTGCGGGAGCTTTTTAAGGACGTCATTTGTAATGCCGTCTGGTCCGGGCGCTTTTCCGCTCCGTAGGGCGGCGATGGTTCCCGCTACTTCCGCGGCGTTCGTGCGCTCCGGCTCGTCTGCGGGGGCGTGTAGCCGCTGCGACGCTGCAATGCACGCTTTCGGCGTGCTCCGCAGGTGGCTGCTCCTCTACAGGCTGGAATTGCGACTCGAGTGCGTCAGCGAAAAGCTCCGCTTTGTCCTCGGTCGCCTCCACGTTGTCGCCGTTCGCGTTGCGCAGCGGCGGCACTGAAACAGATGACTTCGTTAATGCTCTCGTTAATTGCCATAAAGAGCGGTCCTCCGCGACAGCTTTTTCAGCAGGTTTCCACTTTGTATTTCTGTATTCAGTTAAGGCGTCGTCTACATGCCGCCTCAGCTGGTTCAGAATAAACTTGTCGGTCCGGATGCCGCGTGCGCTGCCATTCCCTGCGGGCCCTGTTTTTGTGCTGTATTAGCGCGATGATCCGCGGGGGAAGCTCCGGGGCTCGTTGCTCGTTTCGCCCGGCGAAGGCGGCCGCATTCAGGCTATCTGAAATAGAATCCGCAAGTATTTTAGCTCCTTGCTCGATCTGCTGCGGGTCCTGATGGTTTCCGCGACCGGGAGGCGTTTCTCCAGTTATTTCTAAAAGAGAGGCCAATTAGTGCGTTTGCGGGCGGGTGGCAGTGCAAGGGACGGAAATGTGCCGCCGCGCCCCATCTCAGCCAAAACTGGGAGGTGGTCTGATGTAAGCTCACATGCTGTGAGGAGATGGATGGGAGCACCAATGTCGCGAGTGACGGCAATGTCGAGCACATCGGGCCGTCTCGCGTTGGCAGGGAAATGGGTGGGTTGCGGCGAATCTATCATCTCGTAGCCGTGCGTTTCCGCGTAGTTTTACAACTTGCGGCCGCGAGGAGTGGAGATGTGGGAGTTCCAAGACGGGTGTTTCGCATTGAAATCACCCGCGAGGAAGGTAGGAACGCGGGCGTGCGGTCTAGGAGAGCGTCTAGATCCTCTGCTCTAGTGAAGCACTGCGCGCCGGCGGGAGGTAGGCCGAGATGATGCGCTTGGCTGCGTGTCTCGCCAAGCATTATTACAGAAATTTTATACTTTGCGGCGAATGCGGCTAGCTCCGCCTGTTTGTTCCTGCTAACTATGCCGTTGCAGTTCCAAAAGGCGAGCGTGAAGCGATCCGGAGCGCCCTGGTTCCGTGTGGTCTTGCGAATGGAACATGCGCTTCTTTGCACTTGTGCGCCCTAGCGGTCGAATGGAACATGAAAGCTGCCCTGAGTGCGCACCAGTGCGGCGAATGGAAAACGCCATGGTGGAGATAACCACCGTGGTTTATTTCCATCATGGGAAAACGCTATAAGATGTATTAAAGATCACCGAACGACACGAAATGTTCGTTCCGAGCGCACTGAATATTGTTTTCATTACCGTCTAACTCAAGAACCATGATTCACACAAAAATGTGGTTCGTCTCATATCAAAATTCAGACTTTCCTTATCATTTCATCCGCTGGATGTTTGTGATTTTATTCAATAATAGAAAAGTTTCTCGCATGGTGAAATTTTGAGGATGTCAAAATGTGAAAGTAAACACACGGCAATCATTTATAACTAATTCCTTCGTAATTAAACCATGAAACTCAATTACAAAATAACCATTACATTCATTGAAGTTCTGGGAATAACTGATAGAAAACTCATTTGTCTAAGATCAACAGAATTGAAGCTATCGTTGAGTAAACACATTGAATATTTGCGTTAGATGACAGAGCCGAGTAACACCGAGCTTCTTCGTGAATTGGCAGCATAGCTTGCGATAGAAAGAGAGAGTTTATATAAAATTGCATTGGATAGAAAGAGAGAGCAATACTCAATAAGGTTCTGTACTGCAATTAAATGTTTGAACGCTCTATAGATCGAGTTCACTTGCTGTAGGAGAATTCTAGCGGCCGGCTGCTCGGACCGCTAGTTTTTCGCGGTTTCTCCGATCGCCAGAGCGAATGCCAGAGCAGTACGCTAACAAACGGGCTATGGACCGCGCGCGATCTTTCCTTCCCCTTCTCTGTGCTATCCTCAAACCTTACTCACACACATTACAGTATCTCACATACCGGGAGAGCAGTGGGGAGCTTAGAGGTTGTCCCAACTGGGGCGGTGCTTTGCTGGCGGGTGATACCTGGTTGAGTAGGTCGGCGCCGAATCTCGCCATCCAACGGGAGAAGATAAAAACATGCACTACACTAACGGGGCTAATGACCTTAGCCGTTGACGAGCCCGGAATCACTAATCAATCAATCCTGGGAATCTGTGAAAATGGTCAAAATAAGTAGTGCGGACACAATGCCCATCTTTACGAATAAACAATTCCAATAATCGAATATCATCTGTCATTCAAAGCCTACCGTAATGATATGTCAAATCTTCTTAAATGTTCGTGGGGCCTGGCCTCTCTGGCCCCGTAGGACCTGCTACTACTGCTCTCTCCTCCGTTTTAGTCGGCCGAATGCAGAGATTCCTCGCAATACAGTTGTACAGTCTAATAGACTGTGCTTACACTGAGGACCATCCTCTGCGCTCCATACTCTGTACGCAAACCACGGTGTGTGTGTGTGTATATATATCCACGGTGTAAGATATATCTTACACCGTGATATATCTTACACCGTGACGCAAACTACTCGGGATGCAGGAGCCATGTAAAGTCGGTCTGTGTTCGGTCTCTGGCCACAGACCGACTTTACACGGCTCCTGCTTATAGCGGGTATGATCGGTCCGTGACCGACCCGTCACTACATGCACTTGCTTTGAGTTGTCTCCAGTCGCCTCCTCTAAAAGTGAGGCGTGTTGTGTTTACGTATTTGATACTTTTTTTTCGTAGAGAAGATAGACAAAATATTTCAGTTTCTTTTTTTCGTATATCAACATAAACTGATTAAAAAATTCGATTACTTTTTTCCACAAAACTGGTGTTCACCATCCTTTTGAAACGTGAATTGAGTATGGACGGAGTGATAGGTGCATCCTGTATTCATAATATTCCTTCGCTACTTTGACGGAAAAGAAGACTGGGGAGCAACATTGTTAATTTTAAACATGTTCTAAAATTCCTATTGTGTTGTAGGAAATCTTTTCAATACCGTGGTGTTGTAGGGTGCGTTTTCTTGTGAGAAAGTCTGTGTCAGTTCATGTGATCATATTAGATCTGGTTATTCATTTTCTAATTTCTCTGTCATTTGACAGGTTTTAAGCTAATGGCCTATCATTTTAATGATAATGTGTACACCAAATCTTTCACTCCACGAGAATATCAGGTTTGTGAAACATTTGTCAATGTAGTTTTGTTTGTCAATTTACTTAAAATGTCTTATATTTTCTTTTCCACTTTTCAGGTGGAACTTTTGGATGCTGCAAAAGATCGTAATATCATTGTATGCTTGGGATCAGCTGCTGGCAAAATATTTATTGCTACCAAGCTAATCCAAGAACTTGCTAGCATTGTCCGCAAGTAAGAAACTGTATTTTCTCAGATTTTAAGAATTTATTCCACAGATCTATGCTTCATTAAAAAGAAAAACTGAAATATGCAACATTATTTATTCTCTTATTAATCAGTTGACAAGTAGGTTTGACTGTTCTTTAGCTAAATCTCTTTATTCGTATGTATGGAAGCTGTTAGAATGTAACATTTGTGTCCTTAATATCGTCTGCTGGAATACCAGATTCTGACAAATTTCTCAAAAATATGTCCATATGATGGAATGCTAATTATTTTCTTCCCAATGTTTTGGAAAATATTGAGCTAGAAGTTATTTTCTCATTTTCAGCAAAAGTATTTGGCACCATTTCTAATTGTTAGATTTTGCAGTACCAGGTGCTACAACAAACAAAAGCAACTAGTAACCTTTATCAGCATACCAATTTATGTCTCTCTCTAAGAATAATGGAGATTAAATATATGCCTCATAAATTGTTTTTTAATGTTTCTAGAGTAACATAGAATACAAAGGGGACCAAATTATTAGACTGAAATATTTTTTCTATGGTCCAACAATATTTTTCACTCTTAAGAGTAACAAATTTAATTTACCTAGGTCGTTATGTTGCTGATTATAAATGCAAATTCTTGTAGATATTTATAATATTAAAGTTCATTTTATGCCATGATATTGAGATAAACTTTGAGCAATGTATTTATTTCAAATCAATTGGCTTCCCTTGATGAAATAACTATCTTCCACTGTAGTGATATCTAGACTGAGAAAATTGGAGGGGAGAATTAGTGTTAGATAAAATTTAGAATTAGTGTTAGAGAAAATTGGAGGGGAGAATTTGCCCAACAAAAAGTTGTGATAGAAATCTTTTGAAAGAAACTTCTACATTCATGAACAAATTGCATGATCTGAACATTTCTTAGAAATCTACAAGAGAATAAATAACATGATAAACATTGTAAAACATATTCAATGAAGGAAGGAAAATGAGTTCCAGGATTGAAAGGGAATTAGAACACGTTAAAACAGATGCTTGATGAAAAATCAGCCTCAGAAGTAGGTGATTTATCTACTGAAACAAGTGTGTAGAATGTTGTATGAAAAGAAGATGCAATCTCAAAGCAATCACTAGACAACTAAAATCATAGGAAATGGCAAGAATGAAACTGTCAAAGCAAAGGGTCCAAGATACTTTCTCCAGGAAACCAGAGTAAATGTTAGTAAGAAGTGAAATTGAAGCAGTGAAAATCATAAAACTGATTCCATTTAAATGTTTGAAGTTACATATTTTTTATTGTTTGTATGATAAATTTAATACCAAATTTGGTACATTTACAACAAATTTTCATGATGGTGAATTGATGTATTGATCAAATTGTTTACAGACATGTTATTTTGTGAAGGTACTCTTTGGTGCTAAGTCTGTTCGAAGTCCTGTCTAACACATAATTAAAGATAAAAGCAAGTCCAGTATCTAAGCATCCTTCAGAACAAATTTCTGTCTCAAATGTGTACTGTGGATAAATTCTATGTATCGAACAGCAACATAACCCAAAGCTTATTGAACAAAATTGGTACTAAATATTTCACAGTAACTTTAAGATAATGAAAAGTGCATGGTCTGAAAAGAATGCTGACATTTCTGTTGTTGTTATTGCTGCTGCTGCTGCTGCTATTGTTTAAAATCTTTGGTCTGTTTGGAAGAAAAAACTGGGAAAAGGAATATAACAAAAAAACAAATCATTGAAGATCTTGAAGAAAAGTAGCAAAAATTCTCAAAACCCAATTGCATTTTTTAAAGTTTATTTTATTTTAACAGAATAAATAATGTGGACAGTTTATAATACACCCATCATTAAATGGAACAATTTTCAAAATTTGTGTCCAAGTAATATTTCACTTTCAACCAAAATATTTGTCATGAAAGTACTAAAAGCCAATGCAATTATCTTTATTAAGGTTGTGATGAACTTGGGGACTTGCAGCTGTTTCAGGCAATTTGTACTGGATTAGTTCCAAATATTTTTTACTTATGTTCCTACAAGTACAAAATGTAGAACCTCTAGATACTTGATACTTTATTGGCCTCATAAACTGTTTTGTTTATGGTATAAACAAAGGTGTTGTTTTAATACAAAGGTGAACAAATTTTTAGACTAAAATATTTTTCTCTAATGAGAGACAATACTGACTGTCCAGAGTCCCAATGAAAAAGTTATGGACATTGGACGTGCTTGTAAGAGTTTCCCATCTAGAGAGACTAAAGTAGTAGCATCATAGGAGACAGCGTATTGTATTGTTACATTCCTTTTTTCAGAGGAATTGTTTTCCCATGAGTGAAAGTGAGGAGAGAAAACAACAAATTTTCCCTTGCCATGTGAGCCAAGTGACTTTGGATTTACTCTCAAGCACTCTTGACAAAAGGCTGCATGTCAGATATTACTGTCTGCAGAAATACCCTTCCCGAAACAACCCCTTCTTCCATTAAGTTAAACTTTTCCTGTGTAGTATTTTGTAGAAAACCTGCCTAAGGTGTTCAGTATCCGTAGAGAATTCATTTGAAGTTGCTCATCATATTGAAGTGAGTGAGAAATGTGTATTCCAAGGCGTAGGCCCAGCCTCCTTGCATCTATCCAGAGAGTGCTGGTAAGGCTCATCATGCATTGTGTACTTTGTATTGAGCATTGGTGGAGGCATTGGTGTTGATCTTCAGTGATCAGTGCTCTGTTCGGAAGGCAGTGCCTCTAGTTACATTTTTTTCCAGTTGTGATGGCTCCAAGTAGGAAAATAACATTAGTAGCTGAATAAACTTCATACATCAAGTTGAGAACAGATAAATTGTATCGTGTGTGCTTTTTGATAGATTTTATATTCGGTTTCCATGCACAGAAAAAATTATTCAGAAGAAACAACTTTCTTGTACTGAGAAAGAAATTTGCAAACTCAAGACCAAGAAAATAAGATTGTCACCATTCAATAAGAAGATTCTTCTCAAGTTGTTCCAACTTTGTGGGGCATTACCTGTGCCGATTGATGGCAACCTTTGGAGAGAAAAGTTCCTAGAAATTGTTTTGTGATGATCACAAAAGGATTTTCCAGCGTCCACTGGTTGGATCAGCCAATTTAACAAGAGACATGATATTGTACATCTCAAACCCAGCAGAAAAAGCAATAGTGTGAGCAAGGAATGTGTTACAGAGTAGAAGAATAATTAAAATGCCCTAGTCGAAGGACAAAAACTTGACAATATATTAAGTGCAGAAGAACCAGGATTCTGTTTTACTTTGTTGCTGTACAAAACTTTGTCTTATAAAGGTGAGAAGTATCATGATAAGGAGTGCCTTACAGTCCTCTGTTCAAATGCTACAGGAACAAATATGTTAAAATTGTGAAAGTAAAGTTGGCAAATCCTGGAATGTACAAAACATTCCACGCAAATGCATTCACAATAAAAAAAAAATTTTTTTTAACAAAACCAGTGAAAACCCTATTTCACAAGTAAAGTTTCTTTACGATGAATGTAATTTCTTTCTGATTACAATCAAGAAGATGTCTATTTAAATGGAGTTCAAAATTATTCATTTATTATTTAACCTCGTTATGTACACATTGTTATAATTACACAACCATTTTTGTTAGCAGCAAATAGTATAACGTTTCATGTATTGCCCCTGATTGTTGGCAACTCTACTTACAGTTGTGTTGGATGGGTCTGCATCGGAATCTTCTCTGATCCACTGAGCAAATTCTGAGATGGCCCCTTGTGTTGCTTCTAGGCATAAATGTAGCTTCATTATGTACATGTTTTGTTGAGCTCATCTTTTGCTAGTAGTGGTAGTAGTAGAGTCGGGGGTATGTTACTATTTTATTAGCAATACAAAAAAATTAAAATCTACAGTTCATTTATCGTTGTAAATAAGTTTTCTGTAGCTTGGAAGCAAAAGCTCAAGAATACACGTGCAGTTGGTACTTCTCCCCTACAAGTCGCATATAGTTTTTACTGTTTTTTTGACTAAATAAATCAACTGGGTTTGTTTTCCGTCACTGCATGAATAGTTGCCTACCAATCACAATTAAATATCACATATCTAACTTTGTTGTTACGTTAAATTTCTGACCTAAAGCTAATTGGTCAAAAGTGATTATCTTTGCCACACACACACCCACGCACACCCACTCTCTCTCTCTCTCTCTCTCTCTCTCTCTCTCTCTCTCTCTCTCTCTCTCTCTCTCTCTCTCTCTCTCTCTCCCTCTCTCTCTCCCTCCCCTCCTCCCTCCCCCCTCTCTCTCTCTCCCTCCCCCTCTCTCCCCCTCTCCCCTCTCTCCCCCTCTCTATCTCATCTCTATCTATCTATCTATGCCCAACAGGTTTGTCACATTTATTCTGAAACTTTTCTGTGTAATTGTAAAAATCACTCTGTGGATTTTCATGCGGGCCATTTGAATTTCAAGAATTTTAAGTGAATAACAAGGTGTATTTTGTGTCCACTTTGTTGGGGAATATTCTATGCTTGACAAATAAACTTTCACTTGTAAAAACCACCTCTCATCTGAACCAATCTTTCCTACCTTAACTGTCTTAGGTGGGATACTAAGATTCATGTACTTCATCTTTACATTTTTATTTGAAAATTCATACAAATCTTGTGTTTACTTGAATTATCAGGAAAAAATTGTTACGAAAACATCAGAAATAATATACTTGATACTGTGGTTTTTACATTGCTGCCTATGCAATAAATCAGTAAGTCATGTAAGGTCCTGATTGGATGGCACTGGAACAGCTGATGAAATGTCACAGGCAGTAATGTAAAAATCGCAGTAAAAGAAGGTCATGAAAAATATAGACAACATTTTTTTAATATCTAATGCTGTGCAACCTGATATTCCTGAATAGAAAATAGAAAATGTTTTGTAGCTTTAATGATATTAATCATATTTTGTAAACTACTGAATTTTTATATCATTCTGTTGATTCTTAACTCATCCACTTATTCTTGTCAGAATGGTGTGATTTGAAATATTACCTTGGTTTTTTTATTTCCATTGGTTATTAGTATGACATTTTTAGAAATTAATTTATTCCTAAAAGTTATTCTCAATCAAAAATGCAAACTACTGAGCTTCATTTGACAATACATATTTTCTCTTGCTTATTAACTTAATATGAGCTATAAATATATGAAGTATAAAACTTTCATATCGAGGGACATTCGTGTTATGTCTGGTGTTCCACAAGGATCCCATCTTGGACCATTGCTCTTTTTACTGTTTATAAAAGATTTGAAACAAGTTCTGATAAATTGTAAATTTTTGTTATTTGCGGATGACTTGAAACTGTATTGTGAAATTACGAAAATTGAAAACTGTCATGTAATACAAGCTGATTTGCAGGCAGAAGCTGACTGATCAAAAACTTTGATCAGTCAGCTAAAAACATTCTTGACCTGAATAAGGGAAAATGTAAATATATGTCTTTTGGTAGATCAAAAACTCTGTTTCATTGACAAAATAGGTGATTATTCACTTGATAGAGTTACTGAATTTAATGATCTTGGTGGATTTATGATCCCAAATTGAGTTTTATATATCATTACGACTATGTTATATTTAAAGTATATAAAACTCTAGGATTCGTTAGAAAATGTCTGAGGGTTTTGGAAATCATTCATCGTTTAAAATTGTATATCTTGTTCAACCGATATTGTTATATGCGTCACTAGTTTAGGACACTTCCCAGGGGTTGGACTAGCCCTAGTGAAGCAGCCAAACTCGTTTTGTTGGAACAAATTTCACATGAGATTCGACGGGAATGGAACCCGGATCTCCTTGGTGAAAGGCGAGCGACTTTGCTCTGCGCCAAGAGATGGCTTTGTTGTTTTAATTTTGTTGCTTGAAAATTGAAGTTACTTTCACCCTTTGTTACACATGACTATACGGAAATTGCAATATTGTTAGACATCAGCTCATTAAACTCTCATAGAATGTACATCGATTATTTATTTTTATATAAACTATGTAACAACCATATAGACTGTCCGGATTTACTGAATTTATTGTCTTGGAAAATTCCTGTAACCAAACTATGAAACGTAGATCAAGTTGTTTTTAACATTCCCTTTTGTAAAATAAATGCTCTTTTAAATGCGCCTTTATGGTGTATGTGTAAAATTGCAAATATGATAAATATTGATTTATCCAACTCTGTTTATAAATTTAAGTCTCAAGTGGAAGCTATAATTTCGAAAGACTTTAACTAAATAATAAAATTGTAAATTCATTTTAATTGGGCATTGCCCAAAGAGTTATATTGGAGAAGAATTATAGTGGAGGCATGTGAATAAAGCAATCATGAGAATTTTTAGTCTTTGAAGTGTAAATTTGTGGAAGTAATTTGGGATAAGGATTATATAATCGTTTAAATGTAAGGCGGGGAGAGGAAGATATTGCTCAAGGTAATTTTAGTCAAAATCTAGTGGTACATCAAATGTATTAAATAAAAATATGGTTTATAAGATCGACATTTGGTATATCATTGTACCTGTGAAACCATTTACATGCATTTTTTATGAAAATGAATTACGGGTCCTTTAAGGAGCAACAAACTACTTAGAATTATTTAGGAAGAGGAAATTTTTGTTTGAGTTTGATTCCCTTAACACAGTTGTTTTTTTCAGGCACACCATCATTTCATTAAAATTAAATTCAAAAATGTATATTATATAGCTGCATTATTCTTTTTTTACTTTCTCGTATTCGTATGTATGTTCGGAGTAATAAATGTTACCTACAGAAAGTGATGTATTGCTACAGAAAATTGATTTCGAGATTTCAATGGAAATACATGTTTTGGGGTTCCCTGATTCCAAAAAAGTGTTGTTTTGTTGTTTTTTTTTTTTCAAAACAGCTGGCTGTCTGTCTTTACTTTACATGAAGCTCGTGAGTCATTTTCAAAATTTTCTCAAAAATGGCTCCCAATTTTTTCTTTCAATTGCTCATAAGAATAGAGTTAAATAAAGCTATAAAAGTGGCATAGGTCTGATTTTCACTGTCAAAAAAAAGATAGAAATTTTTCCTTCAAATGAAATTTGTTCTCTTTAGTTCCTTTATTAAGATCATGTAACCTTTTGGAAAATTTTAGTAGTTTTCGTGCAATACTGTATGAAATATACGCAATATTAAAAAATATCAAAACAAGAATTTCTCAAAAACGACTTGAAATTTTTTCTTTAATCTTTTAGAAGATAGTGTTAAGGGTACTGAATCATACACAATTGTAATTTTTTTGTATCTTTCACGTTGCTTATATTTACATTACCGACACTTTGTATACATTGCATTTTTGAAAACTAGTGCTTCAAATGATGTCTTATAGTGTCTCCAAAACTCAAACGTTTTCTGTGAAAATGAGCTCAAAATTCTACATTTTCAGAAATGCTTGATCGCCCTTTTCTTCAAATGGGTCCAAATTTTTTGAACAGATAGTGCAAAGATGACTGAATAACATGATGTAAATGCCCACTGTATACTTTTGTTTTTTCAAAAATTACAGAAGTGTGTTGTTTTAAAATATCACTCATGCTGTTAATTATTACCTACAATTTATATACATTATTGTATTTGTAAGTCAATTGGTTTCAATTGATGTCTAATGAAGTTTCTTGATAACTGAAAAGTTTTCTGTGAAAAAGAGCTTCAAATGAAAAACGTGAAACGACATTTTCTCAAAATCAGATCCAAATTTTTCAACCAAAATGCCCATATAAGGCTAGGATTTACTCTTCTATAATATTCTTTAAGTAATATTTCAGTTCTACCAATAGACGATAGAGAAATTGAGAAAATGTGAAAAAATGTTGTTTGGGCAGTGATAGATGGCAGCTGGGAAGCGGATGGGGCCAAACCGATAAGCTAGCCCAGACCAAAGAAATTAGGAATTGATCTAGTATGAGAAAGTCTGTGCCATTCTGTAGCAGTCCTTGTTTCTGTTTTCACTGATTAGCAAATTATTGATAACAGGAAATGAAAAAAGAAAAAACAGAACAACACTTTTGTAATTGCATATTTTCAAAAGAGAGGATATATCAGTATGTAAATTAATCTAAGTTAAAACTTAGGTCGAGTATTAAGATGAATTTAGAGTTTAAGATATTGTCAATAACTTAATTGCATGTGTATATCTTGATGCAAATCCATAAATCATATTAAACATTTTTAGTCAGTAGTTCAGACAGGTAGGTTCAGTTTCATGCCATCAAGCTCTTTGATCTTTTGCAAATCAAAAAAGTATTTAAGAATATTAAACCTTGTTTTGTTTCTCTCATGGTATTATATCATTGTTAGTTAACGTGCCAAATTTGATAAAATATTGGAATCACCGCCAATTTATTATATGCATCCATTAATGGGAATATTTAATTACAGAAATTATTTCTTTCATTACCACAATTTTTCCTGTATTGTAATATTCTTATTAAGTACATTTGTCTGCTCATATAGGTCATTCATTTGTAACTAAAAAATCCACCCTTTAGATAACATTTTTTGCAAGTTATATTATGATTTTGAAGCACTTTACATATTGCTAACATCATGGATCGTGTGCAAACTGATAGCTGATATTTCATTCTTTTATCCAAAAAGGCCATGGCGTGGTGGAGGAAAGCGCACACTTTATGTGGTGGATACCCCAACCCTGGTAGCTCAGCAGGCTGCATACATCAGGCACCTGACTGATTTGAGTGTGGGAGAATATGTACTGGATACTGAGGAAGAACAAGCAGTATGGTCAGTAGATTGGGAAACAGAAATTCAAACACATCAGGTAATAGTTTGTTACACAGGTGACGACTTTACTACTTGAGTAAATTTTCTAATTTCCTATTTTCTATTTCTAGTTTTTCTTAATACATTTCTTTTAGTCAAATTCTTTCAATGTTGGTTTTATTGCTGTTTCATTGATTTCTGTTTTGTTATCTCTTTCTGAACTTCTAAAACTCATAATCTGTTATTTGGTTAAAATATTACTAATTAGTTGTACTCTTAAGATATTATCAATTTGTTTTCAAGTAAAATTTTATTGTATATGGAGGTTTCTTTCTGTTTGCCATTTTTGTATTACATCTATTTTGTACAGGAAATTAAATTAGTTCTATCTTACTTCCATGTTTATTGAGAAATATAATTAATGAAATAAATTTATTTCATTGCAGGTGCTAGTGATGACAAGCACAGTTTGTTTTCAAGTTTTCAGATGTGGATTTCTTTCGTTTGTTGATATCAATCTTATTGTTCTTGATGAATGTCATCGTGCTATAAGGAACCACCCAGTACAGCAGGTAGAGAAATTCCTTACCTCCAATGGTTGGTTGCTTCAGAAAGTGGAGATTGTATTTTTGTTTGAGTGAGTTTCTTTTTTTGTTTGCAGATCATGCGTGATTTTGATAAATGTCGTCAAAGACCCCGAGTTTTAGGACTTACTGCCCCTCTTCTCAACAATACTTGTGATCCTGCACGTTTAGAAGGAGAAATCAGGAGATTAGAGATTTCTCTGCACAGTACAGCGGAAACTGCAAGTGACATTGTTTCTGTTTTAAGGTGTGTATTCTCAAAACTTTTAAAATAAATCTTTATACCAAATGCAGTGTCATAGTGAGAGAAGACCTACAGTAGACACTATTTACCCATTAAATAAAAATACAAGAATCTGATTAATTACTAATATACAGTGTATTCAGGAAATCTACCTGCAGAATCTTCATCAATTGACCCCTTTTTCCTTGTGGAAATGGCAATATTGTGTTGATCTCTGTCATGTACCTGTTTGTATTCTTACTCTCGAGGGCAACCATGGGCCCAAGAGGGTTCCTTAAGTACCACTGTCCAATGTCACTTAAGTACAGTGCAGTACTAACGGGACAGCTCTGGGAAGACTAGGTTAGTAATGGGAGAGGCCACCGTGATTTGTCTAATATATTCTGGTCTCAAACTGTTTTCTCCTGTTCCTACTCTCTTAGTCTTCTGGGCAAAGAATACTTCTGTTTTGTTTTCATATTGCATGTTACTAGTTAATGAACCCGAGAGGTTTAATGCCTAAAGTCATTAGAGACTTTCCCCTATTTCTCCTGGTTTTGTTAGCAAGATTTTCAGTACAATTTCTTTCAGCATGTTCTTGGGAACACGTACACCTCAATTTGCAAGTAAAATTGTGATTTCTATATGTCACATTCGGTCACACACAGTAGTAAAGAAAGTGCAGAGGTGATGAGAAGCAGGCCTGGCAATTCCCCAGGCATTGTTAAGACCATGATGCAGCAGACCATGACCAGGATTCAGCTCATTGGGCAGGTCTGGACCAGAACAAACATGCCGTCTCTGATTCAGCCTACAAAATTACTAATTTTGAACAAAAATAACTGGAGAGACGAAACAGCCACTGTGGAAAGACATTCTGAATGCTTGGAATATTTTTATAGACTTTTTCTTTCACTCTTTTCAAAGTTGAAGTCAAGTTGCTGTACAGAGTCTGTGCCCTGTCAACAAGTTAAGTTAAGGGCCTCTTGGGCCTCTCCAATCAGTCTTCTCTTGTTTAATTCTTTGTCATGAAATTCTTCAGCAGATACATCCTTCTGGCCAAAAAAATTCAACCAATGGAATAGACATGTCTTTCTTGCCGAGGAGCGAATTAGCACACTCTGATTTCTAACTGCTCTTCCATGTTTTGAGAATAGTTGTGTTATCCTTCAACCTCATTTAAATAATATTTTGAGTTTTGCAGCCCATAAGTTTATATAATATTCAAGATCTTATCTGGAGAATAAAAATTTGGGTATTATCCCTTTGGAAAATTCCTCTCTTGGTGCTGCTCTTTACCCATTTGATTTTGTCACACTATGCCACTGATAAAATGTTAACTCCTTTCTGAAATAGTGCAACAGGTGACTTGCCAACTTGCCAACCAAATCGTTCATTTTAAAAACAATCTTTATCAACACAAACATTACAGTTTTTACTTGCTTCATTGTAATTGCATTGCTCTTTAATTTTTAGGTATTGTGCACGCCCTAAAGAGTTGGTAGTTGAGTATGGATTGCATGTTGCTGGGAAACTGGACTTCATTCTGGAACAACAAGTTCAGGATGCGATATCTTTTATTAATGATCATAGATATGATCCATCAGAAGTTTATGATGAAGAATTTCAAGAAGAGCTCAAAGGAATTCCAGATCCAAAAATTGATCCTATTAAAATATTTGATGAATTTCTGAACGTTCTTCACACTCTAGGTATGGTTATTTCTAAAGGATGTAATTGGGCATGAATAAATTTGTCCATGTAATGTTTATTTAAATTTGTCTTTACACAAGCTGCAATACTGATGCTATTAATTTTTAAAGGAAATATTGATATACTACATCTATTATGTTAAAGCATTATGTAATTAGATGTTTTTCATTGTTTAAAGGAACAAAAGTCATTCAATATGCCATTTACATATGTAATAAATAACTATAAATAAACAAATAAAATCGATTTTTTAATTGTGTAAAATAAATTATAATTAATTATGCAAAATGAATTATGTATAAATGCAAAATTCTTTATAAGAAAGCATCAAGTTAGCTGTACAGTACATCTGTAGTCATTCCACAAAGAAAAATCCTGATTGCAACATTGCTAATCGTAAATTGTGTTTATAAATTTCACATCTTTAACTTCACTTCAAATTTTAATTTAAAAGGTACCTTCAATGTAACTTATAAATGATTTTCTCTTACCAGGACCATGGTGTGCTGATCGAGCAGCATTAGTCCTTTTAATTCACCTAGAAAAATTGAAAGTGAAAACTCCATATGAGAGACATTTTTTACTTCTTTGTATGGTCTCTTCTGTTATGGTAAAAATTAGGTATGTAATATTGTTCATTTTTAGACTATGTGGATAAATATATATGATGATTAACCTCTGATCCCGGTATGATGAAGTAACTCTTCTTGAAAGTTTTCTTTGTATTTGGGGCTTGATAAGTTTGCTTATGAGCAAGACTATGGTCTAGCTTAGAAAACTGAGGTGATTTGGGAGATAGTGGGTGGTTTGTGATAAATCATCTTATTATAGTTATTTTTGGAACAAGGGCATTATAAGGGTTTTAATGATTGAGTGGTGACAAAAAGCCCACAGGCCAAAGGCCCTTGGGCTTTTTGTTGCCGCTTGGTAATGCCTATGGTACATTCAAAATTTTATTGTTTACCTAATTTTAATGATTCAGATTTACTAATTAACTAGATGTTAACTTGATTCTGTTTGCTCTTTTGTATTTTTTCTCCCATAATTCTCTCCATAAAGAGAACTTTTAACATCATTCAACTGTTTTCATATTTCCCTCATAACTGCAAACATCTTGATCCAGGAAAGTTGTGCAGTGTATATCAAGCTCTATATCAAAGGCAATAACAAGCAATAATGTATCAGTTAGAAATACATATATTGTTCTATTGGGTGGGCAAGATCAGACATCAATACATTACTCTGGTGAGCAGGTCAAGATAATTCATCCTTGCATTATTGTTTTGGAATTTATGAGTATTATATTTTTGTACTTAATTCCCCATTCTGAAGCAAGGTTTATGCTGGAAAGTTCCCCAGTTAACAGGTTAATGTAATGTTTTGTTTGTTTTTGTGGTAATGAATATTTGTCTGTTTTGCAGGGCTATCTGTGACGATGTTTTCCAAGAGTATGATGATCGTGACAGAATCTACAATTTCTCTTCACCAAAAGTTCTTAGAGTGCTAGAAGTATTGAAGCAGTTCAAACCTGCCCAACTCCGTGAAGAAAAAAATTCTGTAGCTTGTCTCCCAGAAAATGATAGCAAGGATCCCAAATCTCTCCCAAATAATGGAGAATCAGTCAATTTTGAAAGTGATACGCAACTCTGTGAAGAAAAAAATTCTGTAGCTTGTCTCCCAGAAAATGATAGCAAGGACCCCAAACCTCTCCCAACTAATGGAGAGTCAGTCAATTTTGAAAGTGATAAGCCACTCTGTGAAGAAAAAAATTCTGTAGCTTGTCTCCCAGAAAATGATAGCAAGGACTCCCAAATCTCTCCCAAATAATGGAGAATCAGTCAATTTTGAAAGTGATAAGCAACTCTGTGAAGAAGAAAAAAATTCTGTAGTTTGTCTCCCAGAAAATGATAGCAAGGACCCCAAACCTCTCCCAACTAATGGAGAGTCAGTCAATTTTGAAAGTGATAAGCAAGTTGCAGCTGGTGAATTTAGTTCTTTAAGTAGTAAAACTGATATTGTGGAAAAGAAAGAAGAAGATTGTGCAGGGTGCCAATGTGAAGATCAGCCAATATTAGTTTCTGAAACAGAACAATGTTCTACAAGTACTGAAGAAACTCTGCAATTAGTAGTAAATAATATTTCTCCTCCTACTACACTGGAAGTGAACTCACTTCCAGAAGAAATTCCCTTGGTTGAAACTTGTACAAGTGAAACTAGTAGCTGCTCTAACAGTGATTGTCAAAGTAAAACGCTGGCAAGCGAAAGTGATCTCATAGTGTGTAATCATGAGACCACAGATTGTGATAATAAGAACTGCTCTCACATTCCAAATTCTGCATCCATTCTGTTAACAGAAAAAGTTGTAAACCATGTCAGTCAAATGAATGGAGTATGTTCAAACAAACTTATTAATATAAATAGTGATGAAGAAACAGAAAGACTTGATCATTGAAGAAACTCAACCTAACAAAACAAATTCTGAAACAAAGAATGAAACCGGTGAAAAGAAATTAGTCAATAGTGCAGAGGCATCACCTACCAAAAGCACTTCTTCTGTTAACAAAACTGCAGATAATAGTCCTAAGAGAGAGAATCGGCAGAGTCTTCATTCCATGGACCTTCACGGGGGTATATGGGAAGAGGCAAAGGACCAAGATTTAACAGGCGATTCTTTCGTGAAGATGCTTCTGGCAAGAATGGCGATATGCCTTTTCGCCACTACCGAAACTTGATGCAAGATGATGCTGATGCCCTGTGTGGAATTGTCTTTGTGGAACAGAGATTTACAGCAAAAATTTTGTATCATTTGTTAAATGTAAGATTTCCAGCATTCAATTGAAACTAACACACTAATGGATAACGAGGCATATAAATCAAAATTTATATAATGCATAATTTAAATTTCTCCAAAAGAAACCTTGATTTGTCCTCCAGAACAATATTAAGTATTATGGATAAAAATTAATTGTGAGAATAGAGAATTAACAAAATCTGTTAATATCATACAATTCATTTTCTTTCATTTCTAACATCTTAACTTGCATGCTGTATTTTTTTTTCCATTTATTTCTAGTTGTTGCTTTCTTAAAATGGGTATATAGTATACCAATCTTTTTGTGCTAGACATTTAAGTTATGTGAAGTGCCACATGTGTCAAAACAGTGAACAATAACAGTAAATTCTTCAATGACGTTGTGCCCTCTAGTTGCCTCTTGACTTGAGTGAACTAATGGAGAGGATAGTACAAAATTTTGATTGTAATAGATTGTAATTGAGTTGACTTAAACATTGATATAAAGTTCTGAGCTGTAAGACACATACCTGAAATCGTTAAATTTCATTATTTCCATAAGTTAAATTTTTATGAGTAGCTTGTATTCGCTTTGCAGTGAAACATTGTCATGCATATAGCAAGTAATATAATAAAGAGGGTAAGATAATAAAGCTTGGCAATACTGCTTCTCACAAGGCTGTTAACTTTATTAGTTTGGTGTATTGTTTACTGTAAACTTTGTAATAGCAAACTCTCTTATTAATGAAACTTTCTAAATTAAAAACAAAATAATACTCTCCCGCCATTACCGTATTAAGTTGTTTGTGTTTTTCTATCTTCTTAACAAATGTTAGCATTAGTGAACATTGTTTTCAATCACCCCAAATTTGCAGCAAATACTACCACTATAGTATTGTATTTGCTTATAAGCTACAATTATATTTTCACATTTTTCTGCCAGAGAATTCAAAATTGCACTTTGAGATTGTCTACTATCATAGGGCTTGCAGGACATCTTTCTAAATGGCATTGGCAGAAGAATGCACTGTAGCTGAGCAAGTTATGTTTGTGTGTGCTTACAGGATCGGCTTGTGGTCACAAGTCACACAGCAGATGTGTCGTAAATACTGACTGCAATTGGTTGGGTATTTGAAATCTTGTGAATTTGCATTCCCTTATTGGAAATTTGCAAGTAACCCACAAATGGCATGTGTGATTATGTGACAAAAATCGGCCCTGATGCTGCTGACAGTTGATTCCCATACCACTACTCAGATTTCTTAGGAAGGGTGGCCTCTTTCTGGAAACCTGGGAAAACTCAAGGAATTTCATTGCTTCAGAAAAGGTGGAAAAATCAGGGAATTTGAAGAAATATTGTTAGAAGTCAGGGAACACTCTGAGACAGTTATATAACTAGACATTATTCCTTAAAAATTGTCCAGAAAAATAGTGACTCGATTTTGTTTAGTCAATATTTCTCCCCCTCAGTGAAATTAGAGACCTGACAAATTAGTATCTGCCTTCCTTTCAATATTTTTTTTAAACTACAAATCTTGTCAGTGAAATTAAAAAAGCTCGGGCAAAGCAGAAGTTGGGAAGTTTGTTCCAGGAAATGAGTGGCCACCCTGACTATAACACTTCAACTTCACGTAGCATTTATGTATGGGTTTCAGTAGCCTGTTTGTGAACCACCACCACCACAAAAACTTGTGAAAGCATGTAAAGTCACTCATGCACCCAATATTTTAGTCCTGTATGTCTGGCAATGCCAGCCAAAAATATATGAAAGTTTTTCATAACCTTGGGTGTACAGTATTGAACAGTCTCAGAGGTCAACAAACCTAGTCAAAATTAGTTAATTTTTCCAGAAATAAATTGATTTCAGAAAGATAAATTGATAATAAATTGATTTCAGAAATAAATTGATCCAGAAAGTTGATTGTAAAATAAAAGTTGTACAGTAAACAAAATTAATTGTTGTATGCTAATTAGATCATATATGTTTTTAATTATCATTTTCACAAAATACTTTTAAGTGGCTTAATTTGACTCAGATAGTTGTTGTGTTGGAAATAAGTTTTATTTTAAAAATTAAAATTTTGTATTGATTGGGACATTAACAATTTTGAGAATATCTACGAATTTTGTAAAGTACTACCAAAGAATAATTTATTTAATCTTAGACTTTTTTTAAATAAGCACATTGCTTTTTAGTTTATTTTCATTTGTAACCTTGTGTCAGTTGAAATAAATGTTTGTTGGTTGAAGAACATTTATTAATCAGTTTTTTAAATTTTTATAATTTCTAAATAAATTTGTTACAATGAATGTAGAACATTTTTAATGTTTTGTTTTATTTTTTGTAGGATATACGACGATGTGATGAAGATTTCTCTTTCCTCGCAGCACAGTATACTGTAGATAAAATAGCAGACCCAGTAACAGATCCAAGAGAAGCAGAAATAGAGCACAGAAAACAGGAGGAAGTTTTAAAAAGGTGATTAACATCAATGATGTATTCAAATGTTATTCATTTCCCATTCTTTTGGATTTTCACTGCTTCAACTTCTCAAGAACTTTAACCAAAAAGTTTATTCTTTTAGAACTTCTCTAGGATTATTATCAAAAGAAATTGAGTAAATAAGATATTATTGCAAAGAATATTTATAAAATTGCATAGATTTTTATGTATTGAAATAAGAAAAGAATTGCTATTTTTTGCTGGAAATGTTTCCTCGGGTGATAATCATTTACTCTTCTGAGTATCAATTGAGATTTTGTATGTCTAACACTCATGGAATGTACAATTTCTATCTTTATTTTAATTTAATGATAATAACAATGAGTTTCAATTGGAATAATCTTGAGTGAACTTCACTTAACAATATGCACTGTTTAGTTTTAAATACTAAGTTAATGAATGTTCAAGATCCTGGACTTCACATACAATTTTATCATTTGAATGCTGATTTATTTTTAAACATAGTTACTATTGAATGTGTATCTGCAATATTCTTGTTCTTTATATTCTTCATAGATTCCGAATGAGAGAATGTAATCTTCTGGTGGGTACATCAGTATTGGAAGAAGGAATAGATATTCCAAAATGTAACTTGGTTATTCTGTTTGATCCACCATTGTCTTACCGCTCGTACGTGCAGTGCAAGGGACGTGCTCGAGCTCAAGATGCCCACTTTGTTCTGCTGGTTGCAGAAGACCACGTCAATCAGTGTGTGCATGATCTTGCCCAGTATTATGAAATTGAGCAGGTATGCTTAGTTTATCTTGTAATAATTAATTTAAAAGTTGAAAAAGGAAATGTCGAATCAAGAAATTAAAAGAACTTTTAGATTCACTGAAGTTCCTATTTGAAGTCATTCCAACCTGCCATGTCTCTTAATGTTTTGTTGTTTTAATGTTATTAAGATCATTTGTAGGACAGGTGTATGTTTAAAACACTGCCATCACCTCTATGAAAGTACAGGCATAATTTGGTAGAAACATCACAAATTAGCTTTCTTATAATTTTAGAAAAGTGTACTTCATTTCATCCATTAATAATTGTTTTCAAATAATACTAAATTGTTTTGTTCATTTTTTATACTTAATATCATATGATAAATGTATATTAACTATTTAATGATTTTTCAAGCATATTGAATGTCAAATATTTATATTTTTTTATATGTAGAAGTAGAATTTAATTTTTTTAAAACAAATTTTAAATGTATCTTGTATATTAAAAATTGTTGTAGTGTTGTAAAATCTACTTATTTAATGAGTAGTAATAGTGGGACCTGTTTAGGTATATATAAAAATATTTATTTTTTATTTCAGAAAGTTCAGCAACACCAAACTAGTGGAGCTACAACAGCAATCCTTTTTTGCATTATTTCTAAAGTTGCAATTTTTTTAAAACTCTTGGATTTCAATGAAAATGAGATTTGCGCCATTCTTTTAAGCATCCCTTTTTTTATCCATGGAAAAAATTTAAAGATAAAATTTGGTATGGTTGAGAAAATGTGTTTTTGTAAATTGAATTAATTTCAAGCAGAAATTATGCAAAAATGACTACAGGACAAAAAAGACTTTTCAGACAAAAGACTATTTTTAAAGTGCTGATTTTTTATAACTGAGTTTATTTGAAACAAAAATCTTTATCTTCAACTTTGTAGTTTTGAAATGTAAACTTTTGTGCAATTGTTGCGAATGCAAAGAGTTTGGCAGAAATGAGACCAGCACCCTAGTTTTACATTCTTTGTTACACTCAAGAAGAAATTTAAAGAAAAAAATCTGGAGTAATTTTGAGAAAATAATTGTTTAAAAAAACTATTTTTCACACAAAATTACACAAAAATTAATCATATTTTCAAAAAATTGTAAGATTTATTTTTATGTGCAAAAAAACTTTGGGTGATTGGAATCTCTTGCTGGTTCATGTAGTATTATAATATTGCACAACCACTAAAAATAATGCAATAAAGTATGTGCTGTTGGTGGCACTACTAGCTTATTATTGTGTAACTTATTGAAATTGGAATAAAAACTTAAATAAATATTTAAGTTGGATAAGTTGTTTTCATTTTATTGTATCTTAAAATAGATGTTGTTAAGAAAATGTGCCAATCGAGAACCTCCTGAGGATGAAGAGCAAGAAGCAGATAAATACAATGACAGCATTGAGGCATACAGTCCTATCAATAGCCCTAGTAATGCCTCTGTTAACATGGCAACAGCAGTTACTCTAGTCAACAGGTAATTTTCTTGTCCTTTTTAAATTTCTCATTAGTACCCTTTAAAATGTGATTGTTTTGCATTTAAGTTTTAAACTTAATATGCCCAATATTGAAACTACATTAAGTATTGTGCATATAGTGCTGTAGCCACCTGTCCAATTAGACTCGTCTTACAAAACAGTGATAATTCTGGGTTAATGATAATTAGGCTCACAACATTGCCTGTATGTGTAATTAAAACTTGTAATTGCAAAATATTTACTAGTTTGAAGCATGGGAACTTTTTAAAAGCTTTTGTAAAATCATTTAATCTTGTACATTACTTTTGTATATATTTACCAGGTATCATGATTGTTGATTTACATTGAAACTAGTTTACTTTCTTTTTGATAGATTTTGGCCATTTCATTTGCAAGTATCTTTTGTAAATAAATGCTTTTTGCAGGTACTGTGCAAAACTGCCCAGTGATACTTTCACAAGACTCACACCAATGTGCTCAACAAGGAAAGTTAGAAGTTCTGATCAGGCAATTTACATTTGTACTGTAAGACTCCCTATTAACTCTCCCGTGAAACAAGACATTGTGGTAAGCATATTTTAAATTTAAATCTGCATCCTCCTTGTACTCTTTTATTAAAGTTTACAGATGAATTTTGAAATTCTTGTAAAAATAAATATTTATTGATTGTAATTATTTGTATTTGAAGTATAAAACTATATATTATACATAAAACTATATAAATTTTACTAAAGTGCTGGGGAAATTCCCTCTATTTACTTGAAAAGTAAATAAATACGTCTGAATTACAAACATCAAACTACAAAAGGATCTGATCTCCCTGGGCAACAAGACTGCCACTTGCATGTCCACTGTTACGTATATAAATATTGGAGACAGGGTAATTAATATATTTTTTATAACATTGTGCAAAGGAATATAATATCACAATATTAAATATCAGTTTTTAAACAATTTATACAAAAAGGAGCATATTTCTCAACATTTGGACTGGTGGCCACAGTAGGTGGCTCAGAGCACCAACTGATGTCACAGCAGTATCTGACCAGGGGGTCCTAGGGTTTGAGTCCTGAAGGTCGCAAGATTTTTGGCACTAGCTAGATAGCTATTCATCAAATTCAGCCCCTGTTGGGAGCAGAATCCTAGCGGCTGGCTGTTCGGATCTATAGTTTTCCATGGTTTTTCTGGTCAACACCAGGCAAATGCAGCCATCCATAGCAATGTTGTTGTTTTGCCTCCTCTGTTCTGTTGTTGTGTTCTGTAACAATGTTCTTTATTGTTACTTTTATTCTTTACATTCAATAATAATTTTTGTTAACATACTACTAACATGCTGATAACCAAACAATAAAATATTTCCCTATTACGTTTTGTAATAAAAAATGGATAGGAAAATAGCATGTTTATTAATCTATAATTAAAACATCGATGTTTTAAACATCTGTGTTTTTTCGTCAATGTTCATCGACATCTAAAACCCTTTAGCGATATATTGAAACATCAATGCATCGATGTTTTGGTAAAATTTGCCATCACTAAGCATTACACTACCACACATGTGTAAAGGTTAATGGGGAGCGTAGAGTGTGTCCCATCTGGGGCGGTGCCCCACTGGTGGGAGATATTGGCTGGGGAACAGCCTGCAAGCCGACATGTTGATCAGTGCCATATCTGGCAGTCTTTTTTTTTCTTTTCTTTTTCTGTTTTTTCTTCTTCTTTTTTTTTTAAGCTGGCAAATAAAATTGTAGGTTATAACTTATCACTGCAGTATTTTTCATATCCTTCATCATTTTAGTAATATTTTAAACCGCTATTGCGAAAGTATAGAAACAGTTGTATGGTGTCATCAAAAATCACCAAGTTGGGAGTTAGAGCCAATTTTTAACATTTGATGCTGGTTTTTCTCTGATTTATAAGTGACTAAGTGTACAGCTTATACAGTTTTGTGTTTTTATTCTGAGTAAATGTGCCCTCTAAGAATGTTTAACCAGTTTCAACACCTTGTTATATAAAGTCTTTTCCTTATGTGCTTACTGTAGGTGTAGGGTATTACTCCCTTGAGTGTTTCTGCTTCTCTCTCTTCATTTTGTGTTTTTCCTGTTTCTTCGTTCTTCAGGTCTGTAACATAGAAATATTCTTGAAAATCTTGCCCTTCACATTTTTATGATATGCAGCAGCTGTCATTTATGTTTGATAAGTGTAGCAGTAATTTCAAAGAAAGAAATTAATAAAATAAAGCATTACAAGGATTTATTGTCAAATCATTCATTCATATATAGTATACAGAAGAAATATTTGGTTCTTTTGAATAAAGTTGTGACAATTTCCATTTTTTATTTATTTATTTATTTCTTCCAAATTAGGGCTTGCCAATGCCCACTCGTGTCTTGGCCAGGCGCATTGCAGCTTTGGAGGCCTGCAGGATACTACACAAAGCACGTGAGTTGGATGACAACCTGCTCCCTGTGGGGAAAGAGGGCTTCCGCGTGCCAGAGGAGGAAGAGGAGATGGCTTCAGGAATTGTGCTTGAGGAGCTGGAAGAAATAGCTGCAGCTCGAGATGCTTCAGAGCCACGGCCTGGGACCACGAAGCGAAGGCAATACTATTATAAGAGGGTAAGTCATCAGAACTGCAAACCTTTCTTGTGCTAAGAGTCATGCTTTGTTGCTAAGTTGTCATGCTTTTGCTTTGTTTATTCATGCGTTTAATTTGCGTTATTCACATTAAATTTTATAAAAATACTAATTGCTTTGTGGAGCTATGGTAGCTAGTTGCAGGGTTCAGAAGGGTCAGGATGTGATGCCCAAATTCCATGTTATCCACACTTGTAGACGTATTTGTAGATGAGTTTCAAATAAGAGTCCTTACACTTTGAGGATCATGGTGTTAAAGCTCTTTACTTTGAATAATAAGTATTTTTGGGAAACTACAAAACCTTCCTCTATAATTTTTTCAAACCTTACACAGTATTTCCTGATCTTCTGGCCAATCAGTTTATCCATTGTCAATGAGAAAAGAACAAAGAAAGAAACATCGAAAAGAATTGAAGGTTTGTGTCAGAGGACAAAGGATTGAGCCAAAATGCTCATCCATTAAATGAAATTGAATACTTTTTATTTAATTATTTGTATGTTTATTTATTAAACTTGATGGACATCAATATGACCACTTTATAGAAGTGTGACAATTATCACAAGGGATCAATTATTACAATTGCTTATTATCATTAGATAAAAGACACGTATGATATTTAAAAACCTGGGCATCAAAAAAATTTATACCAAAATTCAAGTTCAAATAAATCGTTGTTTGTAAGATGAAAAGAAATATCTTAAGGGATCTGTTCTCAGCCTAGTCCTTATTGTGATGCAACAAGCGAAGTCACAAGTCTCCAATTAAAATATTTCTGTATACCCATCCTCTCCAATTAAAATATTTCTGTATACTGACATCCCTGTTACATACCTTAGGAAAAACCTTTTAACAACTCAAAGATATCATAGAAATAACAATAATAAGATAAATGATTGGGCCAACAACTCCCATGTGCAAAATATCAAAAAGTAAATATGAATATATATTTTTAGAATTATCAACAATTAGAATTATCAGTAATGAGTATTGCTTTACTCATTATCAATATAATTTTTATGAATAATGCTATTGTCAATCTCAAACATAATGTTGTACCCAAAAGATCTAATTCTTTCAAAATCTTAGGCCTATACCTTGACGAAAAACTTAATTGGAAAACTCATATTTAAATATTGAAATCTGAATGTCCCAAGAGATGAAATGTCTAAAATAATATTTTCATTCAGCTGGGGTTCCAACAAGGGGATTCTAAAACTAAACATATATCGAGTAATTAAATTACTGCTCAGTTACTTATTCCTGCACAAAGGACAACATATGGAATCAACTAAACATAATTCATAACTCCAACTGTGGCTTGGCCATTGGCCCTAATAGTAACATTCAACTCTGGCTGAATCAGGAGAAGACCTACTAACCTACATAAGGGAAAAACTATGAATATTATATGCTTTCAAATTAGTCTGAAACTCAATGGCCAAAATAAGGTTTGATCATAAACATTTGTATTAAATATTACCTAAATCCATCCTACCCTATACCCTTTTCTCTCCGAATTCATAGCAAACTAACAAGAATATATCCTGATATTCCCCCTGTACATGAATTTATACTCTCTCTGAACCATTAGAACTCCACATCATTGACAGAATATCTCATTCAAATGACAAATCTCGCAATATACTAAACACTTTTCAATGAATTACCAAATAAATTCTAAAACAACATTCACGTTTATACCTGTGGATCAAAATTACCATAAGGAACTGGAGATGCTTATGTACTTCCGAATTAAACCAAATTATATAGATTACCTGATATGTCTACAGTTTTCTGCAGAGAAGTTTTTGCCAGTAAATATACCCTAGCTGAAATCCTAAAATCATGCAACTCAAATTTTACCATTTTTACTGGCTCAAAGTGACTCGAAGTGCCATTGAATCCATACGAAATAAAAATAATAAGGAACCAGTCTGGTCATTATTTCAATGAACTTCCAAATTATTTCATCTAAAAAATCTATAACCTAAGTACGGATCCCCGCTTCCCTTTTCTTTTGTCGTCACAGTCAGTTGTCAAGAAGACTTCCAGGTAGTATCTCCATATGTACACACCTCTTACCCCATATGCTCCTGCATCACTACCCAGCGGCCAGAATTCGGAAGGGATTAGGATAAGGTTAGGGTTTAGGTTGGACTAGCCCTTGCAAACTTGACAAACTTGTTTTATTGGAACAAATTTCCCATGAGATTGTCTGGGAATCAAACCTAGACCTCCTTGGAGAAAGGCAAGTGACTTCACTCTCTGCCACAAGCGCCTTCCCATTCCCTTTCCCTTCCCATGTCACTGATACGAACAATAAAAGCAGCATCAACCCTTCCAAATGAATCAAACTACTCAGCATCCCATGATATAAACTAAAGTTTTAAACATAAAATAAAAGAAAACTAGAATACAGAATGGTTAAAGTAAAAAAGAAAAACTAAATTTCATCAAATTAGACATAATATTTTTGAATTAAAAGCAACTTGTGGAGTTATATAAGACCTGAATTTATAAACATGCAACTGAGAATTGTTCAATGCTAACTCATGAAAATGTATTTAACAAAACAAATCCTAACCTACATACCTCCTGCATTTCCCCACACACCTTATATCTTATAACATTGGAAAGTACAAATACCCAAAAGAGAAAAAAAAGAAAGAAAGAAAGAAAGAAAAAAGGAATTAAAAATAACTGAATAAAAAAAATCCTTCTTCACCCAAAATTCTTAAAAATATTATATTATTACTAACAAAAATCAAACACGTATGATATGATTTAATGTTATATTTGGACTATAACTCAAATTAATGAAAAATTGTAATGTAATTCTAGTCCCCAAAAACTAATAGTTTGATGCGACTTTAAATAAAATAAAAAATTGAAAAGAGTTGGAAAATCTTAATTGTTATGAAAGCAACAGATAGGTACTTTTGCCCTTGTTAAAAGCTACTTCTCAATTATCTGATCAGTAATGTAATGATTTCAGATAGCAGATGCCCTGACTGACTGCAGACCAACTCCAGGGCAACCTGCCTTTTTATATTATATCAGTATGGTTTTGACATGTCCACTTCCAGAAGAACAGAATACACGTGGAAGAAAATATATCCACCTGAAGATTCTATGCAAGGATTTGGCATTTTAACTTTGAAGGAAATTCCTAAGGTGAGTTAAAAGAGTGAAAGGAAAGAGCTGAAATTTTTATTATGATGTAAAGTAAATTTGATGAATCATTTATTAATGGAGGAGACTTTTAAGTTTTTTATTGTGAATTTTTCATGAGCTTACTTGACTTCTGCAAAGAACATTCTGATGCAATATTCTCCTTGACAAGTTTCTTGTAAATGTTTCAATGTGAAGACATGCATAGATAAGCCATGTTAATTGAAATGTGCATAAAAATCTGAACATAACTATAGCTATATTGCAGATCACCTGTTTGTATTGGTTTTATTGATTTTTTTCTGGGTGCAAAGCAATGAAAATATTTAAAGGGATCTGCAACCTTGACTTCAAAAATCTCTTCATCCACACCTGAATAGGAACCACTGATTTTTTTGTGAAATGAGAATGAGAAGTTCTTTTTAAGAAAGCGTATAAGTTGCGGTGCAAGTTGTTTAAAGTAAAAAGTAGAATGTTAATAAGCTTTATGACCATTAATAAAAAGATAATCTAAAGCCATATTGTTTATGTTGAATATAATGAACATTTCTTGAATACAAATAATTGTTTATATATCAGTGATTCTCAACATTGATAATCAACTAGTATTATTAATCTGTCTACATAAACAACTGACATTTTGAGTCAGCTGCTGTTATTAGTTTAAGATCAGTAATTTTAACCCTTTTCCGAGCAACCAATGTTAATGACGCAACTGGGCAAACGGGATCCAGCGGAACTGTCTGCGACGGGATTATGCTTACAGATGTACTTTTTGGATGTGGATAATGCAACAGAATAATCTAATATAATTGTTTAACGTAACAAAACCTTTCAAAATACTTTAAATTGTTTTTTTAAAACATTTTTTCTTTTAGTACAGATCACACACACTTTGTTTCATACTTCATTCCCAAAGGCACAAATGACATCATTTTTTGGCATTGTTATAAATTTTCTGAGTTTTGGGAGCTGCTTCTTCCCCGATAACGTATGTAATTGATAGGCAAAACATGTTATTCAATCCTGTTTGACTGTGTTCACATATTTTATGTACGAATCAAATACTTTGCAATATCAACAATAAACAATCATATGATTTCATGTTTTCTAACATTCAATAAGACTCAGCAACATACCTATCGCTGTGCAGTTTTCCAGCAAAACCTGCATCTCACATGACTTCAAAAACTCACTCTCCTGACTCTTACTAACCCGCTTCATTCTAACCCCCCAGTAAACTGTCTAAGAAGGCGTTGTTCTTAGAATAGCTTATACTTAGTCTCAGATAACGTCCTGATGAAATGACGTTGCGGAAGCCAACATCTGTCTGTCCATTGGACACAAAGTGGCCATCAAGTAATCGACCAAACAAAACCAGAAAATGCAATATTACACATAGATTCAGAGACCTGGGTCCAATGGATCCCATTTGCCTGGTTGTGGCTGAAAACGATAAAAGATGTTTTTATTTATTATTCAGTAGTGCATTCATAAAATGGTTGCAGGTGCAATTAAAAAACACCATAGCAAACAAAGTCATAAAAAACTGTCCCAACACTTTCCATACTTTTCACCTAAAATATTGAAAATTTTGCTTCAGGGTCCAATGAACCCCGATTGCCCAGATAAGGGTTAATTGTGAAAAGTAATTGATATTTTCATCACAGTTTATACCACTCAAATAATGAATATGTAATTTAATACATTTTTGTTTTTTTGTTTTTAGATTTGCCCATTTCCTATTTTCACTCGTTCGGGAGAAGTCAGGGTCAAACTTGAACTTACTGAAACTCAGGTTTTGTTGACTGAAGAGAAAATTGAAAAGATAGTAGCTTTCTTGAACTACACTTTTACAAGTGTTTTAAGACTTCAAAAGTATTTGATGATGTTTGATCCACAGGCTTCTGAAAATTCCTACTTCATCATTCCTACAAAGAAAGGTATATTTATTTATTTGTAGACATTCAGGTATCTTTGTAGAAGTACTGTTTGATTAGTTTCTTTATTGTTTTATTTTCTTCCTAGTGGACAAAGACAGTCCAGCTGAAGTTGATTGGGACTTTCTGGATCGAATTTATGAAAATAGAGATTTGCGTCCACGACCCGTACCTCAAGAAGAACGTGCAAATTTTGCCTTTGATCCTGTTAAATATCATGATGCTGTTATTATGCCTTGGTATCGTAATCAGGATCAACCACAAGTAAATTTCATTTTTATATTGCATACATTTTATTAACAAAATTTGGAAAGTTTCAAAGTAACTGACAAGGTTTATTTTTTCAGTATTTCTATGTTGCGGAAATATGTGGACATCTCAATCCCAAATCATCTTTTCCTGGCTCAGAATATAAAACATTTGATGAATACTATTTCAAGAAATATAATATTCAGATACAGAATAGTAAACAACCACTGCTTGATGTGGATCATACATCTGCCAGATTGAATTTTTTAACTCCAAGGTAAAAACATTAGCTTTAAAAAGTCCTGAAAATGATTGTTTTCATTTTCCACTTTAAAAAGAATTTTAATATACATTTTTAGATATTGTTGATTTAATTCTTTATTCATTTTTACTCTTTAATCTGATTGTTGATTTCAACACTAAATTCTTTTAAGAGCATTTTAAGGCATGAGGGAATGTAACAGAACATATTTCATGCGATCTTTGGATTTTTTTTATACAGCCTGCAGGAATGATACAGCAACATTTAGAAACGTAATGGAGTGACCCAAGACTGAATGACATTAATAACTTCCTTTTTTTAAAAAAAAAAATCTTTCAAATGTGAAAAAATATGCTGTGTAATTTTCTCATAACTCGACTTCTAAAAAACTTGTTTAAATCTGCCCCCGTATCAAGTTATGAATTGTTCATAATTTGTTTCCAAAGTTTTGAAGTAGTCTTGAAATTGTTTGAATTGTAAAAGCTGATTCTACCATGATTACAAAGCCTGATTCTGCCATGTCTATTGATATCAACCACCTGTGCTGATCCACGTATTGATGTTTGGGTGTTGGTATCACACTTCAGTACCCTTCAGGTCTTGACTGTTGATCTCAAATAGAAGGATGAAGTTGCTTTTGTAAGGAAAGCACTGTGGCTTTTTGGTAGTCAATGTCAACAGAAAGGGTAATTTTGTCCAAAGTATTTTCATCATCAATTTTTCCAATGACCAACGAAGAGGTCTGTCAGGTTTCTTGTAAGTGTAGTTCAAATTATTCACATTTTAACATTTTTTCTTATCCTTTTGTGACAGGTATGTGAATAGAAAAGGTGTAGCATTACCTACCAGCAGTGAGGAAACCAAGAGAGCTAAACGTGAAAACTTGGAGCAAAAGCAGATATTAGTTCCAGAATTATGCACAGTCCATCCATTTCCAGCGTCTTTATGGCGAAAAGCAGTGTGTTTGCCATGTGTACTCTACAGGGTCAATGCTTTATTGCTTGCTGACCAAATTCGTTGTCAAGTAGCTGCTAGCGTGGGTTTGGGAAGGCAACAACTATCAAATGGTAAGCAAGGGTTTAAAAACATGTTGCTTTAAAGTAGTAAAATTATTATAAATTTATTTCATGTACATTTGTTTTATCTTCAGATTTTGAGTGGCCACCATTAGATTTTGGTTGGAGTTTGGCTGATGTTTTAAAGAAATCTAAAGAAAATGCTGCAAAAAATGCACTTAAAGAGAAAGGAGAACCAAAAGAAAGTTGCAATGATGAAAACAGATGATAAGGAAAAAAAATCAAAAGCAAAAGTCTGCTAATGAAATACTTACAGAAGAAGAGAAGAAACTTCAGGGTGATTGGATGGAAATAGGAACATGGTCTAATGAAATGGCTAACCAACAACCTAAGTCTTTCGATTTACCTATAGATGATTTTGATCCCAATGTAGCACTTCCATCAAACTTGACCCTTCTTGGCGAAGATGATGAGCTTATGCAATTGCATGCAGGAGGCAGTGATTGGGGCACAGGTATTTGTGCTCGGCGAAAGGATTATGTCCGTTATGGATCTCCTAGTAGTTGGATGGGTTTCGGGGGGATGGGAGGTGGTTTTGGGGGCCTGGAGCAGGAATTGGATGGCTTTGAAAGTGATGATTCATATAGTGAGCAAGGCAACGATTTTGACCAGTCTGACAGCAGTGATTTGCAAGGCACATCTGGTTTGCGAATCGAATTCAAGAGTGACAATGTGGCAGAAGCCGTAGAAGATGAACAAGAAGCAAAAACGGAACGTCAAATGCTGTGAGGTCTTCAGAAGCAAAGGGGAAAAAATTCCTTGGGTTGGGAAAAAAAAATGAAGATGGGATGGAAAAAAATTTAATTTGAAAATGCAACAAAGACTAATGAAAGCTGATTCATAATAGTGGAATATTACTTAATAAGAATGAATCCCTCACTATTGCAAGGAAGTCTGTTCAGGGTACCCAAGTACCAAGTGTTTTTGTAGAAGTAATGCCTCAGAAACTTGATCGACGTCACATTGACTTGACACAGCCTTTGACTCACAATCAAGAAGCAGATTTCATTGCTGGAGAGTTTATTATCTTTAAATCATTGAAATCTGTGGGATATGATCAAAAGCAACCTAATGCAGACAGTGGAATTTCAGAAGATGAAATGTCTCGAACTTCTAGAACAGATCCCCTCGGCTCCGATTCTGAGGATTTAATGGAAATGGATGAATGGGAAGGAGAAGATGAAGAAACTGATATAATTAGTAAGTTCAGTTTTGATGCCCAACCAGATTTGAATGGTCATGCAGGACCAAGCCCCAGTATCATACTTCAGGCTCTCACAATGTCAAATGCCAATGATGGGATTAACTTAGAGCGCCTAGAAACAATTGGTGATTCATTTCTGAAGTATGCCATCACCACATACTTATATTGCACGTATGATAATATCCACGAAGGAAAGCTGAGCCACTTGAGGTCCAAGCAGGTAAATATCTTGCAAATTATTTTATTTTCTTTCTTACTGGTTTATTTAATTTTCTTAAAAGAAAGTACAGTAATCAGGAATTTTTGTATAGTGTGAATTGTTTAGATTATTACAGTGAAATAATTTCATTCATGTATTTCTGGAGACCATAAATTGTGAAGGTTGAAAGTGGAGCAAAGTGTTATCAAAAAACATACAATTGTTTTATTTTCATTTTAATATTCCATCTTTCAAAACAGTATAAAAGGGAATGAAGCTAATGTGCTTTCAAGTGACACACAAATACAAACGAGATAAACCGAATTAATTGCAAATACCAAATAATACAGAAATCCTAATAATAGCTAATAAAAAATGCAAAAACTTGGCCACTTTAGTCTCAAATTTAATGAAGCACAGTATAATTACTGTACTTGCACATTTTCTTGAGCTCTGGAATACCTACTTCCCTTCAATTTCAACAAAAGTTTAATTTTGATTGAAAGATAGTAATGGGTGTTAAGTATCTGTTCAAGAAACTTAACTCCTATGTAATAAAAATTACTTGCAAATTATTTGCCCACACACTCCTTTCAAAACTGGCAAAATGAGAACTTAAGAAAACATGCATGGATTTTAACAGAAAGATCAAAGATAACAGAGGATCAGTAGAACTTATGACTTTGGCTCTGGGTTTATAATCAAACGGACCAAAAATACTCTGAAAGTAACTCTCTATACCCACAAGCACCCCACAGTCCTCAGAAAATATCAGATTGAAGTTCATGATGCACCAGAAAACACATGAATTGTGGAACTCACAAAAACTGAACCTACTAACCAGGATGGTTAAACAAGTAATTTAATAGAGTTGGGACCAGGTCTTTAAAGTCAGTAAGCTGTGCTGTGGATGAAATTATAACATGAAACATACTAACAAGATTCTATTTTATATTGAAGTTAATCTTTATTTGCATGTTGTATTCAAATGTATACCTTGATAAGAATACATAGAATCTTAAAATTTGTTCCTAACATATGTGGATAATTAAGGTGTGTTGTATTTAAAAGAATTAATACTACCCAATGTAGAAAAAAATATTTTATTTGGTACCCAGTTCTTGGTTTAACGTCCTTAGGGAAACTTCGATTTTACGGTCTCCGATGTTACATTTTCCCGGAATTTACGTCATAAATGAGTAGTCCCGGCAAAAACATCCATATAACCATGGTGGAAATTTTGCACCGTGCATATAAGTATTGTATAATTTCCTGCAATTTTATGTTTTCCTCTATATTGGTTCTGACTTGTGAAGTTCTACGGTATATTAAAACCAATATTACCAATGTTAAGATTTTTGCATGGCAGGACTCTTAATTTAGACGGTCGTACTGAAAGAAAAGGGCAATGTTGATATCAGTTTTGGAAAAGGTGATGGGGATACAAAACTATGTAAATGTGGTGTTTTGCTATTTACAAATCGGAGTGTATCTTGGTGAATGTTTTGAATTGGTTGGTTGAGAAATTTTCAAAAATTGATATCTCTCTATGGATCTGGCTGATGGTCATGGCCCCTCGAATTTGAAACCAATATTGTAATTTTTTTAAAGTACTTTGCCTTAGGCCCCCGGGACTCCATCGTTTTTTATTAAATTTTCTTGTTGGATAGTGTGAAGGGCGCTTTAGAGAATGATACAGGTTGAGTGTTCATTGAAAACTGATTTTTCAAAAATTGCAAAAGTTCAAACTGTTTTTGAAGTTTTCCTACAACTACAATTATGAAGATAGAGATTTTTCCCCTTAATGGAATCTATTTCTTAAAGATAGATTTTGAAAAAAGGCCATGCACAATTTTTGGAAAATTTAAGTGGTTTTCGCTTATTTTTGCATGAAAGTATGTGCTATTTTAGCACTACTAGTTTCTATTCATTTCTTTTCAATTGAAGTTTTAATGTATTTATTATTTTTAAGAATTACAAGGTGTTTTAGAACAAAGTCTGTGAAAAATAATAATTTCCTTGATCACTTTTTATGACCAGTCCCGAGAGGCGTAAAATAGAGGTTTCACTGTACTACATTAACCAATTAGTTACATCAACCAATTATCCTACAGCACACACCTTTTCATATTATTTGTGAGAGTTAAGAAATTTTATGAGACTATTTGAATTTACTAAAGTGTGTCCTGCTTTGACTAGGATTTCCCCAGGCTGGAATTTATACTGGAGTGTACAATTTTTACCATCAATGCGCTTATCTGCTACACCACTAGCATTTGTCTCATATAAAACCCCAGGTGCATTAAAAAGATTTTTAATTTTTTTATTTATTTAGTGCAAGAATTTCACTCCAAAATTATGCCAAAACTACTTTATCTCAAAAAATTGTACTTTATTTCTTAAAGATTTATTTTTGGAATTACATTAGGAAAAACATAACAATAATAGTTTGTATTGTTTTTTACAAATGAAAATATCATGTTTCTTTTTTATTGCCATTTGTTAATAAAAATAATAGCAAAGTGGAAATTATGCAGCAGTTTTATTACACTAAAAATACTTTTTGCTATGTTTGAGCTGAAACTCTACACTTAACTATAGTGCACTCGGGTGTTCAAAGCATTAACTTTCATCATTCCTTAAATATCTGAAAACTGCCAAAACCTTATATTACATTTGGAAGCAAACAAATTAACATGAAAGAAAGAATCTTGTATTGTTACTGGCAAGATGTTTTTCAAGTAAATGCCTTCCCTGTTATATTGAGGGTATTGAGGTCTGGCGAAATGAAATTTACACGGGCAAATTTGTTAGAAAGACAGAAACAATAAATTACTCATCCTTTTGCATATATCAGGAGAGATGGCTCAGGTAGATTGGCCCTGGATCTCGCCATCCAGCGAGGGAAAACCACCGCCACCTTCCAAGCAAAAACACCCACTACATTTACAGGCCTAATGACTGTATTAGTTGACACGCCCGGAATCACTACTAATTAATCAATCTTTTGCATGTAGAAGATAGGATTTACATCTTTTTAAGTACTGCTATTTACTAAAAAGTTTATTTTAGTGCATATCCATTATAATCCCTTTAGATCTGTAAGCATGAACTGATGTGTGTAATTCATTAGACCAACTAAAATATAAAAATTGTAAATAAGCTACACAACAATTATATCTCTTTGTGATTTAGGTTAGCAACTTAAATTTGTACCGGTTAGGACGTCGTAAAGTTTTTGGTGAGAGCATGATTGCAACCAAATTTGAGCCACATGACAACTGGTTGCCTCCTTGCTACTACGTTCCCCGTGAGCTGGAGCAAGCCCTCATTGAAGCTGGAGTTCCTGCGAGCCATTGGAACAGGGCTGATTTGCCAGCTTTACGTGAAATGACACGAGATGAGATATGTGCTCTAGTACGAGAAAGAGGAGAGCAGCTGCGAGCTATTACTGAAGGAGAGGAATTGACCATCCTACTGTTGCTTCTGCTCTTCTTACAGCTCCTGAAGGTATATTTTTTCTTATCAAATCCTTGGTTTTATTGTTATTTAAATGGAATTCCCAAAACAATTCCCAATCTGTTGCTCCTCAATACATATTCGAATATCGAGAAGCATATACATCAAAATGTATTAACTTCCTGAAAAAATATAATGTGTTTTGAACAGTTTTTAATATTTTCTTATGTGATTATTATACTTTATCTATCACTTTAATGAACTTTATAATCTTTAATTTGCCATATCTTAGATGTATGTCCAGACAGATAAAAATGTACAGTCGACTCTGGTTATAGTGAACTTCAGGGGCCTAACAGTTTTTGTTCACTATATCTGATGATGTCAAAATTAAACAGAATTTCTCCACAACAATTGATTTTATTAATTAAGAGATACAGCAAAATACATTAACAGCACAAACTCATATTTTCAATATCTTTATTTGTCCTTCCAAAAAATCAATTATTTTCAATTGTTTGCTTCATACTTTTTCATTATCTCCAGAGAGATAGATCCCTCTTTCCATACTTGATTCTGCATTGTCCTCTGTGTCTAAGTATCATAATGCAGTCTTGACATCCTTCAATGCATCATGCACTGTTGGAATAACGTCCCACTCTCCGAAGGCACTTTTGCTCCGTAAGGCATTTTGCTCACGTAACGCCAGGCTGTGGTAGTTGTCTATGTAGGACTCAATGCACTTTGTCCTGCGGAATATCAAGAAACACCAAGATTGAAAGTAAACCAAGCTATCACGCTGTCAGTTGTAGCCCACAGAGTACATGGCCTTTATTTCCGCAGTGAAACTCAGTGGCATAAGGTCATCAGTAAGGTGCCCATTCCTGCTCCCCTACTTTCACCTCAGGGGAGACTATTACTAATATGACCTTTGGCTGACGACATTTTTTCAAGCTGCCTTATGTTCGAATTTGTAGCACTGAGGTGATATATTCTTTTCCAGAAGCAAATTAATTTCCAAGAGGTATTTCCTACGTTCACTATAGCCAAAGTTCAGGTTCCTATAAGCGAATCTTCTATGCTTATTTGTAATGTAAGTGAAATGGGACCAGAGACTTCAGTTCACTATAACCAAGGGTTCACTTTATCCGAGTTCACTATTTAAAATTGGAAAATTAAAAAAATTTGATTGTCACTATTATTACCTGTCATATGACAATAATTGCACTAGTATGAAAATGCAGTAGAACTTGTTCAATGTGGAATCTCAAGGGACCAGAATATTTTTCTGTATTAGACAGAATTCTGCACGATGCATGTAATACTGGAGCATTTGTGTGTGCCACAATTTATGTTCACATTAGACAGATTTGTGCATAATACAAATTTTACTGTACCTTATTTGTACATTGTTACACTGTGGAAGAAAGGCAAGGTTTGAAACAGCAGAAGTTCTCTTTTGAAGGACCTTAAAAATTTGCCCTTCTGTCTGTTGTGTTATGAACTTCTCGAACCACGAAAGAAAGCTGCCATTCTAACTACTCAAATTTGTATAAGATTCTGCCTTGGCCAGTTTCATGAAAGTAACAAGTGGGAATTTATTTTCGATTTAACATGTAGCAGTTACAGGTTACCACCATTTCCTTCTCCTTGTCCCCTTTCTCTGGAATCTCCTCCTTCTTTTCCTTGTCCTTCTCCTCCTTTTTTCCTCCTCCTCCTTTTTTTTCCTTGTCCTCCTCCTCCATCTCCTCCTTCCTTTCCTTGTCCTCCTCCTCCTTTATTTCCATTTTCTTCTTTTTTTGTTATTCTTTTCTTCTTCTTTTTCTCCTCCTCCTCATCCTCCAGTTTATAGTTTAGTACTGTGTAAGCAAAATTTTCTCTGTGGTGCATATAGTGTTCTATTTGGCTTATCCCGGGTTTGTTTGTGGGCCGTTCTTGCTATTGTTTTTGCTGCATTACATTTCTCTTTAAAAATTTGTCTTGTTTTATCATCATTTTTCTGTAACCATTGCATGCTTTGACGACTTCTACAATGTCTTTATTTCAAATTTATAGGTCTTTTCTACTTCTTATTTTCTTCTTCTTACCCAACATTTCACACGTTATTTCATCTACACATTTGAGAATATTTTGCCATTCCTTTTATAGCATTGTTTCAGTTGGGGTATCTAGGAAGTATTGTTGAAGTTTTTGCTGATATAGTAATTTAATGCTTTCATCTTGTAGTACATGAATCTTTCTCATTTCTTCTTGTTTTTCAAGGATTTTCTTTTTCATGTGTTGTATTTCATCTGTGGTCTTAATATTTATCATTAATTGGAAAATAGTCAATTATAATTGATCTACGTTCTCAAATTGTCCATGTGTACTTTTGAATATCTTATTTTAAAAGTTGTTTGTCACTTTTAAGTAATTTACTCTAGCAAATTGATGAAGTTCATGACTATTTGAATTTAGCTGTTGTTCTCCATAATTTCAGATTATTCTGTGTATTGATATGCTACCTCCTTGTTAAAATCCCCACATACTATAAGATGATTGTTCTTGTTTGTTTTATTCCCTTGTAGCTGTTCATAAAAAACTTCTGTTTCTTCTTTTTTGCCTGCTTGTGACACATTATTGTTAGATGTCCTCTGTATATTTTTGCTCTGATAGTTAGTATTCTTTCATTATCTCTATATTACATCTATAATTTTCTACCATTTCCATCTGAGTTTTAAGCAAGATCTTCACAATTTACTCCCTCTGCAGCTGGTGATTTGGAACACAACATACCCTTAAATTGTCTCTCAGTTGTATTAATAATACTGATACTCCCAAGTGAATAATAACAACATTGTGCTTCATGTAAGTAACTTACAAAAATGCTGCCAGGAAGTGTGAAGTGCTCAATGTCAAATAGTTATGAAAAATTTAGAACAAAAGAAGTGAATTGTAGTTCTTAGAAATGTTTTTCCTTAATAAATAAATAGACTTGCAATTTTTGGAAGTGGATCTCTCCAAATATTTAAACTCATTACAGTCTGCAGATCGAATTTCTGCATTACCTGTTGTTATTTTACCAAAGTTTACTTTCAGTTGTATTTCCTGAATTCTGTGTGGGTGACAAAGGATTTTAAATTATTTTGATGTTTCATAATGTCTGAAAATTTTGAATTATTCTGAATATAGTTATTATATCCTTGTAATTATGTAAATTAAATTCCTTTTTCTGGATTACATTTGTTTATGTGATAAAATTTTTTTTTTTTTTTTTTTACTCTCCTGTTTAAAGGCTATCCTTTCCTGGAAACCAATATTATAGAAAACCCTATTTGGTACCTTACTAATTGACACTGATTCTCTGAATAAGATACTTCTCCCAGGAACTAGTATGTCCAAATTAGTGTGTACTTTTTCAGGAACATCTGTGGAAAGTCTTCCCTGTTTCATTCCAAAACCATAGATTCCAATAAAATGTGGCAATTGTGTGGAAGTCTTATCGGCCTATCTTTTGGCCAATTGCAACATCCAAAGAAAGTAACTTTATCTCAAGTGACTGGTGAAAATAGGAAAGTTGGTAGTTTGCCGGAAGTTAAAACAGAAGAAGATGGAAATCTAGTTTGGAAGCAGGTAAACTTTTATTGTTGGTGTGTAGATATTTAAACATATCATTACAATGCTTCAATGTTTATGACTTGAGGTAAGTTGTAATGTTGGTTGGAAATTTTTAAACAGAGTGCATAATGGTGTTTTTAACAAAGTGGATTTCTATGGAAAAATATTTATTACTTTTGTTAAATTGATCTTTCCTCTACTAATGCCTATTCTTACACTGTAAAATTTGACCCAGCATAGAAAAATGTTTGCCTCATAGTATATTTTATTATTCTCCATAAAAAGAGATAAATGTGTTAAAAAGTCTGTTATGGGAATCTTTGTGATTAACACAGTTGCTGATTAAGAAATAAATATTCATTTTTCGTAAAATATTGTTGTTTTAACAAAATTTGTAATTGGCTCGTTTCTTTTGAGCATTGTTGTGTGAATTCACTTTGTTCTTGACCATATGTATGCCAAGGATGCTTACTGAAAAAAATTTTGTTTGTCAGTTATTTTCTAGGACAAAAATTGAATTTTATATTCTTTTATTTTCTCATGTACATATAATAAACTTGAATTCATTCTTTATAAAATAGGTATTGAAATTAATGTATGTAATCCTTTTACTTTAGAAGTAAGATATTTTAAGTGAAAGAGAAATTCAGAATTGAAATTAAAAGCCAGTAAGTTCTGCATTTATCCAACTATGACTGAATATAAGATGACTACCAAATTTAGAAGAAGTTCCCTAAATATAGTTTTTATTTTAAACTAATTCTTACTATTCAGGCACAATAAAATTTTAAATAGTCTTGTTAACAAGAACATTATTTTGTTGATGAGAAAGTTA